>OY992540.1:58866347-60103576 GCA_963921195.1 Pegoplata infirma
TCGAAATATCGGTCTGGGACCCCATAAAGTATATATGTATATTATTGATCAGTGATCGATTCTAAGACATTCTAGCGATATCCGTCTGTCTGTCCGTCTGTGGAAATGGTGATCACGGCCAAAGTATTAAACATATATGACTGACTTGTTGTTGTCCTAAGTACTAGTTTGGTATTGCATTTGAGTGAAATCGGTTTAGCGGTTAAAATGTTATGAACTAAAATATAAGTACACCTCGAAAATTTTGGTATATTCTACATAACCTAAAAATACAAAATGCTTTGAATTGGCTGCTAATTGGCATATGTGAACAGAATTGGACACAGAATGGAATTTTTATAAGTACAAACCAATTTTTTTTACAAAAAAAAAAAAAAAATCGCGGATTTTTTTTCACCAAAAAGCTTTTTCCGCAAATTTTTTTTTTGTGCAAATAATATTTTATTACATTGGTATCAATAGGGTATCAATACATTCGGCAAAGCCGAATTTAACTTTTTTACTTGTTTATTTTGATTTTATGCAAAATTACAGAATGTGATTACATTTTTTTTTAATAAAACACAATATCTAATTTCCATGTGATCAATTTAATTAAAATAATTATCAATATTGGAAATAATCTTAATTATTTTATGAAATTGTCAATTATGAAATTGTCAATTGTTTTTCAGAAATTATCAATTGTATTTCAGAATTTATCAATTGTATTTCAGAAATTATCAATTGTATTTCAGAAAATATCAATTGTATTTCAGAAATTATCAATTGTATTACAGAATTATTAATTGTATTTCAGAAATTATCAATTGTATTTCAGAAGTTATCAATTGTATTTCAGAATTTAACAATTGTATTTCAGAAATTATCAATTGTATTTCAAAAATTATCAATTGTATTGTAGAAGATATCAATTGTATTTCAGAATTTAAAAATTGTATTTCAGAATTTATCAATTGTATTTTAGATATTATCAATTGTATTTCAGAAATTATCAATTGTAATTCAGAATTTATCAATTGTATTTCAGATATTATCAATTGTTTTTCAGAAATTATCAATTGTATTTCATAATTTATCAATTGTATTAAAGAAATTATCATTTGTATTTCAGAAATGTTCAATTATTTTACGAAGGTTATTTTCTGAAATATAATTGATAATTTCAGAAATGCAATTAATAAATTCTGAAATACAATTGAAGGGCTTATTGCAAAAACTTGATAAGCAACATTTTCTTTTTTGGTGTTTTTCGCCTTCTACTGATGTTTCATTGAAAGATTTTTGCCAGAAGTTTTGTTTAAACCCTTCGTAAAAGTACCTTGAGTATGAAAGTTGTTCAAAAGATATATTTTTTATCATTATTTCAATATTTTTAAGACAAAAGACACCATAAAATGAAATGTTGCTTATCGAGTTTTTACAATAAGCCCTTCAATTGATAATATCTGAAATAAACTTGATAATATCTGCAATACAATTGATAACTTTTGAAATACAATTGATAATTTACTGAAATACAATTGATAATTTCTGAAATACAATTGATAATTTCTGAAATACAATTGATAAGTTCTGAAATACATTTGATAAGTTTTGAAATACAATTGATAACTTTTGAAATACAATTGATAATTTCTGAAATACAAATAATAGTTTCTGAAATACAATTGATATTTTCTGAAATACAATTGATAATTTTTGAAATACATTTGATAAGTTCTGAAATACATTTGATAAGTTCTTAAATACAATTGATAACTTCCTAAATACAATAAATTATTTCTGAAATACAATTGAGAATTTCTGAAAAAAATTAATTAAGTCTATATTGACAAATTTTTAATTGAATCAATTAAAAAAATAATTAAACAAAAATTAATATTCAACAAAAATTTTATACACGTCTTCATTTTTTGTGAACTTTTAAAAATTTAATTTCCCGTTTGTTTCTTAAAGTGTATTTCAAGAAAACATCTAAAGAAGGTGAAAGGAATTTAAATTAAAGTAAAAGAGCATCAAAAGCAAGAAAAATAATGAGAAAAAAAACTGCAATTGATTAAAACAGGTTTATTGGCAAACAAGTTGTTAAACGTTTTATACTTTATCGTCATAGTACCATCCAACCATACTTCATTATTCTGTTTTGTATCCTTTAAGTAAATAAATGAGTTGCAAGCAAAGTTGCAGAAACCGTAGAAAGAAAAACAATAATTTAAAAATCTTTATATTTTTTTTTTTTGCTTTTGTTTTAAACAGCCGCAAGTGTTACAAGTTTTTGAAGATCGTTGTTGGTTTGTTGTTTTTGTGCTTCTGCAGTTTTAATTCTGCAAAAAGTTTAATGGCATCATGTCATCATGAATATTGTTCTTCTCACTATTTAACGGTGTTTTATTTTTTGCTGTTAGCCATGTTTAATAAGAAATTCACTTATTATCCTTTTAACAAACAATAGCAACAATATAGAATTGACTTTACAAAATTTTTCAATTATACTTGAAATGTTAATTTTTTTAAAATGTCGGGTACCCTACACTTTTGTGAGTAAACTGAACTTGAAATTATTTTTTTTTCTCAATGTCATTTTCAAAAACTATCCTCTCGATATTTACATTAATCTCACAATATACATGGAAATGGGAGATTTGATTACACACACAAAAAAATGTCCAATGGACGACTTTTACAGTATTTATGAACAAATTCGTACAATTTATTAACTTTTTCATAGTATTTATGAATAATTCATAATATGTGAAATTTAAGAACTATTTAACATTTTTCATAAATACTATGAAAAAGTTTATAGGTATTATGAAAAAATTAATAAATTGCATGAATTTGTTCATAAATACTATGAAAGTTGTTCGTAGGAAAAAAATATTTTGTGTGTAAAATTGATTTGAAATTATCGATCTTGACTAACTATAAATTCCTTACTTGTAATATCAGTAGTTTTTACTACAGCTTATCAATAAAAAAATACTTACAAGCCACATAGAGAATACATATCAACTAAAATTATATAGAACATACCTAAAATGAAAAAAAAAAAATATTATTAAAAAATATTTAAATGGTACACAGAAAAAATTTGAAACGAATTTCAATCAACAAAAACGCGGATTCAATCAATTTTTTTATTGAAATTCCTCCAATTAAGAAAATTGTTGTTCCAATCATCAAATTGTAGGTGATTGATTGAAAATTTTTTCAATCAAACATTTTTTCGATTTTGATCAAAAATTTGATCAATTTTTTATTTAAAGTCAATCAAAATAATGATTGATTTAACATACGAATTGTAAGGTTATGACAAAATTATCAAAAAATTCATCTTTTTTGCTTTCCTATATGTTCCAAACAATAAAAAAAGTAAAACCCGATTATTTTGTATATTTTTGAATTATTCTATTCAAATAAATTAAACCGAACAAAAATTTTGTATGTTGAAAAAATTTCAATCAAAACATTGATTGACTCATTTAAATTTTGTTGATTAATAGATTTAATTGAAAATTTTTAGACAATAATTTTTTGTGTGTAGGAGCTTAATATGGTTTATAATTCACTAAAAACATATAATTTGACTACATTATAAAAAAAAATTTTTTTGCTAAATTTTTAATTGATTTTTTTTTTTTTTTTAGTGTAGTGTGTCATTCAAGTCTCTGTCAATTACTCTTCTTACAAGTATCTCTATTGTTATTTCAATTAGTTTTTCTTTTATTTTTTTTTCTTGTTACCAACATTACGCATTTTCTTAACTCTAGCAATTATACAAATGGTTTCTACTTTACTCGAAATCAGAGTACGAGAATTAACAATTTGTAGAAAAATTATAAAAAAAAACAAAAGATATATAAAAAAAACTCATGGCTGTTCAGGCACTTAATCGAGCTTAAAAACAACAAATTCACAGCTGCATTTCAGGGATAAATCAAAAGAAATACCTACATTCGTTCGTACGTACGTACACATATCACAAAAATAAAGTGTTGTTTGAATAATGTAAAAATATCCCAGCAAAAAATTAATTTAACAAAAGACCATAATACACAATTGACTTACACTTTTAAAGTCTATGGTATGTAAACTTTAAACTAGGCTTCATATAATCCCTTAAATAAGAAGGAAGGGATCTGGGAACCACTTTTTTAAGTACCAAAATGGTATTTTTTATAAAAAGTACCAAAATAGTACTTTTAAATAGTATAAAGATAGTGCTTTTATATAATTAGTACCATAACAGGTACCATAAAAATTCCTTTTTTTAAAAATGACCAAATTCGTATATATTATAAAAAGTACCACATAAGTACTTTTTCTAAAATGTATAAAAATAGTACTTTTCTGTTAAAATTATTAAAATAGTGCTTTACGAAAATAGTACCTTTTTGTATGAATGACATCGTTGTTGGTGATTTTCTTTTAAGAGAAAGGAGTTAAAATTTTTCAACATGAACCCCTGATTTCCTTCAATGTCTCCGAATTTGATGAAACTTTGTGTATATGTTGGGACTTATAAGACTTATACTCAGACAAAATTTGAGACCATTAACTTCCGTGGTTCCAGAAATATGACGTGTCAAAAGTCAAGAAAATCTTTTAAAGGATTAAATATAAACATTTATATCTTCAAAAGTATTTCAGCTATATTACTTTCTGATAGCTTGTTTTGAAGGTAAAACCATGACCTTTCAAATTACATTTTGCAAAAATTTTTATTTTGGAAATTTTTTTTTATTTCTGCAAAATTCGCGATTCGCGAAAATATATCTGAAAAAGCGACATTTTTAAAAATATGAAAAATATATATGTTAACGGCTGTTATCTTAGCTACAAGCTGTAAAAATTTTGGGTTGGTGAACGTATTAAGACCAGAGATATGAATAAAAATGTGTTGCCAATTAGGAAATTTTTATCAAATCTGATGAATATTTAATTTTTATTTTTGAATATTTTTGAAAATACATATGATAAAACGGTGAAAAAAGTAAAGTTTATGGTACAGACGGGTACTACACATAGATACAATATAACATGAATATTTATCAATTACACTACTCTACAAAAATCATTTTTTTTTTTTGCTTAGACTCCTAGAATACATTTGCTAAAGTATTTTGACCTCCTTAACACGAATCTGTCATCATAAAAAATTTATAAAATCCCCTTTTCGAGATAAGACCATTTTCGTTGTCCATGCCGATAAAAACCAACGAATGACTTTATATTGCATTTTTTATATAAACAAATTCAAAATGCATATTATTTCAAATTCATTGAGTTTATCCGAAAATCTTTGCAAAAAATCAAAAATTTTAGCAAAATTTGCATATATTATTTGCATATACTTTTTTCCGTAATATTTTTATTTTGTAATTTTCATTGTTTAAAATACATTTTCTTAAGTCTTTTGCCCTCTTTAACGTGAATCCATTAAACGCGAATCCATTGTCATTTTTATATAATCACGTTTTCGAAATTTGCCCATTTAGTTTTTGCAGCTGAAGCATACAAAAATATTAAACGACCCAGCAAAACTTTGGTAATGGGTAGTGATTATATAACACATTACCAGGTAATGTATATACCTTATTTGTAGCATTATTTTAGGATGTCTTACCAAACATTTGTTCCACAACGTATTATTTTCAAGTGAAAAATAATGAATTACTAATAATTTGCTACGTAATGCATGATTATTCGAAAAAATTTATTTCATATTTATTATTTCTAAACATTAAATCATGGATGACTTATATTTGGTTACATTATGTATTATTTGAAAGTTTGAAATAATGTATTATTTATAATTGGATGCATAATGCATTACAATAACATAAAAAATAATTATTTTATAAAAAAATGCATAAGTTTAAACTAGAGATGGGCTCACGACAGGAAATTTCTAACGCCACACACTCACGAGCATATTTTATCTACTTACACTCACTTACAATCACGTGAGTAAATTTAATACAAAATTACTTTTTCACTACTCGTAACACATTATATATTACGTTCTGGTATGCTATATTATATACCTTACTCGTATGCATTACTTTGAGTCTCATCGCCTGTTAAAATCATCAATGCTGCAATGTATAAAATAAGAGATCCTATACCTTATTTTATACCTTATTTGGTAATCTAAGTTTTGCTGGGGAACAAATAATATGAGGTATGTCAATGTGAAACATTTATTATTACCTTTTTTTTGGGTTTGAGGGTTTAGTCTGTTAAAAAGGCCTATATGTTCAGAAGACAGTTTGATAAAATGTTTATGATGACAGATTCGTGCAGGGCAAGTACTTTCAAAAATGTGTTCTAGAAGTCTCTGCAAAAAAAAGTTGACTTTTGTTAAGTAGTGTAATTAATAAAAAGTTATGTTACATTGTATTCATGTGTAGTACTCGTACATTACCATAAACTTTACTTTTTTCACCGTTTTATTTTATGTATTTGCAAAAATATTCAAACATAATAATTAAATATTCATGAGATTTGGAAAAAATTTCCTACTTGGCAACACATTTTCATTAATATCTCTGGACTTAATACGTTCACCAACGCGAAATTTTTAGACCTTGTAGCTAAGACTCAAACCATTAACATATATTTTTTTCAGATTTTTAAAAATGTCGCTTTTTTTGATATATTTTCGCGAATCGCGAATTGTGCAGAAATACAAAAAAAATCACAAAATAAAAATTTTCGCGAAATGATATATTAAAAGTGATGGTTTTGCCTTTAAAAAAAGCTATCTGGGAGTGATATAGCTCAAATACTTTTCAAGATATTATTATTTACAATTTACCCTTTAAAAGATTTTCTTGACTTTTGAAACGTCATATTTCCAAAACTACAGAAGTTAAAAGTCTTAAACTTTGTTTGAGCATTAATCGAGTAAGTCCCTACATATATACCGAATTTCACGAAATTTGGGTCGATTGACGTCAAAAATTCAATTTTTTTTGCTATGTTGATATGGATTTACTCAAAGGTTAAAAAACAGTATTTTTTATAAAAACAACATTTTTTTTACTAAAAACTACCAAAAATAAGTATTTTAAATATGTAGAAGTATGTATGTACCAGGATACACTTAAATAAATAGTACCATAACAGTACCAAATAAGAAGTTATCTAAAAATGTATTAAAATAGTATTTTTTCATAAAAAGTTCCAAAATGTCATTTTTTAAAAGTACCAAAAATTGTATTTTTATAAAATGTACCAAAATAGATTTTTTTTTTTAAATAGTACTTTATAATCAAATTTATCAAAAGATGCTACTTTTTACTAAAAAATTATCGAATTAGTACTTTATGTTAAAAGTACTGGAAATGTACCTTTTATTTATTTTTAAATTTTTATACGTTATTCTTTCCCTTTATTCTACTATTGAAAAGAAATGGCTTCATCAATTCACAAATATTAAGCTTTTTAATAAAAATTATAAAATCGCTCCTTACAAAAATAGTAGTTTTTGGTATGCATGAAATAGTGTTTGGTGATTTTCTTTAAAAAAAAATATTTAATAGAAAGTACCGAATAAGTATTTTTTATAAAAAAAACACTTTTTTGTATCTTTTAATGAAAAGTACCAAAAATAGTACTTTTAAATATGTAGAAATATGTATGTAGTTGGCAACCAAAATTATACTTTGTAATAAAAATTATATAGTGCTTTCAAATATGTAAATAGCACCATAATTATCGAAAAATGTACCAAAATAGTATTTTATAATAAAAAGTGCCAATAGTATTTTTTATCTTAAAAGTACCAAAAATAGTACTTTTTATTAAACAATGTTCTTAAAAAAGTACTTTTTTTATAAAAATTCATATAAGTACTTTTTTTACCAAATGTACCAAAATAATAGTATCAAAGTACAAAATAGTACTTTTTAGTAAAAATTACAAAAATTGCGCTTTATAAAAATTAGCAAAAATGGTGGTTTTTGCTAATTTAAAAAAAAAATCATTTAATAGAAAGAACCTAAAAATCATATAAAAACACTTTTTTGTATCTTTTAATAAAAAGTACCAAAATAGTATTTTTAAATATGTAGAGGTATGTATATATTTGGTTACCAATATAATACATTGAAATAAAAATAATATAGTACTTTTAACTAAATATTAACTACCATAATAGAACAAAAGTTCAACTTTTCAAAAAATGTACCAAAATATTATTTTTTTTATAAAAGGTACTAAAATATTATTTTTATAATATAAATACTCTTTAATAAAAACTAGTACTTTTTCATAAACAGCATTTTAAAAAATTTCCATTTTTATATAAGTACCATTTAGGTATTTTTTTGTTAAATGTACCAAAATAGTACTTTTTTATGATATGTACCAAAATAGTCCTTTATATAAAATGTACCACAATAGTACTTTTTTTTATTAAATTCACCAAAAAATACTACTTTTTAATAAAAAATTACCAAATGTACTTTTATTTTTTTTTTCATACATTTCTTTGTAATAAAAAGTATACAGTACTCTTAAATAAAAAGTACCAAATAAGTACTTTTCTAAAAATGTACCAAAATACTATTTTTTAAAATCGTTTTAAAAAAAAGTAAACATTACTTTTTAATAAAAAGGAACTTTTTAATAAAAAGGTACTTTTTTTTATTAAAAAGTACCTTTTTATTTAAAGTTAAATCCGGCTGTGCCGAATCTTTTATAACCTCCAACACGTTTAAAAATTAAAAAAAAAAATACAGGGCATTATTTTTTTCGGGGGGTCGGCGGTGGGGGATACCTTTACCCCCGGTATAAATGTTAACAAATTATTTTTTTAGGATATTTACGCTTAAAAAATAAGTTGTTATGTATATTTTTATTTTTTTCTATAACCACGCCCACAAAGAGGGGCGGTCCCTTGGTCCGAATGCAGGTCTATGAACATAATATGCCATTAAAATGTTACATTTGTTGAGCAAAAATTTAAAAAAAACTCTTCAAAAAATTGTGTTTTTCAGGGGTTGTTTTAGTTCATCAAGGGGAACTTTTTCCCCTGGGTCGATTTTGCCCATCTTCGAACGTAACCTTACCAGTAACATAGAGATATTGTTGCCAAATTTAAGGGGTCTAGCTCTTTTGGTTTGGACTGGTTTCTACAGACGGACGGACATCGCTAGACTGTCTTAGATTCTATCATGGATCAAATATATACTTTGTGGGGTCCCCGACCGATATTTCGATGTGTTACACACGGAATGACAAAGTGAGTATACCCCCATACTGTGGTTGGAAGGTATAAAAATACCAAAACAGTACTTTTTAATAAACAGTTTTTTTACATTAATATTAAAAAGTATGTACTTAATTACTACATTTTGACAAAAAAAGTTCCATTAAAGTACCTTTTTAATGAAAAGTACCAACATAGTTCTCTTTCGTTAAAAGAACTATTTTGGACATTTATTAATTAGTATTTTTTCATAAAAAACACCAAAATTGTTTTAAAAAAGTAAGAAGTGTTTTTAAAAAGTACCTTTTTATTAAATAGTATTTTAAAACTACTACTTAAAAACAACATTTTAATTAAAAATATTAAGTTAGTACTTTTTAATAATTTTTTTTTATATTAATATTAAAAAGTACTTCAGTATTACATTTTAAAAAAAAAAGTTCCATTAAAGTAATTATTAATGAAAAGTACCAAATAGGCCTCTTTCGTTAAAAGAACTATTTTGTACCTTTTTTGCCTACATTAAATGATTAGCGTTTTCACTGATTCCGTTTAAGTAAATGAAAGTTAGTCCAACCGGAAAGCATCAAGAGATCCCATCAATTTTTCTTGCTGGGATGTAATAAGTAAAATAGCATGAAGAGGAGTAAGTAGTATACTGATGATAATGATGATTTCAAATGTTGAAAACCCCATCTTCATTTTCATGTATAATAAGTATAAAAGTAAAGGTAAGTTTTTTTATATATATATTTTTTTTGGTATGTGCAACTTAAGTTAAGGCATGAGTTCAGAGCATGCCTTTCATGGTTGAGTAAATGACAGTCTTAATTACAAACAGGAGCATCCATAATAAGTTATAAGAAAATGGAAAATGTTAAGAAGAAAATATGTGTAACAAACTTAACAAGTGAAAATTAAAAATGGAAATGAAAAACAAAAAAAAAAACATGTCTGTCTGTTGGTAGATAGATAGAGATGCATTCTTCGCCTGCATCTTTCCTTTTTAATAGTGATGGATGAGGCAAATGTAAATGTAGGAATAATAGAGGTGCTGCTGCCTGCCACTGCATTATGTTTCTGTTTGTATAAGGAAGTGAGTATAAGTGTTTTATATGCACATTTATTTGCTGTATTACAGTAATAAACATGTTATAAAGTTAAATTCGTCCTGGCCGAATATTTTGATGCCCTTCAAGGCTATGGAGTTTATTTTGTTTTTTTTTAGATTTTTTACATGTTGGAGGGTATCAAAAGTTCGGCATAGCCGAGTTTAACACTCTCCCTTGTTTCGGGATAGTTTGTTTTTACATTTTTTTCTCCTACACACAAAAAAACCTTACTAGAAAAAGTCTCGTAATCCCATTTTACTAATATTTGACAGTTTTCCTTGTTCTTCAACAAAAAAAAATTCGAATGAAATTTAAATTTTTTGTAATTTTACATTTTGTTTTGTAAAATTACAAAACTATTTGTTAAAATTTTGTAAAATTACAAGAAATTCTTGTCAAATAGGAGGTAACAAAAAAACTTGTAGCTTTATTTTTTTGCTACCTTCTATTTGACAACAATTCCTTGTAACTTTACAAGCTTTTTACCTGTAATTTTATAAGCTTTTTACTAATAAAATTGTTAATTTACAAATTTTTTGACGCTATAAAACTTACAAGGCGGTTTCGTGATTTAACTAGATTTTTGTCAACCTCCTATTTTACGAGCTTTTCGTAATCTTACAAGATTTTTACTAACAAAATTGTAAATTTACTACTTTTTTGGCGCAAGAAAACTAACAAGGAAATCTCGTAAATTTACCAAATTTTTTTGTAAAAAACCTAGGAAATTTGTAAAATTACAAAAAAAAAATGGTAAAATTATAAAAAAAATTTAAATTTCGATCGAAATTTTTTTGTTAAAAAACAAGGAATACTGTCAAATATTGGTAAAATGGGATTACGAGACTTTTCTTTAATTTTATAAGGTTTTTTTGTGTATTAAAAGCGTACTTTCGGTACTTTTTATAGTACCTGCAACTTAAAATTTGAAATGTAGGACAAAATAAATATTAATTTTGATCGAAAATTTTTTGTTAAAAAACAGAAAATTTTTTGTTAAAAGCGTACTTTCTTTCGAAACGTTTTATAGTACCTGCAATAAAAGTTCTAAAAACTTAAAATTTTAAATGTAGGATCCAAAAAAAAATAGAAAAAAGTACGTTTTAGGAATTCTGATTTTAATGGGGTAAATATTAGTACTTTTGTACTTTTTCTACTTTATGAAATAACGGTTCTAAGAACTTGAAATTCATTAAGCTCATTAAGCGAAAAAAATCAGTCTGACAAAAGTGCTTTTTAGGTTTAAAGAGTTCAAACAAGTGCAAAAAAGTGTAATTTGGTACATTTTAAATTTCCTAAAATAATAGTTTTACAAACTTAAAATTTTAAAGATAGGATCCTCAAGCAAAAAAAAACATTAAAAAAACAAGTAAGCAAATTATAGTCGGTCAAGACCAACCATATGATGCCCTACACCAGTGTTTTTCGTCAAATGAGTCCCCGGTCCAAACATGAACCGATTGGATCTATATTTCGTTAGATCTTTAATTTTCATAGAAAACACACACAAAACCAAATTTGAGTGAAATTGGATTACTTTTGTTGCAATAGACCGACTTAACTGAATATAGAGGAGAATTTTTATGTGGGTCTGTTTTCAAAAATGGTCCATTCGGGTTTTATAAGGGTACTGAAGCACACGTTTAACACCTACAAACAAAATTTTAATCAAATATTTTCTATTTTCATGAATTTTGAGAGATTTATGTGAATATCGGGAGGGCGCACTGTGGCCGAAATCACTGATCTAGCGGCGTTTTAGTCAAAATTAAAAAATTAAAACTGATAAATGTTTTGCACTGTATCGATTACCTATACTTTACAGAGAAAATTAACGTTTTCACTTTTGTTTTTCTCTTAATATTCGCACAGCTGTAAGCTATCAAATATACATTTTCTGCAGCAAGTGTATTAAAGGAATTTGGAGCCTAATTACTCAGTGAGTTTTTCTTGAAACTTTTAAGTCAATTGTTTATACATTTTGAATTAAAAGTAAAAGGTATGTTTGAACTAAAAAATAAATGTTTGTGGCCTGTGTGTATCTAGTTTATTATTAGTTCATTATAGAAGTTTACATTTGTGATATAAACTATAGTTTCATGGACTGCAACTTTTGAAATTCGATCGTATTCGGTCCAATTCCTGTTTTGTTTATTATTTTGGGTTATTTTTGTTGTGACGTTTCAGTATGGCGTGCTAGTTCGCGCAAGTTGTTCGGTTTTTAGGGTCCATCTGCATGTCCAAATAAACAGTATAAACGCGATACAGACCACAATTTTCAACCGGTTTGGCTGAAATTTGAAATTTAAGTTTCTTTTATCGCAAGAACAAAACCTATTAAATTTTGACAAAATCAATCCATGTTATCCCATAGCCCCCATGTAAATGTCCCCTTCAAGTTTTACTTAAATACCCCTAACAATAGTATTCAAGATATCCTCTTGAAATTCGACCGATAAATGTTTTTTATATTCATAAACAATCGCTCTAAATTTTAACGGAATCGGACCATTTTAATTTCTAGGCCTCATACAAACCACCCTCCCAATATTCACATAAATTTCCCAAAATACATAGAAATAAATAAATATTGTTTAAAAATTAATTCTTTATAAATTTTATAATCGCAAATAAGCATTAGTCTTTATTATTTTACATTTCCGAATTAAGCGCCGCTAGATTGGCCATTTCGGCCACTGTGGGGCGGTTTGTATGCGAACCACAAGAAGAGCATGTCCGATTCCTTTAAAACTTGGAATGATAATTTGTGAATATAAAATATGTAAACATGCCAAACGTATTCATATTATAATACGATTATTAGAGTCATTTGAGTAAAACTATATAGGCACGTTTCTATGGGATCTTGGTCTAAACATGGATCGATTTTTTTCAAATTTCAATAGGTTTCGTCCTTGAGCCTAAGGAAGCTGACTTTTCAAATTTCATACAAATCTATTGATAATTGCGACATGTATCGTGCTCGCAACGTTAAATAAACAGACGGACAGAAGGACGGACGTACGGACAGACATTGCAAAATCGTCTCAGAAATTGATTCTGAGTCGATCGGTCATCAGGACGTACGGACAGACATTGCAAAATCGTCTCAGAAATTGATTCTGAGTCGATCGGTCATCAGCACATTTTACCCTGTACCACAGTGTGGTGGAGAAAATTGGTACTTTTTTATTACTATTGAACTAAATACTACAGAACCTCAAAATTTTACATGTGATGAATTTCATTTAAAAATCGAGATAAAACTGAAATTTTGAACCCGACCAACTCAGATATCGATGAAATTTTGTTCATAGCTAAATTTGATCAAAACAAACAAACTCTCATTTTTAGAAATGACTGTTTTGCGATTTTTTGAGCGTGACACAGTGGGAACGTTTTCGAAAAAACGCGAAAATGGTCGAAAAGAGCTCCATTTAAACTACAATAACTCTGAATCGGCTCAACCGATTTCCATGATCTTGGTATCATTAAAAAGATATTTTAACAGGCACGTTAAAAAAAAAAAAAAAAAAAAAATACACTGTAAAAAATTTATAACAAAAAAAATTTTAACTGACGAAAAAACCAAAAAGATCAAGGGTTTTTTTACAGTGTATTAATTTTTTAGAAAGGTTTATCCTTCATCTATACCATATCAAAAAATAAAAATGGGTTCTTTGTTAGTTTTTTTTATATAATTTTTTAAGTAGTGTCACTTCTAGTAATTTCCCTTATATTTTATAACAAAAAAAAATTTTAGGTAACGAAAAACCAAAAAAGATCAAGAATTTTTTACAGTGTATTACTTTTTTAGAAAGGTATTTCTCTCACCTATAACATATCCAAAAAGTAAAATGGGTTCTTTTTTATTTTTTTTATATAATTTTTTAAGTAGTGTCACTTCTAGTAATACTTACCGAAAGTTTTCGAAATAATTCGAATAACAGCGAAAATATCTGGTCACATTCACAAAATAGTTCAACAATTCTAACATTTTTTAAATGTTTACAAATAAAAAACCATCAACAATTGTTTATATTATTTGCCACGTTTTTATTAATTTGTGTTTTATTTTATTTAAATTTTTTTTAAGTTAATTATTTGTAAGAAATTTTGCGCTGCTCAAATTTGGCACAGTCAGAATATCTGCGCACATGTACAAAAGTTTCATTTATCGGAATGAATGAATGAAAGCCTTGAGTTCCTGTTATAGTTTTAGCTTCTTCATATCTTGAAAATAGCTTTTCTTTAACGTTGTTGTATTCGTCAGCATCTGCGTAAGCAACTTGTATGGTGGTCTTATATGTTTCTGATGCCCAGTGATAGAGTTGCCTCGTTGTCTGGATTTCATTTTTATTTGCAATACTATAATTTCGAGCACCTCTCTTCAATGTTCCTCCGATTCCATCACATGCAGATTTTCCGTGACTGGTAGCATAAAAGTGCCATTCAGCGTCAATCCCAAAATCAGATTTGTGATGGCATAAATTAATGAAGTTATATTTATTTTTATATTGTGCTCCTGCACCATCTGATACGTAAATGATTTTATTAATATTGTTGGTTATATTGGCCTTCACGAACTGTACCATTTTTGAAATATATAGATGAACTGCTATACTATCATGGGTATTGCAATCAGATATTATGGCGAAGCTTTTATGAGTTAATTTATCGTTATCTGAAAATAAACAAACAAAGGAAAAAAACAAATAAATAAAAATTATTAAATATTTTGATGAGTGTGGATGGATGTGTTTACTAATACCAAAATATTAAAATAATTACCTTTGTAATAAATAACGAACGGATGTATTGTAGCCTGATCATTATTCCAATGGTATCCTTGCACGGCATCTTGTACAAGAAATGCATAATTTTCAGCAAAGTCCATTTGAATTAACATTTCTCCTGATAACAGCGCCGCTCTTTTATTGCTGATAAATTCAGATTGTCGCTTTGCTATGAAATGATGCGGAATCAGAACTTTGATGTGTTCAGTAAAATCGCTGACAAATGATTCTGGGTTGGTGGTTAACGTTTCCAGAACACATCTAATCGTTGTATTCCACTTTTTGTATATTATTTCTTCAGTTTGGTTATTTTCAAAATGTTTTAGCATATGCGTTTTTAGATTATTTAAATTTTTAAAGCAGTGACCACACATTGAAACGCAACACTCGCTTTTTTCTATGTCACCATTGCAAACAACGAATTTGAGAACATCTTTGTAATCGGTAAATGTGCATTCTCCTTCAATACAAATTGATTTTAAGCCACTTTTTTCAAACATCAATTTCATATTCTGATGCAATGTGCATACACAGATATTTTGCTGGTTTCCAACTCCAAGTTTTATACAATTTTTTGGCCTTAACATTGTAAATTTTGTAAAACCCACTTTGGCCAAGGGATGTTTTTTTTTAAATTCGTAGTAAGATTCGCGTAGTGAAGATAACATCAGTCTTTTTTGAACTTTTTCACGTAAGTTTCCTTGTTTAACAGTAATTGAATCTTGCGATCCAGGCATCATTCGGCTAATTTCATCATCTTCATAAAATAACTTGACTGTGCTTAGAGTTTCGGCTGGTAAGCTACGTCTGCTCATTTTAAAAAGATTGATATCTGCAAACTTCGTTTTATTCCTTTGGATATCTTTACTTTTTTTGATACAATCGTGAGATATATCATCCCCAAAACGATCTTTAATTTCTGCGTGACTCATATTGATTGGTAAGAGAGATAAAAGTTTTTGCTTTTCCAAAAGATTTGAGCTGTTCTCTATTTGATATTTGATGTTTTCCAAAATTTCTTCGTAAATGGCTTTGACGTTTTCAAGTTGCGCTGACAAATCAGATAATGGATCAGCTCCAAGTGAATCTGCTATATTTTCGAAAATTTGCAGTGATTTTCTATTTCTGTATGCATCTCGTTTCATATATTTCCTTTTAAGAGGCGACATTTGGTTTGGTAGATGAGGAATAATATGATCATTTATATTTTCAATGACTTCCGTCCTTTCGATGTTTGCAATACGGCTGGTACAAGTTGGAAGTTCATTCAATTCTTCGCTAATTTCATTGCTGGGCGTTGTTGGTAAATAATTTGAGACTTCATTCTGCTCCACGTTGGATTCATTACGACTGCGAGCTTTTCTCAGTGTATTCCGGCAAGTTTCGCAAATACGGCTACAATGAATGTTGGCGACAGCTGGAAAATATTCAATTATATTTGCAGCCTCGTTTTCACTTATTTTACGAAGCGAAGCGCAACACTTATTAGATATTTTTATGCATCTGTACTTATTGTTTGAATTCATATTCACTCAATTTTTTAAAATATACGCGTAAAAATTGTAATGGGATATCTTGGCTTCTCGAAACTGTTTATAATTATGAATTTCGGTACGTTCATCAGGTGCAATTATATAGCATTTTTTAAGGCAAGCAAGAACTTTTTGCGGTTAAAACATATTCATAATTTGGGACAATGTTTATTTATTTTACCTGTTAACCCTTCGTCAGGTACATATTTTGAGTCCTTAGTTCTGGCCAGACCCCTATACATTTACATGCATTTGTATGGAAATAAGGGCTGTTTGCCGTTAAATTTTTTACTAAGAAAGGAAAATATTTGTTATATTTTGTGTTTCTATTTCTTTTTACTATGTTATTAGCTACCTGAGGAAGAAAAAATAGACCTGAAAAAATCTTTGGAATGAAAAGGGCAACAATTTTTTTGTTCTATATATATTTCTCTTTATTATGGGTAAAGTAATAAATGTTTATGACAAATTAGAAAATTATTATGAAGAATACATTGATTTTTTTATTCAGAATTTTGCGGAATTACTAGAAGTGACACTACTTAAAAAATTATTAAAAAAAAAAATAAAAAAGAACCCATTTTACTTTTTGGATATGTTATAGGTGAAGGAAATACCTTTCTAAAAAAGTAATACACTGTAAAAAATCCTTGATCTTTTTTGGTTTTTCGTTACCTAAAATTTTTTTTGTTATAAAATATAAGGGCAATTACTAGAAGTGACACTACTTAAAAAATTATATAAAAAAAACTAACAAAGAACCCATTTTTATTTTTTGATATGGTATAGATGAAGGATAAACCTTTCTAAAAAATTAATACACTGTAAAAAAACCCTTGATCTTTTTGGTTTTTTCGTCAGTTAAAATTTTTTTTGTTATAAATTTTTTACAGTGCATTTTTTTTTTTTTTTAACGTGTCATAAAGCCTGTTAAAATATCTTTTTAATGATACCAAGATCATGGAAATCGGTTTAGCCGATTCAGAGTTATTGTAGTTTAAATGGAGCTCTTTTCGACCATTTTCGCGTTTTTTCGAAAACGTTCCCACTGTGTCACGCCCAAAAAATCGCAAAACAGTCATTTCTAAAAATGAGAGTTTGTTTGTATTGATCAAATTTAGCTATGAACAAAATTTCATCGATATCTGAGGGGGTCGGGTTCAATGCATCTCGATTTTTACATGAAATTCATCATGTAGAATCCGTCTTCTCATCCCAGAAAGGAACATGTTTAAAAATTAAAAAAAATTATGGTAAAGCTGGGGTAAAATACATTAAAATAAAATCTCAAAAAATTGTTTCCACTGACCCTTTCATAGACCTTGATACAGCCTTTCATTTAAACTTAATTTGGGGCAAATCCAATCGTTTTAACCCGTGGTGCTCTTCGATCAAAGTTTTGGATTTTTAAAAATGTTCATCAATATTTTTGTCATACTTAATATGAATATCAAAAAATTTCTAGAATCGGTCAATCGGTTTTCGGGATATTTCCTTTTGAAATTTGTCAAAAAATTTCTAAAAATGGCGTTTTTTTCTTACGTTCACGAAATTAAAAGAAAAAAAATCAACTGACTATTTCATCGAGCTTGAGACAAGCTTTCATTTAAATGTAATTTGGGTCAAATCAAAAAATGTTTACCTATGGAGCCCTTCTATCAAAGTTTAGAGTTATTGTTAGAAATTTTTTAAAGAACCAACATTTTGATCGAAGTGCGCCACGGGTTAAAGTGATTTCTAAAATCCAGAACTTTGGTTAAAAAATGTTTGACCCATAGAGCCCTTTGATCAAAATTAAGATTTTTGGTGAATATTTTCAAAAAAAAAAACAAAACATTGATCGAAGGGCACCAAGGGTCAAAAAATTCAAAACTCCAAAACTTTGTTCGCCAGGTGCCACGGGTTAGTTAATTTAATCCGATTGGCCTCAAATTTGAAACACATAACTTTAAGGCCTAGTATAATAAAAATTTGCCCGGATACTTTAGAAAATTAAAAGTTTAAGAAAAATTTCATTCTAATACAGCATCCTTTTACTCATAATTTTTTAGGGTAAACGGCGGTAAACAGAGGTTGAAAGTATGGTAAAATGGTACTCGTTGTAACGTGGTACTTTTTACAAACGTTGTACACAGAAAAAAATATGGAGGAAACAAATTTGAGTAATCACTTGTTTAATTTTTTAAAACAAATTTGAGTAATTTTTTAATTGACGCAATTAAAAATTTACTCAAAAATTGAAAATAAAATTTGAGTAAATAATTTAATACAAATTTAATATTTTTTTTATTTTTTTTTCTCTTGTTGTTTTGAATTCTCATTTAGTTTATTGTTTTTTGTATATGTATATGAAAGTTTGAAATCATCTTTATAAAATTTTACTTTGTCTTGAAGACATAAGTATATTTGGTAAAGTTTGTAAAAGCAATTTTTTTGTAAAAAAAAATTAGAAACTTTTTAAACTTTTTAAAAAAATAATTTGATACATTTTGAGTAAATTTTTACTTGACACAATTAAAAAGTTACTTAAAAATATTAAAAAAATTTAAGTAAAGATTTAATTGTGTGAATTAATAATTTACTCAAATTTTTTATTAAGCATTTAATAATTTTTTATTAAAAGTTTACTCAATACTATTAAATCGTTTACTGGTGGAAAATTGAGTAATTTTTTACTCAATAGTATTAAAAATTTACTCAAAATTTTTTTTTATTTTTTTCTGTGTACTTTTAAACGCATGTGAAAGGAATGAAGTAGAGATGGGTGCTGGTCACGTGATTTCCGCGTGAGTGTGAGTGATTTTCATTTCAATCACGTGATTGTAAGTGACTGTGAGTTGAAAAAAAATCTGAGTGAGTGATTAGTGAGTCATTTATTTTTTGCGTGAGTTTGCATAATTAGATTTTTTGATTTGCCCAATTTTTTTTTAATTTAAAAAAAAAAAAAAAAATTTTGGATTTTATTTTCTTTTTGGTAAGAAAATTTTATTGCGTGAGTAGATTTTGCGTGACTCACGCGTGCGCGTGATGGAATCTGGCGTGAGTCACGCGTGAGTAAGTTTTTTATTACTCACGTGAATGTGAGTGAGCGTGAGTAAAAAAAAAATACGTTTTGCGTGAGCGTGAGTTAGTGTGAGTCAAAATCCACTCACGCGCCCATCTCTAGAGTGAAGCATACATGGGTCGAGATGAAACAGGAAACAAAATAGAATATACCTTACAGAAAACAAGTGAGAGTGTTAAGTTCATCTCTGCCAAATCTTTAATACCATCCAAAATATACAAAAAAAAATTAGAAACAAAATAGGGGGTCGTTGTTTTGGGGGGGCAATAGCGGTGTTTGGGGACACATAAACCCACGCGATGACTGTTTACAAATTTATTTATAACGATTTTTGGGTATAAGTTATACAATTTTATCATTATTTAAATAAATTTTTAATATAGGGGGAGGAACGATTTTTTTTTATTTCCTGGGTCCAAGTGCAGGACCTTCAAATTTTTCTGACATCAAATTGTTTTATTTGCTTAACAAGAAAACATGTGAAAATATGTCATTTTTCCCCCTGGTCCGATTTTGCCCCTTTACGAACTTAAACTGCCAAAAGACATATTTCTGCCCAACTTAACGAGTCTATCTCTTTTATTTTGGACTGCATAGTGTCTTAAACAGACGGATGGACATACGGAAATTCTAGAAATATATTAGAATCGATCAAAGATCAGTTATAAATATACTTTAAGGGTCCCAGACCTTTATTTCGATGCGTTACAAACGGAATGACAAAGTGAGTATTCCCTCATACTGTAGTTGAAGGGTATAAAAATACGAGGGAAGAAATTTTGATAATCAGTTGTTAAAACTAAAAAAAAAAAAAAAATGAGCAATTTTTTAGTTGACGCAATTAAAAATTTTCTCATCCTCAAAATATTTACTCAAGAGCTTTAAAAGAAATTTAAGCAAATAATTTAATAAAAATTTAACAGTTTTTATACCCTCCAACCACAGTATGGGGGTATACTCACTTTGTCATTCCGTGTGTAACGCATCGAAATATCGGTCTAGGACCATAAAGTATATATTTTATTGATCAGTGGTCGATTCTAAGACATCCTAGCGATGTCCGTCCGTCCGTCCGTCCGTCTGTCCGTCTGTAGAGGACACGATACAGTCCAAAATAAAAGAGCTAGGCTTTCGAGTTTGGCACGAATATGTCTAATATTCCTAGGCAGGTTAAGTTCGGAAATGGGCAAAATCGGACCAAGGGGAAAAAAATTCCCCCTTGGAGAACTAAACCAACCCAAGAAAAACCGCATCTTTTGCAGAGTTTTTTGTACTTTTGGTAAGCAAATGCAACATTCTTATCTCAGAAGAAGTTAAAAATCACAAGGTGCCCCTAACGTCTCCCACCAACCCCCCCCCCCCTCCCAAAAAAGACGCCCCTGGATTTTTTTAAATATTTTTGTTTACATTTTGGAGGGTATAACAGATTCGGCACAGCCGAATGTAACACTCTCACTTGTTTTTTATTCTCTTAGTTTTTTGAATTCTCATTTAGTTTATATTTTTCTGTATGTATATAAAAGTTTGAAATCATCTTTATAAAATGTTTCTATGTCTTTGAAATATAAATATATGTGGTAAAAGTTTTAATTTTTTTTTATATAAAAAAAAATTGAATCTTTTTTAAACTTTAAAAAAAAAGAAATTTTTAATTGACACAATTAAAAATTTTATTAAAAAAAACAAAAATTTTGAGTAAAGTTTTATTTGTGTCAATTAAAAATTTAATCAAATTTTTTGGCAAGCATTCATTTAATAAATTTTTTGTTAAAAGTTTACTTAATACTATTAAATGTTTTACTGGTGCAAACTTAAGTAATATTTTACTCAATAGTATTAAAAATATACTCAAAATGTTTTTATTTCTTTTTTTTGTGCGGATCTAACATTATTTCGGGGTAATTAAAGTTATTTACTCAATATATGGTAATACACGATTTGGAATTAATTGATTCTAATTTTTTTTTAGAAAAATTAAGTCAACTCAAGGATTCGGACTAGATTTTTAGCGACGCCATCAATTTATTAGGAATAATTTTTTTTTCGAAAATTTTTTACAAAAATCTTTTCAAAACATTTATTACTAACTCTGTAAAGCTGACAACCTAGAAAAATGTTTAAAATACCAGTAGTTTTGTTCTTGGTGTCTAACTGACTACGTGCTGCATTCTGTCTATGCTGGTTGTCATTGGTAAATGTGTTGCAATGTCACGTTATTTCAATTCATATAGACAGAAGACACAAGTGCCTGCTGTTTCTTAAAGCTTTTGTTTAATTTTTTTTTTTTTCCTTTTAGAATTTTTCCCTGAACTTTAAATTCCAACTTTTACGAAATGTATATTTTTTTATACACTTGTGCACTTGCTAGAGAGAACAAGTGAAGTTTTAAACAATTCGTAAAAAACAATAAAAAAGCAAAAAAAAAAATATTAATATAAATGTAGCTAAAACATTTAACATGTTCAAGGGAGAAGAGACACAACGCAGTTTTAGTCATAAACACTTAGGAAACCTTTAAAATACCTTCATAATATTATGCGAAATAAAATGGAGCAACATACAAAAAAAAATGCTTTAATTACAAATGCCTTTTTTATGTGCTTGCATCGTCATATTCTTCTGCAATTTCTATGGAAAAAAATTGTTTTATTTCAAAAAAAAAGGAAAAAAAAGTAAAAATTATGAAATAAAAAAAGTAAAAAGTTAAATTCGGCATTGCCGAATGTAGTGATACCCTCCACAATTTCTAAAAGATTATTGCAAACACTTTATTTAAAGAAAATCACTTTTGAAAAAAAAAAAAATTTGTGAAAAAAAATTTCCGCAAAATTAAAATTTGGTAAAAAAAAACCCGCGATTTTTTTCTTTTTTTTTGTCTAAAAATATGTTGGTACTTGTTTAAATACCAATTGGTGTTCAATTATGTTCACATAAGTCAACCAGCAGCCGAATTAAAGCATTTTTTTATTTTTAGGTTATGTTGTATGTACACTCAAAAAAATAAACTGGTAAAACACCTGGTAAAATGCCTTGTAATCCCATTCTACCAATATTTAACAATTTTCCTTGTTTTTTAACAAAAAATCTTGTACTTTGCTCAAACGAGAACTACACTTTTATTGGTAATTTTACAAGTTTATTTTCGTAATTGTATTCTACCATTTTGAAAGGTTATTTTACAAAAAAAACTGTAATTTTACAACAAAGTTTTTATTACGAGGATTCTAGTTGAATTACAAAAAAAAACTGTTATTTTACAAAAATTTTGTTATACGAGGATTTATATTGTTGTATTTTTTTTTATTAAAAAATATTAAAAAAAAAAGTTGACAATATTTTGAAAAATTTATTACGAGGATTCTAGTTAATTTACAAAAATAAACAGTTATTTTACAAAAATGATTTTATTTCTAGGATTTATGTTGTTTAACAATTTTTTTTTTGTAAACTTACCATTTTGGTTTGTAAATTTACCATTTTTTTAAACATAATGACCATTTTTTCTTGTAAGTTTACCATTTTTATTTTATTTTTCCGGTTTTAAACCAATATTTTTACCAATAAAATTGGTTATTTTACCAAATTTTGGCGCATTCAAAATTACGAGGAAATCCTCGTAATTTTACGAGAATTTTACCTACGTCATATTTTACGAGAATAGCCTTGTAAAATCACGAGATTTTTTGGTAACTTTACAAGGTTTTTTTTTGAGTGTACTAAAATTTTTGAGGTGTCCTTACATTTTCGTTCATAACTTTTGAACCGCTGAACCGATAACGCTCAAATGCAATACCAAACTTCTCTGGAGAACTTCCAATAAATATGTTAAGTTTCAGTCATCTCCGTGTAATATTTTGGCCGTGATCACCATTTCAACAGACAGACGGACAGACGGACAAACGGACATCGCTAGAATGTCTTAAAATCGATCGGGGATCGTGAATATATACACTTTATGGGGTCCCAGACCGATATTTCGATGAGTTACAAACGGAATGACAAACTTATATATACCCTCTATCACTAGAGTGGAGGGTATAAAAAGTAACAAAATATATGCAAAATAATAATAATAATAAAAGCAGTTTCTTTGTCTAACCGGAAGTATGCAAAATGGTGGAAACAATTAAATCTTATTTGCATGTTCCTCTGCTAAAAATGCGTTTGTTCTTTTTTTTTATAAAATTTTTTGTATTATTCTGCCAAATACAAATTCTTATACGAGTATTTTCAGTTTGAAAACACACACAAAAAAAAAAACAGATTCAATTTTATTCACTACCAGATTTTTCATTTAAATTTTTTTTTTTGTTTAATATTCATATCCTTGTTATGTTTTGTATGTGTATGTAGATTAGGGTGTAGTGAAAAGAGATTTTTTGACACCTGTCATAAGTGTCACGTCTGTTAACCTTGTAGTAAAACGCGCAAAATGCAGAAAAAAACAGCTGATAAGAGCAGTACGCATTTATTTTGTCATTTCTTCCGAATTTTTATACAAAAATTTATAAATGATTAATTATAAAAATAAAATATTTGAGCTCGAGTCCTTTTTCTATAATTAATTTGGAATGGTCGAATAAAAAACAACTATAATAAATGATTAAATTTATATTTCCCCGTATAAAAAACGATTTAATATTATATCATCTGCTATGACATTATACTATATGATTGCATCTAATCTGATAAGATATAATTAAATGTCAAATTTGTGCTAATGTTAACCAAATCCGAAATATTATTAGATCTCGTTTTTGGACATTTCATATATAATTATATATGAATAGATATAAACATATGCAATAAGATCCAAACAATTTTTACACGGATTACTAAAATTCGCTCTGTTCTGTATAATTTAGTGGTGTTACGAATGTATTACAATTTAAGGTTATAGTAAAATTTTGTATAAAAAAATAAGTTCAAACCTTTAACAGAAAAAAACTTTTTTTTTCGGTTTTAATTTAAATTTTTATTTTTTGGTTTTAATTTAATATCATCTTTCACTAACTCTTATCATTTTTAATTTATTTATTTTGAAAATGATGAAATAAATTAATAGGAAATAAATTCAAATTGCATAAAAATTTTAAATAACGGTTTTTCTGGGATAACGGAACCTTAAAAAATTTTTTTTATAAGATTTTTGAGATCAGCGGAAAATTGAAATTTAATTTCGGACCGAAATTGATCAAATAAAACAAGAGAGAGTGTTATATTCGACTGTGCCGAATCTTTTATATCCTCCAACATGTAAAAAAATCACAAAAATAAAAATCTGGGGCGTTTTTTTTGAGGGGGGGTGGGATACGTTGGGGGAGACCTTGCGATAGATGTTATCAAATGTATTTGTTATGATTCTTGTAATTATTTAATCCAATTAATCATTATAAAAATACTTTTTATTTATATTTACGCACACAAAAGAAACGTTTGACAACAACCCCCAAACGTTTTTTTTTTTCTTCGCTGGGTAAACATGAAGGGTTTTGAACTTCCTCTGACATAAAAGTGTTGGATTTGCTTAACTAAAGTACAAAAAAAATCCGTTTTTCTGAGGTTGGTTTAGTTCTCTAAGGGGGAACTTTTTCCCCTTGGTCCGGTTTCGCCCATTTCCGAACTTAACCAGCCTATAACCATAAGACATTTTCGTGCCAAGCTTCGGAAGTCTAGCTCTTTATACCCTACTCCACTATGTGGTACAAGGTATAATGAGTTTGCGCTGATGTTTGTAACTACCCGAAATATTGGTCCTAGACCTACCTTCAAGTATACCGATTGACTCAGAATGACTTTTTAAGTCGATTTAGCGACGTCCGTCTGTCCATCTATTGGTTTAAGCACGATACAGGTCGCAATTTTCAATCAATAGACTTGAAATTTGAAACTTAAGCATCTTTTCTCCCAAGGACGATTGAAACTGGAATCTGGTCGGTCCTTCTGGTAGTCCCCATACAAACCACCCTCCCGATATTCACATAAATCCCTCAAAATTCATGAAAATGGAAATATTTGATAAAAATTGTATTTTTAGGTGTTAAACGTGTACTTTAGTAATCTAATCATATCGGAATATAATTGTACAATTTTTGGACTTAGTCCCCCATACAAAAATTTCGACCGATATTCAGTTAAATCGGCCTATTGAGAAAAAAATAAACCATTTCCACTAAAATTTGATCTGTGTGTGTTTTCTACACTAAATAAAGATCTAATAAAAGACAGATCCAATCGGTCCATGTTTGGCCTTGGGACCCATTTTCCGGAAAACAATGGTGTAGGGTATCATATGGTCGGTCTTGACCGACTATAACTTTCTTACTTGTTTTTGGACTGTATGGTGTCCTCTATCGACGAACAGACTAACGGACGGACAGACATCGCTAGAATGTCATAGAATCAATCACTGATCAAAAATATATATACTTTAAAGGGTCCTAGACCGATATTTCGATGCGTTACACACGGAATGACAAAGAGAGTATACCCCTGTGGTTGGAAGGTATTAAAAGTGAAAGTGTATTTTTCTATGTTCTTTACAACAATCACGTAATTGAAATAAAATATCAGTGACGGTTGAACTTGATAACAATTTGTTATATTCGTCTAAAATTAGAATATCCCATATGTAACGAATCGTCGTTTGTTTCCCTGGCTACACCTAACATAATTATGTAGACACAAAGCAACAAACACACACAAAACAATACAACAAACACAATTTTGTTATTGTTTTGTATGTGTTTTTTGCCTTATGTCTACATAATTATATTAGCTGTAGCTGGGGAGTAAGGTTGTGAGTTTACCCCAGAAAAATTTACCGTTCTAAATAATCGGTTTCAGAACGCAGCATATTATCCTGTAACCGATGTAGCTTAACATTCCAGAATTGATGATTTTTGTTTAAAATATTCCTAAAGCAATAACTTTTTAGAGCAAGTAGTTTTTAAAAAAAATATTTTACCTTGAAAATTTTGTATGTATTACCGTAGAATATATTCAAGAATCGATTGTAATATGAATTGATTCCAAAAAGTTTTCCTAGGAACTTACCTACTGCTATTTAACCTTTAGTCAATGAATAGTTTCATTCAAATTCATTGACGGAACCTTTAATGACACAAGTTTCATTGATCAAATGAAACCTGGCTTTGTTGAAACCGTGAGTTATTTTTTATTAAGCTAATGTCAATTTTTATTAATTTTACGAACTTTTTTCAGTAGATGTGCTAAAGACAATTTAATAATTACAGGAGAGACTTGCTAAAATCTATTGAATATTTTCAAAAACGGTAAGCGCAATTGTCTTCTAACTTTAACTCTAGAGAATGTTAATTTTCCTCACGTGTAATAGATCTGCTAAGGTGGTGCTTTTGGAAATTCCGAATATAAGAGGGTAAAAGTCCACTTTTGGCACTTTTTATATTTTATATAGAATTTTTTTAAATTTACAAGAAGGCTCCTCCGACGGTAAAAACATTTTAAGAAATGTTTTTTTTTAGATTCTAAGGTGGCAAAAGAGGGTTAATAAAACTATTTTTTTTCTTCTCCTCAATATTTTCTTTTTCCAAAAATACTGATCAAAGTTCTAAAAACTTGAAATTTGGAACGCAGCATCATTCACCGAGAAAAACAACTTTTTGTCAAAGGAACATTTAAGAAATTTTCTATTCTATGAGAGTAATAGAGTGTACTTTGGTAGTTTTTCTATCTTCTACATAATAGTCGTAGGAACTTGAATTTGAAATGTGGGATCCTCCAGGCGGAAAAACGTTTTGAAAAAGATATCTTTTGAAAATTTAGATTTTAATGGAATAAAAAAAGTAAAAAATCAGATTTTGGTACTTTTTTAACCTCATGAAATAATGGTTTAAAAAAACTCAAAGGATGTAAATTTTACCATCAGCAAAAAAATCTGACAAAAGTGCTTTTAAAAATTCCTAAAATAATGATAAAAACTTGATTTTTGAAATTAAGGATCCTTAATTGAAACAAAACATTCTGACAAAAAAAATTTTAAGAATTTCTTAGTACTTTTTAGATTACCTTAAATAATTGTGTTATAAACTGAAAAGGTTTTTAAAATTTCTATTCTAAGGGGAAAAAGCGGTACACATGGAGATTTGACACTATTTTGATAACTATTAAACTAAAGACGACAGATTCTGAAAATCCTTATCATCCAAGAGAAGGAAATATTAAGAAATTTCAATTTTGTAATATTAAAAAATGGGTTAATATTACCATCAGACTCACTTATGCTAAAAATGTCAAATTTTTCTCATTCAGTAGATTTAAAAACTTCTGTTGATTTCCACCCCACCCTGCAGTGTATGGGTGTCATTGTTATATATCATTTTGTCAAAAAATTTTCTGCATGTTCATGTTTTCGAGCATTTTTAAAATCCGATTTTTTTGTTCCTTATTTTTAGTATATAAGTCTCGTGTTACATTTCAAATCTTATTTGTAGGTGGTAGCAAGCACATGTTGTCAGAGAAACAAAAAATGCCATCATCGTCATTATAATATCTAAGTGTTATTGAAATTTGATATGACATTTTTTTATGTCGTTATCTGCCTTTCTTCTTTTTTTTCTTCTTTTTTTTTAAAGAAGGATGTGTGTTGTTTATTATTTAAAAGAGTATGAAAAAAGACAATTTTAGATAATTCGCACAACGTTTTTATGACATCTTGGTATTCCAAACAAACAAACATACATGCCAATGTCGGGTAATTTAAATTAGAAATTCTTTACAATCAACGCAATTTTTTCTTTTGACTAACTAACGGGTAAGGTTTTCCTAAGGGAATCTAACGATTTTTTTTGGAAAATTACAAATGAAAAGTATCATTTGACTGTATTTGAAAAACAGAACATCTAAATATGCTTTTTTAATTCAATGGCGTTCCTGCTAAAAAATTAAACAAGCCTAGTCGGCTGTAATGAATTAAAATAAAAAATATCAAAACTTCTTTCGATTGACCCTTTCGTAGAGCCAAAAACAATCTTTCATACAAACTAAATTTGAACCAAATTCCATAATTTTTGGCTTTTTTAAAAAACTTTCACCAAAAACCTTTTACTCAAATTGAAGGGCGACATGGATTAAAATGTTCTAATTTGGCTTAAATTAAGTTTAAATGAAAGTTTGTCGTAATCTCTATGAAATAGTTAGGTTATGTTAGGTTACCTAACCTATGAAATAGTTAATGGCAAAAAGTTTTGAGATTTTTTTTTTTAAATATTTTTTGGACTTTTTTTTATAGGAAAAATGTCTCAGAATCTGAGACTTTTCTATAAGAATAATGTCTCTGAATCTGAGACTTTTTCTATAAGAAAAATGTCTCAGAATCTGAGACTTTTTCTATAAGAAAAATGTATCAGAATCTGAGACTTTTTCTATAAGAAAAATGTCTCAGAATCTGAGACTTTGTCTATAAGAAAAATGTCTCAGAATCTGAGACTTTTTCTATAAGAAAAATGTCTCAGAATCTGAGACTTTTTCTATAAGAAAAATGTCTCAGAATCTGAGACTTTTTCTATAAGAAAAATGTCTCAGAATCTGAGACTTTTTCTATAAGAAAAATGTCTCAGAATCTGAGACTTTTTCTATAAGAAAAATGTCTCAGAATCTGATACTTTTTCTATAGGAAAAATGTTTCAGAACCTGAGACTTTTTCTATAGGAAAAATGTCTCAGAATCTGAGACTTTTTTCTATAGGAAAAATGTCTCAGAATCTGAGACATTTTTCCTTTAGAAAAAGTTTAGAAAATACGGTGGATTAAAAAGCCTTTATCCTATGATAGATAGATAGATAGATAGATAGATAGATAGATAGATAGATAGATAGATAGATAGATAGATAATTGTTCTTTATTTCATATTAAAATTTACAAAAAATTGCTTAATGCTAATTTTAAATTGAAAAATTTGAGCATACGACGTTGACTTTTAAGTCGTCTGTCGGAGGTTTAGTTTGCAAAATTCGGTTCAGGTTATTTATTATTTTTAAAAACAAATTATTAGTAATGTGTGTAATTTTTTAAAAATAAAAATTTTATCTTACAATATAAATGGTTTAAGCCGTCAACTGCTTTTCCAGAAATTTTTTGATTATGTAAAAAGTTTTGACATTTTTCTTTTATTCGAAACACATATTGAAGAGAATAAGTTCATAAATTATGAAAAATACTTTGGTGGTTTTAACATCTACTGGAAGACTGCTATCCGAAATAGTACGTATGGGAGAGCTAGTGGAGGATGTGTTTTCGGTATTAACAAAGATTTGGAAAGAAGTGGCGTAAAACATAACTTTAGAAGAGAAGGTGAAATAGATCTAATAGATCTCAAGATAAACAACAATGTAATAAAAATATTACCTCTTTATATTAGAGGAAGAAACTGGGAAAGTGAGTTCCAGATTGTAAGAAACTTTTTTATTGAAAACGATGATGTAACACCGGTGGTAATAGGAGACTTGAATGTAAGGATTGGACAAATACAGCAAGTAATTGAAGATATCTATGCGTCACAATGTTTATTAAACGACAAGAGAAGTTCCAAAGACAACACAGAAAACTCAAAAGGAAAGAAATTTATGGAATTCTGTAATAACAATGGATTGGTAGTTCTGAATGGTTTAACGAAGGGAGATACTGACGGAGACTTAACATTCATTAGTAACGTTGGTGATTCTGTTAACGATATTTGTGCGTTAGCACAAGAGTTTTTATGTTTTCTGCACGATTTTTCTGTAGAAAAACAACCATGGTCCGACCATATGCCAATAGTGCTGTCTCTAAAAATACCATACAAAAAAATAACTCAAGCCTTTATCCTATGTGTCGTTAGATATTAGGGTGGATCTAAAAATCGCTTTATTAAGTGTTTTGTTTGGTCTGTAAATAAAATATTTTTTATATTAAATATAAAATGTTTCACATAATTTTTATTCATAGAATTTTCTTTTAAAGTACAACAAAATCTAAAAGAAAATGAACTGTTTAAATTGACATAAACAAATTTTTTGTAGAAAAATTTCTCAGGCTTAGAGTACATAATACATTCATATGTACCTACGTACATATATTATGTTAATACCTGTATAAATATCAACTAACCTTATCTACCTGTTTTATTAAAAACTACTACTTATACAACACAGAAAACCTATAATTTAGCAGAGTAAAATTTTTTTTTTTAATAGTGATAGTTTAAGGTAGTCTCTAGATAATAAATTTTCATAGAATTATAAAAAAAAATATAAAAACTAAAGCAACATACCAAAAACTATGGTACGACGACTACCTTTCTGCAGTAGAAGTAAAAACTGAACAATAAAAAAAAATTAAAAAAAAAAAAAGTTCTCAGAACCTTTTATTTAACATTTTTCAACTTGTTACAATAGGAAAATTATGCCCTAAATGGTGCATTGTTTATACCAATTATAGAAGTATGCTTGATGATCATCATAATGATGATGAGGAAAATGATAATAATGAAGATAATCATAATGATGAGAACATGAAAATCATATGAAATAATGTTGTAAAAAAAAAAGAAAAGAAAATTTGCTAAAAAAAAAGAAACACCGAACTGGTTTGCAGAAAAGCGCTATAAAAGTGAAAAAATCAGCAAGAACTGCAACAAAAAATTTATTTTTTCTCAAAAAAAAAGCGAATAAAAATAAAAAAAAAAAGATTAAAAACAAACATAAATACAAGTATAAAACAAATGAACGAGTCAGACAACCGGAATGATAGGCCGGCTAGTATAGCAACATCAGCAAACATCAACAACAGCAGCAGCAGCAATAGCTAAATGTACTATTATAAATTGCAGCCTATAACTATATAGTTCTTCTTTGTGTATTAACATTAGAATGGTCTGTAAAAACTATATTTATTTTAGTTGATATTAAACATAAGGGAGGAATTTCGTAGTGTACAAATCGATAACCCAGCCCCACAAAAAAAAAAACAAGTAAGAAAGTTAGTCTGTTATGACCGACCATATGATACCCTACACCATTGTTTTTCGGGACACGTATCAAATTTTAATGGATTTTTTTTTTTTGGTCAGTATACCGATATAACTGAATATTGGTCGAAATTTTTATATGGGGGACTAAGTTCAGAAATGGTCCAATTATATTCCGATTTGATTAGGTTACTAAAGTACACGTTTAACACCTAAAAATAAAGTTTTTATCAAATATTTTTATTTTTATGAATTTTAAGGAAATTTTTTGAATATCGGGAGGGTGGTTTGTATGGGGACTACCAGAAGGAGTCATTTAAGCCAAATACAAAGGGGGCTAGGTCTTAACATGAACCGATTTTATTCTATTCAATAGGCTTCGTCCTTGGCCCAAAAGATGCATAAGTTTCAAATTTCAAGTCAATTGATTGAAAATTGCGACCTGTATCGTGCTTAAACCGATAGATGGACAGACGGACGGACAGACGGACGGACAGACGGACGGACAGACATCGCTAAATCGACTTAAAAAGTAATTCTGAGTCGATCGGTATACTTGAAGGTAGGTCTAGGACCAATATTTTGGGTAGTTACAAACATCAGCACAAACTCATTATACCCTGTACCACAGAGTGGTGTAGGGTATAATTAAGGTTCTGACCCAGAAACCAGACCAACAAATCTTAATGTATTTTGATCCCCTGAACTCGAATCTACCATCGAAAAAAAATCACTCGTTGGATCTTCATGTAATCTTACAAGAAAGTTCCCCACAGTGACTATTACAGTTTTTTTTTGAAATTTATACACAAGATGGAGATAAAAAATATCGAATCTTGATGTATTTTGACCTCCTGAACTCGATTTCGCTCAGTCAGGTCGATCTTAAATTTTTTTTCTCTATCTAGTGTCTAAATTTTAAAAAAAATCTGGTAGTTTTACTTTGTGGACTTTCCTTGTAAGATTACAAGAAAACGGTTATTTGGAGTTCGTTTAAATTCAAATTTTCGAAAAGATGTCTATAATAATGCGGTTGTTAGAGTCATTTGAGTAAAATTTAAGTGGGGGCTGGGTCCAAACATTGACCTTAGGCAAATGAAGCCTAATTTTCAAATTTTAGGTAAAGTGATCGAAAATTGCGACCTGCACTCAGAAAAAAAATTAACTAACAAATGGGAAAACTAACTAAATTAACTAACTAAAATTGATAGCGATTTAGCTCTATTGCCATGTTTTTTTTCTTTGAAGTTCATAATTTTTTTTTTAAATAATGAAAAAAAAAAATTTGTATTATGCCAATTTGAAGTAAAAAATGGGAATAAACCTATTTTAATTAAGTTCATACACATTGGAGGACCCGATAGGTTCTGACCCCGATGGGCTCAGACCCAGTTGGGTTCCTTAAGAATCGTCATAGTTTCTTATCCAAAATTTTTGTCTGTTTCGCTCTACCTTGCTTAATTTTTGAGATACGTATATTTAGGGGACCACTGGGGTCTCGATAACTTTAAATCTATTACTCGGATAGCTTTTGTGTATTTGGTGGTCTCTTTTTACAAGTTAAGAGCTACAAAAATCCTCTTGAACTTTTTGTTGTGTTGGTAATATTTTCCGAGATATGAGCATTTACAAATTTTTGGGAGTGACAACTTTTTTAAATCCTAATTTAGGAACCATTGGGGTCAACACATGTAAAGAGGACCAGCTATTCTATGGAGATCAAATGGTACTAAAAATTTTACTAAAATAGTGGAAAAAACTGCCCCAAATCTAAGAAGATGAACTAATTGATAGGTTAGGTAGGTTAGGTTGCAAGTGGCTGCTGAAGTTTTACGCCAACACACGTAGACTATGAGGTCCATTGTGATACCACAGGACTGTAGGTTTTCCTATAGAGCTTCTTATGAAACTCCTTAGATATTGAACTTTGACATCCGACAAATCAGAAAGATCGTGCAGCTCTCTAGATCCCAACGAAGCAAGTCTCTGACCAGAAAGTGCCGGGCAATGGCAGATAAAGTGTTCGATAGTTTCCAACTCCTCTATGCATCTCCGGCAAAAGTCATTCGACGGCACATTTAACCGTTCTGCGTGCTTCCCTATCAGACAGTGTCCGGTAATTATAGCAACCACCGTCGAAATCTCTCTTCTTGGAAGCGATATCAGCTCACTTGTGCGCCCCTGATTAAGAGAAGGCCAAATCAGTCGTGTTGTCCAACACGTTTTGCCCATTTGCCCATCTTTGATTAGTCTCCGTCGCTGAACGAAGCTGTAGGTTTTGATTTACAAGTTTCCAATTCTGTTGGAACCTGTGAGGTAGTTCCCAGTCTTGCAAGCTCATCGGCTTAGCAATTCCCTGGAATGTCTCTATGCCCTGGGACCCATATGAGTCGTATGTTAAACTGCTTGGCCATCTCATTTAAAGACGTGCGGCAGTTAAAAGCAGATATAATTTTTAGAAACATTGAATCCAGGAACTTGACCGCGGCTTGACTGTCAGAATAGATGTTGACTGCGGTTGTAGACAAGACATTGCAACTCAACCAGTCAGCCACTTCCTTTATTACCAGCATCTCTGACTGGTAAACACTGCAATGATGTGGCTTTCTTCGAGCCAGGCTCAATCCAAACTCCTGGTCTAGGAAAAATATTTCGTATATTCAGTATACCCTGTACCACAGAGTGGTGTAGGGTATAAACATGATAGAAGTTGGTTAAGTTCTTTAAATGGAAACTTTTTTTCCCCTTGGACCAATTTAGCCCATTCACGAACATAACCTGCTGAAGATCATAAGACATATTTGCGTCAAAGTTCAGGAGATTAGATCTTTTATTTTGCGACCGCTTCGTGTCTTATACAGACATATAGAAGAACAGTCATAGAATGTCTTAAAATCGATAATGGATCAATAGTATATACTTTAGGAGTCCCCGACCGATTTTTCAATGCGTTACGAACGGAATGGCAGTGAGTATACCCCCATACTGTGGTGGAAGGGTATAAAAAGGTCGATCGTAATTCCAACAAGCGTGTATCTTTAATACCCTCCAAGAAGCAAAAAAAAAATTTGCAGGGGCGTTTTTTTTTTGGAGAGGGGGGGGGGGTGGTTGGCATCGATCATTGGGGGACAAATTAAATATTTTTTTTCATACAATCTTATCATTATTTATATTTTTATATCAAAGGAGGCGCCACTGGGTAGAGGTGCAGGACTTCCTTTAAACTTCTTTTTATATAATAATTTTTCATTTGGTCAACAAAAAACAAAAATTAATGTAAAAACATGCAGTTTTTCAGAGGTTGGCTAACAAGGAAGGTCTCTCATAGGGCACTCACCGATTGTATTGAAACTTGAATATGGAAATGATGGGGAAAAATAAGAGTTACCTGGTTTTTTTTTAGCTGCCCAATCTCAAATTTAGAAAAGGGTTGCCACCTTATGAAAAAATAAGGGCTTTCGGGAAAATCCATCTAAAAGCCGAACTAGAAGGAATTTCGCCAAACGAAAAAATGCGGGCCTGCTTAATTTTTATAGAGAAAATTATACGTATATGACTTTGGCGGTCTTACGTATTTACATCTCCATATAAACTACCTCAACGATTATACATTTTTGAAAATAACGAACTTAACGAAGCCGAATTTGGACACGACCGATACACTATTGGATAGGCCTTCAAAAAACCTTTCGACCAGTATAAAATGTTCATATAGTTTCTTTTGAAGAAATGGGAGAAATCATCAAAAAACGAAAAAAATACAATTTTTCGCCCAATGAATGTGAGATTGGGCAGCTATAAAAAAACAGATAACTCTTATTTTGCTCCCCTCTTTCCTATATGCAAGTTTCAGGACAATCGGTGGGTGTCCTGTGAAAGACATGCCTTTTAAGTTCAATAAGAGGGCAATTTTCCCCCACCTGATTTTGCCCTAAAACATTTACCGCCTACTCTAATGTACGTGTTTCTATGTATGTTCAAACATACGGACATAATGAAAGATGGCATGAGTTCTATGACTTGACTTTAACGTCAACAACCAACATTGTTAGTTTAAACTATAAAGGCCATCTCTGATATCGAAATGACCAAGGCAATTCTCTTTTTTTGACTTTAGTTTAGATTATTATAAAAAAACAACAATAAATACAAAGAACATAACAGAACTTTAAAAGAATGCGGTGATTTTTATTCAACGAAGTCCAAACTTTTAAACGGGTCTAGGTTAGGTTCTAAGTGGCTGCTGACGTTTTTACCTCAACATACGTAGACTCTGAGGTCCATTGTGATACCACGGGACCGCAATATGTTTTCCTACTAGTCCCTGTCGTTAAACCAGTTTGAGCTTCTTATGAAACTCCTTAGATGTTGAATTTTGACATCCGACAAATCAGAAAGATCGTACACCTCCCTAGATCCCAGTGAAACAAGTCTCTGACTAGAAAGTGACGGGCAATGGAAGCACGCTCAGCGTGCTTCCCTATTAGACAATGTCTGACAATTATAGAAACCACCGTCGAAATCTCTCCTCTTGGAAGCGTCCATCCATTTGCCCATCTTTGATTGGTCTTCCTCGCAGAACTAAGCCTCAGGTTTTGCTTGCAAGTTTCTAGAGGCATACCAACACATTCCAATTCTGTTGGAACCTGTAAGGTAGTTCCTAGTCTTGCAAGCTCATCGGCTTTGCAATTCCCTGGAATGTCTCTGTGCCCTGGGACCTATATGAGTCGTATTTTAAACTGCTTGGCCATCTCATTTAAAGACGTGCGGCAGTTAAGGGCAGATCTTGTTTTCAGAAACATTGAATCCAGGGACTTTACCGCGGCTTGACTGTCAGTATAGATGTTGACTGCGGTTGTAGACAAGACATTGCAACTCTACCAGTCAGCCACTTCCTTTACTGCCAGCATCTCTGCCTGGTAAACACTGCAATGATCTGGCAATCTTCGAGCCAGGCTCAATCCAAACTCTTCCGAATAGACTCCAAAGCCCACTTGTTCGTGCAGCCTCGATCCATCTGTGTAAAAATTTATGGTGTCTCCACTACCCGGAATGTTCCCCATCCAAGACTCCCTGGATGGTATAATAGTGGTGAAGTGGCGCTCAAAGAGGCTCAAAGAGGGAGCACAGTCCACATTTTGTGGTGTTATTTAACGGGTCTAAAAAGATTATTGTTTTAAAATCATCTGATTCAAATTTAGGTTCAATATAGAAAAATAAAGAAAAGCTTTTGGGTTTGAACTTTATCCAATATTAAAATGAGATCAGTTTTCTTCTATAAATTAGGTAAATTTAAACAAATTTTGTAATTTTTATTGAAATTTGTTGAAATATACACACTTTAATAGGTAAATTTAAACAAATTGTGTAAATTTTATTAACATTTGTTGAAATTTACCCTATTTATAGGATATGGATAATTAACGTGAATATTAATTTTACTTATGAAAAAATAAATTTTCGTAACTGGTCGTGAGACAAATTTACTGACAAAAAGGTGTCTCCTACAGAGTCCAAAAGTTTTCTGTGTGTTATTTAAAATTTACATTCAAAATTTTTAATTAAATGAAATTAAAAATTTTTAAAGTTCTGCTAAGTTTGTATTTGGTATGGGAAATAAGTAACTTTAGCAAAATAAAATAAACCATAATGCTGTTTTAGTTTTTCATATACAAGTTTCTCAACGTTAAGCTCTTTGTTAACACTGCATGGTTACACAAAAAAAAATATATAAAAACAAAACAAAAAATTATATATCTACGTAGTATAAAAAAAACCGACGATCTCATACAATCATCTGAACACATGATAAAAACCAGTTAAGCATTACTTAATACGAAAAGCAGAAGAGCCAACACTAGTCATAGCGTCACAGCCGTCTAGTGGTTTTGAAATTCCCCTAAGAGTGAGGGTAGTAGTCGTCTTTGTGGTGGTGGCAGCAACTATCTTTGTCATCATCATCAGCACCATCATTATTACCATCAAACAACGTTGTCGTTTTGACCATTAAAAAAAAACGTAAAAAAAAATTGTTTATTTATGTAGAAAAATTTTGCTAACAGTGTTTCTCAAATTGTCGGGCACTAATGAGAAACTGGATGACATGATGATAATGAGTCTTATTTTCTTTGTTCAAAGAAGATCACATTTAGACACAGAAAGAACTGAAAATGAATTTCAATCATGAAAAACGCGGTTTTAATAAATTTTTTGATTGAAACTCCTCCGATGATGAAAGTTGTTATAATAATCACTAAATTAATAAGTGATTATTTTAATATTTTTTCAATTAATTAAAACATTTTTCAATTTTGATTACAAATTTGATCAATTTAATATTTGTAGTGAATCAAAATAATGATTGATTTAACGAACGAATTGTAATCTTATGGCAAAATTATGAAGAAATGCATATTTTTGCTTTAAGAAATGTTGCCAACAATAAACAAAGTAAAACCCGATTATTTTGTATATTTTTTTAATTAAAGTATTCAAATAAATTAAAGCAAAAAAAAACTGGTATGTTGAAAAATTTTAATTCTACAGCAAAAGAAACAAAATTTCGATTAATGATTGCTTTATTTTTAATTTTGTTTACGTTAGGTTGTAAGCTGAAATTTTACGTCCCACGGGACAGTAATGGGTTCTCGTACTTCTTAGTCCCTGCCGTTAAACCAATTTGAGCTCCTTATGAAACTCCTTAGATATTGAATTTTGACATCCGACAAATCTTAAGAAAATCTCTGACCAGAAAGTGCCGGGCAATGACAGATAAGGTGCTAGACAATTTCCAACTCCTCCTCATACATGCAAATCCGGTAAAAGTCATTTGACGGCACATTTAACAGCTCTGCGTGCTTTTCTACTAGACAGTCCGATAATTACAGCAACTACCATCGAAATCTCTTCCTTCTGATTAAGAGAAGGCCAATTCTGTCGTGTAGCCTCACACGTCCATCCATTTAGTCTCACACATGCCCATCTCTGATTAGTATCCGTAGCGGAACAAAGCCGTAGTTATTGCTGGCAAGTTTCTAGAGGCATACCAACACATTCGAATTCTGTTGAAACCTGTAAGGTAGTTTCCAGTCTTGCAAGCTCATCGGCTTTGCAATTACCTGGAATGTCTCTGTACCCTGTCAAACTGCTTGACCATCTTATTTAAAGACGTGCAGTTAAGGGCAGATCATGTTTTCAGAAACATTAACTCCAGGGACTTGACCGCGGCTTGGCTGTCAGAATAGATGTTTAACTATGGTTGTAGACAAGACATTGTAACTCAACCAGTCACTGCAATGATCTGGCAATCTTCGAGCCATGCTCAATCCAAGCTCTACCAAATAGATTCCAAAGCTCTGTTGTTCCTGTAGCTTTGATCTTTATGCGTACAATGGCCCTCATCTAAGACTCTCTGGATGTCATCATAGTGGTAAAGTGACGCTCAAAAAGATCTATAGAGGGAGCCCAGTCCACATATTGTGATATTGTTATCTTCTTCAAGATCGCGCTATGGCAACAATAGCTTCCTTCCATTGCAGTTTGCTATTCAGTAGAATTGCTGTTGATCAATAGATATAATATGATTCAATAATTTTTTGTGTGGAAGAACTTATTACGCCCCTTCCATTGAAGAAAGAGCGTCGCATTTGTGAGCTTTTTACTTAGATTTGGCAAGTTATCACCTTAGGCAAATCTATTTATTTCTGATTAGTCTTGTTACCGTCATAAGGTCTTATTTCCAGTTTGCAAGTTTCAAGAGACTAACCAGCCATTTCCAGATCTATACAAACTTGTTTAGGCAGTTCATAACCTTGCCAGTTAATCCATTTGTAGCAGTCGAATGTCAAACTGTTTAGCTAATTATACTCACTATGTCGCTCAATTTGTAACGTTTCGAAATATCGGTCGTGGAACCCATAAAGTATAAATATTATTGAATCATGATCGAATCTAAGGCATTCTATGAATGTCCATTAGGGCTATAACCAAATTTTTGGCATAGCACCACGTGATAAACAATGTTGTTTTATTAAACAAAATCGCATTCTCCGACCATTTTGCAAAAAAAAACACACGCACCAAATGCATTTTCTAAAAGTCCTCAAGATTTTTGTTTTATTAATACAATATTTATGTATTTTTTATTTAACAACAAGTAACAAATGAAAAATATTAAAAAAACACTAATGTCTATTTATTGAAAGAAATAAACTTTAGATTTAAAGTTCGTGCTGATTTACATAATGGATAAATATCCTGGACCTCTAATTACATAAAAATGTAATAAACAAGAAAGTAAAATTTTCTAAATATGAAGTAATTTTAATTTTGTTGGGGAGGGGGTATTACCCAACGGGTACCTTCCCCGCCTACCTTAGTTTTAGTTTCGGACTCGATTAAAGCGGAATCATAGTTAAAAAAGTTACATTTTCCTATTTAAAAAAAAATACAAAATAGTAATTTAAAACTTCATCGCGTTTGGTGCGTGTACTTTTTTAACATCCGCGAAAAAATGAAAACATTTTTCTTCATAGTTTTTCGTGGCCTATATGACTGTCTTATGCCAATTTTGATATTTGCAAAAAATGTAAAAAACGTATAGCCCTAATGTCCATCCGTCTGTCTGTAGATGACACGAAGCAGTCGAAAATAAAAGAGCTAGCCTCCTGAAGTTTGGCACGAATATGTCTTACGGTTCTGGGCAGGTTAAATTCGGTCAAAACAGAATCAGGGGCATAAGAGTCCCCCTTGAAGAACTAAGCCAACCTCTTTAAATTGTTTACAATTTTTGAAAACCAAATTTTAAACCATCCGACAAGTTCGGATTTGGGTTAAACGCAGTATTAGTATCAGCCGACATTAATGGTTTTCGATTAACGTTAATTGGCTTTCAAAGATTTTCTGCTGGTTATGCTACTACTGGAATTTCTAACTTTTGACGCATCTCCAAGTAGTTCCTGTCTCAGTTAATAAACTGAGCCAAGTAAACTAAAAAGTTAAGGAATCAATTTCGTTGTTGTGTTTCTGTTTTGTTATCCGAAACCGGTCCCTGCTTAGGCTTCATTTTCTTTAAAATTCTTTTAGTAAATATAATTTAAGTTCTTTGCTATCTGGAGAAAATTTCTTAATTTGTTTAGCAATTTCTAAAAACGAAACCAAACTTTTTGAACTCGTCTACTATTTATTTGCAAACTCAGTTCCTGTTTAATCTTGAATTGTTGAATCTAATTAGTTGATGCCGAAAATTTAGTCTTACCTTCCATCGTTGGTCTCTGGTCTCCGTTTTGTTTTTTTGGAATCCCGCCCCAGCTTGGGCGCCAGTTTTTAAAAATTCTATCAGCTTATTTTTCTGAACTTTTTTGTCATTTGCAACAAATCTCTTAAATTGTTAATTTGTTTTGCAAATTCTTAAACCCGAAAAGGTTTTTTTTTAATTTGTTGGTTTTTTTACAAACTTAAGTTATAAGAGTTTCTCTTTCAGTGAAAACCTTAACCGAAATCTCGATTTTCACAACTCCAAGCCCAACAATAATAAGGGTTTCTTAAGTTCGGGTTTCACATGGCAATGTTTTCTGCAAGCATTAACGGTTTCCGATGAACGTTTTTCTGTAGTAAATCCTACTGCTGATATTTCTACCTATTGACACTTTTCCACAGGTTGTGCCTTTCATAATAAATTAAGCAAGTCGAGGGAAACGTTACTCAATATATAAAAATTAGTTTTTTAGTTATTTTAGTCCTACTGTTCACTATTAGAGGTGCCCCAGCTTGGGCGCCATTTTCTTAAAAATTATATTAGTAAATTTTTTGGAATTTCTGTGTTGTTTAAAGCAAATAACTTGATTTTTTTACCGAAATTAAGATCAATTAAGATCAAATCAACTCTAAGCAATGGTATACGAATTTCTCGTCAATATAAATTTTTAGTTACTGTGTATTTTAACCATTTCATCATATATTTTATGTCAGCGATTATATTTTGATTGTTGAGGATCATAGTATGCTTATAATTTAAAATGACTTTTATCAGCTCGTAAACAAGCTTCCTTGTAACAACTTTCCCAAAAAAAAAGAAAAATTTTGCGAATCTCTGTCATTTTACTACTATTAGTTGTTGATACAAATCAAAGTTAACCAAGTCTTTTTAACTACATAAAAAAAAAAAACAACAAAAATAAAGTTAAACTTCAGATGATTATACTACAGCTTACACACATACATATGTCAAAAGGGAGTAGCTAGTAAATGGACATATGAATGTGTTAGAGCAAAAAACTTTAATAATGCAATGGTCAAAGTAACATACAGACGACATCCGTGTAGAAAAATAGGGAGAATATTTTTTTTTTAGATTTTTTTGCTTAAGTAATATTAAAATTCTTTTCAGAAAAACTTAAAACTTCACATTGATGTGTACATAAAGATAAAAAAAGAAACAAAAAGCAGAAGAAGACACAACTTAAAAAACACTAACTAAAGTTAACTATAAACTCGTACGCTTATAAAACATTAGTACACAAACAAATTGTCAGATTGACAATGTTTATAAAAAAAAAGTAAAATATTTATCTATAGAAAAAAAAAAGTTAAAAGACATGCAACCTGTTTCCTGTTTCACATTTAAATCAAGCAGACATGTTATACATACGAGTACAATTTAAATTGCGAATATAGGTGGTACAAAACACAGTTATGCATACAGGGATGCGAACAGGGATGTATTCACGCGCCGAGAAAAAACATGGTTGGGGAAAACATGACTTTATCATAACATTGTTGTAGCGATCATATTAGGATCTTCGTTGATCATAGTATGATTAAAAATTGTCATTTTACAATTGTTGATGATCCTAGTATGATTGTCACAATCATATATATGATCAAATGGATTAACCATACTATGTTGGTCTTCCATTATGAATGATTTGGTGTGCTGCAATCATGTTCCAAACATGTTTTTTCGCTGTATGTTGGCACTAATACTTGAACACATTCCCTGAAACCCTGATTGCATACTACTTATGTACTGTAGTACAAACACACGCATTTACATGTGTGTGAGTACGTTTTATGCATATATTGGGTTTGACTGGGGTATGGACACAAGGTAGTACATATGTTTGAATTTTTATTTTGATGTTTCTGTTGTTATTGTATAAAATACCCAAAGGATTTGTGCATTTAAAAATAAAAACTTCACAATATATGCTTTGAGAATATTTAATATTGCTTTGTGTTTAAAAATGAAGATAATAATGTTGATGATGATGAAGATGTAGAGAAAGATATAAAAAAATGAAGTAATAATAACTCTATAAGACTGATTTAATCGTTTGTGGTGAATATTATGTACCCTCTATATATAGTGTTGGTGCACTCACTTTGTCATTGTGTGTGTAACACCTTTACATCCACCTCCCTCTCCCGCCACTGGTAACAATCTTGAAGCGATTCGAGAGCTTAAGCCCCAGTTTCTGTAACACGAACGTCATTCGTTCGTGACGAATTTGTGTGTATTTTGTTATTGTAACAAAACCAAAATACATGCAAATTCGTCGAAGACGAATGGCGTTCGTATTACAGAAACTGGGGGTAAGTGTACATTAGTTGAGTTTCTGTCGGGTCGCAAGGGCGGGCTTTCTCACTCTTACGTCCAAGGCAGAAAATCGCGAATGGCATGACCAAAGGTTACCTACCCCCCCTTATGATGAGTCCACTATTAAATATAAAATCTGCAAGTGGTACGCAGACTTCGTCTGCTAATCCACCCATGGAGCCCTCTCATAAAGGTTCCATGGCCGAGGCTCAATATTTGCAGGTCCCAAACTCGTCTGCCCCAACTACTGTCCAGGCGCCTACCTCAGGCTTGGACAGCGGACATGCTACTGAGGTAGAAAAACCGTCATAACTCACCAGGCAGGATAACATGGATGTGGTTTCAGATTGTGATACCAATGATCAACTTTCGGGCTTGGATGACCTCGCCTTATTTGGTACCGACGAGTAGAATTACTTGTTGTTGTCCCCCAGACCAGTTTGTAAGGAGAGCGTTACTTCTGAGTCCGAAAAAGGGGTCAAGGGTATTGCAATTGAAGCCACCGCCTCTGCATCCGCCCAGGTGAAGGATGACACAAAACGTTTGGCAGGCTATAGGCGCTCTCTCAGGTACTTGAGGAAGTTGGCTCAACGAGATCCAGCTACCCTAAGTACAGGGGATAAGCGTCTAAAGCGCAAGCACGAATTCCATGTTCGGGTGTACGAAAGGATGACTACACCCGGCATGGATGACTCACCAAACGTTAAAGCACAAGATCTGTGCCAAGCTATGGCGACCTCAGATCAGTCTATGCGCCATAGCATCTCCGATGTGCGAAAAACGGACTCCACAGTTCCTCGTGGATCCGGACAGATCACGTCCGCTAAATCAGCGATACTGGACACACGTCCCTCCACATCACGTGGTAAGGCTGTAGGTGGTACAAAGATTTGCGGGGGTTTTACCAATGAAGCCAGAAATGGAGACGGTAAACCGAAGGAGCAAGCCGTACACACCTCGAATAAAGGTGGTACTGCAGGCTCCAAGGCAAACACCTCCAAATCTGGTGGCAAGCGGCAAAGATCCGGTGAAGCACAGGTGTCTGAGGGAAAGAGGTTGAAACCTTCAACTAGCTTGAAAACAGCACCTGAGCTACAAGTAGCCATAATTGACCGAAGTCATCCAGAAGGCAGGATGGCTACGGACAGGTGGCTGCTTATAGAGTAACGGATCCTAAGGTCACTAGTTGACGCGCTCAAAGACAGTGAAGGTGATTCTTTCACTGAATTTGACCACGCCAAATGGAATAAGGGCATCAAGATCGTGGGCTGCAGCAATGATAAAGCACTAAGCTTTCTCAAAACCTGCATCCACGGTTTTGATGACCTTTGGCCTGGGATGAAGGTAGAGGTCGTCCCTGTTGATCAGGTTCCTTACCAGGCCACAGTGAAGGTATGGATTCCTCCTCCAGTTTTAGAGGATGAATCTATACTTAAAGCTACTTAAACGCCAAAATAAGGGGCTTGATTCTGATGATTGGAGAATCATCAGGGGACGTGTGAGGGACAAGGGAGACGGTAAGGATCTCTGGCTAAAAATCAACTCAGAGTCCTTGCGCCTTCTACGTCTCTCCAAAGGCGAAGTGAAGTTCGGGTTGAATCATCTGAAGATGATTCTTCCCAAAGACGAAACGCAAAAATGACTCCTAGCGGCATGAAGGTGGTGCAGATTAATCTGCATCATTGTGATGCAGCTACGGACGAATTGCTGCGTTTCATGGAGAGGGACGGAATAGACGTGGCTTTAATTCAAGAACCCTGGTTGCTTGCAAACAGGGTTCGGGGATTGAAGTCACAGAAATTCATGCTCATCTCTCCATCTGGTGAAGGTAGGTTGCGAAGCTGCATTTTGTATAGGAAGGGTATTAATTTATTCCTTCTGTCTCATTAAAGTCATGGCAATCTAACGGTGGCCGCGCTGGAACGGCAGGGGATGCCAACACTGATCGTTGCATCCATGTACTTGCCATACGATGAGGACGACCCCCCAGCACAACATCTGCGAACTCTTATCGAGTACTGCACGAATAAGGGCCAGGATATTGTGGTAGGTGGAGATGCCAATGCTCACCATACATTGTGGGGAAGAGTACTGGATACTCTTCAGCATTGATCTCTCAATGGAGAGTAGTATCCCTTATAGGAACCCCAAGAAAACGAACTGGGTTAAATTCCGAAGCCTTGTTAGAGCACTACCGGCTCCAGAAATGGATAAACCGGTCAGCATACAGGATTTGGAGGAATCTGTTAGTTTAGTGACGAACGCCCTTAGGGAAGCTTATCTTAAATCCTGTACAGAGCGCTTGCCTCCGAAGAAGATACATCAACCATGGTGGACCCCGGAACTCAAGCTTCTGAGGACAGAAAGTAGGAAACTCTTCAATAAGGCAAAGAAAGATAACACGACGGAAGACTGGGAGAACTATCGTCTTAGTTTTAATACTTTTAAGAAGGAAACTTCTAGAGTTTTTCTAGTAATTTGACAAGGTCAAATTACGTACACCGATGTCATCCCATCGGGCTCAAACAAAGATGAGATACACTCAAAAAAAACCTTGTAAAATTATCAAAAAATCTCGTGATTTTACGAGGCTATTCCCGTAAAATAGGTGGTAGGTAAAATACTCGTAAAATTATGAGGAATTCCTCGTAAATTTGAATGTGCCAAAAATTGGCAAAATAACCAATTTTAAATTAACTTTATCCTCGTAATAAATTTTTAAAAATTTTGTCAACTTTTTTTTTTAATATTTTTCAAAAAAAAAAAAAAAATGTTGTCCGGGGATAGAAAATTTACAAAAATGCCTGCGAATTTTGTACTCTTGCCCAAAACATTAAATCATGATAATGTTTTGCGGAAGATTTGGGTGTACTTGCCAAAGCAAAGTTTTTTTAGAAAAAATAATGTTGTGTTACTTTGCTATTCCATGCAAACGAATTGAAATATCAGTCGAGGACCCCATTAAAAAACCAAAAGAGCTGTACATTTCGTAAGTAAGTGCAAAAATAAGTGCAAAAAAGTGTTTTTACATTTTGGAGAGTATAAAAGATTCGGCACCAAAGAATATAACACTCTCACTTGTTTTATGTATATTTGATAAACAAACGCAAATTTTTATGCGAAAAGCTTAGACTTGGTGAAAAAGCAGTTTTGGTAAATTTTTTTTTTTTTTTCACGAAAAACAAAATTATGTTAAAAAAAAATTTAATGAACCAAAAATTTTTGTTGAAAAAAATTTTAATGAAAAAAAGTTTTTGATGAATTTTTTTGATGAAAAGAAAAATTTTTGGATTTAAAAAAAAAATTGATGAAAAAAAATATGAACAAAAAAAAATTTTTGGTGAGAAAAAAATTCATAATAAAATATTTGATAAAAAAATTTTATAAAAAAAAATTATGAAAAAAATATGATAAAAAAAATAATAATAAAAAAAAAATTTAATGAAAAAAAAAAATTTGATGAAAAAAAAAATTAATGAAAAAAAATTGATGAAAAAAAATTTAATAAAAAAACAAAAAAATTTATGAAAAAAAAATTTTGATGAAAAAAAAAAATTGATGAAAAAAAAAATTTGATGAAAAAAAAAAATTTTTTGATGAAAAAAAAAAAAAATTGGTGAAAAAAAAATTTATGAAAAAAAAAAAAAAAATTTTATAAAAAAAAAAAATGTTCGATGAAAAAAAAAATTTGATGCAAAAAAAAAAATTTGACGAAAAAAAATTTGATGAAAAAAAAAAAATTGATGAAAAAAAAAAATTTGATGGAAAAAAAAAATTTGATAAAAAAAAAAGTTTGATGAAAACAAAAATTTATGAAAAAAAAAAAATTGATGAAAAAAAAAATTTGAGAAAAAAAATTTTGATGAAAAAAAAAAAAATGACGAAAAAAATATGAAAAAAAAAAATTTGATGAAAAAAAAAAAATTTTTTGTTGAAAAATAATTTTGTTACTTTTTATTCACCAGCTGGTGAAAAACAGTTTTATTCACCACAAGGTGAATTATTATCCAAGTTACAAACCCAAGTTATTAAAATTTTTGGTTTTAACCCTGCTGTTAGGTTAAGCCCATTTGGTCCAATTTTTTGATTGTTTCCTTTGTAACTTTTGAACGGTGATATATACTAGCTTATATTTTTTGCTCATGGAGTCTTTTTATAAAGCAATGTTATTTACAAAAAAATCTAGGTTCTGACTTAAACCAGGACTGAGAAAAATAAAAAGTTACGTTTCTTAGGTTAAGGGACCATTTGGTCCATAGTATATTTTCACCTGCGATTTCGATAGCCGGAGCCCATGAAACGTCGATTTTAGAAAATAGGATGCACGCATTCAAAGCGGGTATTCCGGCAAAACTTTTAAAATGGTGACGGCCATGTAATGCATTACCATGTAATGCATATAAAAAAAAACAAAAATATGAATTTTTTCCCTATCGCTTACCATAGGCATAACTTTTTTGTATTTTTCACGCATTATGTAAAACTTATGCGCTACTTTGAGTCTTATCCCAAACAAAAATCATTAATCCTATCCCTTTACTTGTTTGATTCTTTTTGTTTGGGATGTCACTCAAAGTAATGCATGAGTTGAAAAATAAATATAGGGAATGCCTATGGTAAGCGGTAGGCGAAAATTAATGCACATTTTTTAATTTTTATTGGGCTATGCATTACATGGTAATGCATTACATAACCGTTGCCATGTTTAAGGTTTTGCTGGGATATCAAGTATGTTTGCAAATACAACGTTAGGCCATAGATTTCTTGCGCGTTTCGTGCTGTAGGAACCAACCATTTGATCAGCAATATCCACGCCCCCTAAATGAGATGAATCATTAGAAATTATAGGAAAAACAAAACTAACATATGTACCTTTTGTTGAATTGTAATACAAAACAATCTCTAAAGTAAAGAATATGAAAAAAGGGAATCCCTCAACAAATGTTTACATTAGCTGTGTTAAGTAGAGATGGGTGCTGGTCACGTGATTTGCGAGGTTCTCGTGAATCACGCGTGACTCACGCTCGAGCGAAAGTCTAGTTAATTACGAGAATCATGCTTGAGTGAGTGTGATTCCAAAACTTTTATGTGTGAGTGTTTAGAAATCGAGCCTAATTTTTGCGTGATTGCTATTTTTCTTGCGTGATTCAATATTATTTTTATTGTTTTCAGTTTTATTTATAGTTTTATTTTTATTTTTGTTTAGCAATCAGTTAAAATTCAAATTAACGGTCTGCTAACATATGAAATTTTTTTTTTTAATTTCCTTAAAATTGTGTGTTTGTAAGTGAATGTTGCGTGAATTGGGGTGAGCGTAATTATGAATCACGTGAGTCACGCATGATCGTAACTTATTTTAGTTTTACTGACGTGAGCAGTAAGTGAGCGCGAGTAAAGAAAAAAATCGAGTGAGTGATTCATGAGCGATTATAATATTTCTTGCGTGAGCGTGACCCAAAGTTCACTCACGCACCCATCTCTAACGTTTAGTAAAGCTTAAAATAATCGTATTTAGGTAAGATATGATCCAAAATATATACAAATATAATATTAAATTGTTATTTTGTTTGAATATTATGTATGGACCAAATGGTCCACTAACCTAACATCCGTAAGTTTTTTCTAACCTAACAGCAGGGTTAAGAAAATTAAAATAGTAATTCTTGTTTTCTTTTTCGTTAATTGTTAGTTTATATAGTCAAACTGAGGTGGCGTCCTGCAACTTTTTTAAAATTAGACACCAGACTAAAAACATTATCATGTTAAAAAAAAAAGTTTTTGAGCAAAGTACAAGATTTTTTGTTAAAAAACAAGGAAAATTATTAAATATTGGTAGAACGGGATTACAAGGCATTTTACCAGGCGTTTTACTAGTTTTTTTTTTTTTTTTTTTTTGAGTGTATGTCTTAAATACATAAAAAAATTTTATAAAGATGATTATAAGTAAATTTTTAATTCCGTCAATAAAAAAATTACTCAAATTTTATTTAAAAATTTAAGCAAGTGATTACTCAAATTGTTTTTCTCAATATTATTTTCTGTGTTACATTCACAAAATCACTTTTATTAAAATAGTTTTTTTTCTTTTCTTATAAAATGTTTCAAATCAAAATAAATTTTTGAAAAATGATATAGAGAATCCCACAACATATTTTTTTAAACAATGGCAATAGACAACTAACTCACACTGTGTGTGTTACAATCATTAATTTTACAATATTTTTTAAAGTTAAAAAATTGAACCCTTAGTTGACCTGTTCAGTTTAACATGACTTCATGTTTGTCTGTCTGTCTGCATTCTGCGGGCTATGACTTTTATTATTTGGTACTACATACATATATATATGTATATTTCGCTTATGAGTTCTTGTGAATGGTTTTAAAATGTTAATGATTGAAATTATATGTCTATTTGATTATATTAATCGGTTATTTAATATGTTGACAGCTTATATACTACATACATATGTGAGTATTATTATGGTTTATGTCAGAATTTTAAAAGAATTTAACTGAAAATTACATCGGTAAAGCAAAATTTAAATTATAAAGAGTCGCTGCGAAGAAACATGATTGCGACAACCATAATGAAGGGGCAACATAGTATGATTGATAACTTTATCATAACATGATTGTAGTGATCATATTATGATCTTCTCTGATTATAGTATGTAAAAACAATTTTCATTTATAATTGTTAATGATCATACTATGATTCTCACAATCATTTATGAGCAAATCCATGGGAAATTTAACTGACGGATCACCGATTTTGTTAAGTTTTGGTAATTTATTGGAGCTTTGTAAATGACTAAAAACATATTTTTTTTTATCAATACTTTGGAAGATATGGTCGTTTAAAAAACGCTTTTTTGACAATATTGACTTTTTTACAGTTTTTTAATTTTTGTGCTCGGAAATTGATCGATCAAATTGATTGATGCAAAAAAAATATGTTTTTTAATCATTTACGAAGCTCTATCAAATATCCAAAAATTATCAAAATCGGTGATCCGTTCGTTAAATTTCCCATTGACTTGCTCATATATGATCAAATGGATTAACCATACTATGTTGCCCCTCCATTATGGTGCTGCGATCATGTTCCAAACATGTATTTTTTTTTTTGTTTTTTCTCAGTTTGTATGTGAAATTAGAATGTTTAGAAATGATTTAATTCATTTAAATCCTGCATTATACAAATATACTCTATATGTAGATAGAATTATATTGTGTTTCATTTGATGGTGTTAAATAATTAAAATTGAAGTTAAATAGTTTTTTTATATTGATATATTTTTCACATTTAATAAAAATTAATTACTACCATCTAAAAGGCTTTTTAAAATAGTATTAATTGATGTTTACTCTTAACGTGTATTTAAAATTAAGCTTTACATGTTATTTATAAATAAAATATTCAAATGTACATATTGACAATTTTCATTAATTGCTTTAACTAAAAATAAATACTCAATTGTCCCAGTTTAAATAGAAAATGCTTAACATATAAACATTTCTCACTGGGTAGTTTCGCAAAAAAACGCATTTTAAAATTTTCAAAATACTGGATTCAAAATTTCATTTGGTGAACCACAGATATCACTTTTCAGACAAACACAATGTATAAATTTGCACTCAAAATATTTTGTAGTCAAAAACAAATTAAAAACACATTTAAAACCAGTGAATAAACACTTGAAAACCATCCCAGTAATTATTCATTTGTTTTAACAAACATCAACATTTATTTTTTACTCTTGACAAATTTTTCTAAAATAAAAAACATTAAACATTAAAAAAATAAGTTTTTTCATTCATTTTTACCAACAAATTCGAAAAAAATAACTTACGAAAACATTAAAAATTAATGATAGTTCTGTTATTTTTACCAACAAATTCCAAAAAAATAACCTACGAAAACATTTAAAATTAATGATTTCGTAGGTTATTTTTTGCAATTTTTTATTGAAATATTTTTTTAAAAATTTTTAAAAAAATTTTGGGGAATCGATCCCGCAATCAACTACATTCTGGCCAGACACTCTACCCATCGTGCCAAAGCCACTTGATACAAACATATTTTTATATTTCTATAAATAATTTTTTGAATTTTTTTCTACAAAAAAATAACCTACTTGTGTAGGTAAAAACTAATGATATCTCATTAAAAAATACCAACAATTAAAAAAAAAATTACGTACACAAATCGTTAAAAATTTAAAGAATAATCAGTAGTTTTTACTTACAGAACAAAAATAAATGACTTTAAAAATTAAATGTTAATGAAAGTCTTTATATTTAGTGTGTTATTTTTGAAACATAGGACAGAAGTAGTCATTAATAAAAACTGAACATCAAACAAATGTTATTTCTTTTAAAAACGACTAAACATAAAACTTTTTTAATAAACTACAAACAGTTAATGACATAATTTTTTGAGTGTGGAAAAGTATAAATCCGTTTAGAGGCTACACAAGTTTTTAGTTTGAGCTTCAGCCCTAAATATCTACAGCGCCCCATATCGGAGGGCATTTTTCTAATGAACTAAATTTTCTAATTAATCATATGATTACACTTCCGCAAAATTAAAGTTTCTCATAAATTATTATGTAAGTGATTAACCAAAAGTGTAAGTATGTGTCTTAAAAATATATTAAACAATGGATGTCTTTAAGAATTTTTAATAATTTTATACTGTAACTTAAATTAATTTAAGTAAACTCCCTTTTTTTATATGACTAATTGAACATCAATTAAAGAATAAGTTCTATGTATTTAAACTAACTCATACAAAATGACCACAAGTGTATTATTACGACAAATATACAACAGATAATATGGACACACGGTGCGGAAAAACTACATTCAGATAAAAAAAATAAAAATTTTGGAAAAATTCACAAAAAAAAAAAAACAAGTAAAAAAGTTAAATTCGGCCTTGCCGAATGTATGGATACACTCAACAAGGTCACAAAGATTATTTAAAAAAAAAAAAAAAAATTCAGCGAAAAAAAAAAAATTGTTGGTGAAAAAAAAATTCACGGAATTTTTTTTTTTCTAAAAAAATATATCTGTCTTATTTAAATACCAATCCGAATACAATTTTGTTTACATTTGTTAACCACCAGCCGAATTAAAGCATTTTGTGTTTTTAGGTTATGTAGAATGTACCAAAATTTTCGAGGTATCCTTACATTTTCGTTCATAACTTTTGATCCACTGAACCGATATTGCTCAAATGCAATATCAAACAAGTTTAATATTTTGGCCGTAATCACTATTTCAACAGACAGACGGACATTGCTAGAATGTCTTAGAATCGATCCCTGATAAATAATATATACTTTATGGGGTCCCAGACCGATATCTCGATATGTTACAAATGAAATGACAAACCTACATACACTCAAAAAATTATGTTAGTAAAATCAACTGAAAATGTCAGTTAAAATAACTACTTTGTAAGTTGTTTTGGGGTCAACTACTTTTTCAGTTAAATCAACTAACAATGTTAGTTATTTTAACTGACAAAAAACAACTGACTTATGTAGTAAAAATTACTAACATTTGTAGTCAAAACAACTAATATGTAGTAAAAATAAAATAAACAATATATAATTTTTTTTTCAAAAAATTTTTCAGATAAAAAATTGAAGACCAAATTTTTTCAAAGTTTTTTTTTTTTTTTTAAAGTTGTTTTTAAAAACGAAAATTTATTTATTTTTTTTAAAAAAAACTTTGAAAATTTTTCAGAAATAAGAAAATAAAATTAACTACTTTAAATAACTGTTACTACATTACAGTACTTTTTTGTTAGTTATTCAAAAAAAACGACTCAAAATAACTAACAGAAATAGTTGTTTGATATTTTTCATACAAAAATAACTGACTTTGTAGTTAAAAATAACTTACTACTGTAAAATATACAAACAACTAACATGTAGTAACTTACATAATTTTCTGAGTGTATATGCATACATATACCCTCTAACACTTACAAGGAAGGTCTTTCAAAGGGCACCCACCATTTGTCCTGAAACTTGGCTAAAGGAAAGAGGGGAGCAAAATAAGAGTTACTTGTTTTCTCTTAGCTGCCCAATATCACATTTAGCGGGTCAAAGGGGAGGCGGGAAAACGGTTTTTTTTCGTTTTTTGAGGATTTTTCGAGGATTTTTCCCATTTCTTCAAAAGAAACTATATGAACATTTTATACAGATCGAAAGGTTTTTTGAAGCCCTATCCAATGTCGTATCGTTTGTTCCCAAATTCGGCTTTCTTAAGTTCGTTATTGTCAAAAGTTTATAAACGTTGGGGTAGTAGTAGCGTGATTAGAGCGTGATTCACGCGTGATCACGCGTGAGTGTGACTGAATTCAATTTTACTCACGTGATTGTGAGTGAGTTGAGAAAAAAATGGCGTGAGTGAGTGTGCGTGAGTAAGATTTTTGCGTGAGTGAGTGTGCGTCAGTCGATTTTTTTTTCGTGAGTTTGCGTGATTTATTTCCTCTTCATATTTGCTTTCGTACCAAAAAAATCAACAAAAAAATTTAAAATTTAGCTTAACTTAAGATTTCGTCCCGAAAAAATCAAAAACAAATGAACAGCTAATGCGAATAAGGACGAATAGACCATTTGTATAATTTGACAAATGACGATAAAAACGCAGGAAACGGTTTAAAACTTATATTTTTGTAACCTTTTTTACATTAATGGATTAGTGCATTATGCAAAAATGTTGGAAAAAATATTAGTTTTTAGCCGTTTCCTGCGTTTTTATCGTCATATGTAAAATAATACAAATGGTCTATTCGTCCTTATACGCATGAACTGTTCAAATGTAAAATTTCGATGAACCTTAAATTTGGTTGAAAATTTTGAAAGATTTTAAAAATTTTAGTTTTTGAAATTTTTTTTTGTATAAATAAGAGTTTTGTGAGTCTGAGGCAACGTGAGTGTGAGTAAAGCTTGCGTGAGTGCACGTGAGTGTGAGTTGTATTAAATTTACTCAAGTGATTGTGAGTGAGTGTGAGTACAAAAAATATGCTCGTTAGTAAGTGTGCGTAAAAATTATAGTCGGTCAAGACCGGCCATATAATACCCTAAACCAGTGTTATCCGAAAAATGGGTTTCAAGTCCAAACATGGATCCGATTAAATCTATCTCTTGTTAGATCTTTAATTGGTGTAAAAAAACACATAAAAACGAAATTTGAGTAAAATATGGATTTTTTTGCCAAAAAAGCGATTTAACTGAACATCGGGCGGAACTTTATATGGGCACTTAGTCCAGAAATGGTCCAACTACAATTCGATTTGATTATGGGGCTACAAGAAGGACTTGTCCAATTTATTTTTAATTTGGAATGATGATTTGTAACTATGATAAACGCCTAGCTGCTAAATTTCGAAACGATACATACAAAAATGCGGAAATTAGAGTCATTTATCCAAATTTTAAGGGGACGTTTGTATGAGTGCTATGTCTAAGCATGAACCGATTTTTTCCAATTTCAATAGGCTTCGTCCTTAGGCCAAACAAAGCTTAAGATTTAAATTTCAGCCAAATCGATTAATATTTGCTACCGATATTATGTTTACAACGTTTTTATGGACGGGCGGACATAGCAAAAATTACTTAAAAAGTTATTCTAAGTCGACCGGTATGCTTAAAAGTGGGTCTAGTACCAATATTTCGGGTAGTAACAAACATCAGCACAAACTCATTATACCCTGTACCACAGAGTGGTGTAGGGTATAAAAAGTGTTAACACCTTATGAAAAAATTAGGTCTTTCGGGAAAATCCGAATAAAATCCGAACTAGCCGGAATTTCGCCAAATAATTTGAGACAATTTGATGAAAAAAATATTGATGAAAAAAAAAAATATTGATGAAAAAAAAAATATTGATGAAAAAATATATTGATGAAAAAAAATTTATTGATATTGAAGAAAAAAAATATTGACGAAAAAAATATTGATGAAAAAAAAATATTGATGAAAAAATATTGATGAAAAAAATATTGATGAAAAAAAAATATTGATGAAAAAAAATATAGATGAAAAAAAATATTGATGAAAAAAAAAATATAAATGAAAAAAAAATATTTATGAAAAAATATATTGATGAAAAAAAAATTTATTGATATTGAAGAAAAAAAATATTGATGAAAAAATATATTGATGAAAAAAAATATTGATGAAAAATATATTGATGAAAAAAAAATATTGATGAAAAAAATATTGATGAAAAAAAATATTGATGAAAAAATAATTATGTTACGTTTTATTCACCAGCTGGATCTTAACGACATTCTACCGAACCGTGGACAATTATTGAACATATTCTTGATATTGTGTTGAACATTTAAACAAAAAAAAATGAAATTTAAATTTTTAAATTTGTAAAACCTAAATGAAAAGAAATATGAGAGACATAAGGGAATCATTTATTGTTATATTTTTTTTCTTCTTCTTCTTTCAATGAACTTCAATGGCTCTGAGCCATTGGTGGACGACATGTATACAAAAGAAACATAAATCATTTTCTGGTAAATGCAGTACTTACCATACTGTACTGCATATAAGTAGAAAATATAAAATTTTATAAACAAAAAAAAATGCAAAATTAAAGAAAAAGAATAAAAATTTATTTTTTAATTGAAAGAGGGCAATAAGTTGAATGACAAATTTATGAGATGAACATAAAAAAAATAAAGAACAAATTGTTATTAAACAGATGAAACGAACAGAAAAAACTTTGTTATTGAGTTTTTAAAAATGCTTAAATATGCACAAAGTGTATTTTAAATAGTTTTTTCGAAAATTTTCAACAGTAATTAAGAATTTATGTGATAAAAGTTTTAATTTTAGTAATTCTTAAATTTACAATTATAAAGAGCATTCACTTAAAACATAAAACTTTAATATATAAAAAATATTAAATAACCCGAGAATCGAACTCAAAACCTCTAGATAACAGAGTTTATACCGAAGCTACTATAAGAAGCAGTCATGCACATATTTTTTAACTTTTATATTTTTTTTTATAAAATATTTATCGAATACCCTTAATATTTTATAATTTTGTTATAAATTTCAAAATGATTTTAGTTTTTTTACTTTCACTTCTAAGTGTACAAAATAATTGTTACAATTGAGTGAACACCGGTAAGTAGATTTTTCATAGTTTTCAAAATAAAAAAATTGTAATAAAAATACCATAAACAATTTAAAGTTTTTCTTTAAAGTTTTAATTTAACTTTAAATTTGTTGCATACAAGAACAGAGTAATTAAATAAAATTTTTATAAAAACCTTGGCTTTCTATTTCTTCGTATTGTGGCTTACAAATATTGCATAAAATTTCGAAATATAATACTTATTCTATTAATTTAATTACTTGCTATTAATCAACAATACATTTTTGTTCTTTCTATGTTCTTATTAAACAATTTCTTATAAATTCAATTAACTTAATTTGTATTTGTATTATATTATATTATTTGTGTATCATTTTATTTAATTTATGTTAATATATGTAGCGATACAATAATTGAACTAAATTTTACTGTAACTTGCCCGAAGTGATATTACAACTGTAAATAGGTTTCAAAACTAATAACTAAGTAAACAAATTAGTTTTACACAAATCATAATTACTATATACTTAACACAAATGATGTATAACACTGTACGACAGAATTGAAGTTTTGTGGCACACATAATTTTTGAGTGTAATTTTTTTTTTTTTTTGTAAACATTTTTTTTTTTTTTTAGTGTAAAAAATTTTTTGAGCGACAAAAATGTATACCGAACCGAGACATACGTCCGTCTGCCTGTCTGTGGAAAGCACGATACCGTCCAAAGAAAAAAAGGGATAGACACCTGAAGTTTGGCACGAATATGTGTAATGGTCATAGGTTGGTTAAGTTCGTAAGTATGCCAAATCGGCTAAACCAACCTCTTAAAACTCAATTTTTTTAAAAGGTTTTTGGTTAAATTTATTTAACAAATAAAACATTTTTGTTTTAGAAGTAGTTTAAAGTCCTGCAATTCGATCAAAGGGATTAAAAATTTTATTTTTTTAACCCGCCCTTTTTTTTGGGCGTGGATATAAAAGAAAATGGGTTATTAATGATAAAATTGTATAATTAAAGGCAAAAATCAAAACAAAATCTACTTTCAAGCATTTTTCTCAAGGGGAAAGATGTTCTTCAATGACTACCCCGACCTATCTCCACTTCCTAAGTGGGCTCCCGTTCAAAAATTTCTTCTTTTTTTTTTTAATTTTCCCCAACTGTAATTTGTATAGGAGCCCACTTAGGGAGAGTAGATAGGGCGTAGGCTTGTTTTGAAAAAATGTTAGAGGTTAAAAATAAATGGGGTCGGTCTCACTAATGACCCATCTAGTTGGCCCGGTAGGAGCTGAATAAAAAAATAAATATAAAAAAATAAAAAATTGTATAGAGACCACCTTGAGGGTTGAAGATAATGTTTTGATTAAAAAAAAAACATTTGACTGCTTTAAGAGCACTCTTAGGGCAGTTAGAGCGGTTGGAGCAAATTTTGAAAAATGTCATTTTGTATGGGAGCCCCCTTAAAAATTGGAGATAGAATGTTAGTTTGTTCTACAAAAATGTTAAAGCGCAAAAATTAAAGGGGCGGTCTTGCTATTGACCCCTATACGACTCACCATTGCAGCAGTAGACCTAATTTAAATATTGGAAAATTATAATAACATTTTTTCCAAAAATTTAAAAGAATAGTAATAATCGCTATCCCAGTTTAAAATAAAAAAAATCAAAGAGTGTATACATTTTTAAAAATGAGATTTAAATTTTAAAACTTAAAAATTGCATACTTTTTAAGATTTTTTATGTTTTTTTTTTGAATACTTCGAAAAAACAAAATTTAAAAAAAAACAAGTAAGAGTGTCAAATTCGGCTGTGCCTCCAAGATACAAAAAAAAATTTTAAAAATTGCAGGGGCGTTTTTTTTTTTGGGTGTAGTGGTAATTGGAGGGGGGACAATTTTCCTCTTGAAACAGTGGCGTATACAGGGGGGGGCCCGGGGGCCCGGGCCCCCCCCCGAAATGATTTCACAAATTTCAGAATTTAGTATCAAATAACAAGTACAAAATTAAAAAACTTCTTTAAAAAAATCGAAAATCATTAAGAATCTAACATTTTTTGAAGAAAAATTTTTGAAACTTAAAATTTTCTGTTAAAAAAAATCTAAAAATTTTAAAATTTTTTCTTAGAATTTGAAACTTTTCAAATCTTAAAATGCGACTGTCTTTTAGAAAAATGTCTTAGAACAAGACTATTTCTTAAAAACAAAATGTCTCAGAATCTACAACTTTCTATAAGAAAAAATTATGAGATTCTATGACTTTTTTTATAGAAATAATGTCTTAAAATATTGAAATTTTTTTCAGAATCTAGGACTTTTTTCTATATTAAAAATGTCTCAGAATCTGAGACTTTTTCTATTAAAAATTCTCAGAATCTGAGGCTTTTCTATATAAAAAATGTTTCAGAATCAGAGAATGACGTCTCTGATCCGAAAAATGTCTCAAAATCTGAGATTTTTTCTATAAAAAAATTCTTAGAATCTGAGGCTTTTCTATATGAAAAATGTTGTAGAATCTGAGAACTTTAATTAATTTCTGTGAATTTTTCTTACAATCTAAGAAAGTGTCTCGGAATCTCATACTTTTTTTACAAAAAAATGTTTCAGAATCAACAAATTTGTCTTAAGGAAAATTATCTCAAAATCTAAGATTTTGTGTATAGGAAAAATGTCTCAGAGACACAAGCTGAGACTTTTTTTTATAGAAAAATGCTTAAAATCTGAGACTTTTTCTATTGTAAAAATATCTTTTTCTATAAGAATAATGTCTCAGAATCTGAGTATTTTTCTGTGAGAAAAATATTTCCGAATCTAAGACTTTTTCTTTAGGAAAAATGTCTAAGAATCTGAGACTTTTTCTATATGAAAAATGTTTTAGAATCTGCACAGAGAAAAATAAATTTCCAACTGAATTTTTCAGTTGTATCAACTCAAAATTCGGTTGCTGCTATTAAATTTCGCTGTGGCATACGAATTTTTTAGTTGTTTCGATTAAAAGACAGTTGTATTAACAAAATTTAGTTGTAACTACCGATATTTAGTTGTTTTAACTGTAATACAAATGCATCAACCGATTTTTTGTTGCAACAACTGAATTTCAGTTGGAAATTAGCAAATTTGTTTTCTGTGTGTGACAATTTCCTATAGGCAAAACAGAAACTGAGACTTGTTCTATAAGAAGTCTAAGAATTTGAGACTTTTTCTTTAGGAAAAGTGTTTAAGTCTGAGACTTTTTTAATAGGAAAAATGTCTCAGAATCTAAGAAATTTTCTGTGGAAAAAATGTCAGAGAATCTGAGACATTTTCTATAGAAAAACTGTCGAAGAATCTGAGACCTTTTCTATAGGAAAAATATCTCAGAATATTTACACTTTAGAAATAGGCTTAAGTCTCTCAAAAAATTTTAATGTTGTTTTCCCCCAACAGTTTTAAACTTACACAAAAATGAAGAATCTGATTGTGTTACATTCAGTTCAAGAAAAAGATCGAGAAAATTTCTAAAACATGTGCTGTTATGTAAATTTTTTGTAAAAAATAAAAAAAAATGTTGGGCCCCCACCGAAATAAAATCCTGGATACGCCCTGTGAGGTTGCCCTCACAAGGTTTGTTGTTAGTATGAACGCTACCCTAATTTGTTGGTTTAACAACTATTTTTTTGTCCGTGTAGTTTGAGTGTCATATTTTTCGAAAATTTTCAGTTCGAAAATAAATTTATTTTATCACATCAGCCTTTGGTTGAGATTTCAATTGTGGAAAATTTTCAAGAAGACGCACATAAAAGTTGCTCTGCGGAGAATTTAAAGGAAATTATTTGGAAAACTTTTATTAGTGGAACCTGTAAGAATAAATTATACATATTTTAGAAAGGATAGCGATATCCAGAACTGTTAAGGGTGTGGTGACCAGGAGTATTGAGAGTATCCCTGGGAGAATAAATCTTTTTTGAGTATTTACGACGATTAATCATTCCGGTGGTCAAGTATAAAATTGAGGGAAATTGGTGGAGGGGACCTGCCGGATATAAATTTTATTCCGGGGTGGGGAAAATCTACCTACAGCTGAATAAGTTAAATGAATTTTGCGTACAGATGATTACCACGGGAGAATTTACAAAGTCTGACAAAAGTGAACACCTGCCTCAGTTTTGGTTACAACCTATTAAGGTGACCATATGGTTTTATCAACCAATAGTGAATGTCGATTTTCTGAAGAAATTTTCAAGTATGCAATTAATTTATTTAACGCGGAGTAAACTAAATTTTGTTGTTTAAATTCGTTAAGTGATGCGTAACGGTTAAAATATTTTTTTTTTAATCTGTTTTTTTATTAATCGTAAATTTTGTTTATCTAATTTGTTTTTTTGTAACTTTTAAATTCAATTTTTTAAATTTTCGTATGGTCACCTAAATTAATTTCCTCAACGTTTCCTACATTATACACACAACCATACAAAACCCTTTATACTTTCACTCAAAAAACCTAATCACACATATTCACCACATTTAACTCTCTCACACTCTCACATGCTATACGCAGACTCACCACTTACACAAGTATAAAAGCTTTTGCTTTTATCCACCACATACACACAAACGCACACGCAACTTACTCAACCAACCCCTTTTAACTTCTTACTTTGTACAAAAGCTCGTCAGTATCCAGTATCCAGGCGCCTGCAGATTACGAAGGATGCACACGTAAGTTACATATGATTTTGTTTGATTAGTTACTTGGTTCAGTCATACACATTATTTACACTTCATACCGGTTGCAACCTACAAGTTGTAACAAAGTACACGGCTTTTTTCTTTTTTTTAATTGTTGAAACAAAATGTGGAATTTTGTCAGACAGGGATTCCCAAATTTTTCGTATAAGGGTCCTAATATTTAATTTAAATTATAATTTGTTTTCTTTCATAATTTTCTCTGAAAGGGGAATTGCAAATAAGGGTGACCATAGTTTTGTTAATTTCTTAAATAATTTTTATTTGTATTGGTTCTTTTATAAAATTAATTTTAATATTTCTTTTTTGTAAGTTAATTTTTTTTGGGTTTCTTTAAATTAACTTTCGTGTGGTTTTATGAATAAAATGGTGAATTTGTATTTATCTTTGTTTAAAATGATTTAATTTGTTTTTGTGTAATTTTTACGAAATGTGAAGTAGGTAGGTAGTGTAAATGGGTTTCGGGCTGACACAAATTTAATGTGGCTGTCAGCAAGGAGGGAGGGTTAAGACCACGGGTGCCGTCCATCTTGGCAACCCACCCCTTTAGTCATCAACGTCCCTTCGGTATTGCTATTTTGATGTTGCTTTATGCTACCTAAATTTTAATGTTTTGTAGCGATCCCGAACCTGCCTCTGAAGGGACAAGACACACTCCCAACCCTGAGCACGGCCGGTACCAGTAGGTAGCTCCGTCCCTGAAGAGGTAGGCCAGTGGGTTGAAGGGTCGTTACAGAATATTTGGCGCCCAACGTGGGGCCTCAGTTAGCGTTACTTTGTAATTTTGCGATTTTCTATCTAGTGATTGAGGCTTCTGAACTTTCGATTTTCTTGTAGTAATATTTTTCTCTCTCTCTCTTTACCTTTTCCTTTCTCTAACTATATCGTCATTTATCCTTCAAACGGGACATTGTTATGGAGAACGTTCGTTTCAATTCCGCGTTCTGATAATATTTGAGGTATAGTTAGTCTATCGGGGTTTGGGTTCGGTCTTCGATACTCTGTCTGGATAATTTCGGACAGTTTCTTGACCGACGCTTTCCTGTCTTTCACCATCGTTTCTTTTCTATCAACACTCACCTACACACTTCTCTTATATTGCTAACCACACTGACCTTTTCGTTTGGCTTTCAGGTACTTGTGAAGTTATATTTGAGCAAATTTCGGATATAAGCCCTTGTAAATGATTGTCGAATGTATCTCTTATTTCAACTTTGGTTTAGTCTGGTGACGTGATTTGCTCGAAGTTTTATCGTGTAAATTTACACCAGAGTTGAAATCTCGTTTCGAACTTTGGTTTAGCCTGGTGGCGGTTTTTTGTCTAATAGTCTATTATTATCAGAAGAAGGCACACCAAAGGGAGGGAAAATCTTGATCACTCTTTTCTGTTAATTTTCTGTCGTTGGTGACTAAAATTTTGTTTTTACTTGTTTTTCTTTACCTACTGAAACCTGCTTCACTGAGTAGTAAAATATCAGGTGAATTGAGTTTTCGAGACTTTCGCGTAAATTTTTTTTTGTTTTTTTCTCTTTTATAAATTTTTTTGTTGAAGTAGGGATTTATAAAATTTTTTTTTTTTTTTTTTGAATATGATTTCGTGGCTCCTCTTTAAGAGAGCTCAAATGAGTATTTTAATGCAAACGGTAAATCATATAAACGGGACTACGGACGTTACGGAGGACGAAAATACGGACATGCGAATTACGGCAATAGGTCTACATACTGTGGGACCAAATGTGTTGTCGACCCAAATACAGAAGTTGGGAACTACTGGCACTATACATGTGGTACAACAAGCAAACGATGGTGCGGATACTGTGTCGGAAGCCAAACCTAAGAGGAAATTAAGAGCCGCCAAAAGAATCCGAGAACACTGGAAGAAGAAGAGGCAATACAAAAAGTATAGTATTTCACCGGAAGTGGTTAAATAGTCCTTTATTGGACCAAAGCTGTCGGTAAAAATTAATAACGTGGACCATGTGGGTTTGTATGATATTGGTACCAACAAAAGCATAATTGGTGGTGAGTTGGCGGACTGGTTAATTCAGGCTGGAAACTACAAACGATGTGTTGGGAAAATTAATACAGCGGATGACCAATTTATTGAGGTGTTGGGAACCACTGTTGTGGAAGTTGGATATAAAGGTCGGACGAACGTGTTTGAGTTGCTTGTTATACCGACTTTAAGACATAATTTGATTTTTGGTACGGACTTTTATTGGGAGTTTGTGAACTAAACATGTCTGGGTGTGGACATATTTTTACACTGGGAAAAACGAACGGACTATAGGACGGAATTTGTTTCTTAATTTTTGTATGGTTAGTTAATAGTTAGTTAATTTTAATATAATACAGCTTAGTTAATAATAATTTTTGTTAGGATTTCATTAAGATTTTGATTTTAGTGTTATTGAAAATTTTCTTTTACAAAAACGTTGGTTTTTCCGTTTGGTTGGAATATTTCCAGACTACCTAAAATCTTATTTTTTTTTTTTTTTACATTTTTTTTTTTTGCTTTCGGTGGTGTATTTGTGAGGTTGCCCTCACAAGGTTTGTTGTTAGTATGAACGCTACCCTAATTTGTTGGTTTAACAACTATTTTTTTGTCCGTGTAGTTTGAGTGTCATATTTTTCGAAAATTTTCAGTTCGAAAATAAATTTATTTTATCACATCAGCCTTTGGTTGAGATTTCAATTGTGGAAAATTTTCAAGAAGACGCACATAAAAGTTGCTCTGCGGAGAATTTAAAGGAAATTATTTGGAAAACTTTTATTAGTGGAACCTGTAAGAATAAATTATACATATTTTAGAAAGGATAGCGATATCCAGAACTGTTAAGGGTGTGGTGACCAGGAGTATTGAGAGTATCCCTGGGAGAATAAATCTTTTTTGAGTATTTACGACGATTAATCATTCCGGTGGTCAAGTATAAAATTGAGGGAAATTGGTGGAGGGGACCTGCCGGATATAAATTTTATTCCGGGGTGGGGAAAATCTACCTACAGCTGAATAAGTTAAATGAATTTTGCGTACAGATGATTACCACGGGAGAATTTACAAAGTCTGACAAAAGTGAACACCTGCCTCAGTTTTGGTTACAACCTATTAAGGTGACCATATGGTTTTATCAACCAATAGTGAATGTCGATTTTCTGAAGAAATTTTCAAGTATGCAATTAATTTATTTAACGCGGAGTAAACTAAATTTTGTTGTTTAAATTCGTTAAGTGATGCGTAACGGTTAAAATATTTTTTTTTTAATCTGTTTTTTTATTAATCGTAAATTTTGTTTATCTAATTTGTTTTTTTGTAACTTTTAAATTCAATTTTTTAAATTTTCGTATGGTCACCTAAATTAATTTCCTCAACGTTTCCTACATTATACACACAACCATACAAAACCCTTTATACTTTCACTCAAAAAACCTAATCACACATATTCACCACATTTAACTCTCTCACACTCTCACATGCTATACGCAGACTCACCACTTACACAAGTATAAAAGCTTTTGCTTTTATCCACCACATACACACAAACGCACACGCAACTTACTCAACCAACCCCTTTTAACTTCTTACTTTGTACAAAAGCTCGTCAGTATCCAGTATCCAGGCGCCTGCAGATTACGAAGGATGCACACGTAAGTTACATATGATTTTGTTTGATTAGTTACTTGGTTCAGTCATACACATTATTTACACTTCATACCGGTTGCAACCTACAAGTTGTAACAAAGTACACGGCTTTTTTCTTTTTTTTAATTGTTGAAACAAAATGTGGAATTTTGTCAGACAGGGATTCCCAAATTTTTCGTATAAGGGTCCTAATATTTAATTTAAATTATAATTTGTTTTCTTTCATAATTTTCTCTGAAAGGGGAATTGCAAATAAGGGTGACCATAGTTTTGTTAATTTCTTAAATAATTTTTATTTGTATTGGTTCTTTTATAAAATTAATTTTAATATTTCTTTTTTGTAAGTTAATTTTTTTTGGGTTTCTTTAAATTAACTTTCGTGTGGTTTTATGAATAAAATGGTGAATTTGTATTTATCTTTGTTTAAAATGATTTAATTTGTTTTTGTGTAATTTTTACGAAATGTGAAGTAGGTAGGTAGTGTAAATGGGTTTCGGGCTGACACAAATTTAATGTGGCTGTCAGCAAGGAGGGAGGGTTAAGACCACGGGTGCCGTCCATCTTGGCAACCCACCCCTTTAGTCATCAACGTCCCTTCGGTATTGCTATTTTGATGTTGCTTTATGCTACCTAAATTTTAATGTTTTGTAGCGATCCCGAACTATCTCCAATAGGACAGTGCTACCTTATGGTCCGGCCGTGCTCAGGGAAAATGGGGAGGTTCTTGTCCCTTGAAGATAAGTTACGAGTCGCTACAATAAATGGCGCCCAACGTGGGCCCCAGTGATTTTATTCGATTTGACAAATAATCATTTTGGTTATGTAGACAAATTTCTTTATTACATCTATGCTGTTGTTTCATACAAATTTTATTTTCCATCTTTCCGTGATGTCAATTAGAGCAATATTTTATTTTTTTATTTAATTTTCTTTTCATACTTTCTGTTGGTTTCGACGAATTTAATTTGGACTCAAAGGTTTTTTTTATTGAAGATTTTTGGTAACTAATTGAATGAGCGAAAACGTTTTTTCTGAGGGTTAGTTTATTTTGTTGAGAGTAGATTTTGGGGGACATTGAAATCTTTTACTCACGAAAAAGCTAATCTCAATTCTTTACTGTATTTTTTTTATTTTCTAAAGTATAATTGAGGAATCGTCTTGTGATTTTGAGATCTGTCTTGGATATTTTCGGGTACATTTGCTCTCACAATAGATTTCGTAGGTTATATTTTTTTCTTTTCTTTTTGAACATTGATTTGAGAGTTTACTTTTGATATATGAACATTGATTGTAAAACTTGTTTCAAATTCAAAAAATTATTTTTTTTTTGGTTTACTGGTAGTGAAATTAAGTTTCATATTTTTTTTACTTTTTCTAACTGTTTTGCTTGAAACGAGTAGTGGAATTTATCGTATATCGTCTTTATCTTTTGAAAACTTAAAACGTAAAAAATAATAGTAAAATAATAATTTTTCAATATGCCTGTGACTAGAAGCCAGGATAATCTTTTAAATTTGACTGAACCGACAAATTGCAGTTTTACTGTAGAGGTAGGTTCCAACAATGAAACTCCAGACAGACAGAGACAAGGTAGGCCTAGGAAAACTCCTAGGACACAACCAAGAAATATACCGGCTAGACAGGACAGTGAGTCGCGGGTTAGTCAAATGATTAACGACTCTTTTGTCGCATTTCGTCGCGAAATGACTAATTTCGTTTCGAATGAGCTGAACATTATGTTCGAAAATATGCATACTAGGACTAACACAAATATACCGGCAGTGACAAATATCCCAAATGGTGATGATGGTGAGGAGAATCGGCGACGTTCTTCGCGTTATGTAACTAATACAGGGTCGCGGCCTAATTCTTCACAGGATCATTTCCATGCGGAGAAAATTTCGAATACAATCCGGAATTGGAAGTTAAAATTTACCGGCTATGACAATGACAGGAAAGTTGACGAATTTATTCGACGAGTTAATGTTTTGACAAATAGACAATTGAATGGGGATTTTGAGACGTTAACAGAGTATGCCCATTGTTTGTTTGAAAGCAAAGCGTTGGACTGGTACTGGCGGTTCCAAAAGGAAAATGAGGACGCTGACTGGTTTACCTTGACGGAAGCATTAAGATTGAAGTACAAAGTGGACTACACCGACTACGATATAGAAGAAGACATACGGCGGCGTAAACAGAGAACGAACGAAAGTTTTGATGAATACTTGGACGTGATCTCAGATATGACGGACAAATTAAAAACGCCAATGTTAGACCAAAAGCTGTGTGAGATCTTAATACGTAATTTGAGAACAGAAATAAGATACGAAATTCTTCACTTGAGGATTACCAGTGTTGCCGAACTACGAACAGAAGTTCGGAAGCACGAAAAGTTTATGAAGGACACGCAAAGTTTTGATAAACGAAAGATAGCAAAGGCAATGATTGCGGAGCTATCTGACCAAGTTGAAGAAGACGATTTTACTAACAATGAAGTTTGTGGTATTCAACAAAATGTTAGGTGCTGGAACTGTGACAAGACGGGGCACATATACACTGACTGCATGGAGGCAAGACAAGTGTTTTGTTATGGATGTGGTGCTAAAAATGTTTATAAGCCCAACTGCCTCAGCAGCAATCTCCCCGATAACAACCAGGGAAATGTATTGCGGGATGTCCGTCGAAAACAGAACGGGCATCCGAGAAAATAAATATTTTAACACCTGCTTTAAAACCGGACATAACAAACAAAGCCATGGAAGAGACGGGAAAAACTCTAGAAGTACATCCATTGATGCGACCATACCACGTGCGACTGGCCGAATACGAGAAAGCTCGAGAAAGAATTTTTAATATGCCAAAGAGGAAAATACGAGCTGCTAAACGAATACGCGAATATTATCGTAGACAAAGACTTCTAAAGCGTTGCGTTATTTCTCCGATTTTGAGTAAGTATTTGGACAGCAGACCGTATATTAAGTTGAAGGTTCGGAACACCGATTACTTGGCATTACTCGATAGTGGTGCTAATAAGAGCGTTATTGGAGGTCAGCTGGCAACTCAGGTCCGTAATGGTAAAGAGTTCCGAAAGTGCTTAGGCAATGTACGTACTGCGGACGGACAGAAGCAAGAGGTTTTAGGTACAGCGACTTTGGTGGTTACTTTTCAAGGGGTATCAAAATTATTTGAATTTTTAGTAGTTCCATCTATACAACAGGAGTTAATTTGTGGTTTTGATTTTTGGACAACATTTGGACTCAAAATTTCAGTGCCAACGATTAGCGAAATTGAATGTAAACAGACAGACCCAGACAAACTAGAGCTGACGTACGATCAACAACTCAGATTGGACAAAGTAGTGGCGGCATTTCCCAATTCGGAAACAGAAGGACTAGGGTGTACCACTCTTTTACAGCATACGATTGATACTGGTGATGCAAAACCTGTGAAACAGAGATACTATCCAATTTCTCCAGCAGTGGAGAAACAACTTTGCGGAGAATTGGATAGGATGCTATCACTTGGTGTCATTGAGGAAGCACCTAATTCTCCGTGGTCTTCTCCTACGGTGGTTGTCGTTAAACCTGGCAAAGTTAGGATGTGTGTCGACAGTAGGAAACTAAATTCTGTGACCATAAAAGACGCATACCCGATACCAAACATCGACGGACTAATTGCAAGACTTCCTCCAGTTCATTGCATTTCGAAAATTGATTTAAAAGATGCCTTTTGGCAAATTAAACTGGAGGAAAGTTCAAGACCAAAGACGGCATTCACAGTTCCAAATCGGCCCCTGTACCAGTTTACAAGAATGCCATTTGGACTGTGTAACGCACCGCAAACGTTGTGCCGACTCATGGACATGGTCATTCCGTATAACTTGAAATCCCATGTATTCGTATATTTAGACGACCTTCTTATTGTTTCACAAAACTTTGACGAACACCTGGCACATCTTATGGAAGTAGCAGCGCAGTTAAGAAAAGCGGGTTTGACGATAAACGTATCCAAAAGCAGTTTTGCGTTGAGTAGGGTGAAGTACCTCGGGTATGTTGTAGGGAATGGTACGTTACAAGTTGACGAAGAAAAAGTATGCGCTATACAGGACTTTCCACGGCCAAAATCCATCAAACATGTAAGGCGGTTTTTGGGAATGGCAGGATGGTACCGTAGATTTATACAAGACTATTCATCAATTACTTTTCCTCTAACGGAACTACTTACGAAGAAGAAAACTTTCGTTTGGACAGAGGAAGCGCAGGAAGCCTTTGATTTGTTGAAAGAGAAACTTACGACTGCACCTCTACTTATACATCCGAATTATGACAAGCCTTTTGTATTACAGTGTGATGCAAGCACATATGGGGTGGGTGCCGTGTTAGCGCAGGAGGACGAGGAGGTAACAGAACGTCCAATAGCTTTCATGTCACATAAGCTAAATAAGGCCCAACGGAACTATACCATTACGGAGCTGGAGTGCCTAGCGGTGGTAATGGCCATTAAAAAGTTTAGGGCGTATATCGAGGGTCAAGAGTTTAAAGTGGTGACGGACCACGCAAGTTTAAAGTGGCTGATGAGCCAACGAGACTTATCAGGAAGATTGGCAAGATGGTCCTTAAAATTGCAAGGATTTAAATTTTCTATAGAACACCGAAGGGGAAAAGATAACGTGGTTCCGGATACCCTATCACGGGCTCATGAAGGTGAAGATTATCTTGAGGCTATTGAATTGGAAACACTTCCGTCTATTGATTTAAATTCACAAGCATTCGACTCGGCAGAATACGCAAAATTACGGACGGACTTTTCGGAATCAGGACTACCGGACTTTAAAATTATAGATAAATTTATTTATAAAAGGACAGATTTTTCGGCTGGACAGACGGACGAATCAGACTCGTGGAAATTATTCGTACCAACTGAACTTCGTCATGACGTTATTTATTCGGCACACGACATTCCAAATTCATCTCACGGCGGTATTGGAAAAACCATAGAACGTATAAGGCGTTATTTTTACTGGCCACGTCTAGTAACAGATGTCAGAGATTATGTTCTGAATTGTACGTTGTGTAAAACTGCAAAGACGCCAACATCTATACAAAGACCACCAATGGGACAAATGGTGAATACGGAACGTCCGTTCCAACGCTTGTATATCGATTTGATTGGACCGTTGCCAAGAACAAAATCTGGACACATAGGAATACTGATTATCTTGGACCACTTTTCCAAGTTTACATTTCTTAAGCCTATTAAGAAATTTGTGGCAAAGGAAATCATAAATTATTTGCAGTCAGAAATTTTTCCGTGTTATGGAGTGCCTGAAACACTAGTGTCGGACAATGGTTCGCAGTTCCGGAGTAGGGACTTTGTCAATTTCCTAAAGAAGCAGGGAATCGAACACATGCTTACTGCTGTATATAGTCCCCAGGCTAATGCTAGCGAGCGTGTAAATAGATCGATTAATGAGGCACTCAGGTCATATGTTCGAAGGGACCAGCGCGACTGGGACTTATACATCAGTAGCATTAACTGTTCGTTAAGGAATAGCGTTCATCAGACTATTGGCAGGACACCATACCAAATTGTGTTCGGGCAGAATATGCTTACACACGGCCATGATTATAAGCTGTTGAAAAGTCTTAAGATTTTGAGTGAATCGGACACAAGTATTGAAAGGCAGGACGAGTTAACATTATTGCGTGAGGAAATTAAGGAGTTGGTTCGAAAAGCGTATAACAAAAACGAACGAATTTACAATTTACGTTCTCGTACTAAAAATTTTGAAGTGGGACAGGACGTTATTAGGAGAAATTTTGCGCAGAGTTCAAAAGTTGGATATTTCAATTCAAAACTGGCTCCAGTTGGTAGTCCAGCGAAGGTAATTCGGAAAATAGGGCATGTAAATTATGAGTTAAAAGATCTGGACAGCAATAATACAGGGGTGTATCACGCGAAGGATATATGGACGTAGATAATTTGTTCTAAATTTTTTTTCTAGATTTAGAGTGTATGCAAAGTTTTTTTTTTTTTTTTTTTTTTTTTTTTTTCTTTCGGTGGTGCATTTGTGAGGGTACCTCACAAGGTTTTGGGTTGGAAATTATATTGAGTAAAATTTAAGGAGGGTTTACTGTAGGAACAAGTAAAATTTTAAAATTTTTGTCAAATGAAAATAATTTCTGGGAAATAAATTTCAAAAATTTTCTGAGAAAATTTTATTTCAATTTCGAAGTTTGAATAAACAACATAAAATTTTTATGAAAATAAATTGAAAACGAAAATTCAAATTAAATTCCAATATTTTTAAATCGCCTTGGCGTATATTGAAATTGTTCAAAAGCGGATAAAAAAATATAATCTCGGTAGTGGGGGAATATAACGGTGAAATTAAGCTAAGGTAAGAATACAAAAATATAAGTTTCGGTTGCAAAATTTGCTAACTTGTCCTTATACTTTTTAGTGGCTATAGATCCAACCGTTGATTGTTTTATGCAAAGTGCATCTATACGTGTTATTAACATCACCAACAACAGTTAACTTGCAAAAAGAATACGTCGGCTGTGTGGCACAAGTACCACCAGGCTTTTCACTTTCTGCTGGTGGCCGCACGATCAACTATTTATCTGGTAAATTTGGATAGTTAAAGGCCAAGGGATACATTGTCTTAAAATCAAACTTCAATATTATAATGTGAAATTTCAAATCGGACATTCACATTTGTTCACGGGTTTACAGTAGGGTGTAAAACTGGTTATACGTCAAACTATAGTCTCGTAAATCATCATCTGCATCAACAAAAATTTGACAGATTATTATTTTTTTTTGTTTTTATTTTTTTTTTGGTTTATTGTTTAATTTTTTTTTGTACTTTTAAAATCAGATTTTGAGTAGGTTATAAGGGGGGTTTTTTTTTACAATTTTAGTTTTACTACATTCAACTTCATTCATTCCACGTTCGTACAAACACTATCATACATACAACATCATACCCTTTCATACTAAACTTCACTCTCAAACTTAAATACACTTGCCAACTAAAATAAATTTTCAAACGAGAGCTAATCCTAATTCTACGAGTAGCAGACAAAAGGCCTTCTGTCATCGCTGGAAAAGAATTTGGTGAGTTATTTTAAAATTTTGGTTTTTATTTATCTATACACAAAATACAATTAACAAACACACTACATGTTAAAGATCAATTAGGCATCTTTTCCGTTTCAATTTCATAGAATTTCATACATTGAAATATTTTCTTTAATACTTTTATAATCCTTTCCTTTGAGTAATCCAAGTTAAATTTTGTTTTATAAATGTTTTAACTTTTAATGGACAATTATGTCTAAAGTTGTATCGAACATTTAAGTTTGAACTTTCCACACCCAACATTTTACACTCAAATAATTTTTATAGTATTTAAGTAATTTTTTTAGTTACATTCATTTGCTAAAATTTTGCAAATCGGGTATAATATATTAAACATGGTTTTTATAATTTATTTTAAATTTATCGTTAAATAAATGTGCGTTTTTATAATGTTTAATTAAATTTTTTTTCTTAATTCCACGAAAGTTTAGGGTAGGCAGTTAGACAAAATGAGGGCTATCAGAAAGTGGTCCAACGATAGCAAGGTTGGGAGGGTGTAGACATCGAAAAGAAAACTTCCATCTGATTCTTTTCGACCTACAATTTCACATACCAGGTTTCTTCTTCTTCCTTCTCTCTTTTTAGTTTGGTTTTGGTTTGGTTGACATTGGGAGTGTAATTTAAGACTACCTTTTCAAATTTTATTGTAGCGACTCGCAACTTATCTTCAAGGGACAAGATCCTCCCCATTTTCCCTGAGCACGGCCGGACCATAAGGTAGCACTGTCCTATTGGAGATATAGTCAGGTTGTACGAGCCGTCACAGCCCCTGTCTTGAAATAATGTTTAAAAGTTCATTCTTAAGTTTTTTTCACTAAAGAAATTCAAGTTTATAATTATATATTTAAACAATTTTTTTAATCCTCGCCTACAAAAGGGGGGGGGGGCGGACCGAAAAAAACGACATTTTCTAATCCTATGGGTCCAAATGCAGGACTTTGAACTTCTAGTAACATAAAAATGTTGCATTTGTTAAACAAAACCACAAAAAATTATATAAAAATGGTATTTTTCAGAGGTTGGTAAAGTTCATCAAGGGGGAAATTTCTCACCTGGTTCGATTTTGCTCATTTAGGAACTTAACCTGCTTAGTAACATAATACATATGAGGCATTCTACACCAAATTTTCCGCTACAGAAAAGCATGTGTCCCGTAAATTTCTGAATAGGTTGTTTGGATAGCCCTATATGGAACTAAGAAAATTGTTTTTTTGGTTTTTCAAATTTTCAAAAACTGGGCTTAGGAAATATTGGAAAAATGGTAAAAATTGTGACGAGTTGCCTTGATTAAGTATTTATCACATTAAAACGGAATGCACCACAATCTCAAAAATTTACAATCTTATATAGTTTTGTATGGGCTATAGATTAAAAATTTTTTTTTTTTTGAAAAATTTTCCGAACCAGTTCTGAAATTTTCCATTTTTTAAAAAAGTCAATTTATCACAAATCCGGCCATTTTTTTTTTTAATTTTTTTTTTAAGTTTTGATGTTTGTCCATCCACACAAAAAAATTCAGAAACATGTTCGTCGTTTTTTTCGATAAAATCGCATTTGAATTTAAAATTTCATAACAATTTAGTAATTTGCTTGTATTTTCTTGTTTTAACGTTGCGAATGAGTATTATCAATTCCCTTGTAAAAATTATTTCTTATATAGCCATGTATAAATTGATACAAATATATACTTTTATACATATTTGGATCTCATTATATTTAATTATATAAAAAATCAATCAGATAAGACCAAATTTCGTATCAAATTATATAAAATTTGATATAACCCCAGATCAAATTTTATAAAATTTTATACGAATTTCGGTCTTATATGAGTATTTTTATACCCTCCAACCACAGTATGGGGGTGTACTCACTTTGTCATTCCGTTTGTAACGCATCGAAATATCGGTCGGGGACCCCATAAAGTATATATATTATTGATCCATGATCGATTCTAAGACATTTTGTGAATGTCCGTCCGTCCGTCTGTCTGTAGATGGCACGATGCAGTCCAAAATAAAAGAGCTACCCTCCTGCAATTTGGCATGAATATGTCTCATGGTTCTAGGCAGGTTAAGTTCGTAAATGGGCAAAATCGGCTCAGGGGGAAAAAAGTTCCCCCTTGAAGAACTGAGCCAACCTCTGAAAAAATACACTTTTTTACATGTTTTTTTTTTTTGTTAAATAAATGAAACATTTGTTATATTTATCGGGATGGGAAGGTGCTCTCAACGTCCCCCACTGACCGCCATCAAATGCGATTTTCTCGAAAAAAAAAAGAATAACACGTTTCTGAACTTTTTTGTGTGGATGGACAAACATCTCAATTTAAAAAAAAAGGACCGGATTTTTGATTAATTGACTTTTTTAAAAAATGAAAAATTTCCGAAAAGGTTCTGAAAGTTTTCCAAAAAAAAAATTTTTGTAAAAAATTTTTTTTTTTTCCCCAAGAAAAATAACGCATTTCTAAATTAACATTTAAAAACTATCCCAAAAGCATAAAAATTAAATTTTTGTAGTACTTTAGCTTTACAATTTTATATGGCGAATATCGCGAATACGAACTAAGTTCGAAAAAGGCTAGCACCATTAAATTAGAATTAGCTTTACCAGCAAGGTGTTAATTTTTGCGCTAAAACACCTCAATTCAACCGATGAGTTGACCTGAAAATTGCTAAAATGCTATTGGAGAGTTTTTTGAACATTTAGGTGCAGATATCTTGAAAAGCGATAGCGATAGGCCAGCTCAAAGATCATATTTGGACTCTGCACGTCAAAAAGTTTTTGTAAAGTGATTTTTAGTACCAGGGTACCAAAAAAAACAAATATTTTTTGTTGTTAAGGGAAAATATACCGCCTTTCTTACTTATTACTATATTTCTATTAATATTGAAAGTTCCAGGGAAGTTTCCATTCTGAAAACTTAAACTAAAGTAGTATAGGTGATAACATATATTTTTTCCAACGTTTTAAAATATCAGTTTTTGAGATATAGCTATCCAAAAATTATGGTTACAACAATGAACTTTGACCTTATTCAAAAACAATCTTGGTGTATTTAATTTTAAAGGCTCATTTCCTATTGTTTAAATTATTACTTTTAGAGATATTTTTATTTATTCCAGAACGCGATTTTGCCAATTTTCAAGACCCCATATCTCGTGAAGCAAAGCTACCAGAAGTCCAAAATTTTGGCACTAACATTTTTTGTAAGGGCCCAACTATATTCCAAGTTTCATCAAATTCGAAAGGGGTAAGGTCAAAAATGCTACTTTTTTTGGTGCTATTTTTCCAGTTAAAATTACTGATCCGCCAGTTAAATTTCCCATGGACTCGCCCTAATGCGATCCTAGGATCCGCATTTCGACAAAGTGAAAATATATCTTTTATAGTAGGGACGCTTTTCCATTATTATAGCGCCACAATCATATTTCTTACCTTCCATCTACACCCGCTAAAATGTACGCCCCATTCAAATCAATCACATCATCGTAAAACAATATATTCCTCACACTTGTAGGTAACTAATAATTGTAAAAGGTAATAATCATTGTATAATAAAAATGTTTCAACAAAATTAAGTAATCATCGTAAGTACACAAAAAAAAGACTGGAAAAAGAGTTAAAAGAGTGACATGAAAAATTATATACAACACTTGTAAAACAAAACGAATGACAAGAATATTTTGTACTTTTGTTGACATAACTCAACCATAATACTTACTACCCCATACTCCAAAAATTATTTTTTTTTTTGTTAAAAATTAACAACTAATCGTATTCATACATTTATGACTTTTAATAACACAACAATGGTCTCAATAGAATAATTATGTTTTTCAATTAACACAAATATTTAATGATTTGCAAAAAAAAATAAAAAAAAACAGGGAAAACACAAAATTAAATTGTGTTAGGGATTTGTGTTCCCAGCAAAAAAAAAACTGATCCCAATTCATGGTGGAGTGCTACAAAACTACAAAAAATGTAATCGAACGCAACAAAAATAACAATAAACATGTGCAAAAATTTGCACTTGCACTCTTTTCTACTCCAGAAGATGTAGATATTTAGATGTTTAGTGCTGAACTGTGCGACAAGCCTAGAGACTAAAGGTAGTAAAACTGCATTTACAGTTTTTCATTTCATGATCCTGTTTCCTTTTAAAAGGACTTCGAAATTTTAGATTATTAGAATTTGTAAAATATTTTTTAAATATTTGTATTTGTCGTAGAATGCCACTATTGTTGGCAAATGAAAGATGAGGATATCCCCTAATTTCCCCATTTTATTATTTTGACATATCAGGAAAAAGTCCTTTCAAAACTTTATTATATAATATCATATAAAAAATGTTCAACAAAATATTTTGATAAATTTTTAAAAGGACATTGGGGTAAATCCATCTATAACCATCAAATAAAGTGAGCATTTTGGACATGACCCCTCTCAAACTTGATGAAACTTGGTAAACATATTGTATTCATGTAGGAAAAGAAAAATTCCAATTTTTGGGCTGTTGCACATTGGGTTGAAATGGATCAAAATTGGCGCTTTATTCAAAACTGAAAATTTTTTTTTTACAAAAATTATTAATTTAGGGTTAAGTATATAAAATTACACTAAAAAATCTGTCACAACTATTATTCTGAGTTGTTTACTTTTCTTGCAATCCGTCGTCAAAATCAAATAAATTTTTGTGTTTTTGAATATGGTGCTAAAAATTGAAAATCAACTTATTTCTAGAATTTTTTTTGGTATTTATTCATTCAAAGGTAATTTTTTTATTATGGAACCAAACACATTTCAAACACATTTCTGTTTTTTGTTTTTTGAAAATTGTTGTAAAAATATTTTTGAAATTTTTTTGTAAAATGTTCCAAAATTGGAGTATTTTTAATACTTGATGGAATATAAAAACAAATGTAAGAGGTTGTTATTGCTTATACATTGTGATAATAAAGCATATGGTATAAGCTTTAATTTAAAAGAAAAAAAACGTCCGCGTTTAATGCCGTTATTTTTTTATTTAAGATTTTATGAAAAAAAATATGGTTTCTTCAATAACACTTCATCACAAAAAAACAAAAAAGTTTCTGACCCAGAAACTAGACCCACTTATCCTTATGTATTTTGACCTTCTGAAATCGATTCTGCCATCAGAATTGAATTCTATAGTTGGGGTTTCCTGTGATTTACAAGGAAAGTCCGCAAAGTGAACCCACCTAATTTCCTTGTGAATTTGACAAAGTTACAAAATTTTTTAATTTTATTTCTGTACGTAAGGTCCAAGTCTGATTTATTACGTAGAAAATAAGAGTATTTTAAATAAAATCCGTAAAAAATTGCAGAAGTTACATGCATTTGAACAAAAACGCGTTATTTCCGTTTTATACAAAAACAGTTGTATTTATGTTGTGAATTAAGCGTTTTTGTTCAAATGCATGTAACTTCTGCAATTTTTGACGGATTTTATGAAAAAACCTCTTATTTTCTTCGTAATAAATCAGACTTGAACATTACATACCGAAATAAAATTTTAAAAAATGTTAACTTATTGTTGGTCACATTTACAAGGAAATCAGGTCGGTTCACTTTTGCGGACTTTCCTTGTAAATTGCAGAAAAATCCAACGGTAGAATTTAATTCTGATCGCGGAATTGAATTTAGAAGGTAAAAATACATAAGTATTAGTGGGTCTATACCTTTTTTTGTAGGTCTTTGTAATCTATGTATAAACAAGTCAGAGTTTAAAATTCGGCTGTGCCAAATCTTTTATACCTCCAACAAGCAAAAAAATAAAAATGACAGGGACGGTTTTTGTGGGGAGAGGGGGGGCGGGGTACGCAGATGTCTCTGGGTGGTGTAATATAATATCTGACAAAAAACATGCATGATATTAACTTTATTTATTATGAATAACGCAGCTGATATAATTTTTTTTTCAATTTCCAAGGCTTAAGTTAAAAACGGTAAATTTAAACATTGAAGAATTTTTATGCAAAAATTAGGATTCTTAATAAATATAGTACTTATATGAGAGCATATAATTTTTGTTAAACGTTTCTAATAGCACTTTACATAAACTTTAATTTGCTATTTGTTTCAAAATACATATTGTGTTTTTTAATTTCACAGATACAGTAAAAATTGTGAATTTAGTTTTTTCCCGAAATAAAGCATAACCACGCGCCTAAAATGTTAATTTTTTCAAAATTGGTGGTATTTTACTTATTAATGATTAGACGCCAATAAAAAAAATTAATAGTTCCAAATTACAACTTTCCTGACTTTTTTATGGAAAATTTAAAAAAATTTTAAATTTGGTGAAACACAAAAATCCGACTTTAAACAAATTTTATGCAAGTATTAACACATATTTATTTTTTATTGTTTTAAATTTTTATTATCGCATTAAAAATACTTTAATTTGCAACTGTAATCATTAAATTATCGCTTTTGGTTTAAAAGTTACAGCTTAAATTGTGAATCAAGTTCAATTTTCAGGAAACACTAAAAAAATTCTGACAGGTTAAAAAAAATAAAAAACACATGTTTTCTCCTTAAAAAGGTGCTTTCTAATGTATTATTCATCATTCATCAATCAAAAAATATTATATGTTAAAATTACTGCTTCTCTGAATAAAGCGCCACTTTGCCTCTCATTCAACCCAATGTGCGTTGGACCAAATAGTTTCGGAGATAACAGGGTTAGAAAAATGAAAAAATCATATATATCTTGCTGAAGTGGTCATACGTTTTTTACCATATCTTTGTCAATCTTAATGATACAAATCTCAGTGATATCTCATTTTAAAGGTAATGGGGTCCACATTAAAATAAAATTTAAAATTTAAATGTCATATTTAGGAAATCCGTGGTTTAAGATGAAATATCTCAAAAAAGGGTATTTTTAAATCTTTTGAAAAAATATATGTTAATCCTTTATCCCTTCTTTATACGTATGTTCAAACCGTAGAGTGGTATCTCAACTGGTTCTCGAGTTATGCAAAAAATTTGTTACGCCGCATTAGAAAAAATTTGTTATTTTCATGGTCAAATTTACAAAAAATTTTAAAGTTGACAAGTTAGTGATGCTGTTCTTCGATTCTAATAGGTTTTGGGATGTAGATGACGAACCAGTTTTTATCCAGTTCTGAAAGGGTGATGCAGATCGGTCAGATGGTTATATATATTTTTACCCATTGTTAAAAAAGTTTTAAGTTTTTCTTGTAATTTTACAAGGTTTTTTTGAGTGTAGTCCAATTACAAGTTTGCTCACTTTTTGTTGCTGGGTTGTTAATAACAACTTATGTTAAACATCGAAATTAACAAATAATAAAAAAATTGACCCAAATAGTAAAAAAAATATTCAAACTAAAATATGCATGGAGAAATACAATTTATTATTAATTTTAAAGTTTTAATTGACATGTTTTAATACTACACTTAAAAGAAAAACTCTGTCAAAAAATCTGTAAAACAACTTTAAATATGATTTAGCAAACTTTTAGCTGATTTTTCTTAAGGGAGATTTTAATTAAAATGGATATTTTTATTAAAATCTCTGTTATTCTGATTCCGTTTGCTGAATTTCAAAATAATTTTGAACATATTTTTTTTGTTTTTTTATGCAATCAAAACGATATATTTAAACATATTTTTGAAGGCTGTAGGCAAAGTCGCCCAAATGCAAAATAACCCAAAAATATGAAAAATTACCCAAAAAGAAAAAAAAAACGAAACTTGGCCCAAAATTAACGTAGAAAATTTCAAATAAGAAACGAACAATTACCCAAAATAAAAACCCTCCAACATGCAAAAAAAAAAAGTAGTGGTAATTGGGGGGGGGGGGGTCCGATATTGCTCATTTACGAACTTAACCTGCCAAGGAACATAAGACATATTTCGGGAGTCTAGCTCTTTTATTTTGGACTGCATCGTGTTAACTACAGACGGACTGACGGACGGACATCGCTAGAATGTCTTAGAATCGATCACTGATCATAAATATATATACTTTATGGGGTCCTACACAGATATTTTGATGCGTTACACACGGAATGACAAAGTGAGTATACCCCCATACTGTAGTTGGAGGGTATAAAAATTTGATAACACATTTTTTCCCAAAACACATATTACCAAAAAAAAAACTTTCTTTTGCGGAGAGGGTGGGTTTAAGGCATGAAGTTAGTAATCCTTAAAAGCAGCCGAAGGCCAGCTACTCAGAAAAACTTTTAAGACGAAGACAAACATTTTTATGACAAGGCTGTACAAAAAATTGGATGGAGTTGCGGCGCTTTTTTGATCATTCATTAAGTCAAATTGAAAAACTGAAAAAAATACCACAAAAATGTTGTGTCCCTGACTTTCCAAACATATTTATTAATCGCGTCTCTATCTAAAGTTGTAGCTATTGTCTCGGGCTACAATTTCTCTGAACATGCACAGAAAAAAATATGGAGGAAACAAATTTGAGTAATCACTTGTTTAAATTTAAAAAGAAAAATTGAGTAATTTTTTAATTGACGCAATTAAAAATTTACTCAAATATTTTAAAAACAATTTAAGTAAATAATTTAATAAAAATTTAATATTTTTTTTAATTTTTTTAACTCTCATAGTTTTTTGAATTCTCGTTTAGTTTATAGTTTTTTGTATATGTATATGAAAGTTTGTAATCGTTTATATAAAATCTTCCCATATCTTTGAGACACAAATATGTTTGGTAAAGTTTGAAAAAATAAGGTTTTTGTTTTTTTTTTTTTTGTAAAAAAAAATTAAAACTTTTTTAAACTTTTTAAAAAAATAAATTGATAAATTTTGAGTAAATTTTTAATTGTGACAATTAAAAATTTACTCAAATTTTTCGGCAAACATTTAATACATTTTTATTAAAAATTTACTCAATCCCGGGTAAAAATTAAATATATATGATCATATATGGAGATATATGGATCATATATGGATTTATATAACCATATATTATCATATATGCCTCCATATATGTTTATAAATGATCTGATCCGTAAATTGGCCCGATATGAGCTCATATCGGGCCAATTTAGGGATCAAATCATATATAAACATATATGGAGGCATATATGATAATATATGGTTATATAAATCCATATATGATCCATATATCTTCATATATGATCATATATATTTCATTTTTACCCGGGATACTATTAAATCGTTTACTGGTGCAAAATTGAGTAATTTTTTACTCAATAGTATTAAAAATTTACTCAAATACTTTTTTTATTTTTTTCTGTGTGTGATTTAGAAAAAACTTCGTTTTCATGGTCAAAAAGTCGAAAATGTATAAAATTCACCACTTCTTGTCACGTTTTTTTTTTATATTTTGGCCTATAACAACCAAACCATTGAAATTTTCGATCCAATACTAAAACATAAATTGTAGCCAAGACAATAGTTAAGAACTCTCTAGTACATCGCAAAAGCATTGGAACGCTCCTTCAGGCAGTTTTGGCCTTGTGAAAGTGCAAAAGTGCAAAAATTTTCACAAGGCCAAAACTGCCTGAAGGAGCGTTCCAATGCCAGAGAAATTGTAGCCCAAGACAATAGCTACAACTTTCTTTTTGAAAATAAGTCAAAATTTCAAATAGTTTACGAAATATGAGCCCAAGAAAATTTGCAAATTTTCCAAAAAAAATAAAGTCTGAGAAAAAACTGCAAGTCAAAAATTGGAAGCTCGATTTTCACCGTAGACGTATTGTCTAGTGGACTTTTTTGCTCAGTACAATCCCAAGAATCAGAAACGCGAAGCGCCCATTAAGATTTTTTTCCTTCCATACTAATCGCCTCACCCTAACGAGTATACATTGGAGTGGAGCAAATTTATCTTTTTTTTTTTTAATTTCCATATCGTTTGGGACCTGTAGGACAATGGCTTTGGGTTAATTTTATGACTTGTAAATCGGGGAAAAAAAGTTCCTACAAATGTAAAAAAAGTTCCCAAAGCCATTGTCCTACAGGTCCATTTTTTTTTTGTTAATATCGACCCTAAAAGGCAACTATTCGACGATTTTGACATTCGAAAAAAAGGAAAATTTGCTCTACCCTAGTAAATATGTAACTGGAGTTTGTATACCAGCATTAACTATGCACATATCAGAATAAGTGTTTGACTTAATAAAAGCTAAAATTAAAAAAAATATCTAATTATGAAAATGGTATTTAATCTTTTTTTAATTAATATTATTATGCTTAATTTATGTACTTTAAATGAGTGATGTATGTGAGGTTTTTATTTTCCTTAAGCTTATTAATTACTTTGAAAAAATGTATAAAATAGTGAACCCAGCAAAACTTTGGTAATGGGTATTGATTATATAACACATTACCAGGTAATGTGTATACCTCATTTGTAGCATTATTTTAGGATGTCTTACCAAACATTTGTTCCACAACGTATTATTTTAAAGTGAAAAATAATGCATTACCAATAATTTGCTGCGTAATGCATGATTATTGGAAAAAATGTATTTCATATTTATTATTTCTAAACATTAAATCATGGATGACTTATATTTGGTTACATTATGTATTATTTGAAAGTTTGAAATAATGCATTACAATAACATAAAAAATAATTATTTTATAAAAAAATGCATAAGTTTAAACTAGAGATGAGCTCACGACAGGAAATTTCTAATGACACACACTCACGAGCATATTTTATCTACTTACACTCACTTACAATCACGTGAGTAAATTTAATACAAAATTACTTTTTTACTACTCGTAACACCTTATATATTATCTTCTGGTATGCTATATTATTTCATTTCTCGTAACCTATAAAATATCATATATTTTACACCTTACTCTTATTCTTCGTTATAAATTTATGACTTATTTTATACCTTACTGGTATTCTTTGTGATAATGTAGATGCATTACTTTGAGTCTCATCGCCTGTTAAAATCATCAATGCTGCAATGTATAAAATAAGAGATCCTATACCTTATTTTATACCTTATTTGGTAATCTAAGTTTTGCTGGGAAATGACGAAAACATTTAAAATATTTATAATAGGCATTTTCTGTTGGCAAACTTTGATTGTTAGCATGCGTCAAAACGAAAAAAACGACACTTAAACTTCCATAAATTTCTCAATTTAATTTAGCATCGTTTGGAATAGTTTTTTTAAAATATTACACATTTTCGATGAAATATTAATAAAATTGTTTTATTAAATGCAATTTAGCGTGAAAGAAACACAAAAATATTTATCTTTTTTATTAATACCAAAGAGAGCCATTAACAATAAGAGAATCATTCACAATGTATGAAAGTTAATATTTAACTTCTAAAATTTTGTGCGTTAACACTGACTTGAACTTTGTGTGGTAGAACATTGATAATTATGCCAACAAAATACGCTTAATGTATGTTTACATTGATTGCATTGTATATGGGAGATGGTAGATTTGAGTGCACTAGATTTGCATGCAAAACATGATCTGAACATTGTATCTATGTTTTTTGTGGGGAATTTCTGAGAAAATTGGGTCAGTTTTATACAATCAAATTAAGTATTTTAATGTCAGAAGAAGTTAAATGTTCTGCACTTAGACTCAGGGGAATAAAAAGAGATTATTTTTTGTCCCGCCCCCTTTGATGGGCGTGGATATAAAGAATTTTATATTTAAATAATAATAAAATCGTATAACTGAAGTGCAGAAATCATAATAAATAAACTTGGTATCATTAATCGCGGGCTGTCCCGCTTTTATATTTATTTTTTTTTACGTTAAAAAATTTGAGAAAAAAATTTATCACTGTGCAGATTATTAATGGATTCGGCCCAGCCGAATTTAAAACTTTTACTTGTTATTTTTCAACTGGGAATATTAACACTCCAACATTATGTTTTGTTTTCATTACTTTAATACATATGTATATTGCTTTTAATATTATTGATTTAATAACATTTGCTGATAATACCAGATGATAAAATGCTTTGGTAACCCCAAAACAAAGAAAAAGTTAAGCGAACGTAAATATATTTTAATCAGCTTTGCCGAATGTTTTAATACCCTTCAAAAGTGACAGAGTTTTACTTATTTGCTGTCAAATAAGTAAAAATCTGTCTTTAATATTATTAGGGTTTAAGTTGAAAATTGCAGAAGAAAATTTAGTTTCTAAAAATAATAGACATTTCAGGTATTACCGAACCGGTTTCAAACTTTTCAGTTATAGTGTTATCATCAGTGCACTAAAAAAACCTTGTCAAATTACTAGAAATCGTAATCCCATTTTACGGCGCTATGAAAAAACCCCAATGAAGTTTACCCCGAATAGGAAAATGATAAGACCTTGGGCGCTATGTCTGTACGCCTTTTTTTATTTCTTTTTTCATTTGGGGCTTGTTTCATAATGAGCAGAACCCCAAAATCAATAATGAAACAACCCCCAAAATAAATGAAAAATCCCCAAATAAAATTTTAGCACTTTTTTGAGGATTTTTTCATTTTTCTGTTTGGGGGATATTTTATTGGGGGTTTTTTCATAGCGCCCCATTTTAACAACAAAATTTTCGATAAAAACTTAAATTTTTTTTGTAATTTTACAAACTTCCAAGGTTTTTTATAAAAAAAATCTGCAAAAAAATTGTAAATTTACAATTTTATTGGTAAAAAGCTTGTAAATCAAAATGCTCGTAATTTTTATTAGGAATTCTCGTAAAACAGGAGGTAGCAAAAAATGTAGTAAAGTCGCGAAAGCTCCTTGTAAGTTTTATGGCGTCAAAAAAAAATTATAAATTTACAATTTTATTGGTAAAAAGCTTGTAAAATTTCAAAATTATTAGTAAAAACTTGAAAATTACAAGGAATTTATGTCAAATAGGAGGTAGCAAAAAATAAAAATAAAAAAAATACAAGTTTTTCTTGTCATTTTACAAGTAAATAGGTAATTGTTTTTCATAATTTTTACCCCAGTTGAGAATCGAACCTCTGATATATTTTTCTTATTCATTCCATTAACAGTACAGGCTGGTCTTCACTGTAGACTTCACAGCCACCACATTGATAGGACATGCTTTGATGTTCTAAACCAATGGTTCCCAACCTTTGATTCTCGCCCCACTGGGGGGCAATTTGAATGCTTCAGGGGGGCAACGAGCTAATTTTTTTGATTTTTTTATCAAAAAAACTAAAAAAATTTTTTTTTAGTTGATTGTTAATAACTTTATCTGAAAGCTTTGCTTAAACGATGATTTTAACAAAAAAGTTTGCTTAACCGCAAGAAAATTTTGAATTTTTAGGCAAATTTGAAAAACTTACTAATTTCTCTTGAGTGTAGTGGGGACATTGTTGTTTTTTAACTTAAAAGTGGGGCATGATGCAAAAAAGGTTGGGAACCATTGTTCTAAACTATTAAGTTGAAAAATACAGAATAAAATGTAATTTCCAATTTTACTATGACTAAATAAAAAATAGACACTTTTTAAATCCTGTTTGGCCAAATATGGTTGTTAAAGAGATATCTTCACGATGTATATATTCGAGGAAATATTTTTTTTTAAAAGCTTTCTTGAGTTGAAACAATATTAATACAATAAAAAAATTTGGTTGAATCTAACATTACATTTTTAGTTTTAGAAAAACTAACATGTAACTGTTAATGAGTGTGTCATTAAGTGCTGGCTTAGACCACCCCAACATCACTTCAGTTAACGTGATGCTGGTTGCACAGAAAAAAAAAATTTAGTACATTTTTAATACTATTGAGTAAAAAATTTCTCAAGTTTGCACCAGTAAACGATTTAATAGTATTGAGTAAACTTTTAATAAAAATTTATTAAATGTAAGAAAAAAAAATATTAAATTTTTAATTGACACAATTAAAACTTTACTCAAAATTTTAAGTTTTTTTTTAATTAAGTTTTTAGTTGTGATAAGTAAAAATCTACTTAAAATATATCAATTTTTAAAGTTTAGAAAAGTTTCAATTTTTTTTTTTTTTTTAATTTTTTTTTTCCAACTTTTACCAAATATATTTATGTCTTAAAGACATAGAAAATTTTCATAAAGATGATTTCAAACTTTTATATACAAAAAACTACAAACTAAAGGAGAATTCAAAAAACTAAAAAAAAACATTAAATTTTTATTAAATTATTTACTCAATTTTTTTAAAAAACTTTTGAGTAAATTTTTAATTGTGGCAATAAAAAGATTACTCAAATTTGGTTTTGAAATTTAAACAAGTGATTACTCAAATTTCCCTCCCCCTTATTTTTTCTGTGTGGGTAGTCTAACTAACAATAAGATCTCAAAAACCCAGCCTAACTAAGTACTGGTTTAGAAAAGCCCATTATCACTGCATTTAACGTGATGCTGGTTGGTTATTTTTTTGCATTTTTTATTATTTAAGATTACGAACAGAGTAACAAACTTTTATAACCAATACAAATAAAGGGGTAGGGTATAATAATGAATGAAAATGTTATTATCAAAAGTTATCAATAAATATTGTTTTTGTTTTATAAATTATGAAATACAAAAGAATAAATATTAACAATAACGTAAATATGACAGCAACACACACCAACCAGCAGCGTTATCAGGGAATTTTCCCCATAAAAAAATACAAAATTTCGCCAAAAATCCCCAAACATTGAAAATATACGATTTTGACACATTTAATTACATATTTATAAATCCCCAAAATGTTTATTTAATAAACGGACCTTTAAATAACGCTCTTCGTAATCTACCAAGTATTTATCGCTTAAACTTATTTTAAAAAATATTCTTTACATAAAATTCAGCCCGTTGTATAAAGTAGATAAAACTTTGAATGTTTCCAAAAAATTCGCAAAATATTTTTTTGAAATTCCAAAAAAAAAAATCCATACAAAATTTTGTTGTCCGGGAGAAATCTCCAAGTATGGCAGCCCTGATAACCCGTGTAAAATAGGTAAACTAAAGATAGGCATTGAAATGCGCGGGCTAAAAAAAATATTAATATAAAATTTGTAATTTTTATAAAATTAATAACAGAAAACAATGATGTCATTAATTTAAGTAGGCTAACATAGATAAATATTAAAACAATAACAGAAAAAGTAATAACAATTCTGCGGTATGATAAGATTAAAATTCTTTTAAATTAATTTGCCTTAACAAAAAATAAATAATAATAAATTGATGTTAAGGTTATTTATACATAAATTCTTAATAGGCAAGGTTGGATGGTCGTCCGCCAATATGGCAAATTCATTCGGATGCATAAGGCCCATTGTGATTCCCTTATTTGTCATTTCCCTACCAAAACCTTATTACATTTGTTTAAAATTTATTAAAAAAGATGTAGTACATAACAACAACATTTCCCTCCAAAAGTATTAAATTATTTAGTTCTTTTCTAAAACAATAAAAGTTTAAAATTTTAAAAATTTATTTTTCTCTCCAATTGCGTGATGCCCTTAAGGTAAAAGACTAGGTTACTTATTTTGCAGTTAACGAAGTACAGTGTGATGGCACTTTATCAACTTCAACTTCAAGAATTCTTAATATTATTCACAGGTACACACAACATACTTTTTATAACAATAAAAAATTTAAAAAAAAAATGCATTTTAATTTATAAAATAAAAAGAACGACGAGTTTTGTTTCTTATGAATGCATGTTTTTTTATGTGTAAATGCATGTTTTTATTATTTGGAAAGGGTAGGAAACAAGAACATAAGAAGCACAAATGAATACCTAACAATTATAAAACAAGAAAATAAGAAAAAATTAAACGTAAAATTAACAAAACAATGCAAATACTAAAAAAAAACTGTGATAAAAAGGAATCCTTTACTTTTATTCGCTCTAACTCTAGTAGTGGGGCCAATATAGCGTGTTTGGATAAGCAAGGATGACGATTTCCACTTGCGATGAATGTGTAAGCAAATTCAGTTATTGTAATTTTTGCACTACACTTTTGCACTAAGAAGAAATTCGAAAATCCCCGAGCGATCGATCTTTCTTACTAGGTTGAAATAAATGGGGATATGAATATTTCATTACCTAATTTTCTAAAGAATTCTGATAATGGAGAAATTGAAAAATTCTCGAAACGATTGTCAATTCATTCCTAAAAATTAGCAAATTTTTAGACTTGTGGTTAATCGTTCAATGGAGTGAGCGCTCATTCTAGTTCATTTCAGATAAAAGACCTAGTTCGTTCATCTAGTTCAATCGCTCTTTTGTCTTTTTCGTTCAACAGTTCGTGAACGAATTATTTTGATCATGTCTGTTGGTCGTTCATCTAGTTCAAATCGGTCAATTTTGGTTTTCGTTCAACAGCTCGTGATCGAATCATTTCGATCATGTCTGTTGTTTTGGCTTTCGTTCAAAAAATACAAAAATTTTGAATAAAAACATAATTAAAAATAAATATATAAAATTTTTGTAAAAAAAAACATAAATGATGAGAAAGCGTGCCAAAAGAGGAGAAAAAAGTAACGCCTAATGACAAAATTAACAAAAACAAAATTGGACGACCGAACTGAAAGATCAAAATGAAGTAATGACACATTGAGCTGATTGAACGAAAAGACCTAAAAGAGCTGAAATGAACGAACTAGAAAAATCGCTCAGTTAAGTGAATAGTTCAATTGAACTAGTTCGTTCGTGAACGACACAACTCTACAAATTTTTTCATAGCAACAATTCTATGAGTATTTAATGAGAGAAAAAGCTAACATTAATTAATAATAGGAAGCATAAAAGTGGTCTCGAACTGGAATAAAGTCTATTTCAATTCACAATAACAAGGTCGAATAAATAACAAATTTTTATACCCTACACCACTCTTTCGTCAGGGGTATAATGAGTTTGTGGTGATATTTGTAACTACCCGAAATATTGGTACCCCGATTCAAGTATACCGATCGACTAAGAATCACCTTTTGAGTCGATTTAAAACTAAAGCTTCTTTTGCACTAAGGAAGAAGCCTATTGAAATTGTAAGAAAACGGTCCATGTTTAGACCTAGACCGCATTAAAACGTCCCCTTTGAGTTTGACTCAAGTGAATCTTATTACAGTATTATAATACACACAAAAAAAAACTTTCCCTAGTAAAAATATTATACTAAATATATCTAATTTGATTCATAAAATGGTTCTATCAAATAATATCTAATAGCACTGCGTGACAAAACTAACCACTATTTTAGAAAACAAGAGGTACGACCATCATTTCAATATATTTCGGACATGATGAATCGAATGGCGTACTACGTTTTTCGATGTATGGTACAGTTTTCTTGTAAAATGTCATTAAAGATTGGCTGATTTTCAACTGCTTTTTTAACAAAAAAATTTCCAAGCCAATGATTTTTAAATTTTATGGCATGGAAAACAAAGATATAACTTGTAGCAATATTTCTAATATAAATTTGGTTTAAAGCTTCTCGTCTTAAGCCCTTAAATTCGCGAATTTCTTCATTTTTTTAAGTTTTCGCGAAATTAACCGCTTAATTGGTCTCTGATAAGAAAAACTTGCATTTTGTGGATCATAAAGGCGTCATTAACACTACGAATAGTGGACAAAAAACATCTATGTTATATAGACCATCATGATGAAAATCGCGAAAACCCGTTTTTTTATATGGCAGCATCACTTTAGGAGATGATTTGAGGCTTCATCTTTTAGTATATAATGTTGGAACCTTAAACAATGAACTGACCCAAAATTTGTCCAAAAAAGTTTTCATTTGCAAAAGTTATCTTAACAAAAACTATAATTATTGCATGGCAAACACTGAAATAATAGTTTTTGTTAAGATAACTTTTGCTAATGAAAACTTTTTTGGCGAATTTTTGGTCAGTTAGTTGTTTAAGGTTCCCACATTATATACTAAAAGATGGAACCTTAAATCATTTCGTAAAGTGATGCTGGCATATACAAAAAAACGGTTTTTCGCGATTTTCATCATGATGGTCCATATAACAAAGCTGTTTTTTGTCCACTATTCGTATTGTTAGGGATGCATTTTTGAATCATTAAAAGCAAGTCTTTTATCAAAGTCCAATTTGGTTGTTAATTTCGCAAAAACCTTAAAAAATAAACAAATTCGCGAATTTAAGGGCTTAAGTTGAAAAGCTTTAAACCGAATTTGCATAAGAAATGTTGCTACAAGTCATATCTTTGTTTTCCATGTCATAAAATTTATAAACCATTTACTTTGCAAATTTTTTTGTTAAAAAACTGGCTCGAAATCAACAAATCTTTAACGACATTTTGCAAGAAAACTGTACCATACATTGAAAAACGGAGTACGCTAATCGAATCAGCATGTCCGAAATGTATAAAAATGATGGTCGTAACTCTTGTTTATTTTTTAGTGTTCCGCAGTGTAGTTTTACTTTAGATCAAAAAATATAAAAACTGATACAATTTGATCCGGAATTTGGTCAAATCTAATTATATCAAATTGATCTTATAACACCGTCCGATTGTCAATATTAAACACGAACCGGTAATATACGTCTGAAAATAGAGATCAAATGGAGTAAAACTGCATTTACAGATTTTCATTTCGTGATCATGTTTCCTTTTAAAAGGACTTCAAAGTTTTAAAGGATACATTTTGAAAAATATTTTTGTACTTGTCCTAGGATGACACTGCTGATGGCAAATTAAAGAGGAGGATCTCCCCTAATTATTCCATTTTTTGTTTTTGCCATAACAGGATAAAAGGATGTAAATAAAGTCACTTGAAAACTTTATCAAAATATTTTGTTGAAAATTTTAAATGTTATTGAAGGATACTTTTTTGAAAAGACGTTACTTACCTCCTTTTTCCTGATATGAAAAAGTAATAAAATAGGAAAATTAGGGGAGACTCTCCTCTTTCATTTGGTATCACTGGTGGCATCCTAGGACAAGTACAAATATTAAAAAAATATTTTATAAAATTTAATCCTCTAAAACTTTGAAGTCTTTTTAAAAGGAAACAGGATCACGAAATGAAAAACTGTAAAAGCAATTTTACTAACAAGGGAAGTATCTCAACCCTTATGAACCGATTTGCCTGAAACTTAAAATATATATCAAAGAGACAATTCTAAGGTTGGGGTGTCTCGGCTTATCGGCCATATCGGTGTTTCAAAATTTCGTTGTCCCCTTATGAAACAATATGGACCTGCGGGAAAATTTCGATAAATCCCGAGCTAACCGGAATATCCTCTAGAGCAAAAATACGTGTCGACTTAAGTTTAATAAAGATTATTTCGTATTCATATGGACATCGTAGGTCTATGTCTTCATATAAATACCCCCCAAATTTCATGAAAAAAGTATTTACCGAAGCCAAACTTGTACAAGGTTGTGCCACCATTAGATAGGCATTAAAAAAATCTTTCTTCTCATATGTAAACATCATATAGTTTCTTAGAAAAAAATGGCTGAAAAATCCAAAAAACGATTTTTTCGCCATTTTTTTACCCATGTTTTGAACCCCTAAATCCCCGATATGGCCGATAAGCCGAGATACCCCAACCTTAGAATTGCCTCTATTATATATATTTTACGTTTCATTCAAATCGGTTCATAAGGGTTGAGATACTTCCCTTGTAAGTCTCTAGATTCAAACGTATACTATCCAGTTCGGGTTCAACGACTTTTTTAATTTTTGTCGGACGGTGTTATCTTTAAAAAGTTAATTTTGGACTACCTCTTTAAATTTTATGAAGATTTAAGTGTGTCACCAGAGAGACATACCTTGTGAGAATGTTACAGATTTTCCATAATAAGTCGTGTTTATAACTTTTATAATAAAATATTTTCAGTTGCGTCACAAATATACAACCAGTTCCATTTTTAATGCCCTTAAATCAAATTATTTTGAGGCGCCCATTTAAGGGCCAATTCGTTTTTATTTCCATTTTGCCACTGACTTTCTTTTAGAAATTTGTGTACTTATCTTTAAACTCTTACCAACAATTATAAAAATGGCACTTACCTAAAAAAGAAAGAAAAAAAAGAAAATAAATTAGTTAAGATTGTTATAAACTAATGTTTTATTCACTCAAAATAATTACTCTGTTAAATACTCTGTAAAATGACTGTAATCTCAATTCGACAGATATTTGACAAAGTTATCTGTCAAAATACTGATTTTAAGAAAATACTTTGTATTTTCCTGTGATCGAAAAACAAAATTTTGTAAAATTGGAGTTACTCGTTAAAAACTCGTAATTTTCACAAAAATAAAAAGTTTTATTCATAAAATGAATTTAACTAAAACTTTGTAAATTACTACATTGTACAAGTTACATTGTACAAGTTTCCCTTAAAGAACTAATTCCATTAATCTAAACCTTACAATGCTCCTAAAAAACTTTGAAGACTAATTTGATCAACACTCATCCGATTACATCTCATAATTATGAAGGCTCGCAGCTGTCTGTCGTATTCCTGTACCAGGTGACCAACATTTCTAAAGTTTTTTTTTCATACAAATATTTGACATCACTGATCATAACCAATGAGTTATACTGTATATGTAAATATGAACGTATTTTATGTTTGTCTATCTTTCATTCTATGTCTGTATGTTCTGATGTATTCCGTATGAGTGTGTTTATGATATCACTGAAGATACTCAAACAAAGCTAAATTACCTTTAACTGGGTATAAAAACACAACAAACAAACCATGTTGTTAAAGCTAAGGGTCTTGTGAAAAAGCTTTACAAGCACCGGAAATGTCTAATGATTGCTTGAAAGACACCGACAGACCAAACGACCGTAAGACCAAACAAACGAACGACTAACTGGCAAAAATTTGCACCTATTTGACTAACTGGGTGCTGTGGTTGGTTGGTGGATGGTAGTTGATGGTGATGAGTAAATGTTAAAACATGAAGGATACAAAAGAAAAAAATAGGAATGTCTTATGGGAAAAGCGACTGTCTTTGTAACGATGTGTATTTTATTTTTATATAAAAAATGTCTTGTGCAGCACAAGTAAATGCATTTTATTTCAATATGTAAATGTTTTTTTTTTTGCTGCATATTTTTGTATTTATTCTTTAAATTGCCAGGAATTATAAAGGTGAATATTTTTGAACAGGGTAAGGCAAAAGTAATGAAACAAATATTAGGGCATTAGTATGTTTGGCGGTAGATAACAGACAAGGACTATCAGAAGTGCGGGAAAAGAAACTAGTAGAATGAAATACTTTACTTTCACATGGTAAATTTAGACAGAAAATTCGGCTCCCCAAAATTATTGAATTTTTGACAAAGGGACAAACTAGAGCTTTCATGTCCTGGCTTGTTCTGGGGGGTTACCGCGTGTTTCGATTCGAAAGAAACTGTTCGAATTCGAACACTTTTAAGATTAATATTTTGTATGTATTTGTCATTCGATTGGAAAGGTTTTTCTTTTCGTATTAAAATACTAAGTGACCCCCCTGGTAACAAAAAGAATTTTGAAATGGTTTCTATCCTATTACGTTGGATAAATTAGGTAAGCAGGCAGCCGCATATCGGTTAGCTCACGTGTGACCTTCGATAAACATGGTCCCGCTGTGTTACCTTTTAAAGAAGAAAAGATAAGGAGCGGAGAAGAAGAGGTAGGAAAGAATCCTCAAATGACATCACTGGGATCCTAACGAAATCACTCGGATTCCGAAATGAACGAGTTTATCCTACTGATGTCCATATCAGACAATCATGTCAAATCTGGCAGCATCGGTCTGCCAAAATGTTTGGCTCTTCGATGGCGAAGAAAGTGCAATGCCGTATCTTCATTTGCCACGTCGTGACATTTCCCTCATTAGCCATTGTGATGTATTCCCAGTTTATTGGCGCATGTGCAATGTTTCCCGTAATGGATGCAACCAGGTTACGTAGCTGATTCCGATGCAGTTGAATGATCCTACCCGCAGACCGGCGATCATGTGACGGCCACACCATCCTCATGTTAGAGCACGTGGGTTGACGTCGAAACCTGTCGTTGGCGATCTGTAATTGCGAAGTCTCGCTCTGCCGCTTAATCGGATTGATCGGAATGCCAGGCGTATGATTGATCCCTTCAAAATGTTGAGTCATACCTGGCTAAATTCATCGCCAACACAGTTACCATTTGTACCCAAACGTTCACACACAGAAAAAAAAGTTTCCAATCAAACTTCTCAGTTGTAATAACTCAAAATTCGGTAGCTTCTACTATATTTGGCTGTGACAACAAAATTTGTTGGTTGCCTCAATTACAATCCAGTTACAATATCCGAGTTCATTTGTGACAACCGATATTTAACTGGGACGCATATAGATGAAAATGTTCCAAACGATTTTTTGTTGCAATAACTGACTTTAAGAGGGAAATCAGCAAATTCATTTACATGCACCCATATGAGTGCCACAGAGGTTTGAGGGGTATTTCCTTCAATATTTCCGCTGTATTAAAAAGATTAACTTTTTAAAACACCCCGATTTCCACTAGAGAAGTCAACAAAATATTATTCAGGCAATCTATGTCAACGAAAAATGTTCGCCCTAAATGTCTGAGGCGAAGTTCTTTTAGTACTAAACATTCACATATCGTGTCGACAACTTCTAAATAATCCCAGTTACAAATTTCCATTTTCAACATTGAGCAGATTATACAATTTCCTATCCGTACTCCTACCAAAAGGCTGACCGTCCGCTTTCAAAATTCAGGAAGACTTTTCGTGCTCTTAGGTTTTGGGAACGGCCATAGGGTCGCAATCTTTTATACGTAGTATTACATCAATTTTGTTCTTTACCTTTATTAGAGGTAAAGCTTAGGCTCTACCTGTTTCCCCACCGTCTTAGAGCAATATCTGGCGCACTCTTTGGCCAATTCGTTCCCTGCACAAAGTCGTTTCCTTCTGTTACAAAATACTATTTCTTAAACCACCGCAATTCCCTAAGATATTCTGCTAGAGATGCCAATAAAACATCGTTTCCAGGTTATCGAAAATTTTTTGCAATAGCTGTCTAAGGCGGCGCTTACCCAGACCCAGAAATTTACATAACAAGTGCTTTACATACTTCTCCTCCTCCACTTCTCTACAACTGCTACAATAGTCCCTGTCAGAGATATCCATACACCGTCCTTTAGGCAGATTACACAATGCCCTGTCAGTACTTCCACCAATAGGCTAACAATCCGTTTACTAAAAATAAGAAGACTTTCTGTCCTCTAGGCATTTGGCTGTGGCTACAGGGTTCCTGCAGGAAGTAAGTGATATGCCCTGCAGGAAGTAAGTGATATGCCCTTAGACAGTATGACGCCTTGCATAGAGTTTGGTAGGAAGTTCAGTGTTAAATTTCCGAGAAGGGAAGACTGGTGTGATCCAGATAAACTTCTCAGAAATTACTCTGATACCTTCTATACGGACGGTTCTAGTACATTAGTTGGTTCTGGATCTGGTTGGTATTTGGATGACGAAACCAAATACTCTCATGCCATGGGCAAAATGGCAACAGTTTTTCAGACTGAAGTGTTTGCTATTTTGGACGTGGCGACTTGGATAATTGAAAATAGATGGAGGGATAGGAAAATCGGTATATGTAGTGACAGTCAAGCTGCACTCAAGGCACTGGATTCTCCAATCACAACGTCTAAAATTGTCCAAGAGTGCAGGCGCAGACTCAATGAGGTCTCATGTGAGAACAGGGTCTGCCTCTTGTGGGTTCCGGGTCATAGGGGAATACGGGGAAATGAGATTGCCGATTCTTTGGCAAACATTGGCTCCGATACAATTCCTCACAATCCGGAGCCTCAGATTGGTATAGGCTTGACGTGGATGATGCGTTGGATAGACTCTCACATGAAATCAATTTTCATGGAAAGATGGTCCAATGAGTTGACATGTAGGAATACTAAATGTTTTGTGATAAGGCCAGACAAGAAAGTTACTATTTACTCAGTCTGTGTAGAAAAGACTGTCGCAAACTTACTGGCCTAATTACGGGACACAATGCCTGTGCTCGTCATATGACGAGATTGGGTGTCTTATCAGACCCTCTTTGTGCAGCTTGTCTTGAGGATGAGGACACAACAGAACACTACGTCTGTTATTGCCCAGCTTTCTCAAGATCAAGACTGCGGATAATGGGCTCTGATATTTTGTCGATGGACATGGTCCATGGACTTCCCTTGTCTGACTTTCTCAGGTTTGTGAATGCAACTGAGAAGTTCTGAGCAAGCACCTTTCACTCTCTTTTAAACTTTCTCTCATTCTTTACTAATCTTTCCTTCTAGGGTATGGTACAATGGACTATTTTAAGTCTGAGCGCCATGGACTCGCCTAGCTTTCTTTCAAGGCTTGTACAACCCACCCTCAACTCAAAACTCAGAAAAACTCAAAAGTGATATCCAATTATCCATCATTGTATTCTCTGATATCCTATTAATGTCGATCATCAATTCCACTCTAGGAACGGAGATGTCAGGATCGCGCACAATCATCAGCCAATTCGATCCCAGCGACCCCAGCGATTTTATATAGTTCCTAATATTTCTTGATTTTACAGAGTGGGATTTCCAGGCCTTTAAAGCTAAAAGACTGTCCGCGAAAATATTAATGGACGAAGGTCCCTTGTCACAATCATTTACGCGGTTTTATCAATTACCAGCCAATCGCTTCCAAGAGGAGAATTTTAAACGGTGGTTGCTATAATTACCGGACACTGTCTTATAGGGAAGCACGATGAGCGGTTAAATGTGCAGTCGAATGACTTTGCCGGAGTAGCATGGATGAAGAGTAGTTGGAAACTATCGAACATTTCATCTGCCATTGTCTGGCACTTTCTGGTCAGAGACTTGCTTCACTGGGATCTAGGGAGCTGCACGATCTTTCTGATTTGTCGAATGTCAAAATTCAATATCTAAGGAGTTTCATAAAAAACTTAAATTGGTTTAACGACAGGACTAGTAGGGAAACCTTTTACAGTTCCGTAGTATCACAATGGACCTCATAAACTACATGTGTTGACGTAAAACGTCAGCAGCCACATACAAACTAATCTAACCTAAGCCTAGAAAACACTACACTTATCTGGAAGTCTCAATGAGGCCCTGACTTCGAGGCATTCAGAATATACTCCCGAACCCGTAACCATCTTCGATCCGTCCGTAAAAATTGAGATTGCATTCTCTGCTGTAACAAAGTTTTTCCGCCCAGTCTTTCCTAGTTGGTACTTGAACTTCGAAGGTTATATCAAAGTTCGTCTGCGGTGAGATATAGTCGGTTTTCTGTTCCAGTTCCGTTTCGCCTACCGTACTTAATATGGTCGAGTTTCCACAAGAGTGTTGCTTAAGCATTTTCGACTCTCTTGATGTAGATATCCATGGCTGAATGTTTAGCATCTCTTCCAGGCGGCCTGGGGTGCCGATCCAATAGCATCATTTTAGATCAGTCAATCAATTTTCCCTTGTCTTGGAATTTGAAAGTTTCGTTGAAGTTTTGCTGCAGTAGGTTTTAAAAGCCAATACAAGGTAATTTTAAGAACAAATTCTGGAAGTTCTACAGAATCAATGAAAAAATCAAGATCAATTTAACAACAAGAATCACACAGTCTAAAATTAGGACTCTACATTCAAAATTCTTCCAAAATATTTGCCTCCCATTGTTAACTTAAAAGAAGGGATGAAAAAAATAAAAAAAAGGGAAATTAAGAGCATAAGTGTGCACAAGTAAGGAAGACATTGGAAAATAGAAAGGTAAATTCAAATATAAAACACAATAGAACGACAACAACAATCATAAGAAGCCGTAAGAAAGAAATATAAAATTAAGCAAAAAAAAAAAATATTGGAAGAAAGGACAACAAATGATACGTGTCAATGCCATGATGAACGTTTTAAGTGCTACATACCACTTTCATTTCTAGTATTATTATTGTGACGAGGTTAACCATAATAATCAAGCGACGCCAGAGATTGTAGAGTTTGAAAATAATAATGGTTATGCAAATTTAAAAAAATAATTGAATTGAATAACCAAACAAATAAATTATAAATATGTGTTCAATAAACCTGGGCGTTAATTTAAAATACTCATTAAAACACTATGGTGCATTTCATGCCAAATGAGTTTTAATTAAAATTTTTAAAAACTAAAATTACCAACAAAAGATGAACCCGACTTCACCAACAGTTTTTTGGGATAAATTATTTATATTTTAATGAAAGCCAATCATTGCAAAAATATTCTGACAAATATTTATTTTAAATATGCATCTATTTACTATGTACATAAATGCCACTCGTATGAATGACCACCAAAATGCCAAACGTATGCAAATAATTGTTATTAAAATAACTTTACATAATCACTTTTCTGGTGCGTATTTTTTGGAAAGGTCATACACACAAAATAGTTGGGAAATATAAAATATAAACAGTGTGTATAGAGCTTGCAAATGTTAAAACTATCTCGGGAAATAATGGCGCCAAAAAAAATATTTTGGAATAACACCGTTTTTGGTAATTTGTGAACTGAATCGCGATTCCAAAATTGTTCATGAACAAGCCCGGCACGAATTTTTCGATACGATTTGACAGTTAAAAACCGTGACCGGCACGCCAAAAAATTAAACTTATTTTATTTGTTCTCCGGGTTCTCTCATTCTCCCTTCATCTCACACTCCAGGGTTGCCGCATTTTCACAACAAATTTTTATTTTTTAATTCACAATGGTGTAACAAACGTACAGAAGAAATTAGGAGTTTTTTTATTTTCTAATTGTTCCAAACTAATCAGGGAGATAAATTCCTGGTATAAATGAGAACTAGATTCAAAAATTTCACAACAAATTTTTATTTTTTAATTCACAATGGTGTAACAAACGTACAGAAGAAATTAGGAGTTTTTTTATTTTCTAATTGTTCCAAACTAATCAGGGAGATAAATTCCTGGTATAAATGAGAACTAGATTCAAAAATTTACCGAAAATTCTGTTGGAGTATTAATCTAGCTCGAGATCCAAAAAATTATATTTTTGCTATTCTTATAAAAGATTATTTATTGCTTCAAAAAAGTTACTTATGTGATGAGTACATCTGTACAGTTGAACGATGAGTAAGTTACTCATCGTTCAACTGTTGACAAGTGTGGACGTGTTTTAATTTATCTCCGTGCTATTAATTGAATTTCTGAAATTGTTCGTAATAGGTATTTTTGTGATATTTTCATGACCACATCAAGGAAAATGAAAATATGGACACAAATGATACCGGTTTAATTCGAGGCTCTGGCTCACCGACTGGTGCTGGTCCTAGCACTGGTCTTAGGGTTGCGACCTTGAAGTCCGGCCTTGATTCTGGTAGGGGTGCTCAGTCTAATATTGGTGGTAGGTTAGGTTAGGTTGGATGGGCGTCCGCCAATTTGGCGAATTCACTCGGAGGCCATAAGGCCCATTGTGACTCCCCTAAAGTTGTCTCCCTACTCCCCTCTAATATACAAAATTCTACCTCTCAAACCACCCCGATTCCCTAAGGTATTCTGCTAGAGATGTCAATGGGACACTGTTTAGGCAACCTAGGTCATCAAAAAATCGTTGCCCCAAATACTTAAGACGACGTTTCATGAGACCCGGACATTCACACAACAAGTGCTTCACTAATATTGGTGGTAAAAAGAAAAAGAAACTTAAGCCATCAAAGGTCATGCACAACCAGAGAAGGCTTTGTTTGAAAATAATTAACAGACTAAGCCAACTCGATAGAAAAAAGCTCTCCGAAAGTGAGAGGGCGTCGGTATCATGGGCAAAAGGAGTCATTGAAGAACAGGACAAACTTTCGGCAATGCGCGCATCTGACAAACAGAGCGTTGTTTCGGCCTCGTCATTGAAGTCTGGTAAAAGGTTGCGCTCGCCCGACGAGAAACCTTTACCTAAGAAATCTAGGGTGACCGGCAACGTCTGGGCTCAGTCTTTTAGTGAAGTGGTGAAATGTAACTTTGTTAGGGCTGTGATGAACAAGCAATATGGGGATTATAGTATTCCAAGGGACAAGTGGAGTTTAGTTGAAACTAAATTAAATGAAATCTACTTTAGGCTCCTTGAGAGTATGCCTGATTTTCTCCCTACTACTGTCAACGCAGGTTGGTATCAGGGGCAAGTAAAACTCGTTGCTTTTGGGAACGAAAGATCCGCAGCCGTGTTTAAGGTTGCCATTAGCGAAGTGGGAGAGTTATGGCCTGGAGCCAGATTGGACGTTGTGGAAAAACATGAAATCCCTCGCAACCCAGAGCTCATGCATGGATTTCAATGGCTACAAGTGACACTGAGGTGATTCAAAAGATGATAAAAGTCTGCAATCCTGACCTTCCAATTGGCAAATTGCCAGATTGGGTGAGATAGAGGGCGCTCGTCGTCAAGCAGTGGTCTTGGTTAATGAGGAATCGCTTCCGCTTTTAGCCAGGACTGTCGGCATCATTAGATTTGGCGTTTTTTATGTAAGAGTCAATGTCTACAAGGGCGACCAGAGGTATATTTTGGACGCAGCCAAGCCAATGGCTGAGTCGGCTGGGGAGGAGAATCTGGAAGAGGTTGATATTCAGCTGACCGATTCTAGGCTGATGGGAGATGCATCTGGCATTTTCGAAACCGAATCTGGTAACGAATGAGACCTCTGTGATGGCACGGAGGATAAAGCTGATGCCACGATGGGTGGGTGACATTCAGGACGAGGCCCATGCAGTGTATACAACCGCAGTCAACATATATACTGACAGTCAAGCCGCGGTCAAGTCCCTGGATTCAATACTTCTGAAAACATGATCTGCCCTTAACTGCCGCTCTTTAAATGAGATGGTTAAGTAGTTTAACATACGACTCATATGGGTACCAGGGCACAGAGACATTCCAGGGAATCGCAAGACTAGGAACTACCTTACAGGTTCCAACAGAATTGGAATGTGTTGGTATGACTCTAGAAACTTGCTAGCAAAACCTACGGCTTTGTTCCGCGACGGAGACTAATCGAAGATGGGCAAATGGATGGACGTGTGAGACAACACGACAGATTTGGCCTTCTCTTAATCAGGGGCGCACAAGTGAGCTGATATCGCTTCCAAGAGGAGAGATTTCAACGGTGGTTTCCATAATTACCGGACACTGTCTTATAGGGAAGCACGCAGAGCGGTTAAATGTGCCGTCGAATGACTTTTTTCGAAGTTGCATGGATGAAGAGGAGTTGGAAACTATCGAACACTTTATTTTCCATTGCCCGGCACTTTCTGGTCAGAGACTTGCTTCACTGGGATCTAGGGAGCTGTACGATCTTTCTGATTTGTCGGATGTCAAAATTCAATATCTAAGGAGTTTCATAAGAAGCTGAAATTGGTTTAACGACAGGGACTAGTAGGGAAACCTATTACGGTCCCGTGGTATCATAATGGACCTCAGAGTCTACGTGTGTTGACGTCAGTGGCGTATACAGGGGGGGGGCCCGGGGGCCCGGGCCCCCCCCGAAATGATTTCACAAATATCAGGATTTGGTATCAAATAACAAGTACAATATTAAAAAACTTCTTAAAAAAAATCGAAAAACATTAAAAATCTAAAATTTTTTGAAGAAAAATGTTTTGATACTGAAAATTTTCCTGTTAAAAAAATCCCAAAATCTGAAAATTTTTTCTTAGAATTTGAAACTTTTCAACTTAAGATACTAATGAAAAAATAAACCTGAAGTTTTATGTGTACAAAAAATGTACCTAATTGTAAGTAAAATGTAGTCAAATCTTAAAATGCGACTTTGTCTTTTAGAAAAATGTCTCAGAATCTAAAACTTTCTATAAGAAAAATGTCTAGGAATAATGTCTAAAATATTGGCCTTTTTCTCAGAATCTAAGACTTTTTCTATAGGAAAAATGTCTCAGAATCGAAGACTTTCTCTATAAAAATTCTTAGAATCTGAGACTTTTTTATATGAAAAATTTTTCAGAATCTGAGAACTTTCTATAGGAATAATGTCTCTGAATCTAAATAATGTCTCAAAATCTGAGATTTATTCTATAAAAAAAAGTTCTTAGAATATGAGGCTTTTCTATATGAAAAATGTTTTAGAATCTGAAAACTTTCTATAGGAATAATTTTTCTGAATTTTTCTTACAACCTAGGAAAATGTCTCAGAATCTTATACTTTTTTACGAAAAATGTCTCAGAGAACACACAAGTCTCAGAGACACAAGCTGAGACTTTTTGTATAGAAAAATGCTCAAAATCTGATACTTTTTCTATTGTAAAAATATCTTTTTCTATAAGAATAATGTCTCAGAATCTGAGTATTTTTTTTTTTCAGAATCTCACAATTTCCTATAGGCAAAATGTCTCAGAATCTGAGACTTGTTCTATAAGAAAATGTCTAAGAATTTGAGACTCTTTCTATAGGAAAAGTGTTTAAGCATCTGAGACTTTTTCGATAGGAAAAATGTCTTAGAATCTAAAAAATTTTCTGTAGAAAAAATGTCTGAGAATCTGAGACATTTTCTATAGAAAAAATGTCGAAGAATCTGAGACTTTTTCTATAGGAAAAATGTCTCAGATCTAGAAACTTTTTCTATAGGATAAATGTGTAGGAATCTGATACTTTTCTATAGAAAAAATGTCTAAGAATCTTAGACTTTTTCTATATGAAAATTTTCTCAGAATCCGAGAGTTTTTCTTAAGGAAAAATGTTTTAGAATCTAAGACTTTTTTTATACTGTTGTCGTTTTAAAAAGGTCTAAAAATCTAAATTATTTTTCTTATAGAAAAAGCGAAGATTTTCTCAGAATCTAAAACTCTTTGTGTAGAATGTTTCAGAATCTGAGAAAATGCGCTAGACTAGAAATATCTGAGATTCTGGGAAAATGTCTTACAATCGGAGTATTTTCTTTTAGAAAAATATTTTATGAATATGTTTATAGAATCATTTTCTAAGGAGACTTTTTCCCGAAAAACGTTTTCCATTGGAAATATGATTTAGAGTCTGACTTTTTCTATAACAAAAACTGTCTTAACTGAAAATTGTCATAGAATCTTAGACTTTTCTTTGAAAAAAAAATCAGATTCTGATAATCTTCTTTGTTAAAATGTATCAGCATCTGATACAATTCACAATTTAAAACAAGGCTTAAGGCTCTCAAAAAATTTTAAAATATAAAAAAAAAATTTAATTTTTTTCCCCCGCAACAGTTTTAAACTTACACAAAAATTAAGAATCTGATTGTGTTACATTCAGTTCAAGGAAAGATCGAGAAAAATTCATAAACATGTGCTGTTATGTAAATTTTTTGTAAAAAAAAAATTTTAAAAAAATGTTGGGCCCCCACCGAAATAAAATCCTGGATACGCCCCTGGTTGACGTAAAACGTCACCAGCCACTTACAACCTAACCTAGTACATCGGTACAGATCTGTTTCACCCTTACCAAGGGATCTTCAGCAGATTTTAGAGAATCATCCAGCAATTACCGGAAATGTTATTTAAAAAAAAAATGTGCTAATAAAAACACTTTCGTTTCGCAAACCCTTATATTTGAGCTCTTATTTATGCTAAACATTAATACAACAGCAATTTGTAAATAAAATTTCAAGTGAAATGGCTAAGTTTAGTTAGTTAAGTCTGGGGAATGGTATGGTGCGGTTTAGTTTAACGTTTAGTTTTTTTTTTGGATTTTGTAAAATGTAAAATTATTGATAATGCATTATAAATTTTTAAGGGAGATCAACATCAAAAGACCACAAAACAAAAACCCGCAACAAATGCATGATCCTAAATAAATTACAAATAAAATATCGTATTACACATACATATATTCACACACATCCTCACACACACATACATGCACCACTTGGTGTAAAAACATGTGCATTTTATGCTGTTTTACTTATGTATATGAAAGTATGTGTGTGAATATGTTTGTGAAACTTTGTATGAGTTTGTGTTGCAGCAGGAAATTCAAAATCCGTAATACTTTCTAAATACAAAAAAATAAAAAAAAACCAAACCATTTTTAAAACTAACATGTGGAAAACATACAAAAATTACAATACCACTTCTACCAACCAACCAACAACAACAAAAGTATATATAAAAAATAAAAAAAACAAATAATATGCGAAAACTAAAACCGTTTTTAAACATAGAAAATTGTATGTATGTTGTTAGCATAGTTTGTACCACCCAAACTGTCAATATGATAGACCATAACGAGAGGTCACATCTTCTCTCTATATGGATATTGAAAGGATATTACAATAATGCGCCTTTCTACATACAACATTTTGTTGTTGTTGTTGCTGTATTCTGAAGTCATTGACAATCAAATATGCAAACCACGTTGTTTGGCTGTTAGGCTGGCAAATGTCATAGTGGGTTTTGATATTTAATGAGTTGCCGATGTTGGTTTGCTGTTGTACTATGTATCATTAGACCGGCATTTTTGGTATGACAAAGAAAATTCTTCCGACTTTAAACGTCCGGACAATTTTTTGTTCTACTAGGCCTAAAACTTATGTGGTACAAATTTGAATTAAATAGCATAAAATTAACCCGAGAGTTGGATCAAAGTTTTGGTTTATCGAAAATTAAAAAATATATGTGTTAAACATACGTCAGGTTTATTTATTTTGATGCGCTGAACAGAAATATTAAAAAACTTTTGAATTCGGTCGAACGGTTTTTGAGACATAGGTATTTGAAATTAGCTAAAATGCGGTTTTAACCTTTGTTTAAGAATTAAAAAAAATCAAAATTTCTTTCCCTTAACCCATTATAGAGCTTGTGACGAACTGTCATTTCAAATTTCAGGGATTATGTCCAATATACTAGTTGGTCATAGTCCTAAAAATCCCTTAGCCTCCGGCCGTAATGCCAACAGGGAACGGACATAATTACCACTGGGATTATGACCATTTTGGAGATGGTCATAGTCCCCACAACGAATATAGGAACTAAAAAATAAAACGTTTTTGACATTTCTTAATAGAACACAAAAATTTTTAAAATTCTTAAGAACCTTGTTGAAAACAATTCAGGGTAAAAAAAATTTTAACATTTTTCTGCACCCCGAGTAAAGTAAAATGAGCTAAACATTCCTATACTCTGTCATTCCGTGTGTAACGCATCGAAATATCGGACTAAGACCCATAAAGTATAATATTATTGATCCATGATCGGTTTAACGACATTTTATACATGTCCGTCAGTTCATCTGTAGAAACCACAATGCAATCGAAACCAAGAAAGCTTGACTTTTAAAGTTTACCACGAATATTTCTTATGGTAATAAACTGGTAAAGTTCATAAATTGGAAAAATTGGACCGGGGGAAAATTGTACCCGAATTAAACCGTCTCCCATGTTACACCCCACACCACTCCCTGGTACAGGGTGTAATGACTTTGTGCTAATCATGGACGTTATTTTATTTTTTTTTTATTCAAGGGGTGATCTAGCCCTAACGGCCGGCACTGCGACCCTTATGGGTCTTTTGTGCCAAGATCCATTAATCTAATTCAAACTCTGTTCAATGTTCCTAATGAACATTATAACAGAGGATGGAGAAGCTAGCTTTATATCCGCAGAATTAAGCAATTCTTTGTCTAAAAACCGTTTTCTGATCCTACATATTGCGACGCACTCACATAATATGTGTTGCGTTGTTTCTACTTCCTCAAGACAAAGTCGACACAAAGACGATGCACAAAGGTTTAAATTATGCAAGTGATAATTTACCTTATAATGCCCGGTGAGAAAACCTGTCAGTAACCTAATGTCACCTTTGGTGTGATTAAGTATACTTCCATATGATAATGGCGCGATTAGTGCTTTGGATTGGCGTAGACCTCCTGAATTTTCCCACAAGTTTAAGAAGTCGGTTCTTTCCAAACCCTTAATCATGTTCGAGAAGGTGGACCAGTTTACCCCACAATAGGGTTCGGGTCCGGTCATAGGAGTAGCGGAGGCATTTCTAGCAAGCTCATCCGCTATCTCATTACCCTCAAAACCTCTATGACCAGGGATCCAAAATAGAGTAATTTTGTTTCATGGACGTATTCAGGGGGGGGGCCCAGGGGGCCCGGGGCCCCCCCCTTTTGGATTGGAAAATTTTAAAAAATGTAAACACTTCAACACGGGATACAAGTAACAAACATAAGTTTTTTGTTAATATTGTAAATATTTTGGTTTTTGATGAAAAGTTTTACATATTTTTTTATAAAAACTCTTGATTTTGAGTAAATTTTCGTTTTTAAAAAGTCATTTATATCGAAATATCTGTAAAATAAGTATCGAAAACACATTATATTGGTTTTATTTAATGAAAATTATTTCATCATGATCATAAAAACAGTTTTCTATAAAAAAAAAATCAAACTCCTAAGGATCTAAGTCACTTTTTCTACATTAAAAGTCTCAGATTCTGAGATGTTATTTATATACAAAATTCTAAGATGCTGAAAAAATTTTTTCTAAATAAAAATTTTCATATTAATTTTTAATTTTCAATCTAGCACTTTTTTCAAAAATCGGGGTTGAATTGAAAAAAAAAGTAGTTCATAGTTTTCTTTAAATGGAATTTTTAAATATTAGGAAAAAAATTCTTACTGCCAAAGAAATTTTCCATAAATCTAAGAAACGTATCTTTATTTTTAAGACATATTTCTTAAAAAACAATTTAGTTCAAGTTTAGTTAAAATTTACTAAAAAAACATCAGCGTATTTCTCTTCTTTGGATTGAGGAAGTGTACTTCTTAGAATTTAGTTAATAACTTCTGAGAATTTAGTAAATAACTTCTTAGAATTTAGTTAAAAATTCAAAATGGCGATATCTCGAAAACTAAGCGAGATAGAGCGAAACGGGCGAAATTTTCAAAAGAAAGACTACAAAGAAAAATTTGGAATAGCCTAGCTCTGCATAACTGTCGTGGTCTCAAGACCCTTATTTTAGATCTAAAATTTGAAAATCCCGATATTTTTTTACTATTATTATCCAAGGGGTGATCTAGCCCTAACGGCCGGCACTGCGACCCTTATGGGTCTTTTGTGCCAAGATCCATTAATCTAATTCAAACTCTGTTCAATGTTCCTAATGAACATTATAACAGAGGATGGAGAAGCTAGCCTTATATCCTCAGAATTAAGCAATTCCTTGTCTAAGAACCGTCTTCTGATCCTACATATTGCGATGCATTCACATAATATGTGTTGCGTTGTCTCCACTTCCTCATGACAAAGTCGACACAGAGACGATGCACAAAGGTTTAAATTATGCAAGTGATAATTTACCTTATAATGCCCGGTGAGAAAACCTGTCAGTAACCTAATGTCACTTTTGCTGTGATTAAGTATACTTCCATATGATAATGGAGCGATTAGTGCTTTGGATTGTCGTAGACCTCCTGAATTTTCCCACAAGTTTAAGAAGTCGGTTCTTTCGAAACCCCTAATCATGTTCGAGAAGGTGGACCAGTTTACCCCACAATAGGGTTCGGGTCCGGTCCCGAGATTTTATATATGCACATATCTCGGTAAATACTGCCAACACGAGAAAAGGTCCAACTGCATTTTTGTATCTCTTGACTCGTAGAACACTTCCGCAAAATACCCGAAAGCCCTCCGATTAATAGTTTTTGAGTTATCCAGTTTTTAAGATTCTCAAGATTCTATCAGACCCCTTATTACCGTATCTCAAAAACTAAGCAAGTTAGAGCGAAACGGACACAAATTTTGGGTCAAAATCTATGGGGAACCTTAAAGTACCAGGGTCTTGAGTTAACAAGGGGCAGGACCAATGGGGTCCGAAACCATGGGTCCAGGGTCGAGACCCAATCCAGTTTTAAAATGTGAATGAACTAAAGTGTAATATAATTTTTTCCATTTTCTAGTTAAAATTGGCTTAAAATTAATTAACTTTGTTTTCCTTATTTTTGGGAAAATTATGAACTAAAACCAAGAAAAAAAATCTTTGGAGCCAAATTATTCCCTCTTTTTCTTAAAATTAAGTTAATTTTCCCAGATTTTAGTTCACTTTTTTTTTGAGTGTATTTAAAACTTTTTTACTTTCAGGTTACATATTGTTTCTAGGAACGGTCTTTATAAAAAAAAATACCTCGGAATCTAAGGATTTAAAGACATTTTCGATATAGAAAATTTCAAAGGTTTTGAAAAATTTTTTGTATAAAATATTTTCAGAATATTTTCTATAGCAAAGTTCTCAGACTCTGATACATTTGTTTATAAAAAACATCTTCGATTCTAAGGCATATTTTACAATAGGATAATTGTCAAATTCTAAAACATTTTTTTTCTAAAAATGTTCTCTGACATGTTTCAAATTTTTAAGTTTAAAAATAGAGTCTGGGGCATTCTTTCTGTAGAAAAATTGACAAATTCTGAGGCATTTTTTATGTTGTTGGTATATTTGTCTGTATATTTTGCTGTATATTTTGCTGTATATTTTGCTGTAATTTCTAAAAATTTTTTTGGACAGGGGGGGGTAGTCCTAGAAAATAGTATTTTACATTGTGATTAAATAAAAAATTTGAGTTCGGCCCCCCCCTTTTCAAATTCCTGGATACGTCGCTGGTGCTAATGTTTGCAACTACCCGAAATATTGGTCCTTAGCCAAGCTTTAAGTTTACTGATCGACTCGGAATCACTTTTTAATCGATTTAGAAATGTCCGTCCGTCGATCTGTCAATGTTGACTTTGTGCGCAGGATACAAATCCTAAATTTTAAATCGATTTGTCCGAAAATTTTAAATCAAATGCATTTTTTAATATAGTATAGAATTGGTAGTTCAAATTTTTGCTGGGTGGTATAATGTTTTATTTAAACAATAACGTTTCTGCATTGATTGTATGCATACACAGAAAGAAATAAAAAAAAAATTTGAGTAAATTTTTAATACTATTGAGTAAAAAATTACTCAATTTTCCACCAGTAAACAATTTAATAGTATTGAGTAAATTTTTAATAAAAATTTATTAAATGTTTGCCAAAAAAATTTGAGTAAATTTTTAATTGACACTATTAAGTGCAGGAACAGAACAAGAAGCACCACCTTTTAAAAATAGAACAAGTTTTATTTCACATCGGCGCCGGCCACCGGTTTAATCTGCCAAACCGTATGGAAAAAGTCGTGCCGGGCTTATTCTGTTTCTACTCTAAAAAAAACAAAGTTTAAAAAAATTTTATATTTTTTTACAAAGAAAAAAAACATGTTTTTTCAAACTTTACCAAATATATTTTTGTCTTAAAGACATAAAAAAAATTTTATAAATATGATTACAAACTTTCATGTATATATACAAAAAACTATAAACTAAACGAGAATTAAAAAAACTAAGAAAATTCCAAAAAAAAATTAAAAAAGCTATTAAATTCTTATTAAATTATTTACTCAATTTGTTTTTAAATTTTTGAGTAAATTTTTAATTGCGTCAATTAAAAAATTACTCAAAACTTTTTTTAAATTTAAACAAGTGATTACTCAAATTGTTTTTCCCCATATTTTTTTCTGTGTACATAGTCTATGATTTATGTTTAATTCAATATAACTTACAGTATAATGTAGTTTTAAAACAATGTGTAAGTTTATTGAGAAATTTCCAATTAAAACATACTTTATGAACAGAATTGGGAAACCTTGAAAACTTTATATTGACTGTTTTAGGTTAGGACTGTTTTAAGGTTACCAATTCCCAAGTTGGGAATCGAACCCAGAACCTTGTGGTTGAAAGCCATTGTCTTTTCGAGTATATCAACAAGTACATACAAATTCTTTTAAATCAGAACTAAAGTAATTTCTGCTATTAATGTTGTATAATTACTAGTGTGCCACAAGGTTTGCCCATTAATTTATATCGATATTCTATGGTAATATTTTGAATATCTATCTAAATGTGTGTAGGTTTATTCGTACGTACGTATCTAGCTACACTCAGAAAAGTATTACAGATACTATATGTCCATTTTTTGATATTTTTATGTCGACTCACGCACACAAAAAATTATTGGATAAAAAATTTCAATTAAATCTATTGATCAACAAAATTTAAATGAGTCAATTATTGTTTTGATCAACATTTTTGTTATTTTCTTTAACTATCAAACAACAAATTTTCAATATACCAGCATTTTTTTCGCTTCAATTTATTGGAATATTAATTCAAAAATATACTTTATACTAGGGTTTTACTTTTTTTTTATTGTCGGCAACATATTGGAAAGCAAAAAATATGAATTTCTTCATAATTTTTCCATAAGCTTGAAATTCATTTGTTAAATCAATCATTATTTTAATTGACTTTAAATAAAAAATTGATTAAATTTTTGATCAAAATCGAAAAAGTGATTAATTGAAAAAAAAAATCAATTAATCACCTACAATTTGATGATTGATATAACAATTTTCTTTATCTGAGCAGTTTCAATTAAAAAATTAATTGAATCCGCGTTTTTGTTGATTGACTTTCGTTTTCAATTCTTTCTGTGCGTAGATATTTCTTTTCGCAGTTAAAACTGCTACATCTGTAAGTTGTTTTTACAGAAAACGTAGTTGACTCCAAAATAGCTAACGACGAAGTTGTTTTAACTGTCATATTCAGTTAATTTTACTGACAATTCTGGTTAAGTGTAGGTATTTGTAATGATAAGGGATGTGATTTTAATGCATATTCATATTTTTTGTCGATAGTCTATTGACCAATTATCTTTCCGAATCAAGAAATTTGCGTTAAAATGGCATCGATTTGTTTTGCATATTCTTGCATATTTTATTGAAAATGCATATTTTTGCATATTTTGGTTTTAAATGCATATTTTGTCCATATTTCCAACTTTTAACTTTTAAGTGCATATTTTGGCATAAATTAGCAAAAACACAAATTGAAATTTATTTGTTGCAAAAACTATTTTAAATTTTAAAAATTTATTTTGAAAAAAAAAATGATTAGGAATGTGATTTTAATGCAAATGCATGTTTTTTGTCGATAGTCTAAAAACGATATTGACCAATTATAAGTGTCCGACCGAACATTCGGCTCTGGCTTCGGCTTCGGCCAAAAAGCAGTATTCGGCCACTATTCGGCTTCGGGCATATTTTTGGCCGAATATGACCGAATACCGAATAATTGCATAAAATTTGCACTCACGTGTTAAAAACACACTAAAAATACTCTGAATCACATTAGTAAGCCAAAAAAAATTTACCAAGTGTTTTTGCAGCTAAAACCAAATTTTAAACTCCAAAAAATTTTTCGCTCGAAAAAAATTTACACTCAAGAAAATTTTTTTATTTATTTCTACACAACATTTTTATATATTTGTGAATTCCGCCACAAATGCATGTTTTTTGTCGATAGTGCAAAAACGATATCTACCAATTATGTTTCTGAATCAGGAAATTTGCGTTAAATTGGCATCGATTTGTTTTTGCATATTCTTGCACATTTTATAGAAAATGCATATTTTTGCATATTATGGTTTTAAATGCATACTTTGTGCATATTTCCAAGTTCTAACGTTTAAGTGCATATTTTTGCATATTTCGGCATAAACACAAATTAAAATTTATTTGTTTCCAAAACTTTTTTAAATTTTTAAAATTTATTTTGAAAAAAAAAAAAATTATTAGGGATGTGATTTCCATGCATGTTTTTTGTCGATAGTCTAAAAACGATATTGACCAATTATCTTTCCGAATCAAGAAATTTGCGTTAAAATGGCATCGATTAGTTTTTGCATATTCTCACAGTAAAAAGTTTTGGGTTAAATTTAAAACCTATCGGAACACATTTTAAACCACCTTGGAATTAAATTGAAAGTTAAATCCGAAATGGTTTATATGTTAAACCATATAGGAATTAAAAATTTGTTTCTCTTTACGTTATTTCTTTTAGTTTTATTTTAATGCCAAAAAATAATTAAATTTCTCTCTTAAAAAACTAAAAAAAATAAACGTCAAACGTCATCAACATTTGTATTTCATCAAGTTTAAAATAAACACTTCACAAGGAATTGAAAACAGCTGTTATATTGATTGAGCAAAAACAAGCTTATTCATTCAATGAAAGTGTGGCAAAATGTTTGCAATGTACGCAAAAATAAAAATTTATGGAAAATTTTATGTTATCAAAATTTGTGATTCAGAAAGTGAAGTTTTGACTCCGACCGGAATATAATTATCCAGTAAGTATTGACTACAAACGATTTGCAATCGTTTTTAATTAATTTTTGTATAACCTTACTTTTAGACCAGCTGAATCTTAAAGCAGAAGGCAGAGACTGGAATTTTTGATCGGGCAGTGATTCATTAACTTTCAAATCCTTCCATAAATAATTAATTACACAATACTGATCCAGTAGTTGCGTTTTTTTTTTTTTTTTGATGGAACGACGTCAACAAACCGTGCCGAAATTGATTTGGAAGACCCCCAGGAATAATTTCGTAATATAGAAGAATTATCACTTTTTCCATGTAGTTTTACTGAGTTTGGGTGAAAAATGCATCAACATTCCTCTTCATTTTAACTTTATTCAGGTATTTGATCTGTATTTTAAGTCTTCTTATTTATTCAATACACAAAAATATTAAAAAACATAACCTTTTGTTTTATTTATTTTTGGGTAAATTTTATGAAAGGGGTACTATTTTTAGTCCTGCCTAGTTTAAAATTAACACCCGTTAGGTATAAAATTATTTACATTAATAAAACTATTTGGGATTTATTTTAACACCAAAAAATAGGTTAAAAAACCTCTCTCTTACTCTCTTTTTATCTCTTTAAAAGTACACTTTTAATGGAATAAATTTAATTCTTTTTGTCTTTGATATATATACACACCAGCTAGGAATTAAAATTAACCCAAAACTTTTTACTGTGCTTGAACATTTTATTGAAAATGCACTTTTGTGCATATTTTGGTTTTAAATGCATACTTTGTGCATTTTTCCAAGTTTTAACTTTTAAGCGCATATTTTTGCAAAAACACAAATTGAAATTTATTTGTTTCAAAAACTATTTTAAATTTAAAAAAATTATGTTGAAAATAAGAAAAACTATTTTTTCTTTCAATTTTTTTTTATAGATTTTAATTGCACACATATTATTTTTATGTGCATATTTGTAGGTTTTTAGTGCATATTTCGAATTTTTAGCGCATATTTTCGGTGTTTTAGTGCATTAAATCTCAACCGCAGTAATGATGCACTTTTTTAAGCTACACTGTCTATCTAAATCAGCAAAGAAATCTGCTAAAAATACATAAAGTTTACCTCTATGTAAAATCTGCTGATTTGATCAGCAGCGGTTTGCTTATATTTCTGTTCTGAACAGTTCAATCAGAAGAATAAAATCTGTTCGTTCAAATAAAAAATTACTCATTTAATATCAGAGAATAAAAATATTCAATTTTACCAAAAAAAATTTGATTAAAACTTGTAAATCTAAATTCAAAATCGTTTTACAGATTTTTTGACAAAGTTTTTCTGTTGAGTGTAATACTTACACGTACAAATGAATATTACAATATACTAAAGTTCATAATAACTAAAGCCGTTAAATTAATATTTGATTTACATTACATGCTCATGCATTGAATTCTAATCAAAGTTAAAAACTACCTTAAAAGTGCATTACAATGCAATTAAACCTTAAATAGAAAGTGGTAAATTAATTTTGAAAAAAAGAAAAAAAACTGTAAAAAAAAGTGGCAAACAAAAAAGTTGGCTAATTTAATTAACAAACGGTATTTTGAAAATATAAAAGCCTTATAAAGTGAGTTATTAAAAAAGTTTTTCTTTTATAGTTGAAAAACCGCAACAATTCTAAATTTGTATTTGTTTTTGGTTGAAGGAAGTGTTAATGGCAGACCATAATAAAGCAGGGAGTTTTCGAGAGAATGAGGTAGAAGTGATTTAGTAAATTATTTTAATACTTGTTGCGGTTGTTTTTGTATGAATGAATTAGTTATTTAATTGAAATTTAATTAAGTTGTGTGTGTTAAGGTATTTAAAATATTTAAATTTTTTAAGCCTTAGGTTATATATTTAAATAGTTTTTTAAAATTTTTGTAAAATAAAATAACGCAGCGGGAATTTTTTAATGGGAAGGATAGACAAACAGACGGACTTTGAAATGATTGACTTAAAAATTATAAATTACGCATCAAAAATACGCCTGGGATCTGACTACTCCTTTTCGATAAAACTTTGGATGCTGCGTATAAATCTGATTTTCAAAAACTGCAGACGCATCTAAAATTTTCACAAATATGCCAATTCGCACACTTTTGCACCCGAACCCTTCGATTTTTTCAAAAAAATTTAGAAATTGAAAAAGTTGGATAACATTTTGTTGGTATTAAAATGCAGTTTTAGAAAAATAATATGAAAAAAAAAAAATAAAACCGACTTATTGAAAAAGTCCGAAACCTTTGATTTTTTTTTTAAACTGTAAAAATTGTAGATGTGATCACAATTCGTTCTATTTTTTTTTTTTCAAATTTTGAAAATTGTACTTTTTTTTGACTCTGGTTTATTTTATATGGTGCTCCAAAAATAACAAGTAAGAAAGTTATAGTCGGTCAAGACCGACCATATGATACCCTACACCAGTGTTTTCCGGAAAATGAGTCCCAAGTCCAAACATGGACCGATTGTATCTGTCTTTTGTTAGATCTTTATTTAGTGTAGAAAACACACACAGATCAAATTTTAGTAGAATTGGTTTATTTTTTTTGTCAATAGACCAATTTATATGAATATCGGTCGAAATTTTTATATGGGAAACTAAGTTCAAAAATGGTCCAACTATATTCCGATTTGATTAGGTTACTAAAGTACACGTTTAACACCTAAAAATAAAATTTGTATCAAATATTTCCATATTTATGAATTTTGAGGGAATTATGTGAATATCGGGAAGGTGGTTTGTATGGGGACAGAGCTTCGAACGAATTAATTCTATTGAGAATTAATTCCCAAAAAGTTCAATTCTGTTTTAAAAAGTTTTGAATTATCATTCCTTACTAGCATTCAACACGAATTAATTCAAAGGCTTAATTCTCAAAGCTTAAATCAAATTGAATTAATTCCCGAGAGAATTAATTCCTTCCAAGCTCATCATTCAATTGAATGATCAAAATTGTTCATCATTCAAATCTATTACAAATTGAATGATGATTTTTTTATTTCATTCCCTTTATATTTTCAAAAATGTGTTGCTTGTGTGCATTTTAAGCATCTTCGTGTGTAAACGATTGGCTGTTGTTTTGTCGACGTCTCGTCTTCTGCTTCCCACACAAGCATAAATGTGTGTGTATGTGTGTTGCGCTTCATTGTTTAAAATTGAATGATAAGAAAATTTCACCATTCAATTTGTAGTAGATTGATTTGGATAAAAAAATAGTTCATTCCTTAAGAATGATTCTTGAAAGAATTAATTCAGTGATTTTGAAAGTTGAATGATTTTAGGGAATGCCAAATTCTATTTTTTTAATTCGAATTAGAAAATTGAATTAAAGAATTAATTCTTTCGAACCTTTGTATGGGGACTACCAGAAGGAGTGAACCGATTCCTTTGAAATTTGGAATTGTGGTTTGTGAATACAAAATTTGACTACCTGCTGAATTTCAAAGCGATTACTATTATAATACGGTTATTAGAGTCATTTAAGCCAAATCCAAAGGGGGCGTTTGTATGGGGGCTAGGTCTTAACATGGACCGATTTTCTCCAATATCAGTAGGTTTCGTCCTTGGACGATAGATGCTTAAGTTTCAAATTTCAAGTCAATTGATTGAAAACTGCGACCTGTATCGTGCTTAAACCGATAGATGGACAGACGGACGGACAGACGGACATCGCTAAATCGACTCAAAAAGTAATACTGAGTCGATCGGTATACTTGAAGGTAGGTCTAGGACCAATATTTCGGGTAGTTACAAACATCAGCACAAACTCATTATACACTGTACCACAGAGTGGTGTAGGGTATAAAAATGAAAAAAATGGTCGATATTGACCCTAACTTATCCTACTTATATTCATTTAGGTGTAAAAATTTAGGATGATCGGGCATGGGATTATAAAGGAAAATGTGATTTTTTTCTCTGTTTTCTCAAGTTTTTTGGTGTTTTAATTTAAGTTTGAATTTAAGTGGTTAAATAATTATGATTTGGAGTAAAATATCTCTCTAATAAGGTGGGAAAAACTAAAATCGGCTAAAAATCAGCCAAGTTATAATAAGAGACACTTCGAATAATTTTTTCATCTTTTTTTTCTAAAACTTCATTTAAATACCAACAAAATGTTGTCCTGCTTTTTTAAGACATCGATATTTTTTACTTGTCAAAATTAATTGAAAATCTAAATTTCTTAATTTTTTTGAAAAAATCGCCATTTGAAAATAAAAATAAAAATCTGAAAATTCGTATGAAAGTTGCAAAAACATATCCAAAAACAAGTAAGAAAGTTATGGTCGGTTAATACCGGCCATATAATACCCTACATCAGTGTTTCCCGGAAAATGGGTCTCAAGTTCAAACATGGACCGATTTGATATATCTTTTGTCAAATAATATCTTCTGTTAATAGGTGTAAAAAACACTCACAAACCAAATTTGGGTGAAAAAGGGTTCCATTTGTGGCCAATAAACCGATTTAACTGAATATCGGGCGAAATTGTCATATAAGGCCTAAGTTCCATAAATGATCCAAATATAATCAGACTTGATTAGGTTAGTAAAGTACGCGTTAAACACACACAAACAAAATTTTAATTAAATATTTTCTATTTTCGTGAAATTTGAGAGATTTAATATCGGGAATGTGGTTTGTATGGGGTAGTGTGGCCCATCAACATATGAAAAAATACCAAGTATAACTCAGAGCTGAACGTACCTCAAAATATGATAGATGGCATCGTAACGAACAATCTACGCCAAATTTAAGCACCCTACAATGATTGGAAGGGGATGCTAACTGATCATATGCGTTTGCAACCTCCAAAGAAATCTTAAAATTTTCTTTATTGCAATCTTTAAAATAACCAATTGGAATGGTAGCGTAACAAGAGCACATAATTCACATGTAGCCATTTTGTCCTAACATTGTCCTTAAACAAAAAAAAAATACATATTAAAAAAAGCGGAACCCTGAATTTCACTAAAACCGCAGTAACTCAAAAAATATGCGGACCATTAAGTTGCGATAAAGTTCATTTGAAAGGTAATACAAATATCTTCAATTTGAGTATAATTTAAACAAAAATTTTTTTTTGTTTTTTTTCCTAATCGAAACTAAAATGTCCTTATTGTCCTTTGTAGACAACCTTTGGGCAAAATCGCCATATGTGACTTATGTGCTCTTGTTACGATATCATTCCATGTAGTAATTTTTAGGATTGCAAAAATTTTTTTTTTTAGATTTCTTCGGGGGTTGCAAACACATGTGATCAGTTAGCATGCCCTTCTAATCGTCGTAGGGTGCTGCAATTCAGCGCAAAATATTAGTTACGATACCATCTTTAATTTTTTAAGGTACGTTGACCTCTAGCGAAGCAAAAGGAATTTTGGGCCACCCTAGTATGGGGGCTATAAGACAGTGACGGTCCGTGAAGTTGTCACTAATTTATAAAAACAGAAAATTTAAGTATAAAATTCATGTTTTCATGGACCTAACGCATTCCCGAGATAGGTAAAGATGGGATGTTACTAGTTTTGTACATTTTTTAATGAGATGCAGCCTAAATTCTATTTTATTGTCATTTTGTTGCCTCACCACATCGACAATTAACAAAAAGCATTATTTCGCAAATAAATGGAGTACAAAAATTAATTTTGGATGCATGTCAACAAAAAAAATTAAAACTGAGGCTTTGTCTACCACGGGAACGTGTTACGTCCAGAAAAACATATTTTATATACATAAGTTTTATATTTTAAATAAGTAGAGAACACCCAGTGACAACTTCACGGACCGTCACTGCTATAAGAAGATATGGTCCGATTCCTTTGAAATTCGGAATGGTGATTTGTAAATATAAAATACGCTTACTTGTCAAACGAACGGATATCTTTTATAATAGGGGTATTAGAGTCATTTGAGGCAAAAGTAAAGAGGACCTTTGTGTGGGGGCTAGGTCTAAACATGGACCGAATTTATCCAATTTCAATAGGAAATTTCAACTTCGTCCTTGTGCCAAGAGAGGCTTAATTTTCAAATTTCAAGTAAATTTATTAAAAATTGCGACCTGTATCGTGTTTAAAGCGTTTACGTGGACAGACAGACGGAAGGACATCGCTAGATCGACTCAAAAAGTGATTCTGAGTCGATCGCTATACTTAAAAGTAGGTCTAGGACCAATATTTCGGGTAGTTACATACATCAGCACAAACTCATTATACCCCGTACTAGAGATGGGCACATGAGCAGATTAGAGCGTGATTCACGTGAATCACGCGTGATCACGCGTGAGTGTGACTGATTTCAATTTTACTCACGTGATTGTTAGTGAGTGTGAGTGGAGAAAAAAATTGCGTGAGTGAGTGTGCGTGAGTGAGTGTGCGTGAGTGAGTGTGCGTGAGTGAGATTTTTGCGTGAGTGAGTGTGCGTGAATTATTTTCTCTTTATATTTCCTTTTGTACCAAAAAAGCAACAAAAAAATTGTAAAATTTGGCTTAACTTATGATTTCGTCCCGAAAAAAGCAAAAAAAAATGTAAAATTTCGCTTAACTGTAAATTTTGCTGAAAATTTTGAAAGATTTTTGAAATTATAGTTTTTGAAATTTTCGTGAGTGTGAGTCAACGTGAGTGTGAGTGAAGCTTGCGTGAGTGCACGTGAGTGTGAGTTGTTTTAAATTTACTCACGTGATTGTGAGTGAGTGTGAGTAGAAAAAATATCCTCGTGAGTGAGTGTGCATGATTCAAAAATTCCTTTCGTGAGCGTGAGTGAGTCAAAAATCACTCACGCGCAAATCTCTACCCCGTACCACAGTGTGGTGTAGGGTATAATGAAATAAACCGAATGAGGTCGGGTCCGAAAGTGTGAGATTTGGCATGGAATGCCCCATATATATTCACCATTCTTTATATTTTTCCATTTTTAAGCATTTTGCGCATGTCGCACAAACTTTCAATCCTTGACAACCCCTAGTGAAACTTTATGAGGAAAATATTTTTAGAACATTTTAACCCTTTAAATGGACGTTTTATTAGACTTCTGTATTTAGATTTTAAAAAAGGGCTAGAATTATTGAAGCCACTGAGGCTCATTTTTCTTGTTGCACAGTGCATTTCAAAGTGACATACATACGAAATGAAAAAGTAAATATAATTCCATCTTTATCGATTGAGGTTATAAAAATTTAAGAGAACGAGTGAAATTTATATTGCACTCCCGATTTATTTCTTTTATAAACAAAAATACATGCATATTTACATATTTATAAAATATTTAACAAATTTGCAACATTAATTGAAAATACAGAATTCAAATACTTCAAGGTTAAATTGCGGTTATTAATAATAAACAAGTAAGAAAATTAGTAGGTCACAACCGACCATATAATAACCTTAACCAGTGTTTGCTGGAAAATGGGTCCCCAGACAAAACATGGACCGACAGGAGCTACAATTGATTAGATCTTTAAATAGCGTAGAAATTACACACAAATTTAATTTTTAGTAAAAAAGGACTTATAAATATCGTGTAAAATTTTTTATGCGGACTAACAATAACTCCCAAAAAATCTAAGCATAATCGGATGCATAATTTGGTTACCAAACTATACAAAACACCCACACTAAAAATTTTAATAAAATATCTTCCATTAACATGGACTTTTAACATTTTATGTGAATATCTGGAGGTGCTTATTTGCGGACTATGTGGACTAGAAGTAAAAATGCTCGGATTTCGTTTAATTTTGGTGTGATGAATTAGGAATACAAAATACATTTATTAGCCAAATTCGAAAATGATAACTATTTTTCATTTCGATAGGGTTCGTCCTTGGATTAAGATAAGTATACATTTTAAATTTCAGCCAAGTTGATTGCAAATCAAATCGTGTTTGCATGCTCAGACGAACGCACGGACAGACGATCGCAAAATCGGTATACTTAAATCTAGTAATTGGACCAATACTTCGGGTTGTTACAAACTTCATCACAAACTGTCTCTATACCACACAGTGGTATAGGGTACACAAATGATCAATTCCTAGAAAGAATTTTAAATAATAAACAAAAAAAATTAACAATAACAATCAGCACAATTTGCCAATTATTAACAAAAATATCAACAAAAAGACGATTATTATGATGATGATGAAAAGCAATCATGAAAGACCCTCTTATTAGTCAAAAAGAAATTTGTATACAAATTGAATGTTCAAAAAAACTGTAAGTACCCGTAATATACAAAAGAACAATTTAAAATGAAATTGAAAAAAAAATATGCGAAGAAAGAAATCAATTGACAATTCACGTGCTACATTATTTAAGTGTTTTACATAAAAACTTGTAAATGATGGTCGTCGAATTATATGCAGGTAGATGAGATGGTAAATTGGCAAAAAAAGCTTTCTTTTTTAAAAGAAATATACAAAAGTAAAAAAAAAATAACGCAATTTCTCTTAATACCCTCCACTTAGGGGTAGAGGGTATATAAGTTTGTCATTCCATTTGAACTACCTCGAAATATTGGTCAAGGACCTCACTAAATAAATATCTTCCATTCCATGAGTAATTTTAAAAAAAAATCTGAACGAGGGTCTTCCGATTTTTGTTATATTTTTCACACAGATTCTCTATGGAGCCAATTTCAAATTTCATCCATTAGATCGAAAATATTCAAAAAAAACTCGCTATTTTATTCACGATTTTCGTTTTTAAAAAAGTAAAAAAAAAATGCAAAATCTGTGTAACTTTGTGTAGCTGTATTTTCTAAACTACTTATCGCATTTAACAATCTATATCGCATACGAAGGTGTGTAAGTCTTTTTTGATATCTAATAAACTGAAAAAAATATCGGTGGTTTAAAAGTGCATTTTATATGCAAATGCAGTTTTGAAGTGCATTTTACGAAACTTTTACCCTTTTTAATTTTATTTAAATTAGCATATTTGGAAAATTTTGGATTTTTGCTACAAAAAAGTGTTTTCATTACAATGGACCGAGAATGTGTGCTATTTTAAATATTTTTTTTTTAAATACTTCCATGATTTTCCCTTATAAAAATTTTTCTTTTTTAAATTATACCAAAATCATGTAAAAAGACATGTTTTTAAATCGTTACATTTTCAAAAGTACTAATCGTAATCGGAAAATTCCGTTCCATTCCAAAAATAGCCTATTTTCAAAGTTTCCTTAGGCTATATCTCGAAAACAAGAGCTGACCCAAAAAAACGATAGCCAGATTTGAAATCAGCGTACCCCAATTACCCAAAACTAGCTACCAGAACCCGGGCAAAAAAAAAGTGTTGACCTGTGTTATCGATTAATCGAAAATTTAAAATTCGCATTTTTTTTTTTTCAAAATTGTTTATTCTTTCGAATAATTATCGATTAATCGAAAATTTAAAAATTTTAAAATTCAAATTTTTAAAAACTAGGTGAATGGTGAAAGAGTGCTCCCAAATCGAGCACAATATATTTATCTATGTGGTACAAATTTGAGGTTAATCGAATTAAGTTAACCCGTAGCGGCGATCAAAGTTTTAGATTTTTAAATATTAAAAAATACGTCTTGCTATATAAGAAAAAAATATAAATAAAAACAAGTAGAAAAGTTAAATTCGACTTTGCCGAATCTATGAATACCCTCCACAATGCATTTTTTTAAAGGGTAGTACAATTTTAACGTGACAAAATTAACAATTTTGATTAGAAATATTTTATTTTCAGTAAAAAACTCTTTTTTTGTAATTTTTTTTTTTTTTTAAAAGAAAAATTACTAATTTTTTTTTATGAGTGTAAAATTTTTTTCGAATGTAATGTTTTTTTACTGTAAAAATATTTCTGAGTGAATGCACGTACGTATGTACACTAAATATTGTCATTTTGGTAAAAAAAAAAAACTAAATTTTTTTTTGAGTGTAAAATTTTTTTCAAGTGTAAAATTTTTTTTGAGTGTGAAATTTTTTTCGAGTGTAATTTTTAAGTTACCAATGCTTCTAAAACTAAACAAGTTTAAAAAGCATTGCTTTAAAATTAAACAAGTTTGAAAAGCATTGTTTAGTTACCACCAATGCTTTTAAAACTTGTTAAAACACGTGGCATTTCAGATGAAACTAATCTGAAATTCAGGCTTTTGCTTATAACTTTTGAACCACTGGACCGATTGAGCTGAAATAATTTATACTAAATAGACCCGGGGAACGGCAAAGATACGTGCCAAGCTTCAGTAGTCTCATTATTGTCTTTCGAAAGTTATCGTGTTTTTTATCTCATAAATTCGCGAAACACCCTTGCCGAAATTTACTCTTTTGCTCATAACTTTTGAACCACTGGACCGATTTGGCTGGATTGCAATACCAACCTGACCAGGTAAATGACAAACATATATGCCAAACTTCAGTAGCCTCTGTAAAGTCTTTCAAAAGTTAGCGTGTTTTCTACGGACGGACAGACAGACGGACGGACGGACGGACGGACATCGCTAGATCGACTTAAAATCGATCGAGGATCATAAATATATATACTTTATGGGGTCCTAGACCAATATTTCGAGGTGTTACAAACGGAATGACAAACTTATATATACCCTCTATCACTAGAGTGGAGGGTATAAAAAATAAATTTGGTCAAGCGGGTTTCGAAATATAATTCGCAATTTGCTAAAAATGTCGGTTTTCCAAAGTCCAAATTTTTTTTTGTAAATCTCAAAAAAAATTTCCCTTAAGCTTGAGACGAACTTTCATTTTAATTTAAGTCGAATCCGATCATTTGAACCTGTGGGCCATTCGATCAAAACCTTAGATTTTTGGAAAACTTTCGAAAAATTAAAAAAATCTATTGAAAAGCTGCACGGTTCCGATTTTGCTCAAATCAAGTTTAAATAACATCTTTTTATTTCAAGATTTATAAAAGGGTCAATGAAAATTTTTTTTAAATTTCTTGAATGCCACTTTTGGATATTTTTTGACATGTTTTAAATACCCAAGTAATAATTTTCTGAAATAATAATATATAATTTGATACAATCTTATATGAGTTAATATGCTTCCGTATAAATTTATATAAAATTATATCTATCACCTTGATACGGTTGATCCACTTTATATGGTTAGATATTGCTCCATATATTTATGATTAGATTCGCATTTTGGTTTTGCTCATTAAATTATATAAAAATTGATATTATAAGATCAATTAGATATAATTAGATTTGACCAAATTCAAATTGTATCAATTTTTATATTTTTTGATCTTAAGTAATACAATTAGATATTATTTGATACAACCATTTTACGGATCAAATTAGATCTATTTAGTAAAATTAGCATAATATTTTTACTAAGGTAGCGATATCTCGAAAACCGTGCGATCGATTTCAGAAAATTTTTGATATCGTATTCATCATGCCAATATCAGTAAAATATATCGCAAATTATTTATATTTTTAAACTTTTTTCAAAATTCCTAATTTTTTTGGAGGAAATTTTCCATATTATGTGTTAAATTCGTTATCAAAACAATAAATTTTATAGAAAATGATTAATCGTAATCGCATGATTTTTTTGCCGATTACGATTAATTGGTGCGATTAATCGCGATTACGATTTTAATCGTTTTGCAAACCTTAAAAATTTCATTGCGGAATTTTTTTTCCAAAAAAATTTTTTTTTTTTAATTTTTTTTTTTAGCAATTTTTTAACAAAAAATTTTGACAAACATTTTTTTCAAACTAATTTTTTTTTCAATATTCATTTTTGCACTGTGTAGGCTCTCCATACATTTTATTTTATTACAAAACTTTTTTTCAAAAATTTTTTTTTTTTCAAAATTCATTTTTTTTAATAATTTTTTAACAAAAAATGTTGACAAACATTTTTTTAAAACTAATTTTTTCACAATATTAATTTATAAATCGTGTAGGCTATCCATGCATTCGGCAAGTCCGAATTTAACATTTTAACTTGTTAAGTATTGTGGTGGGTGAGAAAAAATGCAAAAATAAACAATATTAAGCAAATAAAATTGTGAGATTTATTTTTGTTTATTGTAACAATATACAGAGTATACGTAATAAGAATAACAAAGACATGTGCGATAAATAGCCAGTCAATGATGTTTATATTATGTTATGGAAACGTGTTTAGAAAAAAGAATACAGTGAGAATTTCAAAAAAAAAAAAAAATTGTGCAAAATAAACAAAATATTTTAAGTTGGAATTACTCATATTTCGTATAAATATTATGAAAAGCTTTGTTATCTGTCTATAAATTAAGACAATTTTAAAAGTAACTGGAATGGTCAGTTAATAAAACAAATAAAGATGCCAGAGTTTTTGGGAAAATTATCGGGAAATGGCTGACAATAGTGGTGCCGAATAAGTAAAATGTTTGTGATATTAGTCAAGACCGACCATAAAATACCCTACAACCAAACCAAATTTGAGTGAAACAGGCCAATTGGCGAATTTAAGTGAATAACAGAGTTTTTGTATGGGGACTAACAAGGGAAGTCTTCCCAGTGTCACGCTTCGATCTTTATGGAATTGGTTTTATTTTGTAAAGAAGGAAAAATAAAGGGACACGTATTTTTTTAGCGGCCCAAATTCAAATGAGGGGTTGCATAGCAAAGGAATGGTCTTTGGAAAACCTATCTAACAATAAGTGTGTAATGAACGAGTCAAAACATGCACAACTTTTCGTCAAATTAAGCAAAATACATAAATTTTAGGACATTTTTGTTAATAACTCAAAACTTTGTCTTTTTTCAGGTTGTTAGAACCACGAGATAGGTCTTTCAAATAGATTTAAAATCTTCGCTAGATTAAATAAATCGCGGTCAAAGGTAAAAAAAATTACATTTAAAGCTTAACTCGAAAGCAATGAGATTTATGAAAAAATTACTAAAGACAAAAATTATTCCTCGAAAAAATGCAATAAGACTGCGAATTCTCATTTTGCAATTGCAAAATTTTTGTTGCCAAAAATTGCACTTTTACGCAAAATTTATTGCAAAATTACGAGCTAAAAACTTCGTTCTTTTCTGTAAATAAATAACGAATGGTTAATTCCGTGAATAAAATTTCTTTATTTACTTACTTTATTTAAATTTAATCAGGTTTGTTGCAAAAAAAAAATATTTTTGCAATATGTTTTTTATAAATGTTTAACTGCAACTTTGTATGTTAATAACTCGAAGAGGATGCGAGATATCAAAACATGGCTCATGACAAGTATTATTACTTGCAAAAAATGCAATAAGATCGCTCACTCACATTTGTTTACTTTGATGGGTTTGTGTGTGTATTGATAACATACACAAAGGCCCGCTATATAGATGTTAGCGCGTCCCGAATTCGGCTCTTTTTCGAATTTGAAAATGCTTGCCCCCTCAAAAGATGGGAATTTAAGACCCTTTTACGGGAAAAATAACAAAAAAAGTTTTGGACAAAAAACCAGTTGGCTACCAGCGGCTAAAGATTGCAATCTTATTGTTAGTGCATTTTGTTTTTTTTTTTTTGTTTTTTAAAAAATGTATGCCAAAAGTTGCGCAATATAGAGTACATTCCTGGAAAAATATTAATAAAATTTCCATGGAGTAATTTTGGTGCAGCGTTGCATCTTAAAGATGAAAAGTGTGACTTAAAATTTTTTTATTTTTTCTTTTAAGCTAAATTGGTCTCAAAACCTGCGCAAAAAAGATCACATTCGTTAAAACTGTGTCAAAGCAGATTTTGAGACTAATTTAGCTTAAACGAAAGAAAAAATAAAAATTAAGTACACCTTTTGATCTTTGAGATGCAACGCTGTACCAAAATTACTCCATGGAAATTTTATTAATATTTTTCCTCAAATGTACTCTGTATTGCGCAACTTTTGGCGTCAAAATTTTGGACAACAAAAAAAAAAAAGTTTTTTCAAAATGCACTAAGATTGCAATCTTTAGCTGCTGGTAGCCAACTGGTTTTTTGTCCAAACATTTTTTTGTTATTTTTCCCATAAAAGGGTCCTGAATCCCCATCGTTTAAGGGGGCAAGCTAAAAAAATTTTAATTCGGAACGCGCTAATAGATGTAGTACAATTTTTTTAGTTATTTTCAAAAAAAAAATATTTCTGATATTAAAAAAATTATGTTTTCTTTTACGAAACCATTGATATAAAAAAATGTGAGTAAGCAATCTTATTGCATTTTTTGCAAGGAATAATTTTGGTCTTGAGTAATTTTTTGATATCTCGCTTCCTTTTCGAGTTATTAACACACAAAGTTGCAGTTAAACATTTATAAAAAACAAACCCGATCAAATTTAATTTTGTTTCCTGTTTATATTTACTAATTGTGCCTATGTAGATTCATAAAAACATAAAAAAAAATTCTGGACTTGATACGACCCATTTTTTAACTATATAAAGTTAATCCTAATCTTAATCCGGTCTGCAAAAAACAAGCCTTTTATTTCCCATAACCTCCAAAAGTAGTCGGACAGAAAGTATATGCATTTCCTGATCCCCTTGGCAAAACCCTGGTCAATGAACTTCAGACGGTATAGAAATGTTTTATTTGTTGAACAAAAATATGCAAAAAAAACTGTAAAAAATCGGTAATTTTTTGTGTTTTCTTCAAGGGGGAACTTCTTTTCCATTGTCCGATTTTGCCTATTCAAGCACTTACCTTAACACATAATCGAGCCTGTGACCTTAACACATAATCGATCCATTTTCAGGAGTCTAGCTCTTGTATTTTGAACTGTATCGTGTCTTTTAGAGACGGAGGGGCATCACTAGAATATCGATGCGTTACACACGGAATGACAAAATTGTAAATTTAAGCCGAATTTATTAATAATTGCTATTTGAGTCGTGGGTGTCTGTAGAAAAGACGCTAACTTTCGCAAAAAAACTTGCAAGCTGCTGAACCTTGGCATATATATATATTAGTCATTTTCCCCGTGGTCAGGTTGGTAAAAACACCAAACTTTGAGTTAGTAATGAGTTAGTCCTTGTTGAAAAACACGCTTTTTTACAGTATTTTTGACTCAAAAAAATTTATATTAGAACCAAAATTTTAGCACTGACAAAAATATAAAACTCACGTGTTGAAAAACACGATAATTTAAAAAAAAAAAAACAAAGAAAAATTTTTTACACTCAAAAAAATATTACACACAACAAAAAGAAGTACACTCGAAAAAAACACAGTTTGTTTTTAACTTTTTTTGTATTTTTTGGAACTCCTCTTCTATCTTTTTCTGTGTTTTTAACTAACTCCCCACGGCTAGTCTGAGCCAGCTGTTACCTGAGCATTAGGGATATAACCATTTGCGTTTTTTTGCAAATATAAAAAAGGACCAATCATATTTAGAAAGTACATGAAAAATCAAGAAGAAATGTGTGTTCTTTTTTTCGCGAATGTTAAAAAAGGTTCGGCACCGATCGCGATGAAGTTTTCGCTAATATTTTTTTTTATTATTCGGAAAACCCGTACTTCTAGTGTCGAAAACCATTTTATAAATTTGTTATTGTTTTATTTTTGTTGTAAAACGACAAAAAGCCAAAAAACGGTGGATGGGAAGGAATCCCACCATAAAACATAAAAAAATGTAAATTTATGGTGTTTTAGAAATTGCAATCGGTGCCGAAGGTTTTTGGACCAAAATGTCCCCGGATAACGTTTTTTGTTATCAGTATAAAATTGCCCATACGATTATGATAGGTTCCTATTTTGGTTATATCCTTACTGAGCATACTTTTTTTGTTTGAATAAAAAAAACTTCACTTTTAAAAACTCAAATGTGTGAAATTAATAGATCTTGACCTCCTAATTCCAAATGTACTTTCAAAATTTTTATGGGTTACCGTTTTTAAGATATTCGCGTTTGAAAATTCCAAAAATAATGATTTCTACAGTTCCATGTAATGTATGATTCGAAAGTTGGCACCAACTAATTTTATAGAAAATAAACCTCGGTAATCCCAATCCGCCATCCAAACTATTCTAACTCTATCCGGTTTCGAGATATTCGCGTTGGAAAATTAAAAAAAACGCGTATTTAGTGGTAATATAAGTGGCACTGCAACGTTATCTTTACCAACAGATATTTGCGTTTCAATTTTTTTGTGGCTCCACTGGTACACATTATTGAGTTTGTGTCAAAAACTTGGTGGATGAAATTTTGGAAGTTTACACAAAAAATATGTATATTTGTATTGTGGATGGTATAAAATATTAAAGTCGACTTAATGTTTTTTAATTGTTTTTTTTTTAGAAAAATTTTTGAAATGGTAAAATATTTTTTGGGAAAAAAACTGACCATAAAATAAAATGATTAACAAGAAAAGCCCAATTCAATTTTAATTTTAATGAACATTTTTCTAAGATTACATTTTTTAATTCTAAGTTTTCTAATGATTAATGAATGCCCTTATTTTGTAAAACTAAACGGACGCGTTATCAAAATTTTAGTAAAATTTATTGTTGTTACAAAAACAAATAACAGAGAAGTTTTGACAAAAAATGTCAATGTCAAATTCATGAGCCAGAAAGTGTTAAGGTACCTACAGACGGCGCAATATAATTGAATATTGTACATAATATTGCGTCGTCTGTAGGTACCTCTAAGTGCAATATTAATCAATATTTTCGATTATTGTAAAAACCTCAGTGATAGTGTTCTATCAATTGAAAGTCGACTTTTGCATTCAATTTTTTAAACCTTCTCCACTTTTTCAATTTCTTCGACTTTTTTTAACCTTCAATACTTTGGTATCCAACATTGATAAATAAAAATCAACGAAAAATAGCACGTAAAGCATACAACAAGTCAAAAACTACTTTTATTTACAAAAAAATAATACTTTTTAAAAGTCGAAAGGTCGAAAAGTCGACTTTTTAAAATTTGAAAAAAAATCAAAAAGTCGACTTTTTGTGGCGACTCTGTAACACTAGTTGCCAGGGGTAACTCATGAATAGTAGTGTCAGTAATAACGAAGTCGTTATCTACAGATGGCAATCTTTTTATGGAAAGTATTTGGGAACGATTTGGGAATAACGAAAAATAAACATTAAAAAATTTTAAAATTATGAATGAAAATTATTGTTGTGTCACTTGAAAATAAAAAATACATAATAAAAAAAAGAAATGAATATAATTAAATCAAAACAACCAGCAAAATTAAACGAAAAATAAATGGTAAACAAAATTTCCGGCTTTCCCAGATACCATTTGTAAAACTAACACCATCTTTAAACGTCAAAAAGAATTGACTCTTGCATAGTCTTTATATATTTAAGTTTTTGCTAGTTGCGTTTTACAATATTAAGGGTTAAATTAATTTGTTTGCCAAAAATGTTTCCATAATCTGGCATCACTTTAAATTAAAAAAAAACTCGCGTTACAACATGAGAACCCACCATTTATAGCAAATATAAAAAATAAATTAATTTAATATTTTACCAAGAAATTAACAACAACATCAAAACAAGTGTCACAAACATACAACATTCACATTTCTTAAGAAAAAAAATATTATAAAATCAGAAAATTTACTTACCTAAAGAATGACAGCTGTTGATCTGTAGCAGCGCAACAAAGATTGTTAAAATAATCCACATATTAATCTTTGATGTAGGCAGCATTGTTGAACATTTAGTACAATTATGGCAGTTATTACAAGAATTTGAATTTCTTAAAAATCGCCTTTCCAGTTCCTCCATTATTTTAATTTAAAAATTTCTTAAGGATTATTAGTACAAAAAAACAACAATACGTTTCTTTGTTTAAATTAATTTAATTTTTGTATTTTATCATATTTTTTTTTTTAAATTCTCATTTGATCAAACAATTTTTTATTTGCTGTGAGTAAAAGAGTTTTTGGAGTGATCTTTAATTTTTTACTTCTTTTACTCTCTATTATATTTTGTATAATGATAAAGAATTCTCACAAATAAACACACCTGCCTCGTGCTCAAATTTTTTCGAAAAAAAAGGTAAAGAAAGAATTCACATACAACAACAATACAAAGAAACAATATTAACATGTATTGGAAGCTTCGTTTTTTTTTTTCTTCTTCTTCTTCTGGTTAAAATTTTATATAGAAGAATTTTTTTTAACGAATTTCTTAATTTTTCACAATTTTTCTTAAATTTTCATTAACTTTTATTAAATATTTTATGAAACGTTCACTTTTATATTATTGCTATTTTAATTACTTAACACTTTTTTTTACATTTTCTTTAAATTGGCTTTTTTTTATTTGTTGTATGAGTAATGCTTAAATATATGTTTAATATAAAAGTGGTTAAACAACTTTTTGTTGTTGCTCTGCTGCTAATATAGTGACACAATAATTAAACAAAAAACATAAAAAAACTAGCACATATTTTATTTCTTATTGACATTTTTAAAATAACACCACATTTTTAACTTATTTCTTTTAATTCTTAATTTTATTTACTTTTATTTTTTATCATTATAAATTTCTAACACTTATTTTGCCAATTTTCCTAACACTTTTGTTTGGAAATTTGTTGTTAAGAAAAACATGTATTTTTACTTTAACCGACCGACCGTCATTTACCCGTCAACCACATTATACTCCAACGAAATTCAATTTACAACTGAGTACAGAGTGTGTCGTCTTTTTTACCAACGAGTGTATTACTAACTAATTGAGTGCTTGTGCTAGTAGTTGAGTGTAAAATGCGGTGTTTTATGAGTGTTGTTGGTTGTTTAGGGAGGCCAGCTTGAGTTTTTAAACAGTTTTTAAACAGTTTTTAATATATTTGAAATTTTTCTTTTAAAAATTATTATTTTTGTTGTATAAAAATATTTTGATGAATTGGATTTTACGACGAAACTACCCGAGTAAAAATTTTTATATGATGCAATATATAATAATATGTAACATAATATATATTTATACGCAATTTAATCCGAATAATGGTGGATCTTTTTGCATTAAAAATATCAAATTGTATAAAATATGATTTGATTTCATCCGAGTTTTGACCATACATTGCCATATATTGGTGAATCTAATTAGATCTAATTGCATAAAAACTTATAAAATCCTGGTGTTTTTTGGTTTGGGGTGAGATACACCACAGGTCAACGATACATTCACCAAACATGTAATTTTCTAAAACAAAAAAAATGTTTGGATACGCTTCGAACCAGATAGGTGATATACATAACCCTGACAAGGAAATGTTTAGGAACATTTTAAAAAGTTTCTTATAATTTGCCTAAAAAACTTAAAAATTGTTGGTTAATTGGAAACATATATAGTTTTGTATGGAACAGAATAAGCTATATATAATTTTATATTAAATTATACAGAAAAAAAAATTTGTATTGACCCTCATATAATTTTATATTAAATTATACAGAAAAAAAAATTGTATTGACCCTCATATAATTTTATATAATTATATCAACCGTACACCTTTTAATCTGAATCATGATTAAATTATGTATAACTACTAGAGTTTTTCTTTTCCCGGACTTTTTCATTTCCCGGGAAAGCGGGATTCATTTTTAAATTTCCCGGGATCCCGGGAATTCCCGTAAAACTAAAAACTTAAATTTTTTGTCAAAAAAAAATTTATAAAAACCTTATGAATGCGATTACACTATTTTTAATGTTTATTTAACCATAAAAATCTTATTAAGTACCTTTAAAACAAACAAAAAAAATAAGTTTCGAGAAAAATTAACTATTTGTGTTACACAGTTTTTATAAAAAAACGGCCCAAATATGTCGAAGTCTTTTAAAAGTATTTTTAAGGAAATATTTTATTTTAAATCCCTTTATCTGTTTTAATAATAACAAGTAGAAAAGTTAAATTCGACTTGGCCGAATCTATGAATACCCTCCACAATATTAACCGAGGTTGAGACTAAACTTAATGTATGTATTTGCATATTTGTTTTTCGAACTGATAACACTGTACGACACGATTTTGCACCCATGATCGGGACCAAAAAATTCTGAAAGTAGAGCTTAAAAAAGATAGCCGTGTCTCCCAGTTTTTCTAGATCAATTCGTTTTCGCGTTTTATAGGCAAATCAATATTTTTGTATATATGAGTTTCAATCATCTGGGGAAGTAAGAATTACGCTCACAACAGCCAATTGTGATGGCTTAAATTTCGCTGAAGTACTTGAAAGTAGTAACAGATAAAATCTGCGAAACATGAGGAAAATCGGTCCACGGGTTCAAAAGTTATGAGCAATTTTCTCATATTTTGATGTTTTTTCACATGTTTTTATACCCTCTATTTAGGCTGGATTACTCAATGCTCCGTTATAAAATAACTCTCCGTTAAATTTAACTTTTTCATACAAATTTTTACATAAGGCTCCGTTAAATCGGCAGTTAGCAGCTAACTTTTCATTGAGTAATCCGCCCTTAGTGATAGAATGTTAAAAATACGTAAACTTTTGAAAGAATATTTGGATGCTTGAATTCCGATTCGTTTCACCTTGAATTCCTTCTTTCAAAAAATTTTTAAATGCTCTTTAAAAAATATTGGTATGCCACAAAAATATTTAACAAAGTAATTTTATAGCTCAAAAAAATATTTACACTCAAAAAAAAATTTTAAACTCCAAAAAAAAAAAAATTTTACACTCAAAAATGTTTGGCCATCTAAATTGTTCATGATAGCAACAAAAGATAGATGTCTGCATTGCAAAAAGATGTGGACAAGTTTCCCAGAGTTGCCACATTTTTCTTTAGAGTTGCCACAAGTTAAATTCGACTTGGCCAAATCCATGATACCCTTCATAATCCCATTTTAAATGATAGTAATTTTTTTAACGTCAAAACAAAATTGTTGAACATTTTGACCAGAAATAATTTATGTGGATTAAAAAACTTATTGTAGTCATTTTAGTAAAAAAAAAAAATTGAGTGTAAATTTTTTTTGAGTGTAATTTTTTTTGTGTGTAAAATTTTTTTAAGTGTAAAATTTCTTTTCGACTGCAAACATTTCTTGGAGGGATAAAATTACTTTCTAAAATATTTTTGTGGCATACCAATATTTTTATAAGAGCAATTAGAGTTGTTTTTAGCGTCGGAATATTGGTGAAACCAATACGATATTCACGGTTTTGATCATAACTTCTGAAACACTGGATTGATTTCTTTGAAATTCAATACCAACCTGACCAGAGAAATAACAAATATATATGCCAAACTTTAGGAGCCTCCAAATTGTCTTTCAAAAGTTAGCGTATTTTTAACTTTCTCTTACTAAATATAGGGTATGGAAACATGTGAAAAACCATCCAAATTTAAGAGATTTCTTCATAACATTTACCCCCGTCGACCAAATTTCCTTATGTTTCGCATATTTTATCTGATACCATTTGCAAGTGTTTAAGGGAAATTTAAGCCATCACGATTGTCTGTTGCGACCGTAATCCTTACTTGCCCAAGTGGTTGAAAACCAGGCATATATACAAAATATTGATTTGCTCATAAAATGCGAAAACGAATTGATCTAGAAAAACTGGAAACCACGGGTATCTTTATTTAAGCTCTACTTTCAGAATTTTTTGATCCCGATCATGGGTGCAACCGAAAGTTGCATTTTGTCGTACAGTGTAATAATGCGTAATTTTAAGTCTCTATGTACATACATATTTTTTACTCCTAATAATATAAACAACAACAACAACAAACAAAAATTGCAATGCCGTTTTAGTTACTAGTTAAATAACACCAACTATACAGAATAAAAGAATTGATACAAGAAAACAACAACTATAAAATGCACGCAAAATGGCGTTGTTTATACTTTAACTCACCTCAATATATTGATAAACAAGACAAAAAACTAACGGCGTTTTTATCTGACTACACTACAATAACAACGATAATATAAATGCAATTACCTAAAAAACAAGTAGAAAAGTTAAATTCGACTTGGCCGAATTTATGTATGCATACAATGCCCGTTTAGTAATAGTAAGTGAAAAAAAAGTAGCAATTTTAATTAGAAATATTTTATTTTGAATAAAAACCTTTTTTGAGTCATTTTTGAAAAAAAAAAAATTTTTAATTTTTTTTGAGTGTAAAATTTTTTCGAGTGTATTTTTTTTTGTGTAAAAATGTTTGTGACTGACAAAAATACTTTTTAAAACATTTTTCTGACTTACCAATGTTATTTAGCTTGTTTACCGTTTTTTTCACCACGTGGTTTACGGTGGATCCAATCTGAAATTCACGGTTTTCTTAATAACTTTTGAACCACCAAACCGATTTTGCTGAAATTCAAAACCAAACAGAGTTGGGGAACGACAAATATATATGCCAAGCTTCAGCACCCTCAGAATTGTCTTTCGAAAGTTATAGTGGTTTTAATCTCGTAAATTCGAAAAATACCCTTGCCTAAATTTACTCTTTTACTCATAACTTTTGAACCACTGGACCGATTTCGCTGGATTGCAATACCAACCTGACCCGGTAAATGGTCAACATATATGTCAAACTTCAGGAACCTCCGTAAAGTCTTTCAAAAGTTAGCGTGTTTTCAACGGACAGACAGACAGACAGACAGACGGACGGACGGACGGACGGACGGATGGACATCGCTAGATCGACTTAAAATCGATCAAGGATCATGAATATATATACTTTATGGGGTCCTAGACCTATATTTCGATGTGTTACAAACGGAATGACAAACTTATATATACCCTCTATCACTAGAGTGGAGGGTATAAAAAATCATCATTTATTCTAATTCGCCTCAGTTGATTTTTATAATTGGTTCTCAACGCTTTGCCTCTAAAACCCAATGAAACAGATTCAGAGGAATTTCTTAATTTTGTCTCTGAAACTGAGTGTAACTGTTTCAGAGAAATGCAATTATAGGAAAATTTACGCCAAAAAAATTATTAAAAAAATTCTGGTTTCTAAAAGAAAAACGCGTTAATTTCAGAGTCATTCCTTACACAGATTTTATATCAACTTATTGATTTAAAAAGAATCATGTCCAGAGACGTAAATATTTTCTATAGAAACAAATAAGCATACAGCAAATTTTTCTAATGCAGGTCTCAGAAAGAAAATTTTTCAGCATCTGAAAAAAAAGTATTAGGTTATTATATCCTATCGAAGATTTAGATATTGTGAGACTTTTTCATTTAATAAGTCGCAGATTTTATGACTTTTTTTAGTTAGAAGGTATCCCTCGGAATACTTTTTAGGCCCTCCTGTAGCGCAATTCACTAACTTTTTAACGACAAAAATCGGTAGTTATATTGTCAAAAATCGTTAATTATCGACAATTGTCTTTAAAAGCGATTCTATAACATTTTTCTACCGAACGTTGTCGTTATTGAAAATCGTTAACTTATCAACAAATAAAGTTAACGAAATTTTTCGGTTCTCAATACAAATTCAAAATAAACAAATTTCAAATTAACTATTTTTGTCGTTAATTCTTGTCGTTAATTGAAAAATTTATGGAATCACATATTCGTTAAAACAACCGACAATTCTCGTTAGTTAACGATATCGATAATTTCGTTAAAAAAGTTACTGAATCGCACTACTGGTCCCTGTGTACGTTTCTGCCACTAAATCACTAAAAAATCACTTACAAAATATTCTATAGAAGTCGAAAAATGAAAATTCCCGGGAATTCCCGCTCTATTTCCCGGGATTTCTGGATCGAAAATTTACGGGAATTCCCGGGAAATCCCGTCCCGGGAATTCCCGTGAAAAACTCTAATAACTACATATGATTGCATTTAAAAAATTTAGAAAATATCTTACGGGATATATAATCATATATGATGTATTATGTTTGTATCAAATTATATATTATTATATATGTTTATTTTTACTCGGGTACCTATTAAAATGTAAAAATTGTCTCTTCCTATGTAGTGAAAGGTATAAATTTGGTCGAATATTTTTTATACCCTCTACTTTAGTGATAGAGGGTATATATAAGTTTGTCATTCCGTTTGTAACACATCGAAATATTGGTCTAGGACTCCATAAAGTATATATATTCATGATCCTCGATCGATTTTAAGTCGATCTAGCAATGTCCGTCCGTCCGTCCGCCTGTCTGTCTGTCCGTAGAAAACACGCTAACTTTTGAAAGACTTTACAGAGGCTACTGAAGTTTGGCATATATGTACGTTGGTCATTTATCTGGTCAGGTTGGCATTGCAATCCAGCCAAATCGGTCCGTGTTAAACAAGTTTCAAAAGCATTGGTGGTAACTTAACAATGCTTTTCAAACTTGTTTAGTTTTAAAGCAATGTTTTTTAAACTTGTTTAGTTTTAAAAGCATTGGTAACTTATAAATTACACTCGAAAAAATTTTACACTTAAAAAAAAATTTACACTCAAAAAAAATTTTTTTTTACAAAAATGACAATGTTTTGTGTACATACATACGTGCATTCACTCAGAAATATTTTTACAGTAAAAAAAAAACATTACACTCGAAAAGAATTTTACACTCAAAAAAAAAAAATAATTAGTAATTTTTTTTTTTACATGACAAAAAAAGAGATTATTACTCAAAATAAAATATTTCTAGTCAAAATTGTTAATTTTTTCACGTTAAAAAATGAACTATCCTTTAAAAAATGCATTGTGGAGGGTATTCATAGATTCAGCAAAGTCGAATTTAACTTTCCTACTTGTTTTTTTTTTTAAGAAGCAGCACTCAGGCAATACTGCCTATCAATTACTAATGTAACCGTGATGCTTCTTTCGGAAAGGGGATAGCAGCAGAGAATGATTTGAAAGTAATAAGGGCTTCAGTATGGCAACACTGTAATTCAAGCGTTGTTATTTTTTAGAACTGTTGTTGCATCGCCATCTATTAATGATCTGGCGAATTACTTTAAAGCTATGTTTAATGGCCATTATTTTATTATTTTACTTCGTTGACACCAGGGTTTACAATTAGCATACACAAAAAAAAATTTTAAACAATAAAATACTACAAATATTTAACGCCTTTCAATATTTTTCTTTATTGCTAATTTAAAAATTAGAATACTAAAGCAATTTTGTTAAATTTCTAATTTATAAATTCAAACTTGAACATATTTTCAAAATTAAATTTTTTTTTTAAAATCAAATTTCAAAATTCCTGAAAAAAATATTTTAGCAAATTTAAAAATAAGAAAATTAAAAAAAAAATAGGTGACAGCAAATTTTAAAATTAAAAAAAAAACTGGCGACAGCAAATTTAAAAATTTTAAAATTGCAATTTTAGTAATTTTAAAACATTTAAAATGCTAAAATTGTAAATTTCAAATTCCGAAAATTGCAATTTGGTAAATTTGAAAATATTTAACATGCTTGTTTAGAAAACTTAAAAACTGAATATATTGGTTTGTTGTTAATAATTTTTTTACAATTTTAGAAAAATAAATTTGAAGAACATTTTATCTTGTCTTTAACAGAAAATTACAGACTTTCGAATGGGCTTGATACCAAGTCATTCGCATGACAGGATATTATTTTATAAGCTTTTAAAAAGGGTCAAAAATTGCCTATTTCGGCACTTTAACTGCGAGTTACTCAAAATGCTGATGTGATAGACAAATTTGGTCTGCGGATTTGAAATCAGTTCAACAAACACTATAGAAATCACTAACGAAAATCCAATACGCATTTTCTTGTTCAGCTGTGTTATTTAAAATGAAATAGACACTTAAAAGTGAACATTTTTAAGTTTTCATATGTTTATAAAAACCAAAATAATAAAAAATTAACAAATTCTATTAACATCTTTATAAGGGGTCCAAATACCTTTAATTTAGTCCACATAGCTTATTTTCAAGCATACTTTTTGAGTCGATTTAGCAATGTCCGTCTGTCTGTTCATGAAACGGTGTAAACACGATACAGGTCGCAATTATCAACCGATTTTACTGAAATTTGAAACTTTAGCTTATTTTGGCACAAGGACGAAGCCAATTGAAATTGGAAAAAAAATATGTCAATGTTTTGACCTAGCCCCCATACGAACGTCCCCATATAATTTGCCTCAAATGACTCTAACGGTTTTATTAAAGATATGTACCTTTAATAAAACTATCGAATTTTAGCAGGTAATCGTGTTTTGTATTTACAAATCACCATACCGAATTTTAAAGCAATCGGACCAGTTCTTCTTGTATACCCCATACAAACAACCTTCCCGATATTCACAAAAATCTCTCAAATTAAAATTTTGTTTGTATGTATTAAACGCGTACTTTAAAAACTTTATTAAATCTGATTATTATCGGACAATTTTTGGACCTAGACCCATATAAAAATTTCGCCCAATATTCAGTTAAAGTGGTGTATTTACAACAAATAGAAGCCTAATTCACTTAAACTTGATTTGTGGATGTTTTTTACACTTTTTAAAGATTTAACAAAAGGTAAATCCCATCGGTCCATGTTTGAACTTGGGACCCATTTTCCGGGAAACACCGGTGTAGGGTATTATATGGCCGGTCTTGATCGATTATAATTTTCTTACTTGTTTTAAGTTGAAATAGGTCCAGAACTTTCTGGACCCTTTCAATTGGGAGTCAAATGACTCCATAAAAATTTCGGGAAATCAATAATTTCGTTCTGCTCCCGCATCGCGGTAGATGTGTAAATTTTTTGAAAATTTTTACTTAATCCGCGATGCGGGTGCCAAAGATTTTTTTGCGTTTTATGAGACTTCGGGGGATGCATTTGGAGTTACAGCAGAAGGTTTTCCACCATACCATAATTTTTTTAAGTGGCTTAACTCGGGGATATCGCTAATGAAGTTAAGATTTCAGGAATTCCCATAATTCGCAAAAAAAAAAAAATGTTTTCCAATATTTTTGAATGTGATCTTGGGTAGACAAGGAAGACCTAAATTTCAAAATAGATAACACCAACGAAAAACAACTTGGTTGCCTAGAAATAAGATGAAATATGTAATTTTTTGGGGGTTTTACTTTAACCGCGATGCGGAAGGGTAAGGAAATTTTTGATTTTGACGAAAATTGTATGGGATCATTTTAACACCCAATAGAAACTTGTTGGACCCCTTTCAGCTCAAACAAAAAATAAAAGTAAAAATCGATACGGCCTACTGCCCAGGACCATAAAAGACGGATGGAAGGAGGAGCGGACATTCGAAAAATTAGATTATTGCAAAAACTTTATTTAAAAAAGATATTTGGCAAGAAAATGTGTTGGAAAAATAATGTTAATGAAAAAAAAATTTGTTTGAAAAAAAATGTTTTTTTTGTGGAATGTACCGACATTTTCGTGATGTTCTTAAAACACCCAATCGTTATTCTTATGGGAACATAAACAGATATTATTAAAAAATGTTAAATCCCCTACCAAAAATTTTACTTTCAAGCATCCTTATTTGTACAGTTATGTGTGTAAGTTGTACATATGAATCACCAGATGTAATTGTTAATTTAAAAATAATATAAGTATAAAAGTTAGCCAATTAAAACTTTATATCATGCCCATGTATCATATCATTTTCAAATGTGTATGAAAAATCATTGTATAAATTTAACATAGAAATGTGCTTGCAGATAAAAGTATGTAAAAATCATTCTTAAATCTGAAAAATATATATTAAACCATTCATTAGGGTGGAGCGATTTTTCTCCATTTATCTTTTTTCATTATTTTTTTTTTCGGATTAAAATTGCTAATTTACCGTAAATTACGAAAAACAATATTGCAAATTTATTTTGGAATGTTAACATATTTATTTGAAACTAAATAAGATTAATCCAAAAATAAATCCACTTATTGAAAAACACAGCAAATGTCTTTGTATTCCTTTTTTGACTTCAAAGTCGGACAGGTCCGAAGAAAGTAAAAAAAAAATTCTAATTTTTTTTTTGCTCAATATATAAAAAAGAAATCTGAAAATGTTTTTGGTCTGTAAAAAATTAATTTTTTTTTTAAGATGTGCATATTTAAATATCGTTTTGCATAATATTTTTTTTTTTTGCCTTTAATACAATTTAAAAATTTGAAAAATGGCTAAATCTCTCCACCCTAATGTATATGGGGCATTCCATGTCAAATCGGACACTTTGAAAAACTTTTTTTTTAGATTTTCCCAATTTGTTTACAGTTTTTAGCACCCTTCGAAAACTCCTTCGTGGTAAATTTTCAGATTTTTTTGATGACCCGTTCAAAAGATATCGAATTTTTAAAATCATAACTTCTTCAATAATGGTCCAAATTTCAAATTTTTTTTTTTCAAAATTTTTGTTTTTTTACGTACTTTTAAAAAAAAAATCGCAAAAAATTCTTAAAAGCGCTCTAGTATGCGATTTTTAAGTTTTAAAATTTAAATCTCATTTTTGAAAATGTTTGTACTCTTCGATTTTTTTGAAATTTTTTCGTGTAAAACATCTATCGATTCTACAAATTTTTTGCCCAGGAGGATCGTGGGATAACGATTATTACTATTTTTTAAAATTTTTTGAAAAAATTTTATTGGCGGTTCCCATACAATTTTTTTTTTATTTTTTGTAAATTTATTTTATTTAATCAGCTTTTACCGGTCCAATGGTTCGTCCGAGAGGGATCATTAGTGAGACCGGCCCCCATTTATTTTTACCCTACAACATTTTTTCAAAATATACCTACGCCCCATCTCCACTCCCTAAGTAGGCTCCCATACAAATAACAGTTGGAGCAAATTTTATAAAAATGTAATTTTGTATGGGAGCCTACTTAGGGAGTTGAGATAGGGCGTTGGAATATTTTGAAAAAATGTTGTAGGGTAAAAATAAATGGAGGTCGGTCTCACTAATGACCCCTCTCGGACGCACCATTGGACCGGTAGAAGCTGATTAAATAAAACAAATTTACAAAAAATAAAAAAAATTGTATGGGGACCGCCTTAACAATTACAGATAGAGGGTAGGTGTGTTCAGAGAAAATGTTTGGACTAAAAAAATATTGTGGGTCGGTCATACATTTTGTTGCTCTAAGGGCACTATTAGGGCAGTTAGAGCGGTTGGAGCAAATTTTAAAAAATGTCGTTTTGTGTGGGAGCATCCTTAGAAATTGGAGATACGGTATTAGTTTGTTCCAAAAAAATGTTAATACGTAAAAAATAATTGGGGTCGGTCTTATAAATGACCCCTCTATGACGCACCGTTGGAGCAGTAGAAATGATTTTAAGATTGAAAAATTACAATAAATTTTTTTCAAAAAATTTTAAAAAATAGTAATAATCGTTATCCCACGATCCTCCTGGGCAAAAAATTTGTAGAATCAATAGATGTCTTACACTAAAAAATTTCAAAAAAATCGAAGAGTACAAACATTTTCAAAAAAGAGATTTAAATTTAAAACTTAAAAATCGCATACTATAGCGCTTTTAAGAATTTTTTGGAATTTTTTTTTAAAAAGTACGCAAAAAAACAAAAATTTTGAAAAAAAAAAATTGAAATTTGGACCATTATTGAAGAAGTTATGATTAAAAGAAGTTTGAGTAAAGGAACAAACTACCAATTTTTAAAAATTCGATATCTTTTGAACGGGTCAACAAAAAAATCTGAAAATTTACCACGAAGGAGTTTTCGAAGGGTACTAAAAACTGTAAGCAAATTGGGAAAATCTAAAAAAAAAAATTTTCAAAGTGTCCGATTTGACATGGAATGCCCCATATGTAATCATCCTGTTACCGCGAGAAAATATAAATTAGCCAACATTTTCAACTTATGATATGCGTGAAAAACTTTTTGAATAAACTTTACATTAAATAATATGAACAAAAAAAAAAAACAAATAATTATTTTTAATGGCGGTTGAATTTTACAACTCGCACAAGCATTTATGTTTAAATTCAATGCAATAAAACCCAAACTACATAACAACAAAAGTTTCATTCATAACAACTTTCTAGGATATTCACATTTAAGTACCTACAAATAGATAAGACAATAACACAAGCTGCTGCGTGTCTAAAGGTCCTGAGTCCTTATGATGAGAGAATAGAGTAGAAAAAAAATTGTTACTAAACTAAAATGTGGTAAAACATAACATGCACGTGTTTTCCGGCTTCAAAGTAATGAGTTAACAATTTTTGTTGTTGTTGGATAAAAAGGATGTTTACAAAAAACAAAAATAAATCTCAACTCAATTTATTTTTAAGGATTATGCGCAGTTTCCCAAAACAATGCAACAAGTTGAGTGAGATGAAGAAATAATGAGTTTTTCTCTAAATTTTACTTTCATACAAATGATGAGGAAAATTATTAAATCCTCTCAATTTATATAAAGGATATTTTTGAATTTACCTTTCGTTGTATGTTTGGGTTTGAATCAACAAGTGTTTTATTTTTTTTGTTGATTTGATGATACTCCTAAAAATGAATTCTGAATGGTTTTGGTTTAATTGTTGCCATACTAGGGTGGCTCGTTTTAGGGCTTTTCTCTCTGATCAAATTCTAATACCCGCCAAAAGTGTCCGTCCCCTAAGGGTAACTCACATGCAAAATATCACTCCGATCGGAGTTTATCTTCTGTCTCCATTTTGAGCCCCAAAATTGGGGTTTTTGCAAAAAAAGACTTTATTTAAAAAAAATAAAAAAATTTAAAGTTTTTTTATTTAAAAAACTAAAAAATTATTTTTGTTTAATATTCGATCGTAAATACTTAAATATGAAATCTAAAGATTTTACGATATCATTAACCCGTTCAAACTTGATACCATAAAAATGGCATGATTTTGAAGGTGTTCGCAAAACACCTTTTTTCAAAATTTCAAAATTTTATTGAAAAAAAATTTAAAATGTATAATTTTTTCTTTCTGAATTCATTAAGAACACCTTGGAGAAGAAAAATGTGAAATATGGCGGATATCCGTCGGGCCACTTTTATGGAATATCGGGGGGAAGTTAGCGTATTTCAAGGAAATGTTGGTTTTATCAATAATTTGGCTTAATAAAATCTTATAAATTTCATTTTTGGGAAAATTAACGGTTTTTTGGTGTCATGGCATTCTATTAAATAACTGTAAGTCTTTCATGAAATCTTACGGATCTAGGATGTCTTTAACCCACATTGGCTGGGGGTCAAATATGATCCCCGCAGAAAATTTGAAGTTTAGAGCTTAAATTTTGTGCTATAAACAAGTATCAAATGGCTTCCTTGCTGTTTCCCCAAACTATAATTTCGTATTAATATATTATCTTTAAAAAAAATCATTAACCCTTCTTGGTAGGGGGTCAAAAATGACCCATTCAGTAAAAAATATATATTTTGTTGATGTCAAAAAATTCAAGCACTATGCTTAAAAGTTTTTGCCGGGGTCATTTTTGACCCCAGGCCAATATGGGTTAAAGATGTCGAAAATAGGTAAGATTTTAGGGCTGAATTAAAGTTATCTAATAGATTGCCACAAATTAATTTTTTATAAAAAAATATATAATAATAATAATAATAATTTGATCCAATGATCAGTTTTTATTTATTTTCCAATTTAATTACAAATCATTTTTTAATAATTTAAACCTAAACGAGAACTGGTAACAATGACCGTCGTCTCGTTGTAGCGAAATCGACCAAGGGTTTTTGTGGGAATCGAACCCACGACCCTCTGTTTCATAGGCTAGCACGCTACCAACTAACCTACAGGGGCCCCTTAAAAAAATACATATTTTTTATTGAATGGGTCATTTTTGACCACCTACGAAGAAGGGTTAACGATTTTTGTAAAGATAATATGAAATAATAGTAAGAGTACAAAACACAAAAGCCGTTTTATACTTGTTTATAACATAAAATTTAAGCTCTAAACTTCAAATTTTCTGCGGGGGTCATCTTTGACCCGCAGCCAATGTGGGTTAAAGACGTCCTAGATCGGTAAAATTTCATGACAGACTTAAAGTTTTTTAATAGAATGCCACGACACCAAAAACCCGTTAATTTTACCAAAAATTAACTTTATAAGATTTTATTAATCCAAATTATTGATAAAACCTACATTTCCTTGAAATCCGCTAACTTCCCCCCGCGATTTCCGAAAAGTGGAACGACGGATATCCGCCATATTTCACATTTTTCTTCTCCAAGGTGTTCTTAATGAGTTCAGAAAGAAAAAATTATAAATTTTAAATTTTTTTTTCAATACAATTTTCAAATTTTGATAAAAGGTGTTTTGCGAACGCCCCCAAAATCATGCCATTTTTTTGGTATCAAGTTTGAACGGGTTAATGATATCGTAAAATCTTTAGATTTCATATTTAAGTATTTACGATCGAATATTATACAAAAATATTTTTTTAATTATTTTAATAAAAAAAATTTATATTTTTTTATTTTTTTTTTTAAAGTCCTTTTTTGCAAAAAAACCCAATTTTGAGGCTCAAAGTGGAGACAGAAGATAAACTCCGATCGGAGTGATATTTTGCATGTGAGTTACCCTTAGGGGACCGACACTTTTGGCGGGTATTAGAATTTGATCAGAGAGAAAAGCCCAAAAACGAGCCACCCTATTCCCATACTCCTTTTTATCTTTTGTACATATTTATGTATGAACGAATGTTGTGAGTTTTCTTATTGAAATTTAGAATTCACGTTGAGGTTTGGATATTTTTGACATCAAATGTAATTGAAACAAATATCAAAGTGTCAGCAACAATTTAACCAATATGTTTTTCATTGCACCAATGCATTGCAATGCCCAAATAGAAAAAAATATATAAATTTGGTTTAGACAGACAGGATAGTTAAAAGAAAATAACTAGATAAATACAGAAAATCGCAAAAATCCATATTGGAAAAATATTTGAACAAAATGGGATAAATCGTTGCCAACAAATGTACAAAAAGACATTTAAAAATAAGTTATTTCAAAGGTTACTTAATTTTTTCATGGTGAATCTTTTCTTCCCCTGATCTAAATTTAAAATTGTCAAACAAAAAAAAACAAATTGAAATCATTGCTATAAATTTTAAAAAATACATTATGTAAAAATTTTTTTTAACATTTTATAGCTTTTCTAGAGGTCCTAGGGCAAAAATTCAAGATCACGAGAAAACTTTTATTGCATTTTCTGGCCTAAGAGCAAAAATAGTAAAATTTGGTGAGCATCGCTAAAAATTTCCAAGAATCAATTTTTATATTATTTTTTCTAAAAAACTTCAATTGCATTTAATGGCTTGACTGGAGTTCCTAAATCAAAAATAGCTAAAATTGGAGATCATAACTTTAAATTTCTAAAAATTAATTTTTATATGAAATAAAAAATTAAAATAGATCAAAAATAAAAATAATTATTGATCGTCGCTACAAATTACAAAAAAACATTATTAAATTATTTTTTTTATACAAGTTTTATGGTTTTTGAGAAAAATAATTAATAAATTAGTTAATTACTAGAGCAAAAATAACGAAAATTGGGAATCATGGCTATAAATTTTAAGTTTTACAAGAATTTTTTCTAAAAAAATAATTGTATTTAGTGCCTTAATTAGAGGTTTTAGTTCAAACAGGCAAAAAAAGGTGATCACCACTTTTATATAATGTTTTTTCTAAAAAACCTAAACTGCATTTTATGGCCTTACTAGAGGTTCTAGAAAAAAATGGGAATCGTCGTAATAATTTTCCAAAATCCAAAAAATAAAAAAACTTAAGTTGTATGTAATGGCATTAGAGGTCCTACAGCTAAAATTGCAAAAGTTACGGATCATTACTATACATTTCAAAAAGTCCATTTTTATAAGATTTTTTCTCAAAAACTAAATTGTATTTTATTCCCTAACTGGAGATCCTAGAAAGAAAATAGCAAAACTTGGTGATCACCGCTATAACTTTGAAAAATTAGTTTTATATGATTTTTTTAAAAAAGCTTAGTTTGCATTTTAAGGCCAAATTAGAGGTCATAAAACAAAAATAGCCAAATTTATTGGCCATCGCTGTAATTTTCAAAAAATCCATTATCATATTACTATTTCATTTTATGGCTTAACAAGTCCTCGAGCGAAACTAGCAAAAATTGAAGATCACTGCTTTAAATTTCATAAAATGTTTTTTTGATATGATTTTTTTCCAAAAACCTCAATTGCGTTTTTGAGCACAACACTGCTTTAAATTTCATAAAATGTTTTTTTTTTATATGATTTTTTTCTAAAAACTTCAATTGCGTTTTGTGGCACAACTAGAGGTCCTAATGGCTAAACTAGAGGTCCTAGATCAAAAATAGAAAAATATGGTGATCATCACTATAAAAATATCAAAAAGTCATTGTTAAATGTTTTTTTTTTAATTTTATGGTCAAAATAGCAAAAATTGGTAATCAAGTTTTTTTTTTTCTAAAAACCTTAAATAAAATTACATGGCTGAACTAGAAGTCCTAGAGCAAAAATATCAAAAATATTAAAAATTATCATTGCTATAAATATCAAAAACTCAATTTTCCAAAAATTTAAAAAAAAATTGTTTAATGAATATTTTTTAAAAAACTTTTATTGCATTTAATCACTTAACTCCAGGTTCTAGAGCAAATCTTGTAGAACTCCGCTTTGAATTTCCAAAAATTTTGTTTATAAAAAATGTTTTTGCATTTTATGGCTTAATTAGAGGTCCAGCGCAAAAAAGCAAATATTTTTGATCATAGTTAGAATGCATTTTCGTAGATTTTTTTTAACTTAAATTGCATTTTAAGGCCTAATTACATTGAGTTTTATGGCCTTACTGGAGGCCCTGGAACAAATATAGCAAAATTTGTTAATCATCGGTATCATTTTCCATAAATGCGTTTTTATATAATTTTTTTTTTTTAAATACTTAAAATGCATTTTATGGCTAAACTAAAGGTCCTAAAGCGAAAATTGCTAAAATTGGAGGTCATCGCTATAAAATTCAAACGAGTCATTATTGCATGAATTATTTAAAATAAAAAAAACTTTAATTGCATTTTATGGCCTAACATATGGTGCTAGAGCAAAAAATTGCTAAAATTTTGGATTTTCACAAAAAAATTTCTTTAACATAATTTTCTTAAAAAAGTTTAACTGCAAGTTTAACGGCTAAATTAGAGGCCCAGAGCAAAAAATAAATAAAAAAAATTTCATTTTATGGATTAACTAAAGCTCCTTGATCGAACATATCAAAAGTCTGTGATCATCGCAACACATTTTCCAAAATCCTTTTTTATACTATTTTTCAAAAAAAAAACATTTATTTGCATTTAATGGCTTAGCCAAAGGTTTTAAGTTAAAAAAAGGAAAAATTTGAGATCATCGCTATAAATTTTCAAAAATTACAAATTACAAAAAATTTATTGTTATATGATTTTTTTTCATAGAAGTTTTGTGGTAAAAATAGCAAAAATTGGTAATCAAGATTTTTTTTCTTAAAATCTTTAAATACATTTCAATGATAAATTAAAGTTTCTAGAGCAAAATATCAAAAATTTAGTTGCATTTTGAACTAAAGTAGAGTTCTTTGAGCAAATATTGATGATCATAGCTATAAAATTCCAAAAATGCATTTTATAGATTTTTTTTTTGAACTGGCATTGCATTTTATAGCTACACTATTGGCCATATAGCCAAAACAGCAAAATTTGGTAATCATCGCTATAAATTTCCAAAAATCCGGATTTATATGAAATTTACCAAAAAAAAAAACATTAACTGTGGTTTTTGGTGTAACTCAAGGTCCTTAAGCGAAAATTGCAAAAATTGGGGATCATCGCTATAAATTTCAAAAATCTTCATTTTTAACTAATTTATTTTTTAAATAACAATAATTGCATTTTATGACTTAAATAAAGATGCTAGAGCAAAAATTGGGGAGCATTGCCAAAAATTCCCAAAATTAATTTTTATACAATTTTGTTGTAAGCAACTTTAATATCATTTAATCGCCAAACATGATGCTAGAGAAAATATAGTGATAATTTGGGATTGTCGCTATAAATTACAAAAATTAATTTTAAAATATTTTTTTTTTTAAACTTTAGCATAAAATGGGGATCATCGCTATTAATTTCTTAAAATTAATTTGTTTGTGTTTTTTTTTTTCTTCAAAACCTTTAAAATATTTTTTTTGCTTTACTAAAGGACCCAGAGTAAAAATAGCATAAATTGGGTTCATCCCTTGAAATTACCAATTTTATATGAATTTTTTTCTAAAAAATTGTAATTGTATTTTTTGGCTTAATTATTTGTTCTAGAGCAAAGATTTGTGATCATCACTTAAACTTTTAAAAAATCAATTTTTCTTAAAAACTTAAATTGCATTTTATGACCTAACTAGAAGCGAATATAGCAAAAATTAGTGATAATCTCAATAATTGCAATTAACTAGAGGTTCCAGAGCAAAAATTTTTGATTATCGCTAAAAAAAATCCATTTATTTTAATATAAATTCCAGGGTTGGCAACCGATACCCACCTAGAATAACGGTATTTGGCTATTGTACCGCAACCAATAAAGATATGGACATTTTCAAAAGCGATTGTGAAAGCTAATGAAATTTCTAGTATTTTAAATGTGTAACTTCGTGTTTCTACCGGTTCGTTTTCGAAATATAGGTCAATACCTTTATAATACCGTTTGAAACGGTATTATAAGTGTATTGGCATATATAACTAAAACGAACCAGTAGAAACACGAAGTGACACATTTAAAATACTGGAAATTTCATCAGCTTTCATAATTGCTTTTGAAAATGTCCATATCTTTATTGGTTGCGGTACAATAGCCAAATACCGTTATTCTAGGTGGGTATCGGTTGCCAACCCTGATAAATTCTGTATAAAAATCTTAAGTAGCATTTATGGACCAACTAGAGGTCCTGGAGCAAAAAAAATGGGCAAAAAATTGGTGATCAACACAATAATTTCTAGAAATAAATTTCTATGTGAGTTTTTTTTTTTTAAAGTAAATGCATTTCATGCCACACATAGAAAGGTCTACAACAAAAATAGCTAAAATTAGTGATCCTCGCTATAACTTTCGAAAAATCCAAATAAACATGAATTTTTTTCTAGGATATTTAAATTTGCATTAAAAGGCTTATCTAGAGATCCTAGAGCAAAAATAACGCAAATTGGGGATCATTAAAAAAAAAAATCATTTTTATACGATTTTTTTCTAAAAAAAAACTTTAAGAGCTTTAATAAACGTCCAAGAACAAAAGATGCAAAAAATGGAGGCCATCGCATTTTCAAAAATCCATTTTTAAATAAATTTTTTAATGAAAAAAAAGCAAACATTGATCATTGCTATAAAATTTGAACATAAAAATATAACATGAGATCCTAAAACATACAACTAGAGATCCTAAATTAAAAATAACAATAATTGGGGTACCATCGTTATAAATTTACAAAAATAATTTTTGTACGATTTTTTTTCTAAAAAAAAACTTTAATTGCATTTAATGGCGATGAAGTCTAAGAATAAAAACTGCAAAAAAAGGGAGATCATCGCTTTTCCAAAAATCTATTTTTAAATTATTTTTCTAGGTCAAAAAAAGCTAAAATTTATATAGCTATAAAGTTTCAAAAATCAATTTTTATAAGAATGTTTTCTAAAAATCTTTTATTGCATTTTATGACTTAGCTAGAGCTCCTAGAGCAAAAATGGGAAAACTTGGGAATCACGGAAAAAACAACAATAATTGTTTTAAGGAAAAAACTTTAATTGAATTTTTCTGCCAAACCGGGCCTCTGGGCAAAAATAAATTTTTAAATTTTTTCAAAAAAAGTCTTTAATTGCAATTTAACTAGAGGTGCTATAGAAAAAACAGCGAAATTATAGATCATTGCTGCATATTTCCGAAAATCCATTATTATACGATTTTTTTCTATAAAACTGTAAATTGTATTTGATGACTTAATTAGAGGCCTTAACGCGGAAAGAGCTAAAAATTGGTGATCACCACTTTAAATTTCTATAAATGGCCTACATAAAAAAAAACAAAAATAGCTAAAAATTTCCAAAAATTAATTCTTATATTAATTTTTTTTTTTTGATTTTTTTTCTAATCAAAATATGAAAATTTTACATTATTTTGTTGAATTCATTAATTTTTAATAATTTAAAAATTATCCCATTTTATAATATGAAAACAATATCAAATATGTATATTGCCACAAACGCTTTAAGGATATGTAAATATATTACAAACACGTCTAAAATCATACAAATATTTTGAAAAAAGGAACTTGTTATGCATGAAATCTAATCACTTGATATCATACTTTAAAAAAAACACAAACATGATTTGAACAGATGTATATTCGCATAATGCAATGAATATTGCCGTAATGCTTGTCATATATATTTTACATTGTTAACTTTGAAATAAAACTGAAAGGTTTTAAATTACTACAAATCTTTTTATTTGCTACTGTTTTATGTTTGTGATTTGTTTGTAATTGGTTGCAGTAACATAATATTTCCGATATTTTGTAAAATAAGTAGCATCTAAAATAAACATTTATTGGAAAAGGTTTTGTCAGTAGTAATGAAACTTTTTTCCCACTGGTCCAATTTTTTTCTGAGGTTATATGGAGCTTTTCAAAGACGGACGGATAGCATTTAATTTCGTGAGTGTGAATAAAATTTATGTCATTCACCTGAGGTTGCGTTAAAGTTTTTTTTATTTTTTATAAGGGTTTAGGTTGAAAAATGTTGAAGAAAATTTAATTTCAAAAAATTTTTTATATTTCTATAAATAATTTTTTTAATTTTTTGTCTACAAAAAAATAACCAACACAAGTAGGTAAAAACTAATGACTTCTCTTTAAAAATGCCAACAATTAAAAAAATAACATACACAAATCATTAAAAATTAAAGAAGAATCACTTATTTTTTCTTACAGAACAAAAATAAATTACTTAAAAAATTGAATGATAATGAAAGTCTTTACTTTTTATGTTGTTATTTTTGAAACAAAGAAAAGAAATAGTCATTTAAAAAAACTTAACATTGAACAAATGTTTTTTCTTTTAAAAACGACAATACTTTTTAAATAAACTACAAACATTTAATGACATTATTTTTTAAGGGTACATGAAATGTTCACTACATTGCACAGTGTGCCAGCATCCCTGAATTTTTGCCAAAAATAGACCGCTTAGCCTATATCTCAAAAAAGTATTATATATGGGTGTCAGCGATCCTTTAGATCGCTGATCACGATTCTGGAAAAAAAAATTTGAAAATCTAAAATGGCGGATCCAAAATGGCGGACATGATTTTTTAATTCTTTGCATGTTGTATTTACTATAATCATTGTCTATGTATTTGGGATCGTTAATAACGAATATGAGCTCAGCCTTTTAAAATTCAAAATGGCGGATCCAATATGGCGACAAATTTAAATATAAGATTTTTTATATATTGTCTCTTTTTGCCAAAAACTTAGATTTTAATGGTTTTTCGGATGTTAAAACTGATTTTGGAATTAAAGATTCGAAATTCGAAATGGCGGATCCAATATGGATCCGCCATTTTGATATTACTATAATAATTTTCCATGTATTTAGGGTCGGTAATTTCGAATATGAGCTTTAATTTTTTAAATTCAAAATGGCGGATCCAATATGACGGATCCAATATGGCGACAAATAAAATATAAAATTTTTTTCTATGTTGTCTGATTTTAATGGTTTTTCGGATGCCAAATCTGATTTCAGAATTAAATATTCAAAATAGCGGATCCAATATGGCGGACAAGATATTTCAATTATTGATTAATATCACTAGGAAATGATTGCGTAACACGAATACGAACTCAGACTTTTTGAAATCAAAATGGCGGATCCAAAATGAAGGACATAGTATTTTAAAAAAATTTACAATGTATACATTCCTAAATTTTTATAAACCCCTCTTTTTGCTTTTATCAGAAAATTTTAATAAAATAATTCTCTTTTAAATGCGCCAAAAAGTTAATATATCCAGTGGGACATTTAAGAGGGAACTCTTTTATTTCCAGTTAGCATTTGCAATCCTAAATGTACAAATAATGCTATTTGCTTACAATTTCACAAAAAATATTTAAAATGCTATCGCCAAAATATGCCCGCTTAAATGCGTTTTATCATTTATTATGTTTAGCACTAGAGATGGACGCTGGTCAAGTAACTCAATTTTTTTGTTCATGAGTGATAAGTGAGTGAGACATTTTTTGTGCTAGTGATTCGTAGTGAGTGTCATTTCTTTGCGTGAGTCAAAATTATTTAATTGTATTGATATATGCCCGCTTAAAAAAATCCCAGTTTTAATGTTTAGCACAAGAGATGGACGCTGGTCAGGCGAATCACGCGTGATCGAAAGTGAGCGTGTCTTAAATTTTTTGTTCGTGAGTGACAAGTGAGTGAGACATTTTTTACGTGAGTGGTTCGTATTGAGTGCCATTTTTTTGCGTAAGTCAAAATTTTATAAGTGGATTGATTTAGTTTTACAATTTTTTCGTTTTTAAAATGTTTAGCGTGAGTTACGCGAGAGCGTTAGTCACACGTAAATAGTGAGTAAGAATTCGCAAAAATGTGAATAGAATACACTGTTAAGTAGAGACAGATTGTAGTTCAAGGTTTGTCAATATCGTTTGGACTTTGGTGTTGAAAAAATGCGGATTTCAACAAAAGTATGAATTTCGACTAACAGGTATATCTTTTGGAGAACTTCGCAGAAAATTTGAAAAAATATTGTGTTGAAGTACAAAAAAAAATTATTTGATTCATGAATAAGAAATATAAAAAAATCTCAAACTTTAACTTTAACCTCATGCAAAAAAAAAACTTTAAGGTACAATAAAAAGATATTATAAATGCACAAAATTCAAGATGTTGACATTCTAAAAAAATATTTTTAAATGTGTGTTGCCTTTCAGACCTTATTGGCCAAAAAAATGGAAATCCTGGCCCACAGTACGAAAAATATTTGTTATTTTATTAAGGGTTTGTGATTGAGGAAAAAAACATTGTATTTCTAAAGATTATTTTTAATGTGGATTTATTCCATTATTATTATTTTAGTTTTATTTAAAAATTTTGTATTTATTCGTGTCATATAAAAAAGAAAATATGAATAACATCCTATTGAATTCTTAATGACATCATCATTCAATAAGTATTAGAAAATCCTTTAATTCAAATAATTAAATTGTGTCATACTTTAAGCCAGATAACCTACTTTAATATCTTTACCTAACATTATTATTTTTTTGAAATCTCTATTACAATTTGCTGTACAAAAACAGCACTACCAATTATTCTAGTATCTTTTGCATGTTGTTTTCAAAATTAGTAAACATACAAAATTGCTACAAAAAAACAAAAAATCTTTGTTGCCATAATTATAAAATCTGAATATCAACATTTTTTGGTTTTTATATATTTTCGCCAACAACCAACAAAAACTTTTACAAAACAAATAAAATTTCATAATCACATGGTTGAAATCTAATTAAAATGTTTGCAGGATACCAAAAACAATGACAAAACAACCACACAAAAAAAAATCACTTAAAATATTAATTTTATACTAAAACTACAACTGCGAATTTGACACACATGTGGAGAAGTACGAGAGCAATGTGACAACAATGATTAGGGACGAGATTAGTTATAATACGTAAAATGTGTTTCAAAACATAGAAAAATAAAACTTATTTTAAGTTCTTAATTTAAATAATTTAAATAATATTTTGTTTTTTTGATGCCGTAAGGGGAGGAGCAGACAAAAAATTGCATGCAAGTAAAAACAGTGAGAATTGTAAAAAAATTATTTACATTTTGTTATTTTAACATTACAAAAAAAAAGTGGAAAAAAGTTTAACATGCAGACAACAAAGCATGCAAAATATAAAACCAAGATTTAAAGCATTTAGAACTTTTACTTTTAATGTCATCTTAGTGACCCTTGAACTTATAATTTTAACCGCTAATACTTTACTGTATCCAGTTCCAGAGAAAAAAAATAAAAAAAAGTATGTTTCATAACCTCATTTTTTGGATAAAATCGATTTGTTTACCTTATATGGTATTACCCAGCAAAATTTTCGGTTGCAAAGAACCGATTGTGGAACAACTTATACTTCCCTAGAACCTGTTCTAATTCTTGTGCAACACCGATTCTTTCTACAAAGGGATTGTCCCAAAAGCAACAGGTGTTTGTAAACAAAATTAGAACACATTTTTGTTCCTCGGAATCGGTTCTAGAAGTGAAATTTGGAAAAGAAACGAAAATTAAAGAAATATTTTGAATTGCACATAATTTTTTTTTTTAATTCTTGAGAACCAAAATCTTATGAAATTTTGATGCAGAGAACAAGCTTTACAATAATTTTCACTTAACTTGTTCTGAATAATTAAAATGTAATAGAGTATGGTTACCGAAGAACCTGTTCTATAACAAGTGTTGTCAGAATCGGTTCTGAAAAAGTGTCCTGGGTGCAATCACAATAGCCAATAAATTTGAGCTTTGCAACCATAACTAGCATATAGTATTATCCAATGGGTAAGCATAACCCTGCAAGCATTTCGATACGAAGAAGATACCCAAGCGTATCGCCTGGAAGATAAATTGTATTGCGGGGATATCTTCTTCGTATTGCGGAAGAAACACCCTTTGGTAGAAATCGTGTCCCGAAAGCAATACGCCCAAGAGATTCGAAAGCAATTCCTCTGGAAGATAAATGGGCAATATTGCCAGATAATCGTTTGGAAGATAAATTTATGATTTTACTCAAATTTTACCTAGAAAATATTGCCAGATAATCCCCTAAGCGATATCCCCAATGTTGTTCTTGGAAGATAAAAAGAAGATGTCCGCCGTTTTTGTTTCAAAATTATGGTTTTTATTGTTAGATATAATTTAAAAGAAAACCACACTACAAAAAATTGTCTTGAATAATGAATTCTTGATTGGTTCCATGATCTTGATAAATGTTGTGCGTCAAAAATTGGTCACAAATTTGCTGGACCTAATGGAGAAACGAAATGCAGTTAATCAACAGTGCAGATTTATATTTATTTGTTGCAAATGCATTACTTACCTCTTAAAACCACTTTTCAGGAATTTTTGTTTGATTTATTTCACATTTATTGCGAAAAACTGAAGAAAAACGATATTATAATATGGAAATTTATTTTTGACAACAAATAAAATATTTTGATTTCGTTCTTTTTTCATCCGTATGATAAAAGGAAGATATCGTATATGAATCGCGCAGGTGAAAAATCACCTGGAAGATACATTTTCGATAATTTGGCGATTTTATCTACTTTATAATTGACAAAAAAAATATATTTTTTTTAAATACTGCTAACATATCCTCAAAATGATAAAAGGAAGATTTTAAAAATATACTACTTTGATGATTTGTAAATACGATAAAAAGAAGATATCCCCGCAATTTCTCTTAGGCGATATTTCTTCCAAATGTTTGCAGGGAAGTAAAACTGTATTTTATAATTTTTGTTGGTTATTTGATGATCGTGATCGTACTAAGAGATTGTACAATTTTCTTCTTTTAATTCTCAATGAGGGTAGAATTGAATATGTATTAATATTTTAGTTTGAACATTAGCGATTTGTCATATAAATTGCATTTGCTATTTGTAGTATTTTAAATTTTTTTATTGCTAAATAGTCTTGACAATGGAATCTGAAAAATTCCGAAACACATGACCACTAACAAGCAGAGTCGAATTCGTGTCACCTCCGATCTTCATGAAATTTGGATATGTTGTTCAGAACGAAAATTAATTTGACACGTATTTTTTTTTAGCTGCCCAAACTCATTTTTACGGTTGGTCGATTTGTATGTGGGGAAGTTGACCTTTTCAGTTTTTTACGAGTTATGCCTAATTACTCAAAATTAATATAGGCATATTTGGTAACAGATTAAAGGTATTTAAAATAACTATTTCGTGATGATAACAACGTGTTAATAAAGTTAATATCGTCCTAAAATGTTGGTATTTTACTTAATATGATTAAAAGTTGTGCACTAGAGCTAGGGTTGCCAGACGGCCTGGAATGGCCTGGATTTTTCAGTTATTTAAGGTCTGGTCCAGTTTCCAGTTAAAATATAATTTGTCCAGTTAAAAAAGGATTTCTTTAATTTTAACAATTATTTCTTATTAAATATTGAAAAAAACATTAATTATATATAAAACATAAATTTTCACTACTTTTTTTACAACTTTTTTGAGCATCTCGGGCCATCTAGCGTTGATTTCGGTACGAATGTTTTCCTTGAGCTCGTCGATGATTTAAGAATTGTTGGCGTACATTTTGCTTTTAAAAAATATGTCTGGATGGGTCAAATATGCAAATGAGGGTCAGTTGTTGTCGCCCTTTTTTGACATACACGTCCGGGAAGTTTTAACTGGCCTTCTAGTTATCCAGATTTGACCACTTTTTACTTATTTCGTGGGGTTGTTTAAAAAGAACTTGTTATATTTAGGTATAGTACTGTACATATTTAAATAAATAAAGGACATATACCAATGAAGAGCTAAACATCAATTTCGAGGTGATCGGAAAAGTAATGGAAATGCTTAAAAAAGCACATATTGCCATGGCCGATAGAGAAGGCCATTTAAATGATGTTATATTTCAAAAGTAGTCCAAAATAAAAATTTGTATCTCACATATGAAAATCGGTTGATTTTTTTTATTATTACTTAAAAAAAAAATGTTGATGGGTCCAGTTACTTTTTCAAAATCCAGCTGAAAATTTTCCATTGTCCAGTTATTTGACTTCTTGTAACCTAACCAAAAAATGTATGGGATGTGCAAAAGTGAATTTTTTATCGCTCTCCGCACATTTTCGGTTGTGTTTGGAGTAAAAACGAGAGAGCGGACGAGCTCGCGAAACAAGGTGCTGATGGTATTGGTATTTCTGTGCATATTGATCCACCAATCCAGCACTTCAGATCGCTACGCGACATTCAAAACACTGCAATGGCTAATAGAAAGTGGAGAGAGCTAACAACAAGTGCGATCAGTAGAAGATTGTGGGCATGCTACAATCTAAGAAAACCGAGTACTTACTCTCACTCACTAGATGGAACTGCCGTGTACTTACTGGAGTGATCACCGGGCACTGCCTAATAGGTTATCATAGAAAGAAGATGGGACTTATTTCTGATGCAAGCTGTAGAAGGTGCGATGAACCTAACACTGAAGAAACGGTCGAACATATTCTTTGCCAATGTCCTGCTTTGGCCAGAACCCGACTGCACATTTTAGGCAGACATGACTTCGAGAGCTTGGAAACGGATTCGAATGTCGAAATAAGGCAAATAGTACAATTCGCGATGAGGACAAATGCGTTCTATCAGCGTCGCTGAGGAATTATTGTGGTTTCGCTATGGACCATCCGGTCTATGTGAGGAGTCTTTGACTCCGCCACCTCTAACCTAACCTAACCTTGGAGTAAAAAATGATATATGTCCAGAAATTGGACTTCTAGGTTGCAAACAGGCCATGCGGTTTGAACTTTTGACCTCAAAAATGGGGTTAAAAACCTTTATAGATTATTTTGGGTGTAACTCTTAAAATAAAAGTTTTTCGCAACTAAATTTAATAACAATTTTTTTGTAGAATCAAAATGCAAAGATTTTTCTCTCATACTGTTTTGACGTAAATATGTTCGATCGCGGTGTTTTGAGCGGTTAAAGTTGAAATTTTGGTCAGAACTTTTTTTTGAAAATTCTCGTAAATTTTTTAATTGGGGAAAACTTCAGCTTTTTGCATAATTTAATAGGGTATTGAATGTAGTTTTCCAAAAAAAAATTTGTGCAAAAATATATCGACCCTTTCTGAAAATTTGAGAAGATATTGCATTTAATACGTGCTAAAACATATCAAAAAAAATAACACAGGCAACACTTTTTTTGCACGGGTTCTGATAACTAATTTTGGGTATTAGGGGTACGCTGATTTCAAATCTAGCCACCGTTTTTTTGGGTCAGCTCTAGTTTTCGAGATATAGCCTAAGGAAACTTTGAAAATAGCCTGTTTTTGGCATGTTTGTGAGTCTATATTTACCAACACTTGTCTTACATCCAAAAAGTGAATGACGATTTTAGGTATGTTATATATATGCTGATTCCAAAAATGCTCTTACTTTTGTTGAGTCATCTTTAGTTTTTGAGATATCGCTAATTTTGTCTGAATTTGTATGCCCTTTTTAATAACTTGAAAACTAAAGCTGTCAGAAAAAACCTAATACCAGTTTTGGAATCCTGACATTCAATATAGTTAAGTTCGTATTTAAAACTGAGGCACTAAAATTTTTTTTTGGAAATTATAGCCAAGCAAAATTGGTAAAAATCACACTTTTTAGACTCTTTAACAGCGATTTGCTCGCGAACGCGAGCTGATGGAAACAATTGGATAACATATTCGGAATCAGCACACTAAAATACATATAAATCAGTTGTCAAAGGTCAGGCAAATTGAAAATTCAAATTTTGTCAACCTGTGTAATCAAAGGGGGTCTAAAAGTGAGTGATTTGGCCTGGAATGCCCCATATGTAAGTCCTTTGTACGATTGACATAACTGCTATTTTACTAATTTAAATACTCCATTGGTTAAGGCAATTATTTCTTTGTTCATACATTAAAATTTCTTATTTTCTGCTTTTGTAGCGTTTTATTTGTAATTTATTTTTGCGTGTTGTACTTTTTTAAGGTTTTTCATACCAAATTAAGTATTAATTTAATATGTCATATACTCAAACATGTTAACAATGCACTTAAGAAATATGAATGGATATGGGAGATTCAATCATTTTGTTTTTATAAAAATTAAGGATTTTTATAAAATTTTTCGGTTAATAAAAAAAAAATCCAAAGAAATGTTATTCAAAAAATTTTTCACCCATGTTTTCATGAACTCAAAAAAATTACACGAAAATATTTTAGACTTTTGTTGTTTCACTTATTCCATTTTAGCAATTTTCATACTTTTACACTCAAAAAAAAAAGTTTGTAAAATGACATAAAATCCCCGTGATTTTACGGGGCAGGTTTTGTAAAATATGTACTAGCAAGAATCCCCGTAATGTTACGGGGATAATTTGTAAATTGATTTAACAAAAAAATTACGGGGAGAAAGTGTAAATTTACAATTTTTTTGTAAAATATTATTGTAGACTTACAAAAAAAGTTGTAAATTTACGAAATAAAGTAGAAAATCGAAAAATAAAATTGTAAATTTACAAATTGTTTGGTTTAACTACAGTTTTTAATGGCAAAAAACTTGAATATTTACAGTAAAAAGTGGTAAATTTACAATTTTTATTGTAAATATACCATTTTTTCTTATTTTTTTGCCGTAAAAACAGTAGTTTAACCAAATAATTTGTAAATTTACAATATTGTTTTTGTATTTTCTACTTAATTTTTGTAAAATTACAACTTTTTCTGTAAGTATACAATTTTGTTTTCTAAGCTTTCGTATTTGTTTTGTAAATTTACAAAAAATTTGGTATATTTACATATTGGTTTTGTAAATTTAAAGGTTTTTTCCATTGGTGCATCTTATTTTTCCTTCTTCGGCAGCTGGAGTAGCACTTTAACAACCTGAAATGATTTTTTCTTTTTCACTTGAACACTTTTAACAAACTTTTTAGAGTATAACACTGCACATATGAGAATTGCGAAGGAGGCTGCACAAGAAATTTCTTATATTTTCAAGAAAAACTAGTCAAAAAAATTACCTTTTTTTCGGATTTTTAATTATTTTAGCAAGTATTTTTAAAAAATTATAAAAAAAACTTTGGATATTGTAGATTGGACGTTTGAGTACCTGATAAAATAAGAAAAAACTTAATTTTTCATAATTGACAGGTTTTGATTGACATTTTAGTGCCAGATTTAAAAAAAAAGTACCAAAAAATATGGTAAAATTACCAAAAAATGGTAAAAATACAAACAAAAAAACTAGAACAATAATATAGTAAAAACATATAAAAATTGTGGTATTTTACTTAAAGCAAGTTACCAAAAAATTGTCTTGATATTCAATTTTTTTGATAAAGCTTACAACTAATTGAAAAATGTTTGTATCCGGAACTTAAAAAATTTTCAAAATTTTTTTATGAAATTTTTTATTTATAAAAAATAATTTTTAACAAAATATGGACTTAGAAAATTTTTGCGTCTCCTATTGTTGCATAATTATTTTTCAATACAAATTTTTGTTTAATTACATTTTTTTGTGTCAAAAAACTAAAAACCTTGTAAACTAAAAATCTTGAAAAAAAAATTGTTTGTAATAAAAAATTTTTTGGTAGAAAGACTAAATACTATCAAATAAAATGTTGTTGTACAATTACAATTTTCTTGTGTAAAACAACTAAACACCTTGTAATTTTTTTTTAATTTGTAAAATAATTATTTTTTTTGTTAATTTACCTAAAAAAATTGTTAAATAAATTTACCAACATATTATAGTAAAATTACAAAGCGCACGGTAGTTTTTGTTTTATTAAAAATACAATAATTTTTGTAAATAGACAAAAATATTAGTAAAATAGAATTACAAGACCTTTTGCTTGTAATTTTACAAACTTTTTTTTTTGAGTGTATGTGAAGATATCTCGAAAACTAATTGCGATATGCCAGTTCAAAGATCATATTTGGACTCGGCACGTCAAAAACATTAGGTAAAGTGTAATTTAGAACCAGGGTTTCAACAAATTAAAAAAAAATTAAGGGAAAATACATCCTTTTTTACATTTTTACCACTTAAGTTTTACACCCAGTATATCGAATATCTGTCTAATTCTAAAAATATGAAGAAAAACGTTTTGCCACAAAAAACTTCAGGTATTAGTAAAAACATACACTCAAAGAAAAATGCTTCATCATATTGATGATACGGTTTCATCACTTGCTGTCATCAATTTTGATGACAAATTTCATCATATTGACGAAGATTTTCTTCTATATGATGAAACATGTCATCCAAATTGAAAAAACAAGTGATGACACATTTCATCATGTCATCAAAAAGTGTCATAATATGCCTTTCAAATGTTTTTTTTTGTAAATAAATAAATTAATGTTAAAATAAATAAAAATATTAAATAAATATATTAAAAAAATATAAAAAAATATAAAAAAATAAAAAAAAACAAAAAAAAAATTAAAAAAAATTCCTGCCCCGGCTGGTACTTGAACCCACGTTCCCCAAGTTGCAGTGTTTATTGTCGACGCCTTAGCTAGTTCAGCCAACTATAGATAAAAATCTCGCACCGCTACTTAGTTACATAACGTTTTCTAATATGTAATTGTGAAGACTCAACATTTTTCGTTATATACAATGTATAATATGTATATAAACATGTTTTTAACGTTTGTTTATGGGAATTTGTAAAGACTCAAACATTTTATGAATGTACAATATCCCTCTCTTTCCCTCTCACTGCTTTTAGCAAAGCATAGTTACGCACAAACTTTTAGCGTTATTATTAGCACACAACAAACAAAACGGCTTTTTATTGGTATTATGTATTGTCATGATGTAGGTCAGTGGCTAGAGGCTAAGCCCAACAAACAAGAGGTACGGCGTTTCTAATCTCGGTGGATACGAAAAAAAGATGTAAGTTTTTAAAAATTAGAAAATAACAAACAAATGTAAGCTAATAAAAATAAATTAAATAAAATCAAATAACAAAAAAAATTTTTTTCTTATTTTTTTTCTTATTTTTCAAATAAAAAATGGTATTGATGACACCGCTTCATCATATTGATGACAAGTTACATTGGACGAAAAATGATGTAACATTTCATCATATTGATGTTACTTTTCATCAATATGAAGAAGCTTTTTCTTTGAGTGTACACAATTTTTATCATTTTGTAGCCCATATGGACGATTATGTCGCACAAAAGAGAAAACAAAAAAATCAACATGTTGGTAAAAAGAAAATCAACATGAAAAGTCCTTGTACCATTTTTACCAAGGTTGGTTACCGAAACGCATAACGGTAAGGGTAACTGTAACGGTATCTAATTTTTATTTATTTCGGTAAAGGTAACGGTAAGTGTTTTCAAATCGTTTCGGTAACGGTATGTACCGGTACCGAACCAACCAAACCGGTACGTACCGGTATTATTAATTTAGTTAAAAATTTGAAAAAAGATAGAACTGAAAGCTAAAAATATTTTATAGACCCAAAAACCAGTATAGATTTGATATGATTATTATTTTTGTCATTTATTTTATGATAATTTGCAAATTATAAATTTAAAATTATGTTATCAATTTGATTTTATTTTTTTGTTCGTTAAAATCCCTTAAACCAGGTAAAATTTTGAATACCGGTACAATACCGGTAACTTCTAATAATTATAACGGTAACGGTAAGGGTAACGGTATTTTAAAAATATTTTTAGCGGTATCGGTAACGGTAACGGTATTCGATTTGAAAGGGTTTTGAATCGGTAACGGTATAATAAGGGTAACGGTAACCAACCATGATTTTTACATAAAAATTAAATTAACATAACAATTGTTTACCTACGTTTCTCAGTTTAAAACTCACACACACAGTACGATTTTCATTTTGAGGTTATAAACTTTGATGTCATGTTTTGATTATAAGAAAAACAATTATGTTGGAGAAAACCAAATGGCTTTTTGAATTTTAATAAATAAAAAACTAATTTAAAAAAGTAATTACAAAAAAAAAAAAATAAGTGCGTCATGAAATAATCATTTAACACTTTTACGGCTGATTATTAGATCTTTATGTTTAAAACAATGGAATAGAGGAGGAAAAATATGAGACTCCTTTTGTTTTGCAACCAAAATTTAATACATATAAAAGGAACACACCTTTTTAACCATAGAAAAAATAATGACATAATTAAAGTTTAAAAATATTCTTCAATACGGTGCAAATATGGAAAAGTCCGTCTGGAAAGCTCTTTAGTGTTAAAAGTTTTATATTTAATTAAAAACAAAGAATTGGTTTGGCAACTCTGGTAAAAAAAAAAAATTAAAACTTCCATCTCTGTAACTCTAAGAACATTTTAACAAAAACCTTTTATTTGAAATTTAGACTACCTACCGTTATCCTAACATTTTAGCAAAATTATACTTAAATCGGTTTTTTGGATCTATGTATATTATTGATCAGTGATCGATTTAAGACATTCTATGGAGGTCCTTCCGTTTGTCTGTGGAAAACACGATGCAGTCCAAAATAAACAAGTAGAAAAGTTAAATTCGACTTGACCGAATCTATGAATACCCTCCACAATGCCCATTTTAAGTGGTAATAAATTTTCTAACGTGAAAAAAATAATAGTTTTGATTAGAAATATTTTATTTTGTTTAAAAAAAAAATTTTTTAGTAATTTTTGAAAAAAAAAAAAAAATTATTTACAAATTTTTTTTTACAATTTTTTTTTTTTGAGTGTAAAATTTTTTTTGAGTGTAAAATTTTTTCGAGTGTATTTTTTTTTTGTTTTGGTATAAAAATATTTTTGATTGACAAAAATACGTTGTAAAATATTTTTGTGACTTACCAATGTTTTTAAAACAGGTTTAACGGGTTTTCAACACGTGAATTTTAGGTGAAGCTAATCTGAAATTCACGGTTTTGCTAATAACTTTTGAACCACTAGACCGATTTGGCTGAAATTCAATACAAACGAGGCTGGAGGAACGCAAAATATATATGCCAAGCTTCAGCATCCTCAGAATTGGTGTTCGAAAGTTATAGTGCTTTTTATCTCAAAAATTCACGAAAACCCCTTGCCGAAATTCAGTCTTTTGCTCATAACTTTTGAACCGCTGGACCGATTTTGCTGGATTGCAATACCAACCTGACCAGGTAAATGCCTAACATATATGCCAAACTTCAGGAGCCTCCGTTAAGTCTTTCAAAAGTTAGCGTGTTTTCAACAGACAGACGGACGGACGGACGGACGGACGGACATCGCTAGATCGTCTTAAAATCGATCGAGGATCATGAATATATATACTTTATGGAGTCCTAGACCAATATTTCAAGGTGTTACAAACGGAATGACAAACTTATATATACCCTCTATCACTAGAGTGGAGGGTATAAAAAGCTACCGTCCTGAAGTTTGGCACAAATATGTCTTATGACCTTGGGCTGGTTAAGTTCGAAGATGGGCAAAATTGGACCAAGGTAAAAAGTTGCCCCTTGTTTTTTGATATATATTATGTACCATTATTAACCCTTTGACGTCGACGGTTTTTTGCGATTATTTTTGTTCTGGTAAAAGATAGGATAAATGTACAAAAGGATGAATTGTAGAGTAGATTTAGAAAAACAAGAAGCAAAAAGTCTCTAACTCTATCCACTAACTCACTGTAAGTCATCAAACTTTGTGAAATAAAAATCACTATTTTATGGACAAAAATACCTTTAGTTATCAGTCGAAATAAGGGTTATAAGGTCGGTTTAGAAATCCAAATTCTTGCAGAATAACTATTATTGAGTTGCAGATCTTAAAAATTACAGCTGTTACCAAATTGCTTTGGCCACACTCAGAGAAAAAGCTTCTCATATTGATGAAAATTTACATCAATATGATGAAATGTTACATATTTTTCGTCCAATGTAACGTGTCATCAATATGATGAAGCGGTGTCATCAAAAACATTTTTCTTTTTTATTTGAAAAATAGGAAAAAAAAATTAATTCAATATTTTTTGTTATTTGATTTTATTTCATTTATTTTAATTTACTTAAAATTGTTTGCTATTTTCTAGTTTAAAAAATTTACATCTTTTTTTCGTATCCCCCAAGGTTTGAACGCCGGACCTCTTTTTCGTTGGGCTTAGCCTCTAGCCACTAACCTACAGCATATCAACATATAATAACTCTAAAAATCTGTTTTGTTTGTTGTGTGCTAATAATAACGCTAAAAGTTTGTGTGTAACTATGCTCTGGTAAAAGCTGTGAGAGGGAACGAGAGGGATATTGTACATTCATAAAATGTTTGAGTCTTTACAAATTCCCATAAACAAACGTATAAAAACATGTATGTATGTTATACATTCAGCTTTACCACAAGAAAATAAAATAAATTTAAAATGAGCTTTTAATTTTATTTCCATACAAATTGTTTTTGTTTTTAAAATCGACTTTCAAAAAATGTATTGAAAATTTGAAATTTAAAATAAAACTTTTGTTAAAATAGACTTTTTGCTTTCTTGTGGTAAGGGCCATTGTATATAACAAAAATTGTTGAGTCTTCACATATACATATTAGATATGTAAAGAAAATCAAAATCGCTTTGGCCGAAAATATATGGTCATTAAAGGTTTAAAGCACAGTTTAAGAATAATTATTTTTTTTTATTCAGAATTTATTTATTTGACATGTTTTTATACTTTTTTGTAAAAATCATAAGCATTTAATGAGAATTTGACCAAAAACATACAGAAAAGGAAAACAGAAAGTGTAAAATAGCCGACAAAACTACTGACACTTTTTTTAAGTTAAAGTTTATGTTATTGTAGAACGTATGTCTATTAATACAAATATGAAATTTGGTACTTTACATGAAGCATGTTAAAATATTCATAAAACCAGAGCGACAGAGACAGACAAACATAAATTAAAAGAATAAAATCATTTGTTTAAATAATACCACTTATGGCACAAATTAAAAAATAAATTTAACCCACAAAGACAAAAAGAAATTTTTGTTAGGGTTTTAAATTGAAAAATGTAGAAGAAAGTCCCATATCGGTTTCAAACACTCCAGTTATGGTATTGTAATAACCAGACCTTTGAAGATTTAATTCCCTAATTCAATTTATTAAATCTGATTTAAGATAATTGAATTAATTCCCTGTTTCTATAAATCGAAAAGAATTAATTCATTATTTAAATCACTTAATTTCATTGCAAAGAATTAATTCGTTGATTTGAATCAATTGAATTAATACATTTTGATTTGAATCAACTGATTCAAATCACTTGAATTGAATCAACTGATTCAAATCACTTTTGATTCAAATCAACTGATTCAAATCTTTTGATTCAAATCAACTGATTCAAATCACTTTTGGTTTGAATCAACTTGATTTAAACTTTTTTCACTTAAATCAAACACTAAAAATGCACATTATAAAAATCTTATCAGGTCTGATTGCGTTAAATTCATTGGAATATCGTCAATTTTAAACACACCACGCCATCAATAAACAACACTCCAAATTGTACAGTATTATTAAATGTGTACCTTTAGTCTAGAGATGGGCGCTGGTCACGTGATTTGCGTGATTCACGTGAATCACGCGTGAGTGTGAGTGATTTCCATTTCAATCACGTGATTGTGAGTGAGCGTGATTTGAAAAAAACCTGAGCGAGTGATTAGTGAGTTAGTCATTTATTTTTTGCGTGAGTCTGCGTGATTAGATTTTTTGATTTGCACAATTTTTTGATTTGCCCAATTTTTTTAAAATTTTTCGAAAAATTTTTTTTTTCGAGTTTTTTTTTTTTTTGGTAAGAAAATTTTATTGCGTGAGTAGATTTTGCGTGACTCACGCGTGAGCGTGATTGAATCTGGCGTGAGTCACGCGTGAGTGTGAGTAAGTTTTTTATTACTCACGTGAATAGTGAGTGAGCGTGAGTAAAAAAATATTGCGTGAGGGATTAGTGAGTGATCCGATTATTTTTTGCGTTAGTGAGTGTGAGTCAAAATCCACTCACGCGCCTATCTTTACTTTAGTCAATAACGAATTTGGCGTTTCAGCATAAAAATAACTTTTAACACAAAACAATGAATGATTTACATTTTTATTATACACATACATTTCCATTATATCGAAAAGTCGTGCATTATCCCACCCTTAATGTATATTAGACTGGGTCGACCATAAAGGAGAAAAAAAAAGTTCCTACTGTGCGGGCTTAATTTTAAAGCTTACCTCGAAAAAGTTCCATAGCCAAAATATTAGATTTTTAGGTCGCGATTTGGTACCGCCGAAATCGTTATTTGTTCATAGCATTGTCATTTGATGTCCGATCGTTATAAAAAAAAAATTGTTAGAAAGTCCTCAGCGAGTACTAAAGTTGACTCATATCTAGTTTTAACCTCAGAGGTCATCTTCTCGTCATGATTGTAAGTTTCTCATCTTTCTACCCCCTTAAATGATTTTTATTTTTCCATTAAATTATAGCACTAAGAAAATCATAAAATCCTTCCCTTGGAAGTATCCAGCTAAATTAATTAACAAAAAAGTTACATTTGATTTAAGATTTTCATATACAATATAAGGAAAATTAGAAAAAAACACTTGTTATTATGCCTTTAAACTATATTTAATTTTTTTAGTTTGTATTTAAATACATACGAACAAGTGTTTTAAATCTTTTTCTGTGGAAAATTAGAATCGAATATAACTTTTTTGTTACTTAATTTAAGAGGGTACTTCTAAGGAAAGAATTTCATGAATTTTTTTGTGCTATAATTCAATGGAAAAATAAAAATCATTTAGATGGGTAGAAAGCTGAGAAACTAACACTCATAACACGAAGATGACCTCAGAGGTCCAAACCGGATATGGGTCAAATTTAGTACTCGCTGAGGACTTTCTAACAAATTTTTTTTTATAACGATCGGACATCAAATGAAAATGCTATGAACAAATAACGATTTCGGCGGTACCAAATCGCGACCTAAAAATCTAGTATTTTGGCTATGGAACTTTTTCGAGGTAAGCTTTAAAATTAAGCCCGCACAAAAGGAACTTTTTTTTTCGACCCGGTCTAATGTATATGTGCAAATTAATAAATGTTATATTAAAGCAATGTCTTGCATTTTTGTGATTCCTATGCATGCATAGGCTAAAAAATGCTGCCAATAAAATGTACACTATAAAATTCTGTTGCTTTGACTTTTTGCTTGCTACTACCGCACAAGAATATATGTTATAGTATGTGTGTGCGTGTGTAAAGTAAATACTTTGATTTAAGAAAAAAATGTTTAATACCAAATTCGCATTCATTTTTTTAAACATGTTTAAATTTAAACTTTTTAAGGTACATAAACATGTTTAAGTGCTTAAACATGTTTAAAAAAATGAATGCGAATTTGGTATAAATCAACGGAATCAAAACATTTTTGATTTGAATCAATTGATTTGAATCAAATTGATTTGAATCAATTGATTTGAATCAAATTGATTTGAATCAATTGATTTGAATCAATTGATTTGAATCAAGTGAATTAATTCTTTGTTGATTTGAATCAAGTTGATTTGAATCATTATTTAAACAAGGAATTAAACAAAAAATTAGTTAATTCTTTCAACAAAAAGTTGAAATTAATTCTTTTGAATCAAATCATCAAGAATTAATTCCTTGATTTATTAATATGAATTAATCTTTTTGCGAATCAAATCAAAAAGTGAATTAATTCTTCAAAGGTCTGGTAATAACTGGGATTTTTAAGTAGGTTTGTTCTGTTAATAGTTAATTGTTGTGAATTTATTTTATGCGATTATTAAAAATGACATTTTCTCTAATCCAACTTATATATTCTGAATTATTGTTACTTAACGTTTTAGATTCAAAGGCGAATTTATAACTGAAGTCCAAAAGATCCTTTGTGAAGCGATTCATGGGGCTTCCATAATTTTATCCAAAACCAATTTTGACATTTAACTCTTTTAAAATGCTGCGTTAACCAACACATAAACATTTAAAATGGACTATGACTATATGATGATAATGTTAATGAGAAACATAACAAGTGAAAAGCCTAAATAATCCAAAAGATTCACAATAAAACAAAATTACACAATACGAAACAAGAAGAAGCGAAGTGTAAAATATAGCCAATATCAATACAGTTATGGTTGTAAACTGAGAGCCACAGAGCCACATATAACAAACATTATTAATACCATTTACAACTTTAGTGTGAACTGGCCAATGGCCACCCACATACAAACATGACTGCATATATGAGAAAAGTGGGAAATTTATGTTACATCCTTTAACAACAAATTCAGAGAAATTACACAGACAAAACATCCTTTCAGTCAAAGCATGTTCAGTTTTGTTTACACAATTGCAGTTGTAGTAGTTACGGATAATAAATATTCATACACACACATACAGACAAAGTAACTATAAAAACTATAATAATTGCAATATTACAACGAAAAAATACATTAAACAAAAAATAAAAGAAACCCTTCCGTGTTGTTCATCAATCAGGCATTAACCAACATACTTTCATAATACGCCTTTTCCTTTAATCGTGCAAATTGCACGTGTTGCACAGTTATGTTACACAACAATAGCCCCTTTTGATTACTAACATCCTTGCTACACAGGTATATGACATACTGACCGAACGAACGACCGACCGGCTCTTTTTTTCTCAACATCCTGTTTCGTTTGCAATTTAATTATGCCTTTTTAATCGGTCAAAAGAGGTGATCACAATCAAATCACATCAAAAAGTTAACCCTAGGAACACAACTACATAAAGTAAGTCAGTTGGTTAGTTGCAGGGGTGGGTCAAAATAGAAGGTAAACTAAACACAAAATGAGTGGGAAATGGTTATAAAAAACTCTAAATTATAAAATGAATTTATCAAAACAATAAAAAAATCCTTTATTCCTACAACAATGAAAATATTCCATTCCCATTATTTAAAAGTTTGTCTCTTAATGTTTTCACACGTGGCGTATGAGTGTTATAATTTTAAAGTCAAAATTAATAACACTCATACGCATAGAGGAACCAAAATAATAGTTTACACCAGGGATGTTAAATGGGGTTTTCAATTTTGTACCAACTTTTGGAACAAATTGTGCTTTTTGGACCTTCACGGTACCAATTTTTTTTTATTTATAAGAACTTAACTAAAACAAACTTTTATACCCTACAACATGCAAAAAATAAAAAAATAAACATTTTGTAGTGGGCGTTTTTGAACAATTTCCTAAAACCTAGTCTGCAGAAAAATGTCTCAGTGTCCGATACTTCATCTATAGGAACAACTCTCAAAATTCTGGAAATTTTCGACAGGAAAAATGTATCTGATTGTGAGTGTGTGAACACAAAAAATGTATGAAGATCTAAAACTTATTCTAAAGATAAAATGTCTCAGAATCTGCAATTAATACCATCTTACTTTTTGTATGAAAAAGTTCCGTTTTTGTCTACAGATAATTGACTGAGACGTCTGTCTAAAATTATTAGACTTGCTCTTTGATAAATGTAAGTATTTTATAAAGTGTCAATTTTGAGACCTTTTCTTTAAAAAAAAGATTTTAACATCTGAAAATTTTTCAAAAAAAATTTCACAATTTTGACTTGAAATTTCATTTGAAAATATTTTTAACTGTTTAAGACAAGAGCAAAAATAAATAAAAAAAAATCTCATTTATGGTGTAATTCTGTCTAGCATTTGTTCCCTTGCGAGCATTTTTTTAATTAAAACAATAATCTGGGGTCCTTCTTCGATATTTCGATGAAATTATAAATTTTTTAATTGTACCAAATGAGTCGCGGTAGTACCACGGTACTTTTGAAGGTCAAAATATACCAAAAAAGTACAATTGTTCCAACTTTAACATCCCTGGTTTACACTACGCAACAACTTAAAAGAGATTGCTTATTATGACTACAACCAAACCAAAGTTACATAAATTACCCAGTCGGGGAAAAAATCACCCCCGAATAAAAATGAGTTATATATAGCCGTGACAAATTAGATCCCAAATATGGTGGACACAATTGTTTCAAATATTATCTTCGGTTATCCTACAAGATCTGAACAGATAATGTTATATATAATATTATACGTAAAATGGGTCTATCTAGTTTTATCAGTTTGATCCGGACTGATACAATATAAAATAAATTGAGACTATAAGACATAAATATATATGGTTAGATATTGCTCTACATAAAGAACATATTTTTGTATATAACATTACATAAAGTGCATATGATTATATATAATTTTATCCAACTTATATGACGTTATAAGGAGCAATATATAATCAGTTATAATGGTTTTAAATTATATTTAATCGTATCAGTTTTCTCCAACTGATATAATTATATAGACCCAATTCACGTATCACATTATATATAAGGTTATCCCGCTAGATCATAAAATATACCCGTAGATAATTATTAAAGTAATTGTATCCGCCATATTTGGGATATAATTAGTCATGAACTCTTTTTCTACTAGGGCCTAGACATACTGCTGTCTCTATCTTTATAAAATTGCTGACATCTTCATACAATTTTTCAAAATATCCCCATTGACATGTCAGCGGTTGTTTAAACGAATTGTTTTTGGCCACCGATACTGCTGACCAACTGCTGACATGTCATTGGAAAATTTTGAAAAATTGTATGAAGATGTCAGCGATTTCATAAAGGGAGAGTCAGCAGTATGTCAGGGGTGATTTTATTTTTCCAACTATTTTAAACGACATATGAAAGTAGACCATCAAATAGAAAAAATCACCAAAGGGTTTTGCAATGTAAGTTTGGGTTTCTTTCTTATGGCCCACTGAAGTTTTTAATTTTTGATTAAAGGCGTTTTTAAAACGTCAAAAAACTATAATTAAAACACATCAGAGCTTCAAAATGTGGTTTGATGTAGAGATGCGCGCGTGATCGTGAGTGAAATTTATTTTTACTCACGTGATCGTGAGTGCGCGTGATTATAAAAAATAGTTTCGTGCGTGAGCGAGCGTGAGTAATTTTTGTTTCGTGAGTTTGCGTGATTTTTTTGTGCTGTTTGAAACAGAAAACGAGTAAAAAAATCGTCATTATATTGAATTAAGAGGGAAATTAATCCAAAATTGTGATTTTTATTATTGTTTTAATAAAATTCAATACTTTTTGTTCAAGAAATCGAAAGAAGTGAAATAAAAATTTGCTAATTTTAATTTCGTGAGTCTTCGTGAGCGTGATTTTTTCGTGAGCGTGAGAAAAATTTTAGTTACTCACGTGAGCGTGCGTGAACGTGATCAGAAAAAGGAATTTCGTGCGTGATCGTGCGTGAGTAATATTTTTATTTCGTGAGCGTGAGCGTGCGTGAGTCAAAATTCACTCACGCGCCCATCTCTAGTTTGATGTCTTCAGTAAAATTGTGTGGCGGTTCTTTTTTTAGAACATATTAACCCTCTAACTGCTATTTTAAGGGGTCATTTTAGTCCTTTTTCAAAATCTAAACACATAAGTTCAAACGTCCGTTTAAAATGTTAAAATGTTCTTCAAATGTTTTCCTCACAAAATTTCACTAGGGGTTATCAACTGTTGTACGACATGAGCAAAATGCTTAAAAATGGAAAAAAAATAAAGAATCATAATTTTATTGATTACCATAGCAGTTAGGGTTGCCAGACGTCCCGCATTTGGCGGGATTGTCCCGCTTTGTGTCGACGTTTCCCGCGTCCCGCGCGGGATTCCAAATTCCCGCTTTTTTTAGAAACTGCCATCGCAAAAAAGATTTGTACAAGCCACTTGTGCTTTTTTATGGGCAGGGTTGTGCTGCTTTTGTAAAAAAATTCTATTTGAGTAAAAATAAAAATGAATTCGATTTTTACGCAGTGGTTTGGATTTTGGGCAATCCGTATAGGGTTTGGCTGAATTTAATTCAGTTCAGATGAAGTTTTTAAAAAGTTAACGCCATAATTAATCAAATTTTTCGACATTCACAATTTTTTTTTTATACAAAACAACAATAATATGTAAGCATTCTCATATTTATCCATGGCATGTGTATTATTGCGTCCCGAATTCGGTTTTTTACGAATTTGAAAATGCAAGTTTTCAAAACGATGCGCAACTGGAAATCCTTTACGGAAAAAACTAACCAAAAATTTTTTGGCTAAAAACTGGGCTACCAACTTCCAAAGCAATTTTAGTGCATTTCGATACAAAAAAAAAATTCGATATAAAAAAAATTTAAAAAAATTGATGCCAAAAGTTGAGCAATATATTACAAACACTTGCAAGGAGTAATTTGGTACAGCAATGCGTCTTGAGGATTTTCCATCTCTGAAACTTAAACTGCATATAAATCTATTATTTTTGTCCCGCCAAAATTTGTTGCACAGTGTTAGTGGGATAATATTTTTTTTATTTCTTGAGGGGGGTTTTCTTTATTAAAATCCAAAAGACAACAAAATATTCCAGCAGAAAAATAATGATAACGATACATGTGACCACAAATAAATATTCAGATAAAATATTTTGCGCTTAAAAAATATTTCATAATTCTTTTATCATGTCAATAAATAGTGTTTGTGTTTGTTAAATTTGCTTGTTGGAAAAAAAATTCATTTGTCAGATCAACAAATTATGTTTGTGTTTGTTGAATGTCATTGTTAAAAAAAAAAATAGATTTTTTACTTTTGTCAGATCAACATATTGTGTTTGTTGAATTTTTTTGTTGAAAAAAAACAAAATTATTTTTTCAACAATCAAAATTTACAAACGTTTGTTAATATCACAAATTTCCGTATAGAAGCACTTTGAGTGAAAAAATTAATCGTATTCACAAATGTGGGGGTCAATATAACAATTCGTTTTTTTTTCTGTGTACTTGAAATTCGCATATTTAAGAGGAGTGACATCCCATCTTAAAAATACACCCCTGTTATCGTTATATAGGTGCTGAATTGTTATATGTATTTTTTGTTCTTAAATGACCTAAATTATAGCATGGATTTTTTTTTTGTTATTGTGTAGTACTATGTTGTTATTGTTGTCATGAATATCTGACCCAAGACCAATGAATGAATAGTGACTATATCAAATGATGTAGGGTAACAGGAAACTAGAGATGGGAGCGTTAGTGAATTTTGACTCACGCACGCTCACGCTCACGAAATAAAAATATTGCTCACGCACGAATTTTTTTTCTGCTCTCGTTTACGCACGCTCACGTGAGTAACTAACATTTTTCTCACGTTCAAGAAAAAAAAAATACGCTCACGAAGACTCATGAAATTAAAATAAAAAAAATTATTACTGATGATGACACTAACTGGGGTGTTTGAAACCGGTATAGGAAATACCAGAAATGTCTATAATTTTTAAAAATTCAATTTTTCTTCTGCATTTTTTCAACTTGAACCGTTATAACTAGGGATGAGATTTCCATGCAAATGCATGTTTTTTGTCGATAGTCTACAATCGATATCGACCAATTATCTTTGCGAATTAAGAAATTTGAGTAAAAATGGCATCGATTTGTTATTGCATATTTTTGCATACTTTGGTGAAAATGCATATTTTTGCATATTTTGGTTTTAAATGCATATTTTTTGCATATTCCCAACTTTTAAGTGCATATTTTTGCATATTTTGGCAAAAATGAGCAAAACACAAATTGAAATTATTTGTTTCAAAAACTATTTAAAATTTTAAAAAATTATTTTGAAAAAAAGAAAAATTATTTTTTTTCTTTAATTTTTTTTTCAGGTTGTCCTAATTTCTAAAAAAATCTTGCTTACATAAAGTTTTAAATGTTGATATTTAAACACTGCTTTATTTTTTGTTTTTTTACGAAGTTTTTCGTATGAAAACAAGATTTTTATTGCACGTATTTTATTTTTTAGTGCATATTTTTAGGTTTTTTAGTGCATATTTTGAATTTTTTAGTGCATATTTTAAGCGCATATTTCCGATTTTTTAGTGCATGAAAATCTTATCCCTAGTTATAACAAATATAATTAGAGCCCGTGCTCGATCTGTACTTACAGAAAAAATCAAATAAAATTATATTCCATTTTTTGATTTCTTGCACAAAAAAAATTTATATTTCTAAAAACAATCAATCAATCAAAATTTATTAAAATCACAATTTGGTATTAATTACACCGCTCAACAAATCGAAGGTTTTTGACTCCGGTTTGAAGTTTGATACAAAATTTTTAAAGATTTTGACTCGCTGATTCCAAATCTGTGCTCCAAATTTTTCCATGAAGTCTAGAATTTTAATTATTCGCGGTTGAAAATGCGAAAAAAAAACGCGATTTTTGCTTTTTTTGAAAGCTTGCACAGCAGCCACTGGGTGGAATAAAAATCTGGTATAAAGCGTTAGAGTATAATTGAACTATGATCTCAAATATAAAAAAAAAAAAAAAACACTGTGAAAAAAATCAGAAAAAGCACCATTTTTTAAAGGCTCTAAAACAAAAACCAGATGATCAATCTTTACTGGGTAGAGCTAAAAATTTAGGCAAAAGTTCATTCTTTCTTATAGACTTTTAAACCCATTAAAGATATCTTCCGGTTTGTACGAAAAATAACGCAAAAAACTTACATTTGTAAAATATTTATTTTTTTAGTTTTTCTTTGAAAAATATCTAAAAAAAAACTAAGGTATCTATCTACCTTATAATGTATACAGACTAGCGTGATTTTAAAATCACCATGTGATTTTCCTTTAAACAAAATCACATAGTGATTTACAAAATCATCTCAAATTGTACTTGCATAAAGAAAAATTGCAAAATCATCTCAACTTACCATGGTAAGTTGTTGTAGTGTGAACATGGCCTTATCTTTTTTACAAAAATGAGAGTCATTTTAAAACGCAATTGTAACCCAACCAAACGCAATAATTAGAAAAAAATTGTTTTCTATGTTGGAGACCAAAGACAAATTATACTTTTGCGCTTTATACCAGATTTGTATTCCACTCAATGGCTGCTGTGCAGGCTTTCAAATAATACAAAAATCGTTTCGCATTTTTAACCGTGAATAACTAAAAATCTTGACGTGATGAAAAAATTTGGAGTACAGATTTGGAAACAGGAGATCAAAGACTACCAAAATTCATCACCAGAATTCAAACCGGAAAATGACTGTTGAGCGGTGTTATCCTATCTAAATTAAATATGATGACGATTTTCTTACTTGTTTTCTGTTTCAGACAGCACAAAACAATCACGCAAACTCACTATAAAAAAATACTCACGCACGCTTACGCACGAAACTATATTTTCTAATCACGCGCACACCCGATCATGTCAGTAAAAATAAATTTCACTAACGATCATGCGTGAATCACGGAAAATTCGTGTCACGAGCGCATCTCTACGGGAAACATCGTGTTTTATAATTTTTAGTTTTTAACTTTATGTTTGAAGGCAATACACACAATATGCATGTAGATTTAACTCCATCTATAAAAGCACAAAGGTTTTTAAATCATAATATATACCACTACATATGTAGGTGGGTGTTAACTACACACACACTAACACATCAAAATGAACAATAGGCCTTTTTTGTTGGCAAACTTAGATTGTTAACATGCATCAAAACGAAAAAAACAAAACGTTAACTTCCATAAATTTCTTAATTTAATTTAGCGTCGTTTGGAATAGTTTTGTAAAATATTACACATTTTCCACGAAATATTGATAAAATTGGTTAATTAAATGCAATTTAGCTTGAAAGCAACACAAAAACATTTTTTTTTTTTTATTAATACCAAAGAGAGCCATTAACAATAAGAGAATCATTCACAATGTATGCAAGTTAATTTTTAACTTCTAGAATTTTGAGCGTTAACACTAATGTGAACTTTGTATGGTAGAACACTGATAATTATGCCAACAAAAAACGCCTAATATTTATTAATATTATTCTACTACTTCCCAGCAAAATCTTGGTAATGAGTTGGGAAAAGTAATCCTTACTTTATGCATTATTTATAATGGTTACCCATTACCAATCTAATTATTTTAAGCTTAAATGCAACTAGTGACTTATAACCATAGAAAAGATTAGAAGGTATGCAGTGTTGTATTTGATGTATTTTCCAATATGGTGGCAAAATGCTTGTTCTTCCTCATCTCACATGTATTTAATATCAAATTCTATTCTTTGTTTATAAAAAATGGAATTTGTCTTTTATTTAATTAAATTTATTATTTATTTTGCTTTATTTAACGTTTTTTTAAAGATAATAGGCACTATTGATAGTTTAAAAACTTTTTTTTTCTCTTTTGTTGTTTGCTTTGTTGTTGTTCTCCTTTATGTTGCATTGTTTTTATTAAACGTCAAAAGTTACATAATGTGCTGTCACTAATACTTAATCAAGCGAAATACGACTCTGTTACACTTCTCTTTTTTTTCTATGCTTATAACATGTTATAAAATTACTTATTGATAATACCAACTCCCTACTCGAAAGCCGAGAAAGTAACTACTTATTTATCCCTTACTTGTAACTAATTATTTTTTTCTCACTCCCTTGTTAAAATAATGGGTTATTCTCCAAAATGTAATTACTTACCAATATTTTTTCCGATTACAAAACCCATTACTAGTAATTGAAATTTTTGTTGGATTACTACTACATAAAATTACTAACTTGCAACCATAGAAAAGATTAGAAGGTACACAGTGTTGTATTTGATGTATTTTCCAATATGGTGGCAAAATGCTTGTTCTTCCTCATCTCACACGTATTTGATATTAAATTAGATTCTTTGTTTTTAAAAAATGGTATTTGTCTTTTATTTAATTAAATTAATTGTTTATTTTGCTTAATTCAACGTTTTTTTTAAAGATAATACGCATTATTGATAGTTTAAAAACTTTTGTTCTCTCTTTTGCTGTTTGCTTTGTTGTTGTTCTCCTTTATGTTGCATTGTTTTTATTAAACGTCAAAAGTTACATAATGTGCTGTCACTAATACTTATTCAAGCGAAATACGACTCTGTTTCAATTCTATTTTTTTCTATGCTTGCAACTTACAAGGGAAGTAGCTCAACACTTATGAACCGATTTGCCTAAAACTTAAAATATATATAAAAGAGACGATTTTAAGGTTGGGGTGTCTTGGCTTATCGGCCATATCAGTGTTTAAAAATTTCGTTGTCCCCTTATGAAACACTGTGGACCTTCGGGAAAATTTGGAAAACTCCCGAACTAACAGTGATATCGTCTAGAGAAAAAAAAACCTATCTACTCAAATTCAATAAAGATTATTTCGTATTTATACGGATATCGAGGTCTATGTCTTCATATAAATACTCCCCAAAATTTAGACATTTTCATGAACAAAATATTTATGGAACCGATTTTTGCCACTGTTGGATAGGCATTAAAAAAATCTTTCTTCTCATATGTAAACATCCTATAGTTTCTAAAAAAGTAAATGGCTGAAAAATCCGAAAAACAAATTCTTCGCCATTTTTTGGCCCATGTTTTGAACCCTTTAATTCCCGATATGGTTGATATGCCGAGACACCCCAACCTTAGAATTGTCTCTATTATATATATTGCAAATTTCATGCAAATCGGTTCATTAGGGTCCCTTCCCTTGTTAGAAAATTCATAAACACACCTGAATACGATTACATGTACATATGTAGTAGAGATGGGCGCGTGAGTGAATTTTGACTCACGCACGCTCACGCTCACGAAATAAAAATATTGCTCACGCACGATCACGCACGAAATTATTTTTTCTGCTCACGTTCACGCACGCTCACGTGAGTAACTAAAATTTTTCTCACGCTCACGAAATAATCACGCTCACGGAGACTTACGAAATTAAATTAACAAATTTTCTATTTACTTTTTTCGATTTCTTGCACAAAAAGTATTGATTTTCCTTAAAACAATAATAAAAATTAATTTAAATCACAATTTAGTATAAATTTCCCTCTAAAATCAATATAATGACGATTTCTTTTACTTGTTTTCTGTTTCAAACAGCACAAAACAATCACGCAAACTCACGAAACAAAAATTACTCACGCACGCTCACGCACGAAACTATTTTTTCCAATCACGCGCACTCACGATCACGTGAGTAAAAATAAATTTCACTCACGATCACGCGTGATTCACGCGTGAATCACGTGAATCACGAAAAATTCGTGTCACGCGCGCATCTCTAATATGTAGTAGTGTGCAATATATAAATGGGGGACAAATTCAGTGTCCGATTAAACATTTTTATTTAGATTTTTTCAATTTTTTCACAGTTTTTATTTAGTATCCTTGCCAAAATTCATTTGTGTTAAATTTCAGTTTTTTCTAACGATCCTTTCAAAAGATATTGAGTTATTAAAAATTCGGAGCTTGCTCCTTTACTCAAACTTCTTTTACTCATAATTTCTTCAATAATGGTCCAAATTAAAAAAAAATGTTTTTTTTTTATTTACTTTTAAATAAAAATTTCTAAAAATTCTTAAGTGTTCTAGTATGCGATTTTTAAATTTTTAAATTTTTATCTCATTTTTAAGATTTTTTTGTGGAAATCTTTTATCAATTTTGCAATTTGTTTGCCCAGTAAGATTGTGGGATATCGATTATAACTATTTTTTTTTTTAAATTATTTTGAAAAATCTGTATTGCAGTTTTCCAATCTTTAATTTAATCGAATGATATCATTAGAAATTTCGATACACATAACTCGATAACGAGTGATATAATTCAAAAAGAAAGAAAATTACACTTTCGAAAAGAATTTCGATCGATATCGACTGCGACAGTTAGCCCCCAGGTCTACAGCTCCAAAGCACAATGGTAAATTCCGGCCAAACCCCTATAACTTTTTTAACTCTTTATATAAAATTAAACAATTTTGTAGGTAGGTTAAGAATATAATAATAAACCAATTTCGCCAAACAAAATTTCCGCAGGACTTTTTTTTCGCGAAAATTTTTTTTGAAGATGTTGTGTCTTAATTGTCAGTATTTCATCCAGTTTTTAGTACCCTTCGAAAACTCCTTCGTGGTAAATTTTCAGATTTTTTTGATGACCCGTTCAAAAGATATCGAATTTTTAAAAATTTGTAGTTTGTTCCTTTACTCAAACTTCTTTTACTCATAACTTCTTCAATAATGGTCCAAATTTCAAATTTTTTTTTTTTTTAATTTTTGTTTTTTTACGTACTTTTAAAAGCAAAAATCAAAAAAAAAAATCTTAAAAGCGCTCTAGTATGCGATTTTTAAGTTTTAATATTTAGATCTCATTTTTGAAAATGTTTGTACTCTTCGATTTTTTTTGTGTAAAACTTCTATCGATTCTACAACTTTTTTGCCCAGGAGGATCGTGGGATAACGATTATTACTATTTTTTTAAATTTTTTGAAAAAAAATTATTGTAATTTTCCAATCTTAAAATCATTTCTACTGCTCCAATGGTGCGTCATAGAGGGATCATTTATACGACCGACCCCCATTAATTTTTACGTCTTAACATTTCTTTGGAACAAACTAATACCCTATCTCCAATTTCTAAGGGGGCTCCCACACAAAACGATATTTTTTAAAGTTTGCTCTAACGCTCTAACTGCCCTAATAGTGCCCTTAGAGCAATAAGATGGGCAAAAAATTTGTAGAATCGATAGAAGTTTTACACAAAAAAATTTCTTTCGTCACTCAAGCGCCATATGATGGCATCATGACTTGACCCTCCTCTACAAGCATTTAAGCATTTCATTTTGTAATCACAAATCTAAAATTATACAAAAAAGAAAATCATATTCCATATTATTTTTTTAACAACTTGACTTACTATCATTGCATTTACACTGTAGTATCCCTTTCGATTAAGGAAAATAGAATCGTCTTCTGTTGGCATTATCATGCGTATATGGGTGCCATCCACACACCCAATAACGTAGGGTAAACCAAACTTTTGAAGGTAATGCAACTTAGATGCCCTGGTTTCCTCTTTGCTCATCTGAAGTTGTATCCACCTAGGGCATATTTTATCCTCCAGTAACTCTATTACAATCCACATTAGGGTTTCTATTCGGGATTTCTTCTTCGGGAAATTTCGGGAATTCGTTGCTAATTTTTATAATAAAAATATATTTAATTTTCACATTTTTAACACAACCTTAAATGATTTATTAAAAAGGACATTCAAACCTTGAAAGAATTAAAATTTTTAAAGAAAAACTAGTAAGGATATGCTTCAGCTTGCATATTATTTAGGCCTAATAATTATTTTTCTTTAATCGATTGCGTGACAAAATACGGAATCAAACTAAATTTCACTTTAAATGTTGGTTGCAAATTGACAAAAGTTTTCTTAATCTAATATTCCAATGATTTCTTCTTTTCGAAATTAAGTATTTCATATTCAGAACAACAATCATTATAGTGCTTAAACAAAAATATATCAATATTTTAAAGAATATATAACAAACCTGGTTTTCATCTTAAAATTTCATATATGAAGTAAAAGCCTGATATCTATCGGTCGTGAAAAATAAATATTTTGTAACGAACCATGGCCGACGCGAGTTCAATCCCAACAACCAGTAAAAACACGTCGTTGGCTATATAGTACAATAGTGTTCTCATTTAGGCACGGATGCCTTCAACCAATTAATTTTAATAATTCGAAAGTTTAATTAAATAAATCTTCAAAATATAATTTTCTTACGGTTGGAGTAGTCAAAATTAGAAAAATTTTCCAAAAAGTCATTAAAACCGCATTTGATGCTAAATCGGATAGTTATACATATGTATTTTCCGAATTGTTAACAATTTTGTATGGAGTGGAAATACGTCAATGCAAATACAAAAACTATGATAAGTTATAATATTTCTACAAATAATTGATTTTATGAACTTTCTAAAATTTTAGAGGTTAATAAAACTATTTTACAAAAGAAGACATCTAAAATGGTTTTAAATTGGAAAATACGACCATAATTTGTAATATGTATAATAATTTTGATATGATAAAGTTGAAAGTTTGTTTCAATTAAAAAATTCCCGGGAATTCCCGGGAATACGATTTTTTTAAAACGATTTCCCGGGAATTGGAAAAGTCCGGGAATTTAGAAACCCTAATCCACATGTATGTTGAGAGTGTACTTCGAGCAAGACCAATGTGGAAATCATTGGCCACAACTCTTTGAGATGCTCCAACTGCCAAAAATCTCAAAGTTCCAGCCAGTTGAATCGATTCCGGTATGCTACTTTGAACCATATAAGGTCCAATAGTGAGCAAAATCATATTGGAAGCCGCCTTGTTAATCCGGAAATGATCTATAAAACTTTTCAAAAAATATTTTTAAGTTTTTTAAAAAATATATATATTTACCACGAAACAAATTGGGAAAATCTAAAAATAAAAATTTTCTAAGTGTTCGATTTGACATGGAATGTCCCATAAATATAAGTTTGTCATTCCGTTTCTATCACCTCGAAATATTGGTCTAGGATCTCTGTAAACTAGTGTAATTAGTCAAAAGTAAATACATATTATACATGTTATTCATATCATCCATTTTTCGATCGGGGTCTTACCCCTTAAGTATATTTATTGTGGTCATAATCTAGTTTAATTTATAACAAATTTTTGTAAATTATATATGCATATTATTTTCATACTATAAATAATACACAATAAATAACAACAAATGTTATTATATTATAAAAACATTTGTTGTTTTTAATCAAAAGATGGAAATTTTACATTATTTTGTCGAATTTATGAATTTTTAATAACTTGAAAATTAACCCGTTTTATATATGAAAACAATATAAAACACATTACCACACATGCTTTAAGAATATAAATATGTAATACTACGTCTAAAATTAATGCAAACATTTGAAAAAAGTAAATTATTATGCATGAAATCTAATCACCTGATATCATCCTACTTAAAAAAAAAAAACATGAGTAAAACAACATTATATTCGCATAATGCAATGATTATTGCCATAATGCTTGTCATATACATACATAAATTCTACATTGTTAACTTTGAAATAAAACTGAAGGGTTTTAAATTACAAATCTTTGTATTTTCTACTGTTTTATTATATTTGTGATTTGTTTGTGATTGGTTGCAGAAATATAATATTTTTTTTTACATTTTTTAAATAACATAATTTAATTTGTACAAATTAAAATTTTATAAATAAAAACAAAATTAAAATTAGTTTACAAAAATTTTCTAAAATAATATCTAAAATTTCAGTCGTCAAATTTTTGGTTTAAATAAATTACTTAAATATAACTAAAGCGTTACTAAATTCTTGTAATACCGTTAATTTTGTACACATTAGCATTACTTAATATCTTCGGTTTTTTTAACACCATACATTAACACTTTAGCATTGACATTTTTACAGCCTGATTTTGAAGGATCAATTGTTTCAATAATTTCGTCATAATCTTGTTTTCTTAATGATACATTTTCTAAATCAGCTTCACGTTGTATGCAATCTTTTAATTCCAATTGTGTAAAGGGCTTAAAATTTATAACATTACAATCAGTTAAAGAAGATTGTAATAAATCTCTTTGCTGTTTATAAATGTGTGGGGATAACATTGTATTTAAATTAAATACATAAAATAATACAACACGTTTATGTTGTTTGTTATTAGCTTCCAATAAAAGCTTATTTATAATATCAACAGCACCATGATCACAAACTTGTAAATTTTCAATAACTAACAAATTTTGCCCACAATCAGAGAGATTATCTATTAAAATACGTATTAAATGAAATTTTTCAGCTTCGTCTTCAACGTACGTATTCCAAGCATATGAATGGACATTTTCTTGCCAGGGAAAATTTTCTTCTAAAGCTCTCATAAATAGACTTTTACCCACTCCGACCGGGCCCACTAATGCTATGGTATTTAAATCACTTTCATTCCTTAAAGCCATTTCAACTTGTTGTAGAGCCAGCTCCTGATGTAATATTTTGTTTAGCCTGACACCTTGGAATAGTTTTGCTGTATCCAATGGTTGATTTTGATCACAATAATTGTGTTTTCCGTGCACTATTTGCGTGTATTGATTACGATAATTTTTAAGGAATTCTTTGAGTATTTGTTTAGTGTTTGAATTGTTTTGTGTAAAATAATGACCCATAAGCAGGGCTATAGTAAAAGTTAGTAATGCTGTGAATATTAAGACACGTTTACATTTGCTTGTTGAATTAGTTCTACTCTTTTTCGAGTCCTTTGCCTCCACCAGACGTCGTAGTTTTTTACGTTTGTTGGTTTTTGGTTTCTGAAAGTAAATACATAATTTTTTTAGAAGTATATTATTTCTTTATAAAAAGTTTAAAGAAGAATTCACGTTAGCATTTTTTAGTCTTGCAAAAATGTCAAATTTAAAACTTATGTTGTTATGAGTAGTAATAATATTACTACATATTGAAATAAAGTGTAAATCTTTTCATGAAACCTCGCACCATGTTAAATGTATCAGGGCCATTCCAAAAAATGTTGCTTACCCAGCAAAATTTTCGGTTGCAAAGAACCGATTGTGGAACAACTTTTACTTCCCTAGAACCTGTTCTAATTCTTGTGCAACACCGATTCTTTTAACAAAGGGATTGTCCCAAAAGCAACAGGTGTTTGTAAGCAAAATTAGAACATATTTTTGTTCCTCGGAATCGGTTCAAGAAGTGAAATTTGGAACAGAAATAAGAATTAAAGAAATATATTGAATTGTATTAATTTATTTAACAAAGATAAAGAAAATCATATATAAATGGAATATTTGCATTTTTTTAACACACATTTATCATTCTTCGCCTCATAAGTTGCATTTTGGGCCTTACAATAATGACATACCAGAACATGGATTTTCCGCAAACTAAAATTAAATGCACAATGTTATTAGTATTTGACCCGACCCTTTGTTTCAACAATTTTCACGATTATATCCTGCTATATTAATAGAACTTCGGTTTTTTTCTTGGTTAACCAAAATAAAATGATATTAATTTTTTAATTTTTTTGACACATAGTATTTTTTAAATTCCTGAGAACCAAAATGTTATGAAACTTTGATTGCAGAGAACAAGCTTCACAATAATTTTCACTTAACTTGTTCTGAATAATTAAAGTGTAATAGTGTATGGTTACCGAAGAACCTGTTCTAGAACAAGTGTTGTCAGAATCGGTTCTGAAAAATTTTCCTGGGTAAATTTTAATCATTTTTGGAAATTGTGTCTTCAGATTAAATTGAACATTGACACATAGATAGCCTACATTATATGATACCTGTACCATATATTTGTTTTTATACCCTCCAACCACAGTATGGGGGTATACTCACTTTGTCATTCCGTTTGTAACGCATCGAAATATCGGTCGGGGACCCCACAAAGTATATATATTATTGATCTATGATCGATTCTAAGACGTTCTGTGAATGTCCGTCCGTCTGTCTGTAGATAACACAATGCAGTCCAAAATAAAACATCTAGACTCCTGAAGTTTGGCACAAATATGTCTCATGGTCATAGGCAGGTTAAGTTCGCGAGTGGGCAAAATCGGCCCAGGGGGGAAAAGTTCCCCCTTAAAGAACTGAACACACCTCTGAAAAAATTCACTTTTTTACATGTTTTTTTTTGTATTTTTGCTAAATATATGAAACATTTGATATATTTATCGCGATGGGAAGGTGCTCTCAATGTCACCCCCCTGACCCCATCACATATGGCGGGTCAAAGCTCAACTTTTTTAGCAAAAGTGAGAAAAATACATCACGTTTAAGGAGCTGGATCTTTATAACACATTTTAACAATTTTAGGAGCTGGGGTCTTCTGCTTTTAGCAAATATTATTAAAAAAATACGGTTTTTTTACAGAAATTATGTAAAAATGCAAAAAATTTTTTCTTTTCAAATATTTTAAAAAACACATCTTTGATTTAAAAAAAAAAGCTGGTGAAAAATACCAATGTTTTGTATAACATACTCAAAATTCAGAGTAAGATATCCATGGGATCAAAATATATTCTATTTTAAGCACGAGGTCCTCATATTTTACTCTAAGAAAATTAAAATTTTTTTTATTTTTAAAATATAAGAACCTTGTTCTAATACCAGAATATTTTTTGATCCCTTGGAAATCCCACTCTGAATTTTGGATATGTAATACAAAACAGTATTGTTTATCACCAATTTTTTTTTTAAACAATCGAAGATGTATTTTTTTAAATATTCGCAAAACGAAATTTTTTTGAAATTTTGCAACACTTCTGAAAAAACACCGTATGCTTTTGAAAATATTTCCAATTACATGGGATAATCGGGTTACTAGATAAAAATTTAGAGCACGTTAAAGGTGATGTATTTTTCTGACTTGCTAAAAAAGTCGAACATTGACCCGCGATAACTTGAAAACTACACCGAATTTTGAAAATTCAAATATGCAACATATCTCATAAAAACGTGGATATCTATGAGCCACGTTTTCAGTGACGTCCAAAGGCATGTTTCCGAACATTGGGACAAAATTTTTTTTGGAAGTGTCCAATAGAAAAGTGTAAAAGTTTAGTCAACCTAATTGATTCAAAAAAATTAAAAAGTTGCAATCTTGCAAGGGTAAAATTTTTAAAGTAAATAAATAAAACCTGCAATAAATAAAGTAAAAAGAGGCAAAGTTCATATCAGTAAATAGTCTTTAAACGGCGTTGTACAAAAACAAAACAAAAGGGAGACTTTTTGAAGGCCTATTCAATGATGTATCGATCCTTCTTGAGATTGGCCCCGAAAATCATATATAATAAACTCTATTTAAATTAAGCTGACCCGTATTTTTGGGTTTGGCGAAATTCCCGATAGTTTATATTTTATTCAGAATTTTCCAAAAGACCATATTTTTTCATAAGGCTTACCCGTTTTTAAATTTAAGATTGGGCAGCTTAAAAAAACTGGTAACTCTTATTTTTATCCCTTAACTCCCATATGAAAGTTTCAGGAAATCTGTGAGTGCCCTCTGAAACCCCTCCCTTGTAGTGTTAGTTTTCATAACACGAATTGTTACAACAAAAAAATACATGTAAAATTTTCGTTGTCTTCATCGTTCGTCTTATCAAAACCACTAGTATAAAAATTTTTGATGTAAAATTATTTTTCAAAAAAAAACTACATGCTCTCAAAAAGGATTGCTTTCAAGACAATTTCAATTTCAACAAAAATCATTGATTCTGAAATCTGAAGTAGAACAGGTTGTAGGGTAATATGATGCGTTCTGGAACCGATTATTTGGAACGCAAAATTTTCCTTGGCCCCTACAGCAATGCGAAGGATAGAAGATATATTTGGCTGCTCAATTTATACCCCATCAACAATAGATTAGCAGACAAGAATAACGGGAGATCCCATTATTTATGACGACGCTCTGAAACTCAGGACTGCACACAAAACGCGACCATTGCCTTTGCAATGGAGGCAGTGAAACAATGCTTCAAAGCGCCGACAGACATATAAGACCACAAGTGTCTGACGCAATGTCGAGTGAACCAGCAGGCTCAACAAAAAAACACTGACCGATTGCAACTCTTTGCTTTCGCATTCAATTTTTGGAAAATAAATTTAAACTTAAAAAAAATTATAACTTTGATAACTGGACTAGACACCACTGGTTAAATTATTCCGATTTGGAACAAGCCAGTTTACATCCACCCATGGCACAATAATATAGTTTTACAATGACATCCACCAAAAACTAAACAAAAAAATTAACAAAAAAAAATTTTGTCAAAAATATTTCCTTGTGTAGCCGGCCGGGCTTAGGCATTACAAGCTCCAAGCATTAAACCTGCGTAGCATGCCATTCCCTTGTGGACTTGGGATAAGGTCCTTAGTCGATGCAGAAAGTTTCATCAGATTTGAAGGGGTGGACGAAAACTAGACTAAAACCTGTTGGGAGAGTGTACACAAAGGACCCAGAATTCAGGCGAACATCAGCGAACATAATAATTTCACAAACTCAAAAGACTACTTACTTCAAAGCCATCACACCGGCTAACAGTGACGGAAGCATCCAAATCGTTATCTGTAAATTTTTCTTTTTTTATTGTTGTATTTATATCCATAACTTGATAACAATAAATTTCGAATGCCTTTGAGATTTAATAAAATTTCTTTTTACAAAATTTGATCAAAATAAATATTTTTACAATGCAGGAAAAATTAACAAAAAAAATTTGGCGGTGAAATTTATGTTGCCATACTGTTTTATTTTTCCTTGATAAAATTCCAGATTTTCCTTTTAATGTTGCTATGGGCCGCTAGATGGCGTCAACTATAGTACCACAGACTAATACAGACTCGACATAAGTGACAGATGTCAAAAAAGTAGTTCTGAACCATATGGTTAATATTTTCAAATTTTTCTACGAATTAGGTTAGAAAGAGAAAACTGATATAACGCGCCATAAGAAAAATAGATGCCAGATCGGTTTTTGTTGTTTCACTCACTCCTAAGTCGTAGAAAGTGTTGCCATGTTAGCGTAAAACGGACTAAAAACCGCTGTGTTTTCTCCTAAAATCGCTTAGTTTCCCCCCATTTTTTCTTATAAAACTCTACCACAGACTAAATACAGACTCGACAGTAGAGTTTTACAAGAAAAAATGGGGGAAAAATAAGCGATTTTAGGAGAAAACACAGCGGTTTTTAGTCCGTTTTACGCTAACATGGCAACACTTTCTACGAATTAGGAGTGAGTGAGACAACAAAAACTGATCTGGCATCCATTTTTCTTAGGGCGCATTATATCAGTTTTCTCTTTCTAACCTAATTCGTAGAATAATTTGAAAACATTAACCATATGGTTAAAAAATACTTTTTTGACACCTGTCACTTATGTCGAGTCTGTATTAGTCTGTGACTCTACTGTCGAGTCTGTATATTGTCTGTGATAGTACGTAATCATAGAAAAGAGTAGAAGCAGAGCTTCAAAGAACGAAATCCTTTCGAATTAATTCTCAAAAAAGTGCGTTCGATTTTTAGTCTGTGAATGCATTCGATTTTATAAATAAGCATTGAATGCAGTCCTTGGAATGCATTCGATTGAATGGAAAAATTAAATACATGCGATTTTTTGTTCACTCGATTTACAAAAATCGAGTGCATTCAATTTTTTATCATTCCTTTGCGAATGCAATCGATTTATTTTAAAAGATTTTTTTCTCATCAGATTGCAAAAAAAAAATTAAAAAAATTTCGATATCTCAAAAACTAATCAAATTATAGCAAAACGTGGATAATTTTTGGTTGGCATTGACCGACAATTACCCGAAAGACCTCCGAGTAATAGTTTTTTAGTTATCCGTTTTTTTAATTCTCAATTTTAAAATATATAAAAATTTTTCGGAATGACAATTTTTTTTCAAAATTTTAACTTTTTTATGCAATGAATGAATAAGCCATTCGATTTTTCAAATTGAATGAAAAGAAAATTGATTGCATTCGCAATGTATTCGATTTTTAAAAATCGAAAGAAAAAAATTAAATACATTCGATTTTTGAAAGTCGAATGAAAAATAAATCGAATGCATTCGATATTTATAAATCGAATGAATCTAAAATGAATTCATTCAATTCGCTAAAATGTGATTAGGGAATGCAATCACTAAATTTTCATTCGGAATGCCAAATCGAATTATGGAATGAAATTCTTCAAAGATCTGTGTAGAATCCATACTAAAAAAAATCCCAATTGCTTGGGAGGAATTATTTTAAACAAAATTTTTGCGTACATTGTGCGAAAACTAATAAAATTTTACCAAGCGCTTGCATAACTGTAACTACATTTTTTCTATGATAACAGCAAACCGGCTGATTGCAGAAACAAACAAACAAACAAACAAACAAACACGGCACGAGGGACTATTTTATTTCACACCGGCGCCGGCCACCAGTTTTATCTCTCAAATCCTGCATCTGCATTGAATCTGACCAATGAAACCCACTGCCTAGTGTATGTGTGCCTGTACGTGTGAGCTTTTGTGCATGTTTACGTTTTATATGAAACTTCAAAAGTTACACCCAGAGTCATAGAGTAGTACAACAAATGGCGTTTGAAAAAGTAGTAAACAAAAACCATATGGTATTGTTTACGAAATTTTATCACAAATCGAAATGTGAGCGAGATGGAAGATACCAGTTTTACAGATTGTTTTTTGTCTCTCTTTTCTTTACGTTTGAACTTTAGTTTGGCATTGCCAGAATTTTCCAATTATCTTTGGTGATGCCAGATCTACAAAACGGTCGATGGATTACTTTATAACTTTGGTTCCACCGTGTGCTGGCACTAAACTTACACACATCAAATGTACCCCTGTGAACCTACTACTTATGTACTGTGATAAAACCCGTGGTTAAGGATGCCATCTGTCTTATATAACTACTAAGTTGCCACTTTAATTTTATTCTGTCAAATTCACATTTTTGTTTTGTTTATAAAATTTTTCCAAGTTATAAAAATCAACTAATTTTAATAATAAATATGGAAATGTAAGTTAAAAATTAAAAATAATTATATTTTAAAGAATATCTTTCAAAAATTTATTGTTGTAGAGTAAACCCCTGCTTTTCCTTAATCTCTAATTATGAAGTAATGGAGGCTTTAAAAGATATTAAGGATACAAAAAAGAAATATGGTCTAAGAAATTTGGCTACCATTACCTATGAAACTTTGCAGTTTTTGGAAGATTCACCGTGTAAATGTCAAAATCGTGATATAATTTTAGCATTTATAAGTGAAGTGCAACAATACAAATTGACTACAAATGAATGTTTAATGATGGTTAACGATCTACCATCAAGTGCTCTACACATACAATTGGTAAGTGAACCTGTTACCAAAGAGGATAAAGTATACAACACAAACTTAAAACAAAAAAAAAAAAACAGAAAATAAAAACTATCAATTTTCTTTTAGCTTGTCGAAGACAGTGAAGAACGCTTAACAGAAGAACAGGTCGGTAACATTATAGAAATTGCAAAAAGACACTTTCCAGGACCACCACAAGAAGCCAGTTAAAATAAAACTATTGTAAATGTAAGGTTATTTTGTTTTATTTAAAAATGCTGTTTGTTTCTGAAAGTTTATTTAAATTTAAGAAAGAACATTTTAACGTTTCTGATCACCTAAATCTTCAATATAATCAGCATCAATTTCTGGCCATTTGTCGGGAATGACATCGAAAAGATCATCTTTTACATCGCCTTGAATTACAATTTCATCTTCACCCGTTACAGAAGAACCGCAGGCAAACTTTGTACCAAAAAACTTTGAGGCCACCTTTAAATCGATTTCTGTTAAAAAAGAAAATATCCTTGAATAATCGGTACATCTAAAAAAAAATTTAGTCTTACCAAATGTGCTCATACCAGTTACTACAGTAACTGACTTCTTTTTACCCCTAGGAGCTCTCGACACGGTTATTCTCTTGTTAACCTCTTCTTTCTTTTTGATTTTCATTAAACCTTTACCGCCACGTTTTTGTCTTTTCTTGTCATCATCTGTGCCATCGCCGGCTTCTTCCTCTAATCTGACACGTTCAAATTCTGTTGGGAGATTCTTTTCCAACCAGGCTTTACATTTTTCATATTCAGGATAATACTCACAATACTAAAAATATTAAAATTGTAATATATGTCCCTTTTTAGGGTTTGGCTTTTGTTTTGAGTACTTACCTCTATGGGCATGGAACAATTGCCACAATATTTCACAACTAAGGGATAAGTTAAACCATCACGTGGTCCTAATTTGAGACGTTCGGCTACAGGATTTATAGTTACTTCTGTCATATTAATTTGTGCTAAATTTATTTATTTTAAAAGTATTTTTTTTCTTTTATTGCAGAAATTTTCAATCAGAAAATGCCAAATTTACTAAACAGCTGTTGAAGTTAAATTTAATTACACAAATTTCAGTTTATGTATAGATTTAAAATAATTAAATCTGGTAAGACTGGTGAAAAATTCCCTTTAGTACTAATCGTTACACATTAATCTGCATTAATATATAAGAATAATATAGTTCGTATTTTTAAAATAATTGCCTTTCATCTACGACACAGTAATGGGCTATTTCATAATAATTTCCTGTTATATATGTTGCAAACAGCTGTTATAAAAATTTGTTTACTTTTTTTGTTGCCAAAACTATGTTTACGTTTATAAAAATAATTAAATAATGCAAGCAAATAATAAACAATATTATGAAGGTTGTGGCAAAGAGGGCCAAATACGTTGCATTTTCCTAAGTGAATTTCATGCTACTGCTGGTTCCAAAATAAGTTGTCAAGTAAAAACGATACAAAATTTTAAAATTGCGTGACACACATAATCTTTTCCATTTATCTCATAGGTTCCTCCCGATTATGTTCCCAAAGAAGTCTTCGATGCCATCAATGTTTATATTATACCTAAACCTCGTCTTCAACGTTGTATACTTACCGTTAATGCTATGGACATGAAAATCGTTGGTTATCCTGTGGGCATAGAAGATCAACAAAAATATGCTCGTAATGCATTCCTATTTAATTTATGTTTTGTTTGTGATTCTTGGGCACGTTCAGTACAATATGAACCCGTAGTCAAGAAATTGTCAGAATATTTGGTAGGTGTATGCCAGCCACTGCCTGTATTTTTTTTTTTTTAACATATTTTTGTATTATAGATCATGATGGAGGAGGAAAGTTGTTTTCTTTCCAAAGAGGGTGATAATAAACTGAAACTGAAAAAGATTTTTGAGACTGTAATCAACGACTTAAATGAGAAGAAAGTTACTACCATTGTAGGTGAGTTCAAAAGTTATTCCACGTCAACTTACTCATAAAGATTGCTGAACTTGCCTTAAATTAAAATAAATATGACCTTGACCTTCTACGAGAAGTAAATTTGAATTTCAAACCTTACCCAAACTTTTTTGAAAGGGCGCACAGTGGTTTATTATCGATTTTTCGGCTATTCAGTAAGTACTGGACCGATTGCAGTGAAATTTATACCAGTTATAGCTATAGGTGACCAACCTATTCCCGAAAAACTGGAACAGGATCGGAAAAAAATAATATTTTCCATATTAAAATGGTTATAAATCAAAAAAAGAGATAACGACTACTTGAAGCATGTTTTTTTTAACACCAGGTAACACCTCCGCGCTACTGATTTCTCCTTCTTCCCCCTCCCTCCCGCAAATGTATCTGACAATATTTGTGTCTTTCTGTTTGGTTTAATATTGGTGGGTATAAAGGATTTGGTACTGCCAAATATAACGCTCTTACCAGTTTTTATCGCTCATTTTATAATAGTTTATAAAAGGTCTCTTCTCTGGACAGATTTTTCTGCAGACTCTACTGGTTTATCCAGACAGATGTTTAGCAAACCGAGTCAGCTAAAATCAGAAGATTTTTCAAATTGCTCAAAATGCAGATTTTTCTTCTGATTGGACAGATACATCTAATTTTTGTGTGCTCCGTAAACGTTAGTTAAGCTAACTTTATTTCTTGTTTCTCTTTTATTTTTTTTACAGAGGGCGATACTACAATTTATTTAAAAATTGTAAGACACAAACCAGATCCTCCGGTGGTAAAGGATCATATGGTACCCTTACTTTTGGTTGATTATAAAAATACACCATTAGAAAATTGGGACTTAACTACACAACAAGTATAAACATTTGTTTTAATTGAATTTGAACCCTTTTCTTTAATTAAAAAATATCACTTTTCAGATTCTTCCCTACATTAATGGCATTAATCATATAGCACGTATTGCCGCTGAAGCAGATGTCGAAACAAATCTAGTTAAATCATGTGTCCAAAATCTTGTATATTATGGCGTCGTACAGCTTTTACCCATACTCAAATACAGTAATGTTTATATGACACAAAATCTAAAAAGTCTTATACAAAGTGCCCCGCTAACATTTGCCTGTCGTAAATATGTAGCCTTAAATCCGGATAAGCCAAAACCTACAATACAGAAAATATTTTTATTTTATGCTTCCATGACCCATGGGGTAACCCTAAGAGCGATATGCCAAAGACTTTCTCCCCAAAATCATAATATTGATGAGAGGAAATTGGTAATTTTTGGCTTACAACATAAATTTATACGTTGCATTCACAAGTATCCAGTTTTTACCGGTTCTGTACCATCGGGACGGCAGAAAATGTATACGGGTCTCTCCAATTTTGATGAAATATGTTGTAAAACAGGTTTATCACCTTCAAGCATTGAAAAGGATATTGATAAGGATACAAATGTTACGGTTATATGGAAATAAGTTTTTCACTTTGGTTTGTATTAAATTTATATTTTGTATATACAATTCTATGTACGCCTATTGTTTACCAATAAAAAAATTTTTGTCGTGCAAATAGGGAACCTAGTGATAATTTTTGCCCCTTAGGACATTAATAAACAAAATATATAAAATTTTTAGTTTGAGAAAGTATAACTTAATTTTGCCAATTTTTAAATCAGATGAAATGAGACTACACCATTTCCAATTGAATGAGAGCTTTCTATATGAAATTGAAAAAATTTTAAATGAAATTGAGAATTTTTATTTGAAATTGAAAGAATTTTATTCGAAAGTGAGATTTTCCATTTAAAATTGAGAAAATTCCATATGAAATTGAAATTTTTCATTAGCGTCCAACCTGAATCAAATTACGTCGCGTAAGGCGTAACACCCAATAATTTTTCGTTTCTAATATTTAAATGTGAGTTACCTAAATCAAACGGACGTAAAAATTTCAAATTTGATGTGTTTGTTTTTGTTTTTTTTTTTTACGTCTTGCGCTACGCATTTGATTCTGGTTCGACCCTTAGATATTTGAAAATGAGAAAATTTTATTTGAAATTGAGACTTTCCATTTAAAATTGAGAAAATTTCAAATAAATTTGAGAAAATTTTTAATGAAATTGAAAATATTTCAAATAAAATTGAGAAAATTTTAAATGAAATTGAGAGAATTTTGAAATGAAATTAAAAAAATTTTAAATAACAATGAGAAAATTTTAAATGAAAGTGAAAAAAATTTAAATGAAATTGAGAAAATTTAAAAAAAAATTAAGAAAATTTCAAGTGAATTTGAGAAAATTTCAATGAACTGAGAAAATTTAAAATAAAATTAGATTTTTTCAATACATGAAAACTTGTTAACAGGTAATTCTTATAATGTTACAGTTCATTAAAAAAAAAAATAAAATTTCTTAATTTCATTTGAAATTTTTTCAATTTCATTTGAAATTTTCTCAATTTTATTTAAAATTTTCTGAATTTTAATTAAAAATTTGTTGTTTAAATATTTGTATGTTAAAATGTGAAACATGTTTTCCTAAATATGCAGTAGGATTTAAAATTACTTGATATGAGGGATTTTTTGCAATTTTGTAAAAGACGCCAGGCGTATGGATAATAACACAGTCCCACAAAAAATTAAAAAGTTTTGACCCAGAAACTAGACCTACTAATTCTTATGCATTTTGACCTTCTGAATTCGATTCCGTCATCAGAATTGAATTCTAACGTTGGGTTTTCCTGTAATTTACTAGGAAAGTCCGCAAAATGAACATAATAATTTATTTGTAAATTTGACTGAGTTAAAAATGTTTGAAGTTTTTTTTTCTGAATGTAAAGATAAGTCTGATTTATTACGAAGAAATAAGAGGTTTTTTAATAAAGTCCGTTAAAAATTGTACAAGTTACATGCATTTGAACAAAAATGCATAAATTTAGTTTTATAAAAAAACAGTTGTATAAAACTGAAGTTATGCATATTTGTTTAAATGCATGTAACTTCTACAATTTTTAAAGTACTTTATTAAAAAACCTCTTATTTTCTTCGTAATAAATCAGACTTGATCTTTACATACAGAAAAAAAAATTAAAAATTTTTAACTTCATTGTCCTTATTGCTCGCATAAATCCCCAAGTCTTGAAAACACACAAAAAAATAAAAATTTCTGAATGGAAAGAAAATTATCGAAACTTTTTTTTGAAAAACAATGGATTTGAAAACGACATCATACAAAAAAAAAATGCAAGAAAGAAAGAAAAAAATCCACTCTCTAGCACAGAGTACTCCGTCATTAGGAATTCAGCTTAATAAGTACATATTAAATTATAAAAATCAACACATCCAACATTTTTTTTTAATTGTTGACCCTTATAAAATATCAAAAAAATTTAACTTTATTATTCAACAACTTAACACACGGCTTTTAAAAACAACACTCTCTGAATAAGCTTTTTAAAGAAAGGTTTTATTTTATTATACATACTTCATAACAAAATTTGTTCAATTACATCAATTGTTTCATTTTGTATATGACCATAAATGCTTACTACAACTTAAAGTATCATCCACTTAATTGTTACAAATATGGTTTTATGTTTAATTACTTAAATGACACTTAATGTTGCATATTAGACTGGAGCGATAGAGAAATTTACCCAAGTTTGTCAATTTTAAACCGATTTTAAACGTCTCACGCGTCGTCCGAACCGTCTTTAACCCCAAGTTGCGAATACTGTAAATGAAAATAAAAATCTTCGCCAGAGCCGTTTTTGAAAAAAATTTCGTCCAAACGTCAAAAAATTGATATTTCAATCTTATCGATGAGATGAGAGATATGAAAAAAATTAGTGAAGACAGAGAGTTATTACCACACAACGTTGCAATTGAACTTTTATAAGAAAACACTTGAAATTTTTTTTTTTGCAAGAATGCACACAAAAAAAATGAAAACGAGTTTCAATCACTAAAATGATTTTATCAATTACTATTTTTTTTTGATTTTGCACCTATCACGAAAGTAATAGTATCAATTACTAAAATTTGTAAAAGTTTAACAAGGAAAAATTGCATTTATTCTCAATTCACGGAAATTTGCGAAACCAATTAAAAAAATAATTATATCAATAAAAAAACAAAAATATTGCAATTGCAAAATGTGAACTATCAGTTTTGTTGTTTCTGGAGAAATCATTTTAGTCTTTAGTAAATTTTTAATATCTCATAGTTTTCGAGATAAGCTTGAAATGTAAATTTTTGACGTTTGAGCGCGATTTTTTTTTAAACGGATCTGGCAAAGATTTTGATTTTTGTCAAAATATAGTAGTGAGGCAACCCAGATTCATTTAAAGAGTTTAAAAATTGAGGTTAAATTGGTTCGGACAAAGCGTGGTCTAAATTTTATTACATTCAGAAACTCTCTAGCAATAAAATTGAAAACTATAAAAATTAAAAAAAAAAAAAAAAAACTAAAAAAATATTTATTACTTTGTAATTTGTTTTACACACAAAAAACACTTACACATGTTATCCAAATTTTTGGTAAACATACCAAGTTTTTGTTCTAAAAAATTGACTAATGTCATGTTGATGTCATTTTAAAGGCGGTCTCATGACCCCTTATTTAAAGCATAAACATTTTTAAAATTTATACGATTTTACCAATTTTCAAGACCGCATATCCCGAATAATAAAATGACCAGATTTTTTTTTGTCAAAAATGCCGTAGAGGTTGTTTTAGTTTTTTAAGGTGGAACTTGCTCTTTTATTTTGGGCTGTATCGTGTCTTTCACAGACGGACATCGCTAGAATGCCTTACAATCGATCATTGGTCAATAAAACAGTGCAACAACCAAAATCAGAATGGGATGAAACTAAAAGCATATGAAAGATGACTTTTTCCATAACAACACCCTCAAGTTTTTTTTTTTTAGTTTAGTTCTAGATTTTTTTTAACGCATTTGAAGTTGGTGAACTATGAATATAATTACTTAAACTGTATAAGAGGCGTATACATAATTTTGTAATTGCCTTTAAATAACAATCATACGCAACGATGCAGCGGTGGTTTATTTTTAATAATTCGGCCTTTCAGTAAGTACTGGACCGATTGCAGCAAAATTCCTAAAGTCACCACTCAAAAAATTATGTTAGTAAAATCAACTGAAAATGTCAGTTAAAATAACTACTTTGTAAGTTGTTTTGGGGTCAACTACTTTTTCAGTTAAATCAACTTACAATGTTAGTTATTTTAACAGACAAAAAAACAACTGACTTATGTAGTAAAAACTACTTACATTTGTAGTCAACACAATTAACATGTAGTAAAAATAAAATAATTAACATATAATTTTTTAAGGAAAAAAATTGAAGACCAATTTTTTTACAGTTTTTTTTTTTTTTTTTTTTTTTTAAAAAAAGTTGTGAAAAAAAACGAAAATTATTTTTTTTTTTTTTTTGGAAAAAAACTTTGAAAATTTTTCAGAGATAAAAAAAAATTAACTACTTTAAATAACTGTTACTACATTACAGTACTTTTTTGTTAGTTATTAAAAAAAACGACTTAATATAACTAACAGAAATAGTTGTTTGATATTTTTCATACAAAAACAACTGACTTTGTAGTTGAAAACAACTAACTACTGTTAAATATTCAAACAACTTACATGTAGTAACTTACATAATTTTATGAGTGACCAACTGCAAATGCGTGTAAAAAAATTTCGCACTAAATTAAAAAAAAAACTTGAGAGTTTTTTGTGGAAAATGTGAACTTTCATTTGCTTTTGTTTCACTGTGTAATTTATAAACTTTATTTTGTCCTAGGCCGATATTTCCATGCGTTAAACAGGGAATGACGAAGTGAGTATACCCCTACACTGTAGTTGAGTTTACTGAAAGTGTAGTTGACCCCAAAATAACTAACATTGTAAGTTGTTTTTACTTATTGTTAGAACTTTTTTTTAGTTTAGGTTTAAGTGTAGGTTTCAAGTGCCCAATTAATGTCATTGCGTATTGAGTCTTCCGAAACTTTCCTAAACTTATTTTTATATCCAATCGCAAGTTTTTCCCTTAACGAAAATCGTGCTCCGACCTACTGATTATATTGAAAATTGTTTAATTCAATAAATTGAACTATTTAAAAACAACAAACAAAGAAAACAACTGCTTGAATATAAAATTTGTGACATTTTCAATAAAATTCAAGAGTTGTAAACTTAAAACAAAACAAATGGATCTTCATTCCCAATAAAAAAGCACTTGCATTTATTATGAATCTCTGAGAGAATAACAAGAGTACAATAATAAAATACTCCAAGTATTCACACAGAAAAAAATATATATATTTTTTTAAATAAAGTTTTAATTCATTCAGAATATTATGTAAGTTACTACATGTTAGTTGTTTGTATATTTTACAGTAGTTAGTTGTTTTCAACTACAAAGTCAGTTGTTTTTGTATGAAAAATATCAAACAACTATTTCTGTTAGTTATTTTAAGTATTTTTTTTTTAATTACTAACAAAAAAGTACTGTGATGTAGTAACAGTTATTTAAAGTAGTTAATTTTAACTACTACCCCTGTAGGCTAGTTGGTAGCGTACTAGCCTTTGAAACTGGGGGTCGTGGGTTCGATTCCCACCAGAGCCCATTGTTACCAGTTCTCGTTTAGGTTGAAGTTATTAAAAATGTATTGTTATTTAATGTAAAAAAAAAAAAAAATAAAATACTTGATCAAAGGATTAGTTAATTTTATTTTTTTGTATCTCTGAAAAATTTTTAAAGTTTTTTTCCAAAAAATAAAAATAAATTTTCGTTTTTTTTTTATTTTTCACAACCTTTTTTTTTTTTTTTTTTAAAAAACTTTGAAAAAATTTGGTTTTCAAATTTTTTTCTGAAAAATTAAAAAAAAAAAATATTTATTGATTATTTTATTTTTACTACATTTTGGTTGTTTTGACTACAAATGTAAGTAGTTTTTACTACATAAGTCAGTTGTTTTTTGTCAGTTAAAATAACTAACATTGTTAGTTGATTTAACTGAAAAAGTAGTTGACCCCAAAACAACTTACAAAGTAGTTATTTTAACTGACATTTTCAGTTGATTTTACTTACATAATATTTTGAGTGTTCACATTCAATTAGATATTTTAATTAGTTCAATTATTTTTTTAATTGATTAGTTGTTTTCAACTACAAAGTTAGTTGTTTTTGTACGAAAAATATCAAACAACTATTTCTGTTAGTTAATTAAAGTCGTTTTTTTAACAACTAACAAAAAAGTACTAAGCTTAGGAAAGTTTTCTGAGATAAATAAAATTAACTCCTTTAAATGACGGTTATTTCATTACAGTACTTTTTTGTTAGTTGTTCAAAATAACGATTTAAAATAACTAGGGCAAGTACTTTCATGAAAATGCATATTTTTACTCAGCATTGTAAACATAACATAAATGAAATATCTATCCGAATCAATGAATTTGCAATAAAATGGCATTGATTTATAGTTGCATATTTTTGCATATTTTGGTATAAATGCATATTTTTGCATATTTTCATATAATTTGGACTTTTTTTAAATTTCATCAATATTTTTTTAAAACGTGCTTAGGAAAATTCAAAGTCTATCGCATATATCTTATAGAAAAATGTATTTATTTATAGAAATCATATTCTGATCCATTTTTTTAAAGAAAATGGATTACGGAAGGATAATTTTTAGATTCTGAGAAATGTTTTCAATTTAAAATGTTCCTATTCTGAAACATTTTGCTAATCGGTAAGAAAAAAATGTTTTAGAATTTAAGATTTTTTTACAGGAAAATTGCTTTTTTGTTTTGATTCGAGTTAGGGGGCCTTTGCTTTTGAGTTAATTTTTTTAAAAATTCCGAAAAAAAAACTTTGTTTTTTTTTTTTTAAATAAATATTTTTTTTTTTTAGAATAAAGAACAAAAAGTATTGAAAAATAACTTGTTCTAGAAAAATATTGTATTTTCATATTATTTTTCTTTAATAAAATTTGTTTCTTTAGAAAAATTTTGTAACTCAAAGATAAAACTTCTCAAGCAAAAAATATTTTACTAATTAAAAATTGTTTCCACTCAATAAAACATTTTTAAGAATTGTCGAGGGCCATTAAGAATTTGACAAACTCTAATTTATGTTGACAAATTATATTTTTTTTAGTAAAAACAACAATTTTTAGGTGCATATTTTTGAAGTTTTTAGTGCATATTTTGGATTTTTAGATGCATATTATAGGCACATATTTTCGTTTTTTAGATGCATGAAAGTACTTGCCCTAAAAATAACTAACAAAAATAGTTGTTTGATATTTTTTATACAAAAACAACTGACTTTGTAGTTGAAAACAACTGACTACTGTATAATATACAAACAACTAACATGAAGTAACTTACATAATTTTCTGAGTGTAACAAAAGATAGATGGAATCAGTTGATATTTGGACTGGGGACCCATATTCCGGAAAATACTGGTGTAGGGTATCATATGGTCGGTCTTGACCGACTATAATTTTCTTACTTGTTTTTTTTTTTTTAATTAATATGTGCATTTTTGCGATACCTTCGAGTTCAATTATTTTTTAATTGAATCAACAAATTTTGTTATTAAAATTAATTTTTAATTTTTTTTCTGTGCATAAAACAATAAAAGCAAAGTATCAACAAATGAGGGTATTAATATGGTATGGAAACTAAAATTCAGTCTTTTAGTAACGTTTGGTCTGGAAACATACATGTGTTCGGTAGACGGTATAAACGGAAAACGGTGGTAGTAAATTTTAGAGGCCGGTTTTTTTGTATTTGTAAAACAAAAGAGAATCGAGTAGATAATACAAATACTTATACAAACCTTGATTATATCTGTGTTTGTTAATTTGTATACGTATTTGAAAAATCGTATAACAGTTTTTTGATTTGTGTGATATTTGTTGAGTTTTTTTAGATTTTTCTTTAATAAAAACAAGATCAAAAAATACGACGGAATGTTCGCTCATTCTTTTTACACTGGTCATAATAATATACTTTATGGTATTAGTGAATAATAATATTTTTTTTTGTTGTGTTGTGAATCATCTGTTGAAAACAAATGACGAAAAAATTTAACAAAAACTTTAAAAAATAAATAAATAATAAATAAATGAAAGAAAGAGAAAAAAATATTAGAAAAAGAAATTACAAATATTTATTAACAAATTAGAGAAAATTTAGTGAAATTTCTAAAGTTAAATCATAACAACAATTAAAATACAAAAGATTGATTGTGAAAAGCATAATTAACTAAATTGCGAGACTATCAATGATCTCTCTCCACATTTAGTTGTGGCTATTAATATGTCATTATAAATGTTTTTTTTGCAAAGCTATTATAAACAAATAACAAAAATAAAAAAAAAAATAAATAATTAAAAATTGTAAAGAGAATTTATGATTTAATACACAAATAAAACAAAATTGTCCTACAAAAAAAGAGGTGATTATAATATTTGAAAACATTTTTATAACAAGTTTATTCATAGTTTTTGTCTATTGTCTGTATGTATAATAAAGTTAACAATTAACATTTATATGGGTTCGTTCGTTGTTTTTTTTTTTTTTGTGAAGTCTCTATCAATTCATTAATCATTCAATCTTTTCTATTGTTTAGTAGACAGACATTAAATTTTAGTTAAAATAATGCATTTATTGCACAAAACTGCACACACCCGCATTCTATACTTGATTACACTCTCATTTTTCAATTTATTAGGGGTATTCACTAGGGTGGGTCGTTTTGCCACTTTTTTGTCGGATCGAAACGCTATACCCGTCAAAAGTTGTCTACCCAGATGGGTATTACAGATGTGAATTTTTTTGGAATCGGTTGATATCTTCTGCTCTCAGAATGGGCTCAAAGTTTCGAAATTTCGGCTAAAAATCCCAAAATGACAACTATTGAGGCTCGAAAAAGCGGTTATTTTTTTTGGTAAAGATATGTTATTTTAAACGTATACTCCATTTTAGGCATCAAAATGCAGTTTTAACCCTTCCCGGGGGTCCAGGGAATACCCCCGATATCCAAAGAGGATGTGAATTTCGGCTAAAAATACCCTAATTGATAACACCGCTCAACAAATCGAAGGTTTTTGGCTCCGGTTTGAAATTTGATATAAAATTTTTTAAGATTTTGACTCGCTGATTCCAAATTCGTGCTCCAAATTTTTCCATCACGTCTAGAATTTTAATTATTCGCGTGTGAAAATGCGAAAAAACGCGATTTTTGCCTTTTTTGAAAGCGTGCAGCCGCTGGGTGGAATAAAAATCAGGTATAAAGCGTGAGAGTAGAATTGAACTATGATCTCAAAAATATGATCAAAAAAATTTCAAGTTGTTGCACTATTATTGGCCAAACATGCATTTTAAAAAAACACTGCCAAAAAAATTAGAAAAAGCACCATTTTTAAAAGGCTCTAATACAATAACCAGATGATCAATCTTTACTGTGATGAGCTCAAAAATTAGGCAAAAGTTCATTCTTTCTTATAGACTTTTAAACAAATTAAATATATCTTCCGGTGTATGCGAAAAATAACACAGAAATCTTAAATTTGTAAAATATTTATTTTTTTTAGTTTTTCTTTGAAAAATATCAAAAAAAACTAAGGTATCTTAGCTTACCTTTTTTACAAAAATGGTAATTTTAACAGTATCATTTTAAAACGCAAGTAAAGCCCAACCAAACGTAATAATTTGAAAAAAATTGTGTTCTATGTTGGAGACCAAAGACAAATTATACTTTTGCGCTTTATACCAAATTTGTATTCCACTGAATGGCTGCTGTGCAGGCTTTCAAATAATGCAAAAATCGTAATTTTTCGCATTTTCAACCGTGAATAACTAAAAATCTGGACGTGATGGGAAAATTTGGAGAACAGATTTGGAATCAGGAGATCAAAGTCTACTAAAATTGATCATCAGAATTCAAACCGGAAAATGAGTGTTGAGCGGTGTAATTATTGTGGTTCGAAAAAGTGGCATAACTTTTGGGTACAAATATGTTATTTTAGACGTTAAATCCCTTAAGGCATCAAAATGCAATTTAAATCCCTTTCGGAAATCCAGGGAATACCCCCGATATCCAAAAGAGAAGTGAATTTCGGCTTAAAATACCCAAATTGACACTTATTGAGGTTCGATGTGTTTGTGTAAAGATGTGTTATTTGAAACGTCATCTCACATTTATGCCTTAAAAAGATATTATTAACCCCCGTTGGGGGTCAAGGACCCCCGCCGGGATCGGAGAAAGATGGAAGTTGGGCATTTTTTAAACCTTTCAAAGCCATTTTTGGTTATATGGAACATTGATAATTTTATAGTTCTCGCCGAGACTCAACTCAAAGCCGGGCTTGTCAAAATCGATAAGTGAGTATATGGGAGATATTTCAAGCTAGATTTTTCTAGATATATTTATATCTTTTAATTTTGTTTGGCTAGAGGTTATCATAAAGTGTTTATATGGTAAATAAATCTAGTGGAGCAAAGCGAATATATATAAAGTTGTATTTTCCATAGAGGTAGAATTCTTCGAAAATTAGAAGAATCAGTAGGAAAATCCATGCAATGGGCAGGTTGCCTTTTGCATTTTATCGAAGTACCATTGCGAGTTCTCTTTAAGCATTTCGACGGCCAAGCATCAGGTCACAATTTTTACACAGGTTCTATAGGTTCAAAATTACCCGGATGTGAAAAACTTCCTGTGATGTCATTTATAGCAATTAAATGTGATCTTCCTTATCACAGTTCCGAAGAGCTTAAAAAACTCAGTAAGGACTTCAAATACTTGTATCTTTTAGCTAAAGCTATTGATTTGGCAGAATGCTCGGAGGTTCTTGCTTCCATGATCCCTGGAAAATTGAACAAGGCTCGCAAGTTGACAACTGCAAAGCAAGGAACTCATAGAAATAGTTAAGTTCATACCTAAAGTCTATGTGGTGATGCAACTCAGAATTAGTACACATCATTCCATTGCTGATGGTCCTCGTCATGTTTTTGAGACAATTTGTAGATCACGATATTGACCAAAGAAACACCAAACAGAGAAAATTCGTTTCTCGGTCGACCTAGCCGTATGTGAAATAAACTCCCCGCAAAAATATTTCCAGTAGGCTATAATTTAGAAAAGTTCAAATTAAATGTCCACAAACACTACTCCCTCTTTCCTTCTCCTCATAACCTATTTTCCTAATACCAACACAATGCATTGCATTAGTAGGGGGCATCCCCTGAGTGTTGGCTCAAAGTAAAAAAAAAAGCTGTAGTTCATTCATCCATTCAAACCAATGCGTTCTTTGCACTGCCCGAAAATATTCTTCCCTAGATGATGACAGATTGTCGACCCGTTTTATGGACGGTATCAAATAAATATCTTATTGACAAACTTTCACTTACTGAAAACACAGTTTCCGTGAAATTCAGTTGCAGTCGAACGAACAGTAAAATTAGTATCTGAAGCAATATCAAAAGTGTGCGACAGAAACGCAAGGGATGGCATAATAAAATCGGATTTAATTTCTAGACAAGCTCCAACAAAATTTAAATTCAAATCTCAATTTGTGACAATTTTTCCTGATATTAAGGATGGGAAGGTATCGCTAAAAATAGCATTTTAAGGCATCTTTACACATATATAATGAAACTTTATCTGGACTTGAATTTTTTGGCGCCATGAAATAGCTCCCAATGAAATAAGTCCCAATGAAATAACTCCCAATGAAATAAATCCCAAATAAAATGAATTATCTCCCAAACCAAAAAAATGAAATAAGTCCCAAGAAAAATGAAATAAGTCCCTAACAAAAAATGAAAGAAGTCCCAACGAAATAACTCCCAATAGAAATGAAATAAATCCCCATTTTTTTTTTTTTGAATATTAAATTTTTCTGTTTAAATCCCAAAAACACTTTAATTGTGTCTCTTTAAAAAACAAATCTCTGAAGTGCCAGCAATCCCTTCTCAACTTTTTGGAATGCAGCTTACTGACAAATTGATTAAATTTCTTTTAATGTTTGAATCATATCATGCAATAGCTAACTTATCGCAGGTCCCTCTGGCGGCTGCGAGAAGAACAGAAAATAAACTCCATAAAAATATGAACTTAAATTAAAAAAATATATAAATCATCTTGGTTAAAACAGTTAACAAGCCACGCATAAAACTTGAAAGCAGATTTATGGAAGCCTTTTAGAGCTTCCAGGATTCTGTATACTAAATGCGGTAAGAAAACGATTATTTGTTTGAAAAGATTTGAATGCGTATGGATGTGGAGAAAGCGCCGCAGACGAAAAATCTCTTGTAAAAATTTTTCGCCTGCGGCGCTTTCTTCACATCCATACACAGAAAAAAAAAATGGAGGAAACATATTTGAGTAATCACTTGTTTAATTTTTTAAAACAAATTTGAGTAATTTTTTAATTGACGCAATTAAAAATTTACTCAAAAATTCAAAATAAAATTTGAGTAAATAATTTAATACAAATTTAATATTTTTTTTTTTTATTTTTTTTTTCTCTTGGTGTTTTGAATTCTCATATAGTTTATTGTTTTTTGTATATGTATATGAAAGTTTGAAATCATCTTTATAAAATTTTACTTTGTCTTGAAGACATAAGTATATTTGGTAAAGTTTGTAAAAGCAATTTTTTTGGAAAAAAAATTAGACACTTTTTAAACTTTTTAAAAAAATAATTTGATACATTTTGAGTAAATTTTTACTTGACACAATTAAAAAGTTACTTAAAAATATTAAAAAATTTTAAGTAAAGATTTAATTGTGTGAATTAATAATTTACTCAAATTTTTTATTAAGCATTTAATAATTTTTTATTAAAAGTTTACTCAATACTATTAAATCGTTTACTGGTGGAAAATTGAGTAATTTTTTACTCAATAGTATTAAAAATTTACTCAAAATTTTTTTTTTATTTTTTTCTGTGTACGCATTCAAATCTTTTCAAACATATAATCGTATTCCAACAACATATATTTCAAAATAAAGAAAAGCGTGAATGGGTTGTAAAAGACCGAAAGTCCATTTTGCCTACACTTTAAATAATCTAATGTGCCCGCCAAACTAACAGGATCCTAAAACTTCTTATTACACCGGTTGCGGATCTTCAGTTTGTCATACAATACCTCTTAATTTTCATAAATTAAAACCATTCTTACAAAGACTATCAATACTTAAAGATATGTGAAGTCTCCCTTCTTCTGTTAAACCCTCCCTTAAATTCCCTTTGCTAAGTCCGCCATCGAACTGGACGTTTGATCAAACCAAAAAAAATCCCTTAAGTTCGATATAAACAAAAAAAAAGTGTTGCAATTTGGCGATTTTCAGACTAAAGCTAACGTTTTTTTTTTCATCTAACTGTAAAAAAAGTTTTTTTTTGTGGATTATCGGGAAATCCAATGACTTTTTATTTGCTGAGAATTTGTTTTAAACACTTTTAAAGGTATTTCTTAAATAATATTACCATAATAATTATAAATTGATACATTTTTTCAAAATTTATTAAGCGCTTTTTCGATATAAAAAGTTAGCATTATTTGTCAAACCAACAATGTTAATTTAACATTATCGTATTTTCCTCGTCTAACAGTTTTCGTACCTTCTGTTATCAAGTTCCAAAATTTTAAGAGTGGGAGACAAAGAGCTTGATTCTTAGAAGAACTCGAAATTTTTCACAATTACTTGCAGCATGCATTTCGCCTTAAAGCAAACGTATTATTTTTTTTATTTTGATTGACATTGATGTACTTCTGAGTGAATGGTTTTCTGAATTTATTTACAAGATAAATCAAAAAGCATTGAAAAAGAGTTTATTCTAGTTCGAGGTCATTTACTTTCCCCGTAACAAATTTACTTTTTCTGAAAATAACTAAAGAAAATATCTAATTTTTATTATTTTTAATAAAAATTAAAGAAACTTGAAAATTCAATAAGTTAAATTTTTATTTTCATAATTTACTCTCAAACTGTTGGGAGTTATTTCATTAAAATAGTTTGGGAGTTATTGCATAATGAAATAACTCCCAAACTTAAAAATGAAATAACTTCCAAAAAAAATGAAATAATCCCCGCAGATTTGGGAGATATTTCATTATGAAATAACTCCCAAATCGTATGGAAATTTTTGGGACTTATTGCATTATTTTTCTTGGGACTTATTTCATTGGGAGTTATTTCATGGCGCCGAATTTTTTACAATTTTGGAAACTCACCTCCTACTTAGGATATCGGGGGTATTCCCTGGATTTCCGAAAGGGCTTAAAATTGCATATTGATGCCTAAAAAGGATTTAACGTCTAAAATAACATATTTGTACCCAAAAAGTATGTCACTTTTTCAAACCACAATAATTTTCAATTAGGGTATTTTTAGCCGAAATTCACATCCTCTTTGGATACCGGGGGTATTCCCTGGACCTCCGGTAGGGGTTAAAACTGCATTTTGATGACTAAAATGGAGTTTAAGTTTAAAATAACATATCTTAACCAGAAAAAATAATCGCTTTTTCGAGCCTCAATAATTGGCATTTTGGGATTTTTAGCCGAAATTTCGAAACTTTGAGCCCATTCTGAGAGCAGAAGATATCAACCGATTTCCAAAAAAAATCACATCTGTAATACCCATCTGGGTAGAAAACTTTTGCCGGGTATAGCGTTTCGATCCGACAAAAAAGTGGCAAAACGACCCACCCTAGTATTCACTAGGTTAGCATGTATTTTGTTAGTATTTCTTTCTGATCGAATTACTGACGTACGAAATATCACTCCGATTGGAATATATCTTTTGTACCCGCTTTAAGTCTCAAAATTGGGATTCTGATAAAAATTAATAAAAAACAAAAACTTTCAAATTGTTTGCTAAAATATTACACAAAAAAAAAACGAATTGTTATATTGACCCCCATATTAGTGAATACAATAATTTTTTTCACTTAAAGTGCTCCTATAAGGAAATTTTTAATATCAACAAACGTTTGTAAATTTTGATTGTTGAAAAAAAAAAAATATTTTTTTTTTTAATAAAGAAATACATCACACAATTTGTTGATCTGACAAAAGTAAAAAATCTAAATTTTTTTTCACGAAAGAAATTCAACAAACACAATTTGTTGATCTGACAAATAAAATTTTTTTTTGTGTTGACTGAGTTTGTTAAAAACAAAATCGAAGTTTTGTATTATGGACTTACAGGCTGCCGTTTTTACTAAATGTTTGGTTAATATCATGTTTGTTTCATTTACAACTGATGTTTGTTAATTTAAATTTGGCGATTTTAATTTCTGTGTATGAAATATTAGGACATAACTGAAAACATTTTTATTGTAATCGGAAAATTTATTTGGTTTACAAAAAAGTTTTAATTTATTTTAATTTTTTGTAAAAAAAAAACACAGTGTGGTTGAACAAGTTTAATTAAAAGTTCGTTGCATATGAAATTTTATTGCAGATTTGTTAGTTGGCACCCGAACAAACAGTTTAAGCCCAATTTGAAAAAAAAATCGATAGTGGGGTTTTTGAGATAATAAGATTTTCATCTTATTGGATGCTACAGAAAAACGGTACAACTTGTGTTAAAGTGTAACATATGATAAATAAAGGTTGATGTCCTGAATCTAAATCATTTACCAAAAGTTTCTATGACGTCTCAATTACACTCAAAAAAAACCATTAACTTAAACTTTGGAAAAATTTTCTTCAAAATAGTTTATAAATTTTCCCACAATTAAGTTAAATTTAACTAAAATTTTAGAAATTTTCCCAACTTTTAGGAACAAATTTTAGTTCATGGACTGTTAAATAGGCCATAATTTTCCTTAAATGGAATTCCCTAATACATGGAAAAAATTCTTACCGCCAACTAAATTTTCCCTAAATAAATGAAAAAAAATCTTTATTTTTAAGACATATTTCTTAAAACAAAATTTAGTTCAAAAAAATCAGTTTTAGGACGTAATTTACTACCAGTTAGTTCATCATATTTATCTTCTTTAATTTGAGGAAGTTTTTTCCACAAGTTTAGTAAATTTTTCATAACATGAAATTGTTTAGTTGATTTATTTTTTTTTTCATGCTTGCTTGTAGTTCACATTTTGTTTATTATTTGTAGTATATGAAAAAGAGAGTTTGGTCTTGTATAACAAGTAATAAATTTAATGTTTACATTTTTTTCTACACATGTATGTGTTAGGGAAAAAATGATATTTTAATCACAACAAATGCCTTGGCTTTGGCGTGTTTTCCCATAGTCTGGGAACAAACGTTAAAGACAAAGTCTTTGTTGTAATTTAACTCTAAAAACTAATGAAATTTATTACTTGACAATAAGAAACAAATGTTTTTTTATATTTTAAATAAAAAATGTACATAATGAGAATTCTGTGTGTATTCACATGCTATTCTATAAATAAACCAATAAAAATATGAAATTAACTAATTTTTAGGAAAAATGTCCTCATCAAAAATGTTTTTTTAACTAAAAAATGGGAAATTTTTTCCCACTTTCTAGTTCAAATTGGTCCTAATTTTTAAGAAAAATATGGACTAAAAAGTATGAATACATGGCAATGGAGCTAAATCATTATCAATTTTCCTTGGATTTAGTTAATTTTCCCATTTGTTAGTTAGTTTTTTTTCTGAGTGTATGAGAAAATCGCGTTAAAAAAAATCGAGATTTTGTAATTTTTAACACACTGTAAAAAGGGACTTCGTTAAAGGCTTAAATTAAAGCTTGTAGTTTTGTCTTCAAAATAGATTTGTTTTAAATTTAATTTTTTTTTACTTTGTTCGGTTTTACGATTTTCAAGTCAAAAATGCCTGCGAATTTTGAACTCTTGTCCAAAACATTAAATCATGATAATGTTTTGCTTAATGTTATATTAAGTATTTTGCTATTCCATGCACAACAATTTGAAATATCAGTCGAGGACCCCATTAAAAAACCAAAACAGCTGTTCATTTCGTAAGTGAGTGCAAAAATAAGTGCAAAAAAGTGTTTTTACACTTTGGAGAGTATAAAAGATTCGGCACCAAAGAATATAACACTCACTTGTTTTATGTACATTTGATAAACAAATGGAAAATTTTTATGCGAAAAGCTTAGACTTGGAGAAAAAGTAGTTTTGGTAAAAAAAATTATTTTTTTTTTACGAAAAACAAAGTTATGTTAAAGTTTGATGAAAAAAAAAATTTGATGGGAAAAAAAAAATTTGATGGAAAAAAAAATTTGATGGAAAAAAAAATTGATGAAAAAAAAAATGATGAAAAAAAAAAATTTGATAAAAAAAAAAAATTTTAGGAAAAAAAAGTTTGATGAAAAAAAAAAAAAAATTTATGAAAAAAAAAAATTTATGGAAAAAAAAAATCGATGGAAAGAAAATTTATGAAAAAAAAAAAATTGATGAAAAAAAAAATTGATGAAAAAAAAAAATTTTATTGAAAAATAATTATGTTACTTTTTATTCACCAGCTGGTGAAAAACGGGTTTATTCACCGCGATGTGAATTATTATCCAAGTTACAAACCCAAGTTATTAAAATTTTTGGCTTTAAGAAAATGAAAAAAGTAATTCTTGTTTTCTTTTTCGTTAAATGTTAGCTTATATAGTCAAACTGAGTGGCGTCCTGCAACTTTTTTAAAATTAGACACCAGCCTAAAAACATTATCATGTTAATTAGGAACCTAAAGACATTACCCGATTGCTAAAATATTTGTAATTTTTATTTTTTTTTTGTATTTATAGAATCCGTATGTAACGCATTGAAATATCGATCGGGGACCCCATAAAGTATATATATTAATGATCTATGATCGATTCTAAGACATTCCTATTATGTCCGTCCGTACGTCTCTATAAGACACGATGCATTCCAAAATAAAAAGACCCTAACCTCTGAAAAACAAAAAAAATTAGGGAAAAACTTTAACCCCCCAAAGGCATGGGTTAATTTTGTCCGATTTGGCTAAAAATTTTAATTCAAAACGAACCATAATATGCCCAGCGATCGACGAAATTCAAAAAAAGTCATAATTCGTCTTACCCTAATGTAAATATATGCTTCAGAAAAACATGTGTGCCATGAATGTCTAAATAGGTGGTATGAATTTGTGATTTTTGACTCACACTAACTCACGACAGGAATTTTTGAATCCCGCACACTCACGAGCATATTTTTTCTACTCACACTCACTCACAATCACATGAGTAAATTTAATACAACTCACACTCACGTGCACTCAAACAAGATTCACTCAAAAAATTAAATTTCGAAAATCTTACAACATTTTAAGCAAAATTTAAAGTTTCGCTGAACTTAACATTTTTTTTTGCTTTTTTCGGACGACATCTTAAGATTATTTTACTTACTCAAGCAGTTTTTTTCCCCACTCACAATCACGTGAGTTATATTGAATTCAGTGATCAGGCGTGAATCACGTTAATCACGTTAATCACGTTAAACCTGTTCTAGTTAAGAAAATTGTTCAACTTTTAGTATAAATTTACTAAATTGTGGAAAAATTTACTACTAAATATTTTATAGGAAATTTTTTCACAAATTTAAATTAAGTATTTTTTTAGTTTGAGTTCATTTCTTTTATCAATTTCACTTATTGATCAAGTTTGATTTGTTGGTGGAATTATAATTGCATTAAATAGTATTTAGAATTACAATTACATTTGATCTAAATATTATTAGAAAATATTATAAAAAAACGTGCGGCTTTTATACATGTATTAAGACTTTGATTAACTAATATATCGTCACTTCAAATGTTTAATAATGTAGCTTCTCATAAACCTGAAATAGACTTCTTGACAAATAACACAGTGATACAAAGATGAACTTTCCGAAACGGAATGGGATGAAACCAAAACCAAATGAATGTGGACATTTTACATGATAAAAGCCTCAAGGTTTTTTTTTTAGTTCAGCGCTAGATTGTACACGCATTTAAAGTTGGTGATTTTAAAGCATTTAAAGTTTTCTTGTACTAAACATGTCCTACCTAAGGGGTCCCTGGTGGTGTCCTTATCGGACATGTGTGAATAAGCGTCAAAAGTTAAGCTCAAAATTACTGTAGCAGCAATCGGTATGAATTTCATTACAATCGGTCCCGTGCCTACACACTGAATAGCCAAATTACTAAAAATAAAACACTGTGCACCGTTGCGTATGATTGTTATTTAAAGGCAATTATAAAATTAAGCATACTCCTTATACAGTTTTCAAGCAATTATTATTATAATTACAATAAAAGTTATCCAACTTCAAATGCGTATAAAAAATCTTGCGCTGAACTAACAAAAAGCCTTAAGGGTTTTGTTATGGAATATGTAAATTTTCATTTGCTTTTGGGTTCATCCCATTCCGATTTTGGTTGTTTCACTGTGTAATGGTGCGGCGCAGTGCTTCTTTCTTAAGCAAATAAATGAGCTACGGCCTTTTTTATTTTAGGTGACGATATGTACATATGTTTTTTTAATATCGCATTATTGTTTATTGTTTTTATCTTATATATTGTCCGTTATCTATGTTACAATTAAGTCCGCTCATGTTGATTTATTGGTCACCTATTTATACATACACTCAAAAAAAATTATACTGACAATAAAAGCAAAAAAGGCATGCACTCAAAATAATACATTAGTAGATTTACTATTTTTTTTTTTTTGATAATGCTAGCCAGCAAACCTTTAGCAAATTTTTAGTTGAGATTAGCATGTTAGCAAAAATATCTTGTAAGCTTCATTTAGCGCTTTAGAAATATTAAGCAAAATTTATACTAATTTTTTTTGCTAAATTTAAAATTGAGTTGACCAAATTTTTACAAGCTTTTTTGCTAATATTTGCAAAAATAAATTGTAAATTTTTTTTAAGAAAATCTAAAATAGCGCTAACTCTGAAACTAAGCCAGATGGAGCAAAATGGCTCTCAATAGTATTGCCGGTCCTCTTCACATGTGTGGACCCTAATGGGTCCTAACTTTGGATCCAAAAAAATTTGCATTCCCGAAAATTTTAAAATGCTCATATCTCGGTAAATATTGCCGACACAACAAAATTTCCAAAAGCATTTTTTTAGCTCTCAACAAGTAGAAGAAGCCCGCAAAATAACTAAATAATATAAGTTCTAGCTACAGAGTTGCAATAAAATAGAAAAGATAAACTGTGATATTAATTTAAGTTGTGTGTTTAATTTAATTATGAATATATAACATTCAATGTATAATTTAATGTGAAAAACTACTTAGTAATTACAACCCCTGAAGAAGTCAACAAATAATTGACGAAACGTTGGGAGAAATATGTAAAAAAGGTTTTTTATTTACATTAATACATTAGGCCCAATTAGCTTAACAAAAACTCATATATAACTAAAAGCTCTCTGAGTAATATTTTTGAAGTTATCGAGTTTTTTAATTCTCAAAACCCCAGTGGTCCCCTAACATCTCGCATCTCAAAAACTAAGCAAGGTAGAGCAAAACGAACACAAATTTTGGATCAAAAACTATGACGATCGGGTCCGAGACCAATGGGGTCCTCAAATGTATACACTCAGAAAATTATGTAAGTTACTACATGTTAGTTGTTTGTATATTTTACAGTAGTTAGTTGTTTTCAACTACAAAGTCAGTTGTTTTTCTATGAAAAATATCAAACAACTATTTCTGTTAGTTATTTTAAGTCGCTTTTTTTAGTAACTAACAAAAAAGTACTGTAATGTAGTAACATTTATTTAAAGTAGCTAATTTTATTTTTTTTTCATCTCTGAAAAATTTTCAAAGTTTTTTTCCAAAAAATAAAAATAAATTTATGCATGTTTCACAACTTTTTACAAAAAAAAAAAAAAAAAACTTGGAAAAAATTTGCTCTTCATTTTTTTTTTTTGAAAAATTTTGAAAAAAAAAATAATATATATTGATTATTTTATTTTGTCTACATGTTAGTTGTTTTGACTACAAATGTAAGTTGTTTTTACTACATAAGTCAGTTGTTTTTTGTCAGTTAAAATAACTAACATTGTTAGTTGATTTAACTGAAAAAGTAGTTGACCCCAAAATAACTTACAAAGTAGATATTTTAACTGACATTTTCAGTTGATTTTATTAACATAATTTTTTGAGTGTATAAACTAAGTTAAAATAAAAAAAAATTCAATTAACTAATTTTTGGAAAACCCTTGCGAAATAATGTGAGAGACAAAAATGTTGAAAGAAAATATGAAGTGAGGTGGAAATTGCTATAAATAGAATTGTAGTGTTGGAAACAGTTAAAATTTAAAATCATGTTCTATTAACAAGACAAACCGACATTTAAAATCCTACTGATGATAACACTAACTGGATTGTTTGAAACCGGTACGGGAATACCAGAAATGTCTATAATTTTTAGAAATTTTATTTTTCTTCAGCATTTTTTCAACCCTTTTAACAACTATAATTAGAGCCCGAGCTCGATCTGTACTTACAGAAAAAACACTAATATTAGCAGAAATGTTTTGGTAAAAATTAGTTAACTGAAATTAGCAGAAAAACTGAAGTTTTAGCTAAAAATGTTGTTAAATTTTAGTAGGATCGATTTAAAAATAAATACGCTAATTGCATTTATGAAACATACCAGCATTCATTTATTAAACATTTCAACATTTCATTAAAAAAAATTTTAATCATAAAATAAACTAAAAATATCTTTAATGGGGGAAGATTTGTGTATCATATAATTAGGTCATTAATTATTTTTTAATTATTTCAATAATTTAAAAATGAAGTTATGTAACATTTTTTTGAATGTATCTAATATATGCAACTTTCTAACATTTTCAAATGTATTTAAATGCATTTTGTGGGATTTCGAATCAGTCTAACATATCAAACTATTAGAGCAAATTACCTTTTTATCAATCTTTAAATAGAAAAATTTTGCTAATTATTATTAAAAATGAAAAGTGACCCATCGTTTCACTTTTTAATAGTTTTATTTACCAAAAACAGAAACAAACATAAGGCCCTCTGGTTATGCAATTAAATACAGTAATCGAAATCGATATAAAAATTGATCCCCAAAACAAGGTAAAAGTTCAAACTTCGTTTTTGTAAAATGTTTAATCAATCTTATATAATTGGTTAACAAAAAATTACCAATTTTAAAATACATACAACAATAAAGACAAACATGTAGCAACAATATCGGTCATGAAAAATAACAACAAATTGAAATAAAAGAGACAAAGTGGTTTGACAACATATTTCTTAACCAAATCTTTTAACACTTATTTTGTAAATGCATAAAAGTTGAGTTAGAAACACACCTGATTGTAACCAAAGAGAAATATACTAAATAGTATGCAAAGGTTTATTTTGATTATAAAATAATCACGATAAATGTTTGAAAATTACTTTATTATGATTTTTGGACTTAAGTAGTACTTTTACAGTTTTTTTTGTACATTCACAAATTTTTTTGTTCACAACTCAGATGAAAAATTTCACTAGATCACTTATATTGCTGTAATTAGATAATTTAAGCCGTTTTTTGTGATTCGGCAGAGATTCGAAATTTTCTATAATCAGAATTTTGTTTAGCGAAAATCAGCAGATGTTCCAGCTGTTTGTACCGATTTTTGATTGGACAGAGATTTTAACGGTAAAAATATCCGCATACGGCGCACAGTGCTTTGTTCCCATGTTAAAATCGGCAAAAATAGAAGGAGTAATCAGGCGTTTTTGAAATTTGGTACACTAACAGCAAATACCTTAATTAAGAAAAATATGAATTTTTGGGAAAATCGGTGCAAGGACACGCCTCCCTCCCATGTGTCCTGAAACTTAAAAATGTTATTTCAGCTACAATAATGTCCGCAAAAGAACAAAATGTGGTCATTCGGATACATATACAACTAGCAACATGTATGTAAATTTTAAGCTTAATCGAAGTAAGGACTCTAGGTCCTGCCATATATCCTTTTTCCTAAAAACGCTATAACTTCAACAAAAATAGTCCGATCGTAACAAAACTTGGTACGTAAATTGATATTTATAAGGAATATATTATTGCCAAATTTGGGTAAAACCGGATTATTAATGTGGAAAATACAAAAATATCCTTTATTGAAAAATGGTGGATTTTTTTCCAAAAGCGTTTGGAAAAAGTGAAAAAAAAAGTATTTAAGCAAGTTCTGAGCTAAGTAAATTTAATTGATGTATGCAGTGAAATTTTATGACGGTTATTTTCTTAGAACATATTAACCCTCTATCTCGTATTTTTAGGGGTCATTTTAGTCCATTTTCCAAAAACCCTCATAGAAAACCACTAACACGTGGGTTTAAAGGGTTCAAGTATTCTACAAAAGTTTTAAGCATCGAATTTTACTAGGGGTTTTCGAAGGTCAAAAGGTCGTGCAATATAAGGAAAATTCATAAAAAGTAAATTGTAAAGTATAATATATTGTTAAATTGTGTTTAACTGAAGTAGATTGAAATAAGAAAAATTTTATATTTACAAAAAAATTTATTAAATTTACTGCTGGGCTAAATTATGTTTTTACATATCTTTAGTGAAATTTGATGGCAGTTTTTCTTGAGACATATTAACCCTTATCTCCCATTTTAAAGGGTCGCATTATTTGCTTTAACAAAAATTCTAACATAAAACCTATAAAACGGGTATTTAAAGGTTAAAGAGCAATACTAAATTACTTTTTTCACAGTTTCTTTAATCTAACTTATAATTTGACATATTAAATTAAACATAATTTCTAGCTACAGTTAAAAATTAAATAATCCATAATGCGTAAAAAAATCCAAAACTTCAAACCAGTTTTTAAAAAAATAAATTTTCGAGAATTAATGTCTTGAAACAATTAACCCAATTATTCTGTTAAGTCATTTTTGCATAAAATTCTCTGAGTTTAGCGCCCTCTCGTGGCATCAAAAGCAATTACATTAAATGTTTTTTTCACATTTATTTGAAAAACTTAATTATCTTTCAAAAAATCTGTCTTTAATAACAATTTCAGACAATTTTATTTTTTTGATTTTTTTCCATGGGAAGACGCATACTGCCCTACTCAAATTCATTTGTATTCAAATTTTGTTGTACATTGTGGACAGTTTTCATGGATTTGGTGAAGCCAAATTTAACATTTCTACTTTTTTTTTATTTTTCTGCTGATTGGGTTGAAAAAAGGTTTAACATAATTTCTAGAATATTTTTTCAAACATTGTTAATTCTTAGCGGTTAACAAAAAATAACGAAAAAATGGACACTTCGAAAAAAATTTTTTTTTGCCGTTCTAAAAAAAAGTTGCAACTGTTTACTTTTTTATTTAATAGATAAAGATTTAACCTTCTCAAAAAAAGAAAAAAATCCAAAATCGGTTAACATATATTTTTTTAATATTTTTTCAAACTTTGCAAATTTTGGGTCTTCAAACTAAAAATTTAGGTAACTCTCAATGCGTGTAGAAAAATATCTTATTGCTTAATACTAAGGTAATTTTTTCTGGTAAAAAAATATTTATTTTAAAGTTTTTTAAAACAAAAATCAAGCCATTTCATTAAAAAACAAAAAAGTTACAGCTATTTTCGTCAGCCACTAAAATGGATTTTTCAAAAATGTGATTTTAGGCACTTAGAAAAAAATATATATTTAAAGTTCTACTCAAAAGTTGCAAGCGTTGTTTTTTTTCTTTGAAAGATTAAGGTCAAGGCTTTAAAAAAAAATTATGAAATCAAAAATCCGTTAACATATATTTTTTTAATACTCCATCGAACTTTTGTTATTTTAAAGATCCTCACAAAAAAAAGAAGTAATTCGAAGTCTTACAAAAGGCATATACTTTAACTTTTTATCTCCAATAAAAAATTTTCCGTATTGCAAATATATTTTTTAATTTTTTACAGAAAAAATCAAGTCATTATCTTAAAAACTGAATTTTTGGGAACTATTTTTGTAAAACTCAAAATAATATTATTTTTTTAAATACCGTTTGCTTGGAAATTCTCTAACTTTAGCGACCCCTTGTGGCGACAAAAAGAGTTATATCAAAAGGGATTATTATTAAAATATTAAGTTACCTTATTACCTTTACAAAAAAAAATATTTTAATAAAAACGATGGGAACTTTTTTTTTTGATTTTTGTCAATGGGACAAAGCACTGTGCGGCGTCTGCTAAAATCAGAAGATTTCCAATAACTGTCTTACATTCGGTATATTTTAAGAAATTGTTTCTACAGGGCCATTCCAGAAAATTTAGCTCAAATTTTAGTCATTTTTGGAAATGGTTTCTCAGATTAATTTGAGCCTTGACACATAGATAGCCCTCATAAATATGATATATGTACCATATATCGTTTTTTTACATTTGGTGTATTTAACGAATTATGGCGGGTCAAAGATTGACTTTTTAAGCAAAAGTAAGAAAAATACATCACGTTTAAAGAGCTGTAACTTCTTAACCAATGACCCGATTTTCATAAATTTAGGCTCATGTGAAAGCTGGGGTTCTTCTTTTAGAAAATATTTTTAAAATAACACAGTTTTTTTTTACAGAAATGATGCAAAAATGCAAAAACATTTTTTCTTTTCGAATATTTAAAAAAACACATCTTCGATTTAAAAAAAAAAAAAATCTGGTGAAAAATAACAATGTTTTGTATAAAATATTCAAAATTCAGCGTGGGATCTCCATGGGATCAAAAACTATTCTGTTTTAAGTACGAGGTTCTCATATTTTTCCCTTAGAAAATTTAAATTTCTAATGTTTTGAATGTTTTTCAAAATTTTAATAGTATAATTTTCTTTGAAAATTTAAATTTTTATATTGAAGAAACATAAAATTTTAATTTTCTAAGGTAAAATTTAAGAACTTCGTACTAAAACCAGGATATTTTTTGATCCCATTGGGATCCCACTCTGAATTTTGGATATGTTGTACAAAACAGTATTGTTTATCACCAAACGTCATGTATTTTTCTGACTTTTGCTGAAAAAGTCGAACTTTAACCCGCGATAATTTGAAAACTACAGCAAATTTTGAAAATCCAAAAATGCAACATATCTCATATAAACGTGGATATCTATGAGCCAAATTCTCAGTGGCGTCCAAAGGCATGTTTCCGAACAGTGGGGCGAAAATTTTTGGAATTACCCACAAATAAAACAAACATTTTATTTTAGTTAGAAATAGAGCTTAAAAAGAACTTGAATTGTGTTCGATACACGGTCGTTGCATTTTAACGTCTCGAGCGACAAAATGTCAGTAAAAGCGTGTACGCAGCCCCATTGTTTGTAACACCAGTGCACATGAGCAAGTACAATTGTTAGCGTAATTCTAAACAATTACACAAGTGTATACAAATATATTTCAAAAATCTAAACACGTTAAGGAAAATTAATTTATTCTTAGAAAAAGTATGTTTAATAAAGAATACATATGGGGCATTCTAGGCCAAATCACTCACTTTTAGACCCGACCCCTTCGATTAATTTTTTTTTGGATATGTTTTAGTACGTATTAAATACAACTTTTAGTCAAATTTTCAGCCTTTTATACCAAGTTGGTGTTGAAAAATCAATAAAAATTTTATTAGAGTAGATAATTTCAATAAATCATTTATCAAGTGGTCTGCCACACGTTAGATGCCTGGGGAAGTTGTCATAACTTGGCAGATATTCAACCGATTGTAGTTTTTAGTACCTTATTAGAGAGGGTTTTTACTCCATATTACTTGTATTTAAATTTAACTTAAAATACCAAAAAAATTGAGAAAACAGAAAAAAAATCATATTTTTCCTTGTAATCCGTTTTTTTAACTTCAAGGCCCATGCGGAACGCCTAACCCATCTCCGATCTTCGTTAATTTTTGTGAGACGTATTTTTACCTCCAAATGAATATATCTAGGGTAAGTTAGGGTCAGTATCTACCAATTTATTTTTTTTTTGGGCACCATATAAAATAAATCAGAGTCAAAAAATAAAAGGTGCAATTTTCAAAATTTGAAAAAAAAAAAATAAAAACAATCTGATCACATCTTGAATTATGGCTTAAAAGTTGCGTAATTTAGAGTAGAATTTTTAGACTTAAAAAAAAATCGAAGGTTTCGGACTTTTTCAAAAAGTCGATTTTAATTTTTAAACGTTAAAAAATAAGTGATAATTACTTCGAATTATTTTTTCATATTTTTTTTCTAAGACTACATTTAAATACCAACAAAACGTTGTCCAACTTTTCTTAAGATATCTATATTTTTTACTGGTCAAAATTAATTAAAATTTAAATTCTTTAATTTTTTGAAAAAATCGCCATTTTGATTACTCAACACCAACTTGGTATAAAATGCTGAAAATTTCACTGCAAGTTGCATTTTATACGTACTAAAACATATAAAAAATTAATCGTAGGGGGTCGGGTCTAAAAGTGAGTGATTTGGCCTGGAATGCCCCATATATTTTTTTTAAGTTAGATTCCAATGTATATACGAGTATGTACAACAATAAATGAAGTTATGATGGAAGTCACACCCAATGTATTGTAATTTTGAGAATTTTTCTGGAATTACTAAAACGTTGTCAATTAAGTGATCTGCTGACAAAAATGTTTTAGTTTTCTACGTTAAAAAATACAAGTTTTATTATCGAAATATCAAAGACTATCAATACTTAAAGATATGTGAAGTCTCCCTTCTTCTGTTAAACCCTCCCTTAAATTCCCTTTGCTAAGTCCGCCATCGAACTGGACGTTTGATCAAACCAAAAAAAATCCCTTAAGTTCGATATAAACAAAAAAAAAGTGTTGCAATTTGGCGATTTTCAGACTAAAGCTAACGTTTTTTTTTCATCTAACTGTAAAAAAAGTTTTTTTTTGTGGATTATCGGGAAATCCAATGACTTTTTATTTGCTGAGAATTTGTTTTAAACACTTTTAAAGGTATTTCTTAAATAATATTACCATAATAATTATAAATTGATACATTTTTTCAAAATTTATTAAGCGCTTTTTCGATATAAAAAGTTAGCATTATTTGTCAAACCAACAATGTTAATTTAACATTATCGTATTTTCCTCGTCTAACAGTTTTCGTACCTTCTGTTATCAAGTTCCAAAATTTTAAGAGTGGGAGACAAAGAGCTTGGAAATATTATTAAAATCTCTCAAAATTCATGAACATTAGAAATGTTGTGGTAAAATTTTGTTTGTAGGTGTTAAACGTATAAACAAATAAAATTTGATTTTAGTTGGACCATTATTGGAATCAGTCCCTGTATAAAAATTTCATCCGATATTCAGATAAATCGGTCTATTGGCAACAAAAAGAAGCCTATTTCACTTAAATTACGTTTCTGTTTGTTTTTACACTAATTTAAGATCTAACAAGATATAGATCCAATCGGATCCATGTTTGGACTTGAGACCCATTTTCCGGGGCTTGAGACCTATTTCCCGGTGCTGGGTATTATATGGTCGGTCTTGACCGACTATAATTTTCACTTGTTTTGAAACGTTTTTTGTATTTTTGTTGAGCAAATAAAGCAATTTTATGTCGGAAGAAGTTCAAAGATAACAATGTTTTCTATAATTACAATTCTTAGGCCTCTGTTCTGTCATTCACAACTTTTTAATTCACATGCAATTTTCCGAGTCACATGAAATCGAATTCAGTGTTCTGTTGTTCACATTTTCATTCAAAGTTTAAATTAGTGCCTACCGTATAGGGATGCCAATCGGGAAATCCCGAAACCCGAAATCCCGGGATTTTTCGGGATTGGCAAATCCCGAATCCCGGGATTTATTTTTTTCAATCCCGGGATTTTTCGGGATTTTCCGGGATTGACAAATCCCGAAAAATCCCGGGATTTCGGGATTTTTTTTTTTAAATTTTGGGTGGAGCAAAGTTTTCCTTTTTTGAATTTAAAAATCGTCGGAGTCAGAATTGATTACTTTAAGGGTCAACATTGGACCTGCAGGGCAATGTCTTTGGTTCCTTTTTTGACTTAAAATCGGAAAACTCCGAACAAAGTGAATCATTTTTTACTCTGTTTAAAACTTTCAGATTTTCATGTCTAAAAAGGAATCCTACAGGCCCAATATTTGTTTGTACAAATATTGACCCTAAAAGGCAACTATTCCGACCACGATGATTTTGAAATTCGAACAAAGGAAAATTTTATTACCCCTAATATACAGTTAGCTGCCGATTTATACATATGCCAAAAATTTTAAGAAGCAGTTAAATTTTGCCGAGAATTTAATTTATAAGGGAGCATTGAGAAATCCATCTGTAAAATTTCTTTTTAACAGTTTTAGTTCGGATGAGCGGATGAGGGGAAAATTTTCCCCTTTTGGAACCAAAACAGTCTCTGAAAACCCTATTTTTTTACCAATTTATACTTTTGTTAATAAATGACACATTTTTAAGTTGCACCTAGCCAGAAAATGCCATTTTTCTCGTCTCGCCCCTTTTTGTGGGCGTGGATATAAAAAATTATATAAACTACGATAAAATTCTGTTACTTAAGCTATTTAAATGAATTTGTAAACATTTATCGCAAAGGGAAGGAAACTGTTAAAGAGCGATTCGCCTACCAATTAATACAAATTTTGTATCGGCAGAGGACATTGGGGGACACCATTCCCTCGCTAGAAATTGTAACAAATTTATTAATACAATTTTATCATTATTTAAACAAATGTTTTTTATCCACGTCTACAAAAGAGGCCGACAGAAAAAAAATTATTTTTTAATTATTTGAATTCAACTTCATCGCGTCTTTCACAGACGGACATCGCTCGAATTTGAGGTCATAGTTGTTCGATTTGAGGTCATAGTTGTTCCTAAATTTTCGGTTTTTCTGTGCTAAATATGTAAAACTATACGATAATTATTCAATGGTTATGAATTAATTGAATATTTATTTATGAAAAAAAATTATTAAAAATATGACGTAAAAATCTTAACTTTAATAAATCCCGAAATCCCGAAAAATCCCGAAATCCCGAAAAATCCCGGGATCCCGAAAAATCCCGAAATCCCAAAAAATTCGGGATTTTAAAATTAGGATTTTAAAATCCCGAATCCCGGGATTTGTAAATTGATTGACATTTACAATCCCGTTTGGCATCCCTAGTACCGTAGCACCGGGAATACCGGTATTCCCGGTTCTCGGTATTACCGGTAAATGGTGCCGGTTGAATACCGTTGTTACCGGGACTACTGGTATGTATATTTTGTAAAATTTTGTATTATTAAAATTTTTTCTTTGATTTTACCAAAAAAAAAAAAATACGAAAGATGTGAAAACACCATTTCCATTTTTTTATGAGTTAAAAAAAAATAGTTACATGATTTTTAAATAAATTAACAAACATAACTAAATATTTCTGAAATACTGATTAAATAGTGTAATTTAAATATTTTATGGTATAGTATTTTTTTGTTTTTTGAGAACCGATACCAGGATCAAAACCGGGAATACCGGAATTCCCGGGAATATATCTAGAACCGGAAAACCGGGAATACCGAGAACTGGAAAAGGGGGGCACTAATGAAAACAAGTGAGAGTGTTAAATTCGGCTGTGCCGAATCTATAATACCCTCCAACAGATATAAAAAAAAAAATTTCAGGGGCGTTTTTTTTTGGGGGGTCAGAAAGGTCATTGCGGGACACATAAACCAATGCGATAAATGTTTAAAAATTGATTTATTATGCTTTTTGAGGTTAAGTAATACAATTTTATCATTATTTAAAAACATTTTTAAAATCCACGCCCACAAAAGGGGGGCGGGCAAAAAAAAAAATATTTTTTTTATTCCCCAAGTCCAAGTGCAGGACCTTGAACTTATTCTGGGATCAAATTGTTTCATTTGCTTAACAAAAATACAAAAAAACCTGAGAAAATAGGGCGTTTTTCAGAGGTTAGTTAAGTTCTTCAGAGGGGAACTTTTTCCCCTTGGTCCGCTTTTGCCCATTTACGAACTTAAACAGCCTAGGACCAAAAGACATATTCCTGCCAAACTTAACCAGGCTATCTTTTTTATTTTGGACCGCATCGTGTGGTTGGAGGGTATAAAAAGTTAAGAAATTATGACGAAAAAAGTGCATTCGTTTTACTTTCACCAAAATTTTTTTGTGCGAAGCAAAACTAATAAAAATATTCGGAAGTGGGACCCCCGTAGGCTAGTTGGTAGCGTGCTAGCCTTTCAACGTGGAGGTCGTGGGTTCGATTCCCACCAGAACCCTTGGTTTTTTTCGCTACAACGAGACGACGGTCATTGTTACCAGTTCTCGGTTAGGTGGAATTTATTAAAAATGAGTTGTAAATAAATATAAAGAATAAATAAAAATAATTGATCATGTGATCAAAACTATTATTATTATATTATTATTATTCGGAAGTGAAATCTAGAACGGCAAAAAAAAATCGAAAATTTTCATTTTCATATTTTTTATGTGAATTACTTTTTTGGAACAGCGATCTTATATTAAAATACGGGGAAAATACAAAAAAAAATATTTTATAAAAAAATTATAATAATTTGACCGTTGCCCTCTTGATAGATTCAAATTGCTTCCGCCATTGGAGCTAAGATCGAAGGTTGGGAATCTGCGCTTTAAAGCTATCAAGGTGTTCATCTAGAGAGACATTCTGGAGCCCATTGTGATGTAATTTTAATTAGAGTCTCAACCACACAGAAAAAAAATTGATTAAATTTTTAATATATTGCACCAGTAAACGATTTAATAGTATTGAGTAAATTTTTAATAAAAAATTATTAAATGCTTACCAAAAAATTTTAGTAAATTTTAAATGCCCGAGTAAAAAAAAATGATATGACACAATATATAATTTAATATAGGTTCGTGTCTATTTTGATATAATCTTATACGAAAAATGGTTTCATAAGATTTGATCGAATATTTTCTAATAATATCAGTTTATACAACTTTATATCGACTTTGAAACGAAATTTGGTCTAATCATGATATAAAATCATGATATAAAATTATCCAATTATATTAAAATTTATACAATTTTATAAATCGGATGTTTTTTTTTTATGCTTTAATAAAAAGTTGAAAAATTAAAATAATAAAAATAAGTTGTTCTTGAAAAAAACTTAGAAAAATTTAAAAAAATGGAGTCATGTTAAATTTTATATAAAACATTTAGAAAATATTTCAAAAAAATTTGTCCTTGGAAAAACTTAGAAAAATTAAAAAAAAAATGGAGTCATATAAAATTTTATATAAAACACTTAGAAAATATTTGCGATAAAAAAAATGTTCCTTGAAAAAAACTTAGAAAAAATTTAAAAGATGGAGTCATATAAAGTTTTATTTAGAAAATATTCGTGATAAAAAAGTGGTGCTTGGAAAAAACTTAGAAAAATAAAAAATTATGAAGTCATATGAAATTTTATATAAAACACTTTGAAAATATTTGCGATAAAAATATGTTCTTGAAAAAAACTTAAAAAATAATAGAGGCATATAAAATTTTATATAAAACACTTAGAAATTTGCAATGATGCATGGGACCAGATGTTACAACATATAGTTATGTATGGCGATATTTAAAAAAAATCGCACATCAAAATTTATTATATAAATTTATCTCGCAAGACATATTGTCACACATGATCATATATGAAATAATATGACTATATAAACATATATAACATCATATTAAATTATTTTTACTCGCGTGGACACAATTAAAAATTTAATTACAATTTTTTTGATTTTTTTAACTTTTTAATTGTGTCAAGTAAAAATTTATCAATTTATTTTTTTAAAAAGTTTAAAAAAGTTTCACATTTTTTCTTAAAAAAAAAAAAATGTTTTTTCACACTTTACCAAATATATTTATGTCTTAAAGTCATAGGAAAATTTCATAAAGATGATTTCAAACTTTCATATAAAGTACTGCTCAAAATTATAGCGCACTTTAAATTATTTTTTACAACTTATTGTTTCTATTCAAAATATCAAAAAAAGGTCAAGTATTTTTGTGTCAATGAAACATTTTTATTCAAATTTATTTAATTAAAGTCACAATTTAGTTTTAAGTAAATAACACAATAAAAATATCAGAGGTGGTTTTATAAAAAAAGTCTTAAATAGACTGTTCATAATTATAGCGCACTAAAAAAAATTAATTCATTAAAGGAAAAGTTGACCAACATTTAAACACAGCCTGATGAAATACTTGTTCCTTTCGCTTTTAAAAATTCATTTAATCCTATTTGAAATCGATTTGACCGATTTGGAGCAGTCATTTATGGTTGCTTTCGATTAGATATCCTTCATAGCGCTGATCAATTCACTTTTATAGTTATTTGGTAGATTTAAGGGGCACGATCGGTAGTAGACCCAATGTTTTCAATTGGGTTAATGTCTGGTCTGTTTTAATATCTTTTGGCCAATATAATTGGGGAAAATTGTTGTTTCTGAACCAGTCCATTAAGAATTTCGCCTTATGACAGGGGGAAATATCTCATTGAATTCAGGCCTGGGTCAATTTAGACCCAAATACTTGATCAAAATATGAAGAAAATACTTCAGAAATTGAATCGATATAGCTTCTAGAAGTTGAAAGTCCTTCTTAAAAGAGTAATAAGCCGGTACCATGGGCTGTAAAACATTTGCTTACGCTAACAGAACCACCACCACGTTGTGCGCTTGGCTGGAACCAATATGGTTGATCCTTATCCTGCATTGTACATCGAACAAATGATGGATTTTAACCATTTATTACTTCATAATAATAATTTATTCATGACGAATAATTAATTAGTTGATTAATTGTAAAAATAAATCATTTTTTCAATGTACAATGCAATATAAGGATCAACCATAATGGTTCCAGCCAAGCACACAACGTGGTGGTGGTTCTGTTAGCGTATGCAAATGTTTTACAGCCCATGGTACCGCCTTATTACTCTTTTGAGAAGGACTTTTAAATGCTTGCAGCTATATCGATTCAATTTCCGAAGAATTTCCATCATATTTTGATCAAATATTTGGGTCTGAATCGACCCAGGCCTGCATTCAAAGTGACAATGCCCCCTGTCATAAGGCGAAATTCTCGATGGACTGGTTCGGAAACAACAATTTTCCCCAATTATATTGGCCAAACGATATTAAAATAGTCACCAGACATTAACCCAATTGAAAACATTGGGTCTACTGCCGATCGTGCCCCATAAATCTACCAAATAACTATAAAAGTGAATTGATCAGCGCTATGAAGGATATCTAATGGATAACAACCATAAATGACTGCTCCAAATCGGTCAAATCGATTTCAAATAGGATTAAATGAATTTTTAAAAGCGAAAAGAACAACTATTTCATCAGGCTGTGTTTAAATTTTGATCAAATTTTCATTTAATGAATTAATATTTTTTAGTGCGCTATAATTATGAACAGTTTATTTAAGACTTTTTTTTATAAAACCACCTCGGATATTTTTATTGTGTTATTTAAAACTGAATTGTGACTATAATTAAATAAATTTGAATAAAAATGTTTAATTGACACAAAAAAACTTGACATTTTTTTGATATTTTGAATAGAAACAATAAGTTGTAAAAAATAATTTAAAGTGCGCTATAATTTTGAGCAGTGCTTTACATATACAAAAAACTATAAACTAAATGAGAATTCAAAACACGAAGAGAATAAAAAAAATAAAAAAAAATTATTAAATTTTGTATTAAATTATTTACTCATTTTTTTTTTTAATTTTTGAGTAAATTTTTAATTGCGTCAATTAAAAAATTACTCAAATTTTTTTTAAAAATTTAAACTAGTGATTACTCAAATTGTTTTTCTCGAAATTTTTTTCTGTGTAACATACATAGTTCAAATCTTTATTATTTCCAGAAAAACCTTTAACTTGTTTAACAAAATTGGGGGTTTTCTCTTCAACACTGAGAAGCTTCTGAAACTCTTGGCACTCAAAAAAGTTTTTGGTTTGAAATCTAACGAAAACGCCAGCTTTAACTTTTGATTCGAAAAGCTTGGTGAACAGATGTCGTATATGCTCTTTCAGTACCTTAGGTTAATTCACCAGTAGACCAGTAGAAAGAAATCTTTGTTGTAAAGAATGTCACTCATAATAATCTAGCATAAAATATGCGGTCATTGTAAATGTGTCATCAATTTAATTTTAAAGCTCTTTTTAAATGTATTGTTTTTTTTTTATCAAATAAGTGCAATATTCTGATCCATATTTTTTTTTGTTGAAATTTTTACTTAATTTGATAACAGTTTTTTTTTAAAGTTTTTTAAAAATTCCTAACTAGAATGGCGTAGAAACCACTGTCCTTTATGATCTAACAATAAGACTTAATCTTTCATCTATTTTCCCTTCTTTTTGGAATCATTTATGCTGTGTACAAATCTTTTGTTTATTTTACAATAAATATAAAAATTGTTTAAAGTATGTACTTTTATTTTCATTGAAACTACGAATGAGACATCAAATCAAACTCGACTACTTTTATGAACAGAATTGTTCATATAAATAGCACTGCTCATATAGCAGTGAAAATTTTTAGTCTAAAAAACTAAGAAATATTTTTAATTTAGTTTTTCTTAAAAGCCTTTTTTATGAACTTATATCGCAAGGTCCAACAAAATAAAATGAAGTTTGGAAACTAAACAAATATCCAAAAAGTTTTACGGGACTAATATTTGTTTTTCTTGAAAGAATTTTTAATAAACTTGTTACAATCCAAGATCCAAAAATGTCCAATAAGTAGTTAATATTTAGGAAAATTTTTGATTTTCGGTTATTTAAATTTTTTTGTGAATGTGAAACTCATGGAAGACCAACTACTCGTTGTAGTGAAACAGGCCAGTCTTTGGTTGGAATCAAATGACGGCCGCTTTGAATAGTTAGCATGCTATCATGTAGCCCTAGCTATATGTGTCATCTTGTTTTTCTCCGAAATTATTTATGGGGTTCTTAATTTTGAAAATAATAATATTGGTATTGCTATTCATATTAGATATTGGCTTTTTCTGGAGTTTTCTGAAATATTATATTAAATTTTATTAATGTTAGTTTTTTAATCAGGCAATTGAAAATTGATATGCTCGTTTAGTCATAAAGGTTGCGTGCTTTGACTTTTAAATAAACTTTCTTTAATAAATAACTATATTTTCGATTACAACTGTTACAGAAAAGTGTATGTGATAATTTACTATTTTTTTTTAATGGAAAACACTCATAAATGATGAGTAATATAATGTAATTCCTTTTTTTTATAAATTTGTTTATATAGTCGTTTTTTAATAAAACGATAAAAATGTAATTCTTTCTTAAGTTTATACAAGAAAGTAAACATTAAAAACTGAAGTCCAATATTTTTTAAAACTAGTATGCGCTACCGGAACTTCCAGAGAAAATAAGGACATTTCTAAAAATTTCCCCCACAGAATATTTATTTTATTCTGGGCGTATTAGTCTTTCACAGCTACTGTTCCGAATAATTTAAACAACAAAGTTAAAAAAACTCCGTATGGGCCGGATATCGTTCGTTTCGGTGAAAAATGTTCTTCAAAACTTTCTAGCCCTTATATCGTAATAGATGGAAAATATTTGAGTAAAAAAGAAGTTATAACAAAACAAAAAAAAATATGAGTGAAAAAAATTTGTTATGAAAAAATTTTTTCAATAAAAATTTGAGTTAGAGAAATAAAAAAATGTTGGAGTCTTTATCCCAATAAATAGTCACATTTGGCCCCACATTTGCTAGTTGTTTACTCCTTTTTATTTTTAAAAATTTTAAATTATTAAATATGTCCTTCTCTTTGATGCCAATTCTGGCAGAGGATTCTGCTTGACCCACGTTGGGCGCCAAAAAACCCTGTAACGATTCTTTATGGTCGGTGTACTGCCTTGGGAACAAAGATACCTAGCAGTTGCGGTTGTGCTTTTGGGGGGGGGGGGGGGGCGTTTTCATAAGGTCTTTTGAATATCTTATGGTCAACATTCTTATGCCGACAAAATTCAGTCACTTGCTGTCAGCCCCCAAAACAAAAATGTCCCTACCTACCACGTAGTTATCTGCGTACTCCTTGTCTTGATGATCGTATATATCCGACTCGGTATAATCAGTTTACCAACATTTGAAGAAGGCATCTTTTTTAAAAAACTTTTCGTATTTCCGAACCGCTCGTCGTAATTGTGAAACTCCAGTTATCTCCATGTATAGAAGCTCATGCCGTACTTTCCGTCTTAAATATAGCTGCAGGGTTTTGCAAAGTTTTTAGGCCATCAATGGATCTCTTATTCGGCCACAGACGATTATTATGGCGTCGTAGAACACATCAATGGAATTTTATGACGTTTCTTGTTGAAGATTGAGAATGAACTCCAGTAATAATTATCTGCACCACCTGCAATCCGGCGAAAAACAACACAGTCTTTGCCAACACGATACGATGTATACAAATTGAAATCCCCAAATACTCTCGCTATGAAGGTATCCCGAACATACTCTCGTTATGAAGGTATCCCGAACAGCAACAGAGGGAAATTGAATGCTATAAAATAAATTTGACAGACAGTGATTAGCAATATCTTGGAGATCCTCAACCTAAGCGTCAAGTATCGATCTCAAACGTTACTTGGAAACTTATTGAATATAGAAGACAACTTAAAGGTGCCCTTAACGTTGCCCGAATAAAAGCTTCTAAATCTATCCTACAGGCCCAGTATACCAGTTTAGATCGCCTGGTGAAGCAAAGTGTGCGACACAAGTACAATTTGCACAGACGAAACCGAGATCGCCAATTCAATACATTCACTGAAGAATGACAAATCACCAGGCGTAGACAACATCAATCCAACTAATCAGACCTCTATAGTGTCAGAGACTTTTGGACATCGCACTCTCTTTCTGATAAACTAAGTGAAGTAGTGGTTTGAGTTGTTGAGTTGAAGGTGGGTTGTACAAGCCTAAAAGAAAGCTAGGCTAGTCCATGGCGCTCAGACTTTAAATAGTCCATTGTACCGTACCCTGGAAAGGAAGATTTAGTAAAGGATGAGAGAAAGTTTAAAGAAAGGAAGATTTAGTAAAGGATGATGGAAAGAAAGATTTAGTAAAGGATGAGAGAAAGTTTAAAGAGAGAGAAAATACTTGCCTAGAATTTCTCAGTTGCTTTTACAAACCTGAGAAAGTCAGACAAGGAAAATCTGTGTACCATGTCCATTGACAGAATATCAGATCCCATTATCCACAGTCTAGCTCTTGAGAAGGCTGGGCAACAACAGACGTAGTGTTCTGTTGTGTCCTCATCCTCAAGACAAGCTGCACACAGAGGGTCCGATAAGACACCCAATCTCGTCATATGACGTGCGCAGGCATTATGTCCTGTAATTAGACCAGTAAGTTTGCGACAGTCTCTTCTACTCAGACTGAGCAAATAGTTTGTCACTTTCCTGTCCGGTCTTATTATAAAACATTTAGTATTTTTGCATGTCAACTCATTTGACCATCTCTCCATAAAAATTGATTTCATGTGAGAGTTGATCCAGCTCATCATCCATGTCAAACCTATACCAATCTGAGGCTCCGGATTATGAGGAATCGTATCGGAGCCAACGTTTGCCAAAGCATCGGCAATCTCATTTCCCCATATTCCCCTATGACCCGGAACCCACAAGAGACAGACCCTATTCTCACATGAGACCTCATTGAGTATGCGCCTACACTCTTGGACAATTTTAGATGTTGTGAAGTAGTGGTAATTAAACTACACAAGAAAGTATTGACAGGTTTCAAAAATTGGCGGGGTATAACTCTTTTAACCATGATTACTATAATACCATCCCTTTACCACTATAATACCATCCAGGGAGTCTTGGATGAGAGGCATTCCGGGTAGTGGAGCCACCATGAATTTTTACACAGAAGGATCGAGGCTGCACGAGCAAGTGGGTATTGGAGTCTATTCGGAAGAGCTTGGATTGAGCCTGGCTCGAAGATTGAGCCTGGCACAGAGACATTCCAAGGAATTGGAAAGCCGATGGGCTCACAAGACTGGGAACTACCTTACAGGTTCCAACAGAATTGGAATGTGTTGGTATGCATCTAGAAACTTGCAAGCAAAATCTACTGTTTTGTTTTCCGACGGAGACTAATCAGAGCTGGACAAATGGATTGATGTGTGAGACAACACGATAGATTTGGCCTTCTCGTAATCAGAGGCGCACAAGTTAGCTGATATCGCTTCCAAGAAAAGAGATTTCGACAGTAGTTGCTGTAATTACCGGACACTGTCTTATAGGGAAGCACGTAGAGCGGTTAAATGTGCCGGAGTTGTATGCATGAAGAGAAGTTTTAAACTATCGAACACTTCATCTGCCATTGCCTTTCAATTTCTGGTCAAAGACTGCACGATCTTTCTAATTTGTCAGATGTCAAAATTTAATATCTTAGAAGTTTCATAAGCTGAAATTGATGGGGAAACCTATTACAGCCCCGCTTTATCACAACAGACCTCAGAGTCTACGTGTGCTGTCGTTAAACGTAAGCAGCCACTTAACCTTAACCTAATATCGCATAAGAAAAGCAAGACAGTCATTTAGTGCATTACAAAGATTGTGGAAGTCGCCACAAATACATATAAAAACTAAGATTTGCCATTTCTCTTCAAATGTTCGCTCTAACCTGCTATATGGATATAAGTCCTGGAACTCTACTGCAAGCGACACATAAACCGTTGCTTGCGAAAAATATTACGATTATTTTGGTCGAACGTAGTTTCCAACATAAACCTCTGGCAAAGAACTGGCGAAACACCAATCCTCATAGGAATTGGAAAGTGGAAATAGAGCTGGGTTGGCCATATTTTGAGAAGACACCATGATGATATATTAAAGATGGCATTTTTATATTTTTTTTTGACTTAACCAACACTCGGGGGATGTCCCCTATAAATGCAGCGCATTGTGTTGATGATTAGGAAATAGGTTATGGGAGCGAGGATAGAGGGAGTAGTGTTTGTGGATATTTGATTTGAATTTTTCTCAATTGTCGTTGACATTGAAGACCTCTACAGGAAGTATATTCCACATACGGATAGTTCGGCTTATAAATAAATTTTCTCTGTAATGCGTTGTGGGGTACACTGGGCAATCGACAACAAATGGATTAGCCCTACTAGACAAGCAAGTATTCCGAACAAAAACCCGGGTTCCGGGGATAAGTTCGCTTATCTCAGCCGAACACTTACCATGATAATATCGATAGAACAGTGTTACACAACCCACATTCCGACGATGCTCCAAAGAGTCAATAGAGTTGGAAAGCCTACTGTCATTGATTAGCTTCGACGCCCTCCTTTGAACACGGTCCAGAAGCTTCAGAATAGACTCTGAAGCCCCTGCCCATATATGGGAGTTGTATTCTATCTTCGGACGGATATAGGTGGTATAAATATTAAGGAGATCGGTAGGAGTGAAGTAATTCTTGCACCGTTATAAGAAACCAAGCCATTTGAATGCTTCTTTTGACACTTGAAAAACGGCCCTTTGGAAAAAGTTTTGTGGTATTGCTATGGTCTAAGAGGTTTATGCGAGGTGTCAATCGGACACCGCCACCCTAACCGAACCTAATGGAACCTATAAAACCAGTTTCAAAATCTGTTTTAGAACTAAAGAAGGTTATTTCATTTAAAATTACTGCCAATCATAATTCATTTATTATGAACTGCTTCTGATAATTGTCAATAAAGTAGTTTTTGAAAATAAACAGCATACACTGGGATATATCTACATTTTTATATATAAAACTACTCAAAGAAATCTAAGTACACACATTTGTATTTCAAATTAAGTGCGTTTCGTAGATGCAAAAATTACATGTACTTAAATTGCAGTAGGATCAGCAAGAAACATTAAGGGTATTCAAGTTGTAATAAAAAATCTGGATAAACAATAAATGTTCCAATAGCGAATTTGATAATAATTTTGAATTAACTCATGAATGTCCCTAATAAGAAACCTAAATGAATACTTAATTGAATATATGTAGCTGGCAAATGTAAGTACAAGGGTCTTTGAACTTTTGACCTATTACAATAATCAGAATACAATTTCATAATTTTAACTTCAAATCGTTTTTTGCTGATTTAAAAATATTCTTCAGTTTTTCTTTTAAACGTTCAACACTTTTACATGATCGTATTTGTATTAGAGTTTGTTTTTTGAATTCAATAGTATGAGTAAATTATTTTTTTTTTATCAAAACAAAACAAAAAGTAAACAAAACAATATCAACAAAAACAACGAATTTGTGCTGAATTCATATAAAAATTTATTAACAGTCAGTCAGTAAGTCTGTTTGTAAGTAAGTATGCATGTACTTTTCCTACAAACTGAAATTTGCAATTTTAATAAGAGTGTTTAAAAAAAAAAAATGATTTAAATTACAGAAATGTTTAAAGACATTGAACCAAATACTTATATTTTAGAGTACGTTACAATAAAAAAAAAGTGTAATCGAAATGATTTAAATTTAAATATAATAGTCGGTCAAGATTGCACATATGATACTTTTTTGTGGATGGTGTTTTAAATGCAGCCATTTCTTTTAATAGGAAACAAATTTATAGTGACTCATATAGTGTTGTAAAAGTATTGAGTACTCAATACCGTCTATTTTTTCGGGTACTCAATACTCAAAAAGACTTACTCGATACTTTCAGGGTTGCATTTTTAAGAAAAAATTTAGCTTTAGAAATTTTAAGATTTGATACATTATATATTTTTCCCATAAGGGTCCTAATTCCCCATCATTTAGGGGGGCAAGCTAAAAATATTTTAATTCAGGACGCGCTACTAATAAGGGAAGTCTTCCTGGTGTCACCCTCCGATCTTCATGAAATTTGGATATGTTGTTTAGATCGAAAATTAATTCGACACGTATTTTTTTTAGCTGCCCAAACTCATTTTTAGGCGGGGGTTTTTCAGTTTTTTTACGATTTACGTCTATTTAAACAAAATTAATATAATATAAAATTATTAATATGTGTGGTATCAGATTAAAGGTATTAAAAATACATATCTCGTGGTTCCAAAGAAGTTAATATTTTTCGACTTATTAACAAAAATGTCCCAAAATTTTGGTATTTTACTCAATATGACGAAAAGTTGTGCATGTTTGGACACGTTCTTAGCACAATTAGATAGGTCTTTCAAAGACCTTTCATTTGGTATGTAACATGACTAGGTTTCTTTGCATATTATAGGAGATAAACGAAAAAAAACTGAAAAATGGCCTTGTCTTCCCCCTCCTTTTAACCCCCTAAATATGAATTTGGGCCGCTAAAAAAAATACGTGTCTCTTTATTTTTTCTGATCTACAAAATAAAACCAATTCCATAAAGATCCGTGGGTGACACTAGGGAGACTTCCCTTCTAAGTGGAGACGTCGACAGCTTTCGGAAGAAGCTTTCGTCAGCACTCTTTGGTTTGACACACTCAAATCAGCTATTTAAACGAACTTATAATGAGAAAGAAAATGAAAATTACTTCATTTCGCATTACACAGATATTTCGTTTTACATTTTAAATGTCTGCAGACGATTTGTGGTCATTGAAAGAAAAAGTTGGGTTAACTATACCACATACGTTGTGTTTGGCACTAATCTGATAAAGGCATCAAAAATCTTATTCGACTAAATTCATAACTTTTTAAGATATTAAAAAATAATATGTATGTATAATAATATTTTTTTTAAAATAATAAAAAAAAATTTGCTCTATATATTATGGATTAACTATACAAATTTAATTGTTATTAAATTACAAAAGTTTAATTAACCATGCTTCCTCATATAAAAACTACCACTAAACTTTTTTTGCGCAATTTTGTTGTTCATAACATCGTATTGTGTATTTGAATTGAAAAAATTTTATTTAATGAATCATTTTTGTTTTAAGGGAATCAAATGCTGAACCAAACCTCTATTGTAAATTATAAAACGAAATGTATTTTATTAACAATTAGGGCAACCGGAAATACATATATATCGCATATTTACTACAATATTGATGATTTTGCAGAAAATGTGTTTAAAATTTGAAAACCGTTTTCCATTGAAAAAGGGTGGTAAACGAATTTCTTACACAATATAATGTAAGCTCTAACAAATAATTTTTTCAGTTATGTCACTATTGTAGGGCATTCAAAAAAATACGTATAAATGCCGAACTGGGAGGAATTTCGCCAAACGAAAAAATACGGGTCAACTTAATTTTAATATTGATTAAAAAAAACAACTATTGTTTAAAAAAAACTATTTATTTTTTATTTATTCATTCTATTTATTTACAACTCATTTTCAATAATTTTAACCTAACCGAGAACTGGTAACAATGACCGTCGTCTCGTTGTGGCGAAAAAACCAAGGGTGCTGGTGGGAATCGAACCCACGACCCCCCCGGTCATAGGCTAGCACGCTACCAACTAGCCTACGGGGGCCCCCATTTAATATAGATTATTATATATGATTTTGGCGGTCGTACGTATATAAATCTCCATATAAAATACCCCAAAGATTACAAATTTTTGACAATTACGAACTTAACAAAGCCGAGTTTGTACACGACCTATACACAATTTGATAGGCCTTCAAAAAACCATTTGAACTGTATAAAATGTTTCTTTTGAGCAAATGCGAAAAATCCTCAAAAAACGAAAAAAAAAAAAAAAATTGAAAAATTATTTTGAAAAAAAGAAAAATATTTTTTTTTAAATTTTTTTTATAGGGTGTCATAATTTCTAAAAAAGTCTTGCTTACATAAAGTTTTAAATGTTACTATTTTAACCCGGCGTTAATTTTTGCTTTTGAAGAAATTTTTCGTATGAAAACAAAATTTTGAATTTTTATCGCATATTTTCGATTTTTTAATGCACGAAAATCTAAACCCTACATATGCCGCTGTCAAAAAATTTGTATGACTTATGTAAAAATTTATTTGAATAATGCATAGAAAGGAAAAAAGAAGTCATTGCATTTTCTGGTTGCCCTGATAATAAATGTTCGCTTGGTATTAAATCATAAATTATTAAGAAAATATTTGTGGAAACCGTAACATTGTTATCAATGATATGATAATTTCTTTGGGTTTTCGAAACTAAATAACAACACATTATAATAACGAGAAAATAAATAGATCAACTTAATGAACAACATATTAAAAAATAAAATTATGAAGACGATTACATATGTTGGAAACTAAATATGCTTTAATACATCTCAATCAAAAGCGATAACAAATTAAAGCAAATTATAAACAAGTATGATTTTGCTGTGAGGAATCATTAAATTTGATTTTTTTTTCTAAGAAAAAGTAATCTTTTGATTGAACCCCTTTGCTTAATCCCGACCAATGATATAACTCCTTTTTAAGTCAAATTAGTTTCGGTTTATATATAGGGGGTGCCACGCCTTGCTGTGCAGTCCGGCCCATGTTTGGGGCGTTGGAAAGATTATTTTATCAATCTATGTTACATAAATCTATGTTACTCAAAAAAAAAAGAATGGACTAAAAAATGAAAAAATTAAGGCTAGTGCAACTTGGCATATATATTTTTAATATTCCTGATCATATTTTTTTCTGAAATCAGCAAAATTTCTTAAATGTATCAAACTTGGTGTAATTCTAGCACCCGGGGCGGTTACAGGGGAGAAATTCTAAAACCAATTTCGTAAAGAAATAAAAAAGGAGGAAAAAAGAAGAAAGGAATAGAAGAAAAAAAGGAAAAGAACAAGGGAAAGATGAAAGGAAAAGAAGAAAGGAAAAGGAGAATGGAAGAGAAGTAAAACTAATTCTAAAGTGAGAACAAATTTTCAAAATCCAAAAAATTTATGATATTTGTTTGAGAACTTGAAAAATTTCTGATATTTGTTTTAAAACCTGAAAACTTTTCTTGGGGTAAAAAGTTTCGAATTTTAATTTAAATCATTGTCCAAAATGGACAATGATTCTTTCGAAGAGCTTTACATTTAAATTGGAGATTGTTTTTTCGGGTATAATATACAGTTAAACTTGGTTGTAACGAATTATCGGTTATAACAAAATATAGCACACAAAATATTTCTTTTAAAACGAATTCGGTTAATTCGAATTCTCGGTTTAAATGAACTACTTATTATGGTCCAAAGAATAAAGGAATTTTTCTTAAAGATTTTTTTTTTAAACGATCTACTTTTGGATTTTCAAGAATTTAAAAAAAATTTAGTAAGAACAATTCTTTGATTTTAAAATTATTTTTTTTTTTGCACGAAAAATTCGTTAAATTTAAAAAATTTTATACGAAAAATATTTTAGAATTGGAGAATGCCTCGAATTCTAAAGAATATTTAGAGAAATACCTAAAAAAATATATATTTTTTAAATTACTTTTGTAAGTATGGAACTACATCCAATTTTTATACGCTCCACTTGTTGTTAGTGATAGAGGGTATATAAATTTATTATTCCGTTTGTAGCTCATCGAAATATCGGCCTGGGACCCACTAAAGTATATATATTATTGATTAGTGATCGATTTTAAGACATGTCTATGGAAATGGCGATCACGGCCAAAATATTACACGGAGATTACTGGAATTTAACACATTTACTTGTTGTTGCCCCGAGAAGTTTGGTATTGCTTTTGAGCGATATCGGTTCAGTGATTCAAAAGTTATAAATGAAAATGTAAAGGCACCTCAAAAATGTTGGTACATTCAATATAACCTAAAAATTCAAATGATTTAATTCGGCTGCTGGTTGACATATGTGAACTGAATTGAACACCGAATGGTATTTAAACAAGTACGAACATATTTTTTGATAAATCGCGGATTTTTTTTAACCCAAAAATTTTTTTTTTCTCAAAGTAATTTTCTTTTTAATAAAGCTTTTTTCAATAAACTTTTTTACATTGTGGAGGGTACAAATACATTCGGCAATGCCGAATTTAATTTGTATTTGTTTATGTTAAAAACAGCATCGGAATCTAAAACTTTGAAAAAATTTCTTTTAACTTTTCTTTTACACATCGTCTTAAACATCAATAAATTTCGGTGGCAATATATAACGTAGGCAGAGGTTAGGTTGGAAGGGGCTGCTGACGTTTTACGTCAACACACGTAGACTCTGAGGTCCATTGTGATACCACGGGACTGTAATAGGTTTCCTAGTCCCTGACAAATCAGATCCCAGTAGAGCTACGTCGTCAGGATAACGAAAAAAAAAAAATAGTATTGCCAAACTTATATAAAGGGCACTTATTGCACCCATACTCACATTTGTAATTACTTGACAAGGAAGGTTGGTCGCTGTATGCTCTCCAACCACAGTTTGGGGTATACTCACTTTGTCAATCCGTGTGTAACGCATAGAGATATCGGTCTAGGACCCCATAAAGTATAAATATATTTGATCAGTGATCCATTATAAGACATTCTAGCGGTGTCAGTCTGTCCGTCAGTTTTAGAATCATTTTTTTTTTAATTATCAGACCAAAACTCAGGGGACATCTCCTTCTGGTACAAAACATCAGAAAAAGTTAGTTTTAGAAAAGGGGGAAAAAGGGAGTAGTAGTCTATGAACATTTATTCCACATACTTATAGTTTGACTGAAGAACCAATCACCAATCGATAACAAACGGATGTGCTTTACTACACTCTTATAAATTTTTGTTGAAATTTACCCACTTTATTGTAGGTAACTGTTCTCCTACAATAAAGTGGGTAAAAATACTCGATGTGTTTAAATTTCAACATTTGCACACAAAGTGTGTACAACTAATAAACATTTTGTGTGTAAGCCTACAAATGAACTGCTTTCAAAATTCTCTGGCAATACACACAAAATGTGTAATTTTAGCTTACTTGTGCTCAAAAATAGATTTAAAATGTTTAAAATTGCGTCTTAAATGTTTTCTTTTACATAAAAGATGCCTAATTTTTAACAACCTGCTAAAAAATTTATTCCTATAAACAAATAAAACCAAAAATGCATTTTTATTCTTATTTTTATAGTTTTTATTTAAACTGAAATGAAAATGGGTATAATAGTGAAATATGTATAATACATATGTATGAATTATAATTTAAATGCAATTTTTTTGGGGGTTATAAAATTAATCGTAACTTAAACTAAATATTAATAACAAATGAAAAATAACACGTTACAATATCCACATAAAAAATAAAATTTGTTAAATTAAAGAATGGATTTTTTGAACATTATTAACATAATTTAAAAAAAAAAAAAATCCATCGTCTGACAGATTTTAGCAGGATATAAAATAGGAAATGAAAATAAACAGGAACCACCTTTTCGAACATTAGTAATTTCTTCTCTAGAAATGTACGAACATAAATATTACTTGTGAGTCTTCTGTTTCTAAAAATATATAAAAAGATAAATTTAATGGATTTAACCAATAAATTGCAATTATTTAAGAAATTAAATACTAACGAGCAATCGCAATGAGTGGAGAATCCGTTGGAACTTTACTTTCTTATTCTAACAATAAGTTGTTGTCTCAAACTGCAAGTATAAAAAAATTTTACATTATTTACGAGATATTTCTGATATTTAAATCGTACAAGGCAATTTTTTCAGAATCTGAGAAGTTTTTTCTATAGAAAATTCTCAGAATTCAAGATAATATTTCTTTACAAGATATGTCAGAATCAGAGATATAGAAAATTTTTCAGAATCTAAAGATTTTTTTCTATAGAAAAATTATAAGAATCTAAAAAAAAATTTTTAGAAAAATTCTTTAAATCTGTGATATTTTTTTATAGAAAAATTCTTAGAATCTGAGATATTTTTTCTATAGAAAAATTCTCAGAATCTAAAATACTTTTCCTATAGAAAAATTCTAGGTATCTAAAATATTTTTTCTATAGAAAAATTTTTTCTATAGAAAATTTCTCAGAATCTAAAGAATTTTTTCTATGAAAAATTTTCAGAATTTAAAATATTTTTTCTTTAGAAAAATTCTTAAAGTCTGAGATATTTTTTTTATAGAAAAATTCTTAGAAACGGAGAATTTTTTTTTTATACAAAAATTCTCAAAATCTGACAATATTTCTCCAAATCTGGGAAAATTAAAAAAATTTCGGAATCTGAAATAATTTTTCTACAGAATCTCAGAATCTAAGATATTTTGTAATAGAAAAATTTTTAGAATCGAAGATATTTTTTTCTATATTAAAATTCTTACAATCTGAGTAATTTTTTTTATAGAAAAATTCTAAGAATCTGAGATATTTATTCCATAGAAAAATTCTCAGAATCTGATTTGTTTTTTCTATAGAAAAATTCTTAGAATCTGATACATTTTTTCTATAGAAAATTTCTCAGAATGATATATTTTTTCTACAGAAAATTACTCAGAATCTGATATTTTTTTCTATAGAAAATTTCTCAGAATCTGAGATTCTTTTTTTCTACAGAAAGTTTTAGAATTTTAATATTTCTTTTACAGAATAATTCTCAGAATCTAAAATATTTTTTCTATAGAAAAATTCTCAGAGCATAAGAATTTTTTTCTATAGAAAAATTTTCAGAGTCTGAGATATTTTTTCTATAAAAAAATTCTCAGAATCTAATGAATTATTCTATAGAAAAATTTTCAGAATCTAATATATTTTTTATAGACAAAATATAAGAATCTGAGATATTTTTTCTATAGACAAAATATGAGAATATATATTTGTGCAATAGAAAAATTCTTAAAATCTGAGATATTTCTTATATAGAATAACTCTCAAAATCTGAAATTTTTTTTATAGAAAAGTTTTCAAAATCAGAAATATTTTTTCTATAGAAAAATTCTCAGAAACTGATCCATTTTTTTTGCAGAAAAAAATCTGTTGGAATCAAAAAATTTTTATTGAAATCTTCCCAGAATCTGCTAAGGATTTGAAAATCTTTTTTCTGTAGATGAATTCTCATAATCTGAGACACTTTTTCTTTACAAAAAATATTCTCAGATTCTGATATCCACACATTTTTGTAAAGAATTATTCAAAAAATCCAAGACATTTGTGGTACTTACCTTTCTGATTTATAATTGCAAATATTTAAGAAAAAATGCAATGTATATTTTTCATAAATATTACGAATTTAAAAAATCGGGTTTGTTTTTATGTCTTTGTCAGCCTCTTCGAAATTTTACGTTGCATTAAAACGTTGCAACGCGTTTGTTAATATTTTCACTTTTTTTTTCATTTATTTGCTTTTATTTAATGGGTTTTTCGCGTTATTTTAGTTAAACTTCGAGCATAAGAAAATTTTCTGGTTAAATTTTCCTTTTTTTTATTTTGACAATTTGTATTTTAAAATTGTTGAACATTACGCATTTAATGTTTAATATCGAAAATTAAACACTTAATGTTTACAATAAACATTAAATGTGTAATTTTAAAATTTTTGTGTTTATAATTTTAAAAATATATTTATAAACTCACAAAATACTATATAATGTGCGTAATATTAAAATTTTTGTGTGTAAACTAAAATTTTAAACACTTGGTGCTCAATTTTAAGCGTTGTGTGTTATTTTACATAAAAATTTACCCACTTGATTGTAGTATTTTTACAAGGACTTTTTAGAGTGTAGATAAGCGAGTGTTACGAACGAAAACTCGGGTTACATGATTGAGTTCGCTTATTTCGTAAAAACACTTCCCATTATAATATCGATAAAACAAATTCGCACAAACTACATTCCGACGATGCTCCAATGAATCAAAAGAGTTGGATACCCTACTGTCGTTAATGAACCTCAAAATTGACTTTAAAGCCCCTGCCCATATATGGTAGTTGTATTTCATTTTCGGTCGGATATAGGTGGTATAAATAGTGAGGTGATCGGATGCAGTGAAGTAATTATTGCACCGTTTCAAAAAATCAAGTCACTTGAATGCTTCTTTTGACACTTGAAAAACGTGGTTTTTAAAGTGAATATCACACTGTATTCGAATGCCTATAACATCAAGATTATCCGATTCCTCGATATCATTAATACAGATGACAATGTTGGCTTGCAGCCCGTCTGTGAGTCAACACTGGGTCTTGCGAGCATTAAAATCAATCTAATTCGCTCGCCCCTTCTCTGAGATTGTCAGAAGGTCCTGATTGAGTGTGTATATATTGCCGCATGCCTTCAATCTCATCAAGGCTTGGTCTATGATCGAAAGAAAAGGAATGAAAAATGTTGCTGTCATCTGCAAAATAATAGATAGGATTGAATGTCTGACCCAAAAGGTTTTTTTATAAATTTAAGGAAAAGAGTGGGGGAAGGAATAAAAACTTGCCGTACCCCTGCGTTTAACTGAAATTCATTAGATGAGATCACATCTACAAACAACGCGTATAGTACGATCTCTGAGAAAGCTCGAAATAAATCGAGAGAAGTAAGCACTGACACTAAATGCATTAAGCTTAGCCACGAGTGCTGAATAGACCGACTCCAACGTTCCGATAGAAATAATATCAGGTTTCCCGTAGAACGACTTCTACGGAAACTATACTTCCGATCATTAAGAAGTGAGTTAGACTTAAAATAATTTACAAGACAGTTATTAACCATGCTCTCCATCACCTTCGAGAGCGCAGAGCAAATTGCCATTGGTTGGGAATTTTCAAGGGTATTAGCCGCCCCCTTATTGGGAATTTGCTGAACATTAGCTAACTTCCAGCATGCGGGAAAGACACCTGCAGCGTTGCGATGAAATAACACTGCTTCAGTACCAGTGATGTTATGCCATCCGGCCCCGGAGACTTGCTTACGTTGAGATTTGCAAGAACCATTTTAACGGCATGGTCTCGAAAGAAAATTTTAGGCATAATATGGGATATTTTTTCAAGTTCGGGCAATGGTTAGTTGTTCGCCTGTTCCTTGTAAATAAATCAGCCAAAAGGTTGGCTTTATCAACCGGGTCCGTGAATATTTGGTCATCCATTAAAAAAGTTGGAATAAAAGAACTAGCATTATCCTTTACTCTTTTAACGAATAACCAGAAAGTTTTACTGACCCGTGGATCAGAAAGAACTTTATCACAAAGACGCTGCTCGTGCATAGTCCTTTCGCGTCTTTGGATATCGCCTTCTTTTGTTGATCAGTAATGGAGTTTTTATTTAAACGCAAATAAAAAAAACTTTCCTTCCCCCAAACTTAAGAGCTGGAAAAGCTTTAGTAGTTAAAAATAACTAGAATTTTAGTTGTTTTGATTGAAAATGAAGTTGTCCCCACATCAACTACATTTTTAGACGATTCAAATGTCTTTTTTAAGTTTAAAGTGCGGACATAATGTTGTAAATATATTAATTTTATAATAATTTTTATTGCTTAAACACTAATTAAATCTAAAATAACAAACATTTCATAAATGCGTTATCACATAAAACTAATTTAAAATTAATATTGTAATCGCCTGCGAGTCTCGCCATAGATACGTTGAGCCGGGCTAGCTTTTTGCATCGTCAACAGATGATGCAACCACTCAACTCTAGAAATTTCCACATTAATTTTGGATTTTTGAGTTTTCTCAATTTTGAACTTAACATTTGATTGTTGATCGTTGCAAGCAGCAGGACTGGGAGTTGTAAGAGCATCATAATATTTGAAAGAAAATTTTTCAGAACTAGCTGAAACGGATTGCTGGGTAATAATTGTTTTACCTGCTGAAGTAGATTTAGTTGAAGATAAAAGTTGTTGATTAACAATTTTCGTTGATGTTTTCATATGTTGACAATATTTTTGGGATGATCTTTTTGTATGTTGACACTCCTTCTTTGGTATGGATTTAAGTTGTTCGTAAACAGGATTACAGTTTTTCAGTTGATTATCAATAGATTTTGAGGATTTCAGCTGGTGGTCTTCAATTTTAGAATTTGATTTATATTGTTGATAATCAATTTTGGAGGCTGATTTTTGTAAAACTTTTGAAGATGTTTCATAGTGCTGAGCATTGGAATTATTCAAAGACTTCTGTTGATTTTTAGAAGTCTTAGTATATTTTTGATAAGATGTTACAGTAGAAGATAATGTTGTGGTGGCTGTAATCGTTATAGTATGTGGTTGATGTTTACAGGATTTTATATCCTTTTCATTGGTGGATACAATTAATATTTGAGTGAATATTTTAAAAATTCTTATTACCAGCAACAGAATATCAATAACTAAACCCATCGTCTTAATGCCTTTATCATTTTCAGTTTTGGCTGAAGTTTCCTTAACCACACTTTTCATGTCCAAAGTTTCCATTGCCAAAGATGAGGAATTAGACTTTTGAACTCCACAACTCATTCTGTTATATTTCGTTATCTTATGATGTATTTACTTCAATATTCTAATAGCGAATGATAGTTTATGAAAATTTATGTTATTATTTATACTAATTTAGTCAGGTAGTTTACATTCCATAACTAATCAGGTATGAATAGAACTTCAATGAACAAATGATTCTTTACTATTTGTGAAAATACTTATTGATCCGATCATAAACTAATAAAAACGTTTGTGTAATGCCTGAGTGTAGTGTGTTGACTCTTGTTATTGTATTATTGGTAAAATTCCTGCATTCTTGGAATTATTTAGGTAAAATGTAGACAGATACCGGACAGTTAAGTAGAATTTCGGATTAGGAGAACGGAATAACAAATATGTTGTGGGTAGATAATACAATTATAATGCTTCAACATTAACTTACAAACTGGAAAGTTTTGATGTCTGGGTAAATAAGTAATTGGAAAAAGTATGCTAGTATACTGAATGAAATGCTTCCTAATTTTTCTTTTAAGGTACCTAAATAAATTTTAATTAACAAAACCTTATAAAATTGTTTAGGTATAGGGTGCGCCAGTTGTCGGTATGTTAATGTAAAATAACTTCCAACAAAAATCAATCGAAAATTAGCTATAAAATTCGAAAATTAACTAAATTGGACAAAAATATTGAGTGGTGATAGGGGTAGGTATGTTTTAAAAAAGATTTCGCTATTTTGAGTTTTTTTTTAAACTCAGGAAAAAAATTCCTTAATTATAAAAGAGAATTTTTGGACTAAATTTTGTGTGAAGAAGGTAAGTAGGTGGGGGGGGGGACCATTCGAGAGCTTCTTGGCTAATGGCGTTAGCAGGTTTTCGTAATGTTTCCATCTCCAACTACGTTCTCGGATTTCATGTTCTCGCTTTTGTAGCTCATCGTTGAAGATCCAGCTGTTCAAACATCAAGGTTAGGTTGGGGGTGGTGGAACATAGTGCTATTACAAAGCTCTTCCATTCTTGTAGGTTGAGCGCCTTTGATTTTAATTGTTGCCATGCAAGTTTTAGTCAAACAAGCTGCGTCGCCAACTTTCTCTTGGCCGGCATCACCCTTAATGGCCTTGTGAATTCTATTCGAGAGCTTCTTGGCTAATGTCGTTATCAGGCTTTATCAACCTCCGTCATCGTTCTCGGATTTCATGTTCTACTCGCTTTTGTTTACGGTAAAGATATCTAGTTATTCGTCCACCAAGGTTAGGGTGGTGGAGCTCAAAATTTTAAACCGGAGCTCAAAATTTTAAAATTTCCATAGCTTTACCACATGCTCCTTCAGAGACAAGGATAAAACTATTTTTTCAGATTCTCGAGTTCTGCTTTGTCTAGTATTCGTGATTACTGGCCAATGAGGGGCATTTGCGCAGAATATGTTCAATTGTTTCATTCGCATTCGGTTTATTACATCTTCTAAGTACAATTGGAATCAGAGACAAGTCGAATCGTTCCTGCGTGAAAAGCAATTAGGCAGTACCCTGTGACCATTCCCGTGAGTAAATGACATTCCCTTCTGTTGGAAAAAAGTAGGTAGCGAGTTCTCCTGAGGTCGTAAGGCGGCCAGATTAATCTGGTAATTCGGATTGTACTTAACTCTCTCCATGTTCTGTTCGGCATTGCACTGACAATCTCTTCTCGATCTGTTCGGCCACCATATTTGGAAGATGTTTTTAAGGCATCTGTTTACAAAACATTGTAATTTGTGGATGAGGTAGGTAAGGTTAGGTTGTAAGTGGCTGCTGACGTACTACGTCAACACACGTAGACTTTGAGGTCCGTTGTGATACCACGGGACTGTAATAGGTTTCCCTATTTGTCCTAGCCGTTAAACCAATTTGAGCTTCTTATGAAACTCCTTAGATATTGAATTTTGACATCCGACAAATAAGAAAGATCGTGCAGCTCCCTAGATTCCAGTGAAGCAAGTCTCTGACCACAAAGTCCCGGGCAATGACAGATGAAATGTTCGATAGTTTCAACTCCTTTTCATCCATGCAACTCCGTCAAAAATCATTCGACGGCACATTTAACTGCTCTGAGTGTCCGGTAATTATAGCAACCACTGTCGAAATCTCTTCTCTTGAAAGCGACATCAACTTACTTGTGCGCTTCTTATTAAGAAATGGCCAAATCTGTTGAGTTGTCTTACACGTCCAGCCATTCGCCCATCATTCATTAGTCTCCGTCCCGGAACAAAGCCGAAAATTTTGCTTGCAAGTTTCTAGAGGCATACCAACACATTCCAATGTTGTTGGAACCTGTAAGGTAGTTCCTAGTCTTGCAAGCTCATCGGCTTTGCAATTCCCTGGAATGTCTCTGTGCCCTGGAACCCATATGAGTCATAACTCAAACTGCTTGCCCATCTTATTTAAAGACGTGCGGCAGTTAAGGGCAGATCTTGTTTTCAGAAAAATTGACTCCAGGGACTTAATCGCGGCTTGATGTTGACTGCAATTGTAGACAATACATTACAGCTCAATCAGTCAGCCACCTCCCTTATTGCTTGCATCTCTGCCTGGTAAACACTGAAATGATCCGGCAATCTTCGAGCCAGGCTCAACCCAAGCTCCTACGAATAGACTCCAAAGTTCACTTGTTCGTGCAGCCTCGATCCATCCGTGCAAAAATTTATGGATTCTCCACTACCCGGAATTCCCCTCATCCATGACTCTCTGGATGGTATCATAGTGGTAAATTGGCGCTCATAGAGGGAGCACAGTCCACATTTTGTGGTATTGTTATCTTCTTCAATATCACGCTATGGCCACAGTCGCGGCTCCACCATTGCAGTGTGATATTAAATTGAATTGTTGAGGTATTCAGAGGTTGGCCATGTCTCACATCCGCATAGCCATTCAACTTTGACGTTCGTGTTAAATATCAGAATTTTGGTGTTTTTGATTTGATCGCTATGTGTTATAAAATGCTGCAAATGTTCCTTTTGCTTTTTTAATACGCCTCTATTGGCCACGGCAAAATGATTCCTTTTCGGTTTCCGTTACTCTTTCAAACATCTCGGAATATATAGCGATGTTTTCGGCACCAATGTTTGCCTCGATCTCGTCAAAGGTCAAATTACCCCTCAAAAAGTAGACCGAAGAGGCAGATTTGAGAGGCAGGTAAATGTCGCCTATTTGAAAATCGCACGTCAAGAGAATTTAGGCTGGCCAGATATGACCTCTCCGGAGTTTTTTTTGTGGGGTTATTAGAAAAGGAAAATGTATACCAACAATCCTCAAAACATTGACGAGCTCAAGGCAAACCTTTAAATGTAAAAATTTGTTTGAGTGACATATGTACATAAATATTGTGTAAAATATTCTTGTTGCTACCTTCCAAAATTTAGTATTTTTCAACAAATGAATTCAAGTTGAAACTAATCCAAACTTCGTGGTTTTGCTCATAACTCCTTAACCATTAGACTGATTTTCCTGAAATTCAATACCAACCTGGAAATTACAAATATAAATGGAAAGCTTTAGTAGTTTCCAAGTTAGCGTGTGTTTTACAGACAGACGGGCGATCGTACAGATCGTCTAAAATCTATCGAGGATCTATCTAAAATCTATGGGGGTCAATACCCGATTTTTGGGTTCCTTCAATTCTAACCTGAAAATTAGAGTGAATTCATCTTTGAACCGGGACCATAAATAAATATACTTTTTGAGATTCGATACCAGTATTTTGGGGTCTAAGACCCGTATTTTAAGGAGCTACAAACGGAATGATAAAAATATATAAAAACCATCTACCACTTATTAGAGAGTATAACAAGTAAAAAATTTAATTTCGGCCTTGCCGAATGTAGTGATACCCTCCACAATTTCTAAAAGATTATTGCAAAAACTTTATTTAAAAGGAAATTACTTTTGAATATTTTTTTTTTTTTTGAAACAAAAATTCTGCGAAAAATTTTTTTTTTGTCCAAAAATATGTTTGTACTTCTTTATATACCATTCGGTGTTTAATTATGTTCACATAAGTCAACCAGCAGCCGAATTAAAGCATTTTGTATTTTTAGGTTATGTTCAATGTACTAAAATTGTTGAGGTGTCCTTACATTTTCGTTCATAACTTTTGAACCGCTGAACCGATATCGCTCAAATGCAATACCAAACTTCTCGGGAGAACTTACAATATATATGTTTTGTATTTTGGACGTGATCACATTTTCCACAGACAGACAGCCAGACGGGCATCGCTAGAATGTCTTAAAATCGATAGGGCATCATGAATGTATATACTTTATGTGGTCCCAGACCGATATTTCGATGAGTTACAAACGGAATTACAAACTTATATATACCCTCTATCACTAAGTGGAGGGTATAAAAAAGAATTAAAATACGGCCGTATGTTGTATAAAATAAAAATCCAGTACCCAACATTGAGTGTTAGAAGTGTGCCACAGAGCTGATCTTCCTTATTATTTTTTTAAAAGTACTATTTATTAAAAACCGAATAATTCACATTTTCTATTTTCTATATCTTTTCAGATGGCCATGATGGATGACGATCAAATATGTCGACCGGTACCTGCACCACGACGTCTATACCCGGAATTACGTAAATCGGAATATGAAAATGTTGCCGTCGAATTAATTAATAAAAATCTAAATATAAATTCTGAAAATTTACAAAATAATGCCAACAGCAATGAAAAAGTACCAAATAATAAAGTATTTTTATTATATCCATCGCTGCCAGATGATCTAGACAAAATAACAGCAAGCTCCACAATAATAACAACACAAAAATCCATACTAACTGAAACAAATGATTTATATGGTCCGGATGCTAATGAAAATGTACCAATATATAGTACGCCAAGACCAGCACCACGACCGCGTAAACCACAAAACAATGATATACAAAATTATGAAAATACTACAATACAACAATTACCGTCATCTCAATCACAATCGCAACAATCATTAAATACTTTAGAAACCTCAACAGGAGCAATTAGTAAAGATTTAAATGCTAGCGCCAAAGTACTACGCAAAGCCCCCGAGCTACCACCGAAAACCTATTTAAATTTTGAACGAGATAATGAGCGTAGACGTAGCAGCTACTCAATCTCAAGTGAATTTTCCACAACCAGTAGTGTTCACAACAATACCAATGATTCGAAAGATACTAATTTTAAACGTGATAAATTCAACAAATCATCAACAAGTTATAAATCATCCAATTCATCATTAGCTGATTCCACAGAAAGTTCGGAAAATTCAAAATATAAATCACCATCACCCGGGTATGTAATGGATAACAACAACCACGACACTGATTATAATGACGTTTTTGAGCATGATCATAATAATATTGATATTAATAATGATGATGCTGACCACAAATTAGAAAAGGAAGAAAAAAATTTCATCACCTTTGACAAGTAATATTTTGTTTATATATTTTGAGTTAATTGGCATGCACTTATTGTTTTTTGGGGTAATGAAATTTGGTAAATGGGGTTGTAAGTTAATTATAAAAATACTAGCACTTAACTAATTTTTTTTAATTAAAAAAATACTGTTTAATTTCAAAAACATATTTTGAAAAATTTCGGGACGAGCAACATGCTGGAAAGCAGGGCACCTAACTCGAATATAGGCGATGGTAAAGCGAGGAAAATTCGTTTAAGGGCCACTCCACAAAGGGGAGTGATCTCAGATAGACAAACCTCCTTAACAAATTTGATTAAATCACCCTGAAACTATTTAATGATAGGTGTGATCCATGGAAAGGATGAATAAGTCGTTATGTGCTTTTGACACCTTTGGGAGAACTTTCGGAAGAAGGTGGGGTCTTAAACCGTATATTATCCACTAGATGGATGTATTGTGTCCTTGGAGAACAGTGAATAAGAAATCATATATCTCTAACCTAAAGAAGCTATAATGACTGGTGTGTGTGGGTATCAATGTTGCTATTAGATCGGCACTCCAGGCCGTCCTGGTAGTAATACTAAATATTCAGCACATGGATATCTACGGTAAGAGCACAGCAGCAAAATCGACTCTCAGGTTAAGGGAGTCGCATATGCTTAAAAACGCTTTTGGGGAGACTCGACCATATTAAGTACGGCGGGCGGGACGGAACTGGAACTGGTGGTCAGACGAACTTTAACAGAACCTTCGAATGCCGAATACCAACTAGGAAAGACTGAGCGGAAAAGTCGTTTATAACTGAGAATGCGATCTGAATCTTTACGGACTGATCACAAATGGAGATAGGTACGTATTCGGTAGTATACTATGAATGCCTCGGAATCGGGGCCTCATTGAGACTTCTGGACAAGTGTAGTGTTTTCTTGCAATTGATAAAGCCGCGCAGATAATTATGACAATGAACCTTCATCCCTGCGCATTAAAATTTTCGTGGATAGTCTTGCAGTTCTGAAGGCCTTGGAATCAAACACTGTAAAATCATAAATCGTTAGGAATTGTATACAATACCTTCGTCAAATCAGTAAGCACACAGGCAAGCTAATCTGGGTCCCTGGACATAGTGCGGTCGATGGGAAAGAATTGTTGATAAATGTGAGAGAAATGCCTCTGAGTTAGTGGGGGAATGGATGTAATCTGACGGTGACATTACATAATCCCCATTTTCGTTATGGGGGTTATGGCCGAAATTAATTTAGTCATATTCCCCATAAATGTAGTGGAGACTATGATCTAAAATAATTTGGACACTATCCCAATAAAAAAAAGTACATAATTCCCAGATTTATAGGTATAATAAGAGTCATAGAGTAGTACAACAAATGGCGTAGTAAAGTAGTAAACAAAAACCATACGGTATTGTTTACGAAATTTTATCACGAATCGAAATGTGAGCGAGATGGAAGATACCAGTTTTACAGTGAGAATCAGTGTTGCCATAAGTTGAAACTGTGAAGGTGCTAGATCTAAAAAAAATGGGTGCTAGATTGTTCTACAGCTATAAAATTGGGTGCTAGATTTTTTTTTTCCAGTTCGTCTACACTAGGGTGCCCCTGATTTTAAAAATTTTGTATTTTCACTGCTCCTATACCCTGCATTTGTTAATCGAAATTAGAACCTGGTAAATCGGTAAAAGTTTCCAATTTCACTAAATTTAAAAAAAATACTTCTTCGATTTTGAGACACTTTTCTTAAGAAAAATTCTTAGATTTTGAGACAAGTTTTGTTTTAGAAAAAGTCTCGGATTCTGAAACTTTTTTTCTGTAGAAAAAGTCTTATATTCTAAGACATTTCTTCTATTGAAAAAGTATCAGATTCTGAGACTTTTTTTTGAAGAAAAATATCGGATTCTAAAACATTTGTTCTATAGAAAAATATCAATGGCCAATGTCCTGCTTTGGCCAGATCCCGACTGCACATTTTAGGCAGACATGACTTCGAGAGCTTGGAAACCGTTTCGAATGTTGACCTAAGGCAAATAGTACAATTCGCGATGAGGACAAACGCGTTCTATCAGCGTCGCTGAGGAATTATTGTGGTTTCGCTATGGACCATCCGGTCTATGTGAGGAGTCTTTGACTCCGCCACCTCTAACCTAACCTAACCTAACCTAACCTAGAAAAATATCAGACTCTGAGATATTTCTTCTTTAGAAAGTCAGATTTTGAGAAATTTTTTTATAGAAAAAGTCAAAGACATTTTTTCTATGGAAAAACATGTAGAATCTGAAAAAGAAAAAGTTCTGAATGTTTTTGTATGGAAAAAATATATCAAAATCAAAGAAAAATGTCTTAGAATCTGACTTTTCGATAGAAAAAAGGTCCCACAATCTGAGATTAAAAAAAAATATTGTGTGAAAAAATAAAATATTTAAACAAGGTGATGAGAAATTCAATAATTCTGAAGTGGGAGCTAGATTATTGTCTAGCACCCAGTTCTAAAATTTGGGTGCTAGATCAATACCGCGGGTGCTAGATCTAGCTCCCAAAGTGCTGACATGGCAAGCCTGGTGAGAATGCAGATTGTTTTTTTTGTCTCTCTTTGCTTTACGTTTGAACTTTAGTTTGGCATTGCCAGAATTTTCCAATTATCTTTGGTGATGCCAGATCTACAAAACGGTCGATGGATTACTTTATAACTTTGGGTATAATGACCACGTAACAACTGGTTGGTTATTATCCCAATAATTATTTAATTTTTTTTTTTGGTCTGAAAAGTTTTCTTGCGTGACCGGCCTTTGGCCGGGCTTAGGCATTATAAAATCCGTGCATTGAGCCCACCCTCTTCGCAAAAAAACAGGGATTATGACCGAAAATTCTTTGGATTTACAATTAGTCACCATAATACGAATGGGGCTTATGACAAAAAAAAAAATCGAAAAAAATTTGAAAGGTTCATAATGCCAACCTAACCTAAATTGTTGAGTGCAGTTTCGATGTCCAAAAAAGCAGGCAAGAAAACGCAAAGTTTAAAAATTTATGAAAAATTTTTACAAGGACATCATCAGTCAAAGTTGTAAAAATTACGTTTTTCGACTGAAATTCATTTCCGAATTTTTTGACCAAATCTTGGTCAAAAATTACTTTTTGGGGAAAATCTTTATTTTGGTCCATATATTTCACGTTACACTATGCAATACGATTTTGTATCTTGGATGGGACCAAAAAAATAATTTAAGTATACCAACAGAAGAGCAAAACTCCTGAATGGTTTTGAAAACTAAGCGAGTTCGAGTTCTTTTTTTATGGCCCACCAAAGTTTTTAAATTTTTTTTAAAGGCGTTTTAAATAACTCAAAAAAAGTATTAAATCTAATTCTGAGGTAAATAATGTTAATACATCTCTGCAATAAAATTTAATGGCGGTTCATTTCTTAGAATATATTAACCCTCTATCTCCCATTTTTAGGCGTCATTTTGGCCCTTTTTTCAATTATCCTCATAGAACACAAATAAAACGTGCGTTTAGAGGGTTAAAATGTAGGGGTTGTCGAAGATCAAAAGTTCGTGTAAAATGTTTTAAAAAGTAAAAATGTAAATTATCTCATACTATTAAATTGTTTTTCAACAAAGTCGTGTGATATAAGTCGAAAATATGTTATAAATCTAGTTCTGAGCTAAATTTCGATAATAGATGTCTACAGTGAAATTGATGGCGGTTCTTTTCTTAGAATATATTAACCCTCTATGTCTCATTTTTAGGGGTCATTTGGTCCTTTTGTCAAATTTCGTCATAGAACATAAATAAAACGTGCGTTTAAAGGGTTAAAATCGTCTGCATAAAATTTCACTAAGGGTTGTCAAAGGCCAAAAGTTCTTTCGAAAAGTGCATAATGCTTTAAACAGTAAAAATGTAAAGTACTTTCGTGGAACATAATTTAACTACCCAAGCAGAAATTGACGACGCTTCTAAAAAAAAGGCGTTCTGAAAGCACTGTAACAAAAAAAAAGCGTTCTCAAAACGGTATTTTCAAACGCTTTGCGAGCGTTTTTGAAAAGTGTTCTGAAAAAAGCAATCTCAAAGCGTTTTTTTGTAACGCTTTGCGAGCGTATTCCAAAAAGCGTTGTAAGAGTTCTTTAGATTTTTTTTTGAAAAAATTTCCAAGTTCCGAAACTATTTTTGAATAATATTTTTTTTTTGTTTTTTAAGTAAAAAAAAATTATCAAAAATGTTTTTAGATTTTTTTTTTTTAATTTTCTAAGTTTCGAAAATTTTTTGGAAAATTTTTGGAGTACAAAATTTTTTTTTTTCGGATTTCACTTTGTATCAAACAAATTATTATCAGCGTTTAAATTACTACGAAGAAAGTAGCTAAAACAACCAAAATTGACGATATGTGTAGTTTTAAAAACAAACAATATGTAAATCATTCAATTGCTATAACTACTAATACTTGTACATTTCTGTTTTTGTAGCGAGAGCTTACGATTGTTTTTAAAAATGAATAAGTAGCAAAAAAAACAATAACATTTGAATTGTGTAGCCTACAAGTAGCCTACAAATTATTTTTGGTAGCCTACCTGTAGCCTACAAATTATTTTTGGTAGCCTACCTGTAGCCTACAAATTATTTTTGGTAGCCTACAAATATTGTTTTTGTAGCCTACAAAGAGAAAACTTAATAAAACTATAACACACACACACACTTATCTTGTTTAACATAACTGTTTTATTTTAATGTGTATAAAGAATAGGGTTGGATTGTTTTAATGTAAAATTATAATTCAACTTCTCACAAAAAAAAACTTTGGCAAACATTGTCGTGGTGTTCCCTTGTCATTAAAAGTAGAGATGGGCACATGAGCAGATTAGAACGTGATTCACGCGTGACCACGCTTGAGTGTGACTAAATTCAATTTTACTCACGCGCGTGTGAGTGGAGTGTGCGTGAGTAAGATCTTTGCGTGAGTGTGCGTGAGTCGATTTTTTAAGTTACGCTGAACTTTAAATTTTGTTGAAAATTTTAAAAGATTTTTCAAATTTTAGTTTTTAAATTTTTTTTTGTATGAATAAGAGTTTCGTGAGTGTGAGTCAACGAGAGTGTGAGTGAAGCTTGAGTGAGTGCACGTGAGTGTGAGTTGTATTAAATTTACTCACGTGATTGTGAGTGTGAGTAGAAAAAAATTGCTCGTGAGTGAGTGTGCGTGATTCAAAAATTCCTGTCGTGGGCGTGAGTGAGTGTGAGTCAAAAATCACTCACGCGCCCATCTCTAATTAAAACCGTGTTTTGTGTATTTTTCAACACGTAAATTTTCGAAATACCCAATGTAGAGATGGGTGCGTGAGTGGATTTTGACTCACACTTACTCAAGCTCACGCAAAAATAATCGAATCACTCACGCAATTTTTTTTTACTCACGCTCACTCACTATTCACGTGAGTAATAAAAATCTTATTCACGCCAGATTCAATCACGCTCACGCGTAAGTCACGCAAAATCTACTCACGCAATAAAATTTTCTTACCAAAAAAAAAAACTACAAAAAATAAAAAAATTGGGCTAATCTAAAAATCTTATCACGCAAACTCACGCAAAAAATAAATGACTCACTCAGATTTTTTTTCAGCTCACACTCACTCACAATCACGTGATTTAAATGAAAATCACTCACGCGTGATTCACGTGAATCACGCAAATCACGTGACCAGCGCCCATCTCTAACCCAATGTTAATGTCTCGGTTTTTCTCATAACTTCTGAGCGTCTAGACCGATAATATTAAAATCGCGTACATATTCGAAAATATCGAAAAATTCAAAATTTTTCTATATTTTTTTGACCAAAATTAAAAGAATTTTATTAAAAATTATTATTTTTCTTTTTTCGATGTTGTATTCACTTACACCATCTTAACGAAATTTTTAATATGATCACGTTTTTATATTGCAACATTTGTTTACAATGTGATACTGTAGTAATACTGTAGTAATACTACTGTACTAATACTGTAGTAATACTACTGTAGTAATACTGTAGTAATACTGTAGCCTACAAATATACTACTGTAGTATATTTGTAGCCTACAAATAAACTACTGTAGTATATTTGTAGGCTACAACAATAAAATTTGTTTTCCGCTACTGCTCTGTTTGGAGTTTTTATTTTTTTCATGTTGTTGTAGTTTAAGCAAACACAAAAAAGAAAAGTAAACAAAAGCTATAACTTATAATATTGAAATTGTTTGAAGTGATATGAAAAACAAAAGCAAAAAAACGGGTAGCTAACGTAGCCTTTCAAACGCTGATTATTATAACCGAACTAAAACAGAAATTCTTTACTTTGGGTTTTTAAAGCGCTTTGATCGCTTTAAAAAAACGTTCTCAAAGCACTTTTTTACAACGCTTTTAAAACGCTTTAAACCTAGCGTAGTTCGATGTTATCATTCGGATCATCTGAAGGCGCTTTGAAGTTGGTATACAGAACGCTCGTACAACCGTCCACAACGCTTTTGCGATTGTATTTTTCTGACTGGGTAATTATAAGAACTTAAAATTTTCAATTTTTAAACATTTTCTTTATATCGCACGAACTTTTGACCTTTGCAACCCCTAGTAAAATTTGATGCAGAAACTGTTTGTAGACCCTTTTAACCCTATAAACACACGCCTTAGTCGTGATCTAAGAGGTTATTTGAAAAAAAAGGGCCGAAATGACACCTAAAAATTGGATATAGAGGGTTAATATATTCTAAGAAAAGAACCGCCATCAAATTTCACTGAAGACATCTATTATCGTAATTTAGCTCAGAACCAGATTTATAACATTTTTTCGACATATTTCACACGATTTTGTTGAAAAACAATTTAATAGTATGAGATAATTTACATTTTTACTTTTTTAAGTATTTTGCGCTTTTCGCACGAACTTTTGATCTTCGAAAACGCCTAGTGAAATTTAATGCAGAAAATTTTTTGTAGAACATTTTAACCCTTTAAACGCACGTTTTATTTATGTTCTATGACGATATTTGAATAAAGGACCAAAATGACTCATAAAACTGAGAGATAGAGGGTTAATATATTCTAAGAAAAGAACCGCCATCAAATTTTACTGAAGATATGTCTTAACATTATTTACCTCAGAATTAGATTTAATATTGTTTTTTGACTTATTCAAAACGCCTTAGAAAAAAATTTAAAAACTTCAGTGGTTCATAAAAAAAGAACTCGAGCTAAGTTTTCAAAATCCTTCGGGGGTTTTGGTATTCTATTGGTATTCTATTGGTATACATTAATTTTTTTTTGGTCCCGTCCAAGAAACACTCAATACCCCAAATTTGTTGCACAGTGTTATTGCACAAAAGTAAACAAAAAGGCTAATATCATTTTGGAGTTTTATTTTGTATTTAATATTTTTAAATAACATTTTTAAACTTTTGAGACGAATTTTGTTAAAAAATAATTTTGATGTTTAAAAATCAAAAAAATCGGACACAAATTTTGGTCGAAAACTTAATTTTTTTAAACTTTGACCGCTGGTTGCTAACTGAAGATGCCCCTGCAATTTTTTTTTTTTATAAATTTTTCTCACAATCAGCATTTCCGTGTCCATAGTTCGGCAGGTATGCCGACACGAATTTCGATAGTTTAAAATTGTCACATATGTAAACATATCGTCGCTTCGGTAACAAAAACATTTATGATGGTACTTTCCTTTTCCGCGGGAATTCCCTATTCAATTTTACTCACCATATAACTACATAAGATACTCGCTCATACATACTTATTCAGAAAATTACATTTAAAAACAATAACAAAAGTTCTTCCACCCACAAAACGGATGTTGTAAATTTTTTTCCTATTAACAAGCAAACACATGAGTTTGAAAACACAAGAACTAAAAAAAACTCCCGATAAATCCTACCAAAGATCTAAATATAAATTTCAATTGGATTTCCCCTATAACAATAAGAAACAACAATTTTTAAGAAAGTAAAGTGAACCAAAAAAGTTTTCTACACTTAAAAAATTTAGTCGTAAAAATTAACTAAAAATTATAAAATACGAATTGTAGCAAAAAGAAAAAATTTTTACGAACTTTTGCAACCCTGGAAAAAAAGATTCAGCATAGATGAATTCAACTCTTTTCCATATTTTCTATATGAATATATAAAAATTCCTGGGACTCCAAGTTGGAACAAAGGGTCAGATTTCATTTATATTGGTTTCATTAATCATTTGCATCCAAGGCTGGTTTTGGGGCTGTCAACTTAATGCCTCCAGCCAGACATTTCGTTGCTCACACTAGCTAGTACCATAACGGATGTTATAATACCATTGCCCGGTGTCCACCTGCCCCTAAGGGTCGCAGGTCTTGAGTCATCTTAATTGGTTACAAAACAAGGATTGGTTCTGGACTTTACCAAGTTAAAGACGATCAGTTCCGTTACCTTGTATGTCCAACTCTGATGGTGGTCGTCAATGGGTCAAAGAAAGTTTCTTACTCATTTTAAAAGGTATGTGATCAATCACAATTGAAGCGGAAAACGTTTTTCCGCAATTGTTCACATACATTTTATGTGAAAACAAAATTCCGCCGTTGGGTGACGCTACTAGGTCTCCCTGTAAGCGTTCCTATCAGTGCTATGGGCTGGGTCCACTCACAAATTTGGTGAGAGTAAAATGGTTTCTCTAGATCAGTGGTCGGCAGAAAGAGGCATATGAAAGTATTAGTGTTTTAATAAAAATATGCATGTGTTGGTGTATTTCTTCAACAAAGCGACATCAACCTGCTTTGAAGAAAGTAAGCTTGCTACTGAATAAAATATTTGTTTTTTTTATGCTCTTTGTTGATTTTTTGTTGACATTCGTGTTGTATACATGTGAATTACCGATTGTGTTCGGCTCCAGCGTGCAATGGGTGCCGACCACTGCTCTAGATATCTCCAAGGCGGTGTACCATCATTGCTCTCACTTATCCTAGCTTATTAAATTGCATTACTAGGCATTCCTTGACTGTTGTTTAAAGCAAAAAATATACATTAGTGTTCATTTTTTTTTGATCCACTGTACATAAAACCATATGATGATCTTGAAATTGTTTACCAAAGGGCACGCGATTTATAACAACTGCTAGTCAATGACACTAAAAGAAGAGATATCGTAGACAGACACTGAGAATATCTTTCACACTAAACATAGAATTTTTGAACAGGGATGAACTAAATTTAGAATAATATATTCCAATAAGAACGAAACTGATGCGCTTGCTGCATGAACAACATAATTAATTTCAGGGAAGGCATGAAGCATTAATTAAATTGACTTAAAAACAATAGTATTATTGTATTATGTAGTTATTACTCTACTATAGGGTGTTTATATTTAAAATAAAAGCGATAATAAAAATAAGCAAAAAATAAAATTGACTTGGCCGAATACATGAATACCCTTCACAATGCCATAAAATTTGTTGAATACAAAAGAAAAATACTTTTGTGGGAATTGTTTTTTTTACATAAAATTTTTTTAAAAATTTAGTCATTTAAAAAAAAAATTTCGTGTGAAATTTTTAGCCCGCTATTTTAAAAACAAAAAAAAAATAATTTTGTAAGGGAGCCACCTTCGGAAGTGGATAAAGTGGGTAGGTATGTTCTGAAAAAATGTTTGGGGAAAAATAAGTGGGTTCGGTCTTAAATTTATCCCTCTTGGGGGCACCATGTGAGCGATAGGAACTGATATCCAAAAAAAATATATATACAAAATAAGTAAAATGTATGGGGACCACCTTAACACAGTTGGAAAATGTGCCACTGAGGAAATTTCCACAGGGATTCCTTGAGGAAATGTCTTCAGGTTCTGACAAATCATAGGTAATCCTTTATGATATGTGCTAACATTGTTCGCACTGAATGTTTGCTTTAAGAGTGTGGACAATTCCTCTAAGACGTCTAATAGGAAATGTCTTCAGAATAGCTATATATTAAATTAGACTTTTAAATCTTGGCAAATCTTCCATTTCCAAGAAAAAGTTAGCAATATTATCGATTTATTTAAAATAAAATCAAAATCTAACAAGTAGAATAAAAGTAATAAATAGACAAACAATTTTCAAAATAAAGTTTGGAACAAGTATTTAGGTGAAGGAGTAATAAACTGGAGGTTCCAGGTTCAAATCCAGTTGGGACTAAAAAAGGCGAAAAGTTTTTTCTAAATATGAGAAATATAATTTATAAAGGAAAATGGATAAAAGTAAAAACTAAAGGAAATATGAACATGTTTTGTATTTTCGCATGACCTACGTGAGACATTTCCCCAAAGAAGTCTTAGATGACATGTCCCCAGAAGGTCAGCCCTGACCACTGCTGACTTTGAATGAGGACATTTTGAAAATTTGTATGAAACTGTCCTCAGTTCAGTACATAGAGATGTCTTGTGGATGTCAGCAGTGACTCTGACATGTCTCCGCTCCGTCACTGAGGATGGCTCGAGGACGTTGCCAACTGGGAAGGGTTAAAAATTGAGGGTAGGTATGTTCTGTGAAAATATTAGAATTGAAAAAATATTAGAGGTCGGCCATATATTTGACTCCTCTCGGGGTTACCCTGGGGCAACCCTGGGGCAGTTAATTAGGGATCTGTTGGCGTTCCTTTTGGAACCTTGAAGTCGACCGATCCACCATTATGGTGAGAGTAAGGTGGTTTCTCTGGATGTTTCCAAGGCGTTTGATAGTGTATGGCACCGCATGGTCATATAAAAGCTTAATGGTGTCGCTAATGACTTCCCTCGATTTATTTCGAGTTTCCTTAGAGATCGTTCTATACGTCTTGTTATAGAAGGGTTCTCATCAAATGAGTTTCATCTTTAATCAGTGGTACCGCAAGGCTCTGTTCTTTCTCCTACCCTTTTTCTTATTTTTCTTAACGACTTTCTTAGTCAAACTTCAAATCCTATTTACTCTTTTGCAGATGACAGCAACATTCATTTTCCTTTGATCATATGCCAAGCCATGTTAAGTTTAAGGGCAAAATTCAGATTATAAATGACACACTTAATCAATCTCTTGCATATGGATGGTATAAGTATCAAGGAATCTGACATTCTTAATGTTCTGGGCATGAAAATTCAGTGTGATGTCTGTTGGATAAACCACGTTTTTCAAGACTTGAAAGAAGCATTCATGTGTACCGGTTTTTGAAACCGGTGTAAGAAGTACTTCACCTCATCCGATCTCCTTACTATTTATATTCCCTACATCCAACCGAAAGTGGATGTTGAGATGAGGGTGGGTTGTACAAGCCTAAAATAAGGAAATTTTCGGGCAAGTCCATGGCGCTCTGACCTTAAATAGTCCACTGTACCGTATCCTGAGAAAAAAAAATAGTAAGGGTGAGAAAAGGTTAAGAAGAAAAAGAATGAAAAAGTGCTTGTTCAGAATTTCTCAGTTGCTTTCAAAAACTTGAGAAAATCAGACAAGGGAAGTCCATGGACCGTGTCCATAGACAGACCCAATATCCGCAGTCTAGCCCTGGACAGCAACAGATGTAATTTTCAGTTGTGTCCTCATCCTCAGGACAAGCTGCACATAATGGTTTTGATAAGACACCTAATCTCGTCATATGACGAGCACAGGCATTGTGTCCCGTAATTAAGCCAGTAAGTCTACGACAGTCTATTCTACTGAGACTAAGCAGATAGTTAGCCACTTTCTTGTCTGACCTAATCACAAAACGTTTGGTATTCTTGCATGCCAACTTATTTGACCATCTTCCATGAAAATTGTTTTCATATGAGAGTTTATCCAACGCATCAGCCATGTCAAGCCTAAACCAATCTGGGGTTCCGGATTGTATCGGAGCCAAGTATTCCCCTATGCCCCGGAACCCACAGAGATGGATTACAACTCCTATATATGGGCAGGGGCTTCAAAGTATATTTGAGTTCTTGGACCATGCGCAAAGGAGTACGTTGATGCTTATCAATGACAGTAGGGTATCCAACTCCATTAACTAGTTGGAGCATCGTCGGAATGTAAGTTTTGTGACCCTGTTGTATCGATATTACCAATGAAGGTGTTCCGAGTTTTGTTCGCAACACACTTGGTTGTCTAGTAGATCACATCCGTTTGTTGTCGATTGTCCAGTTGATCGCACAGTGCATTACAAAGAAGGATTGTTTGGAATAATCTCCCCCCAGGCAATAAAAAGTCAACGAAGTAAAATAATAAAATAATGGCTATTAAACAGCTTCAAAAATAATTCGCCAAATAAATAACAGATGGCGATGCAACAACTGTACAGTGTTGCCATACTGAAGCACTACTATCTTTCAAATCTTTCATCTTTCTTCTATCCCCTTTCCGAAAGAAGCATCACGACTACATTAGTAATTTATAGGCAGCAGTGCCTTAGTGTTGCTTCTTTAAAAAAAAAAACACTACTCCCTCTCTACTCCTCCTAACCTATTTCCCTGATATAAACACAATGCAGTACTTAAGTAGGGGCAGTGTTGCATCAACGTAAAAAAAAAGGGAAGTTTTAATATGAATAAGGCGTCCTACTTTGGGGAGTTCTGGTGGTGCTCCTTTTGGACATGTAGGATCCAAACTTAAGCCCAAAATTACGTTAGCTATAACCGGCATGAATTTCACTGCAAACGGTCCAGTACTTACTAAATGGCCGAATTATTTCGAAAACAAATTGAAAATAAACGACTGTGCACTGGACCGATTTCGCTGAAATTAAATAGCAATCTGAAACGATAAATTAAAAATATATATATTCCAAGCTATAGTAACCACGAAGTTGTTATTCAAAAGTAAGCGTTTTTCAACAGCCAGACAGTCGAACGATTACCGTTTTAAAATCCATCGAGAATCGTGTTACAAACGAACTGACAAACTTACATATACCCTCTATCAATTAGTGAAGGGTATACATTTTTTCAGGGCGTTGAGTATCAAACACAAAAAAAAAACAAAAGGGAATTTCATTCTTTATTTGATAGTGGAGTAAGCAACATCACTCAGCCAACCATCATCATATTCCGTATTTGTGGGTAATAATTCTAAAGTAATTTTCTGTGGTGTTGTGTATACAAATAACAAACAATATTCTTATATGAATCATGTAAATTATTTATTTTATTTTATTTTTTTAATTAAACTTTATCGCATTTAATATCGTATTATTGTTTTCTTTGTCGTTTTATACTCTCTAGTGACCTTTTTAAATCCCTGGGTACAACATCCAAATTACTAACCGAATCTATCGGAGAACGTATGGCTTTAAAAGCCAAAGGCGCAAAACATAAATTTGATAAAAATTTTAAAACATCTTCGGAAGCTTTAACCAATTATAGTTCAGAAACTACACAGCGTTTAAAGAAAATAGGATCAAATTTTTCTTTAACCAAAAATAAGAGTAAAGAAAATATGGCCACTTCACATTTTAATGTGGAAAGACCACAAACTTTGCCACCTAATGATCAAGTTTTTAATGGTATACAATTTACCAGTCCTTTGGGTAATAAAACTAAAGGTATGTACGATTTAAGATCACAAGAAGAATTGGATAATTCTTATCAGATACCGAAGAGTATAAAAATAACAAAACGTGATGAAGACTATATAGAACCTCCAACATATGAAGACGTTTTAAGAACAGAGAAACCAGCTATAAAAACAAATCCATTAGCTTTGGAGGCAGCAAAAAAAGTGTTGTTAAAACAACAGCAGCAACAACAACAAGAACAACAAACAAAATTAGCAGATGAAATAGCTTCGGAAAGTTCGGAAAATAATTCAAGAAGTTCGTTAGATTTACCTTCACATCCTATGCCTACTATACCAGCTCCAGAGTTGCCTGAAGAATTTGAACCTGCCTATGGTAAAATAAATTCTTTACAACCACCGGATAGACCTAAAAGACGTAAAAATTATGAAGAAATTCAATTTAGAAGAGCTCTACCAGTTTCCCTCCAGCAACCCTCCAAACACAGAGATGTAAATACCTTACGCATGAATGTAGATTCTACAGAATTGCAAGAACTTAATAAAGCAGCCGCTCTACAAGAACGTGAAGCATCTTTAATATTAAGAGAAAAAATTAAGGAAGCAGAAAAAAAGACACCCCAACCAGATCGTAGTGATTCTTGGGAATATTATGAAGATCAAAATACTTCAACTTCTTCTTCTGCATCGTCTTCGGTTACAGAAGAACCAGTCTATGCTAATCAAGAACAAACATATGGCAATGTTTTCGAATTAGCCTCAAGTAACAAAGATATATTAACTCCACGCAATGCTTTAATAAATATATCGGAAGGTGAAGAAGATTCTTTAGATGAATGTGATATGGGTGCTGTGGGTGGTTTTTTAAGACCTGCTAAAGAAATAATACAAGAATTTGATCCATTAATGTCACGTAAAACTTCTACTCTATGTAGATCAGATAAAAGTAATCAATTATTGCTATTGGAATATCTTTTGGAAGAAGATACTTATGGTAGTGTTAAAGGTCATAATTCTAAATCGGATGATGATGTTAGTATGTGTACTTCAGAGGAGGATAATCAAAATGCTGCTGAACCCAAAACATCTGGCGTAAAAGTTTTGCCTACTCCTTCCCCACTAACATTAGAACAACCATTATTATCATCGTCATCTGCTCAATCTTCTGCTCAGTCATCATCTAAACCATTACAAATTATTCATCAAAATGCTCAATTACTATCAGATAGTAAGGAAAATATACTCGATGATAATGAAGATTTTGAAACTAGAGTTAAACCCTATTTAAGCCGCTTACAAGAAAATCCCAACATTTCCGCTTCCGACATTGATTTATCGCGTCCTTCACAAAACCGCTCACAATGGTTTGTGTCAGAAGAAAAAACCACAAAAACAACACAACAAGAGAATTCCTTAAATAATATAAATACCTCTAAACGTTCAAATCCCTTTAATAAGGAACAACATATTGATGATGGTGAAAGTCCACCTTCTTACCTGGAAGCTATAGGTGAAAAGTCAGCGGATGCACAAAAACAATCTACGACTTCACGTTTTATGAATAATACCATAAATGTATTTTCCAATGTTAAAATACGTGTAGATGCCTTAAAACGTAAGGCTAGTTTTAAAGCACAACAAAAGACGTCTTCTGACGTCAAGGTCACTTTACAAATGATACCCCGTCCTAGTCTTTCGCCTTTGTTGGTACGCTATGAGGGACCATTAATACGTTTTCCTTCCGGTGTTGTTGAGGATATCCTGAAGGAAATGCAAAATCGTAAGGCCATCTTAAGAGATCGTCAATTTCAAACATTCCTCGATCAAGAAATGAAAACACCCAAAGAAGCCATACCACTCGAATATATAACCACCATACAATGTGTTAGCAATAGTAGGGTAACGGATAATTCTACACATTTTTATTGTTTTGAAATAACTACGACAGTACCGAAAAATGGTAATAGTTCTTCGGGCAATGTACATTTATCGAATCCAAATTTAATCATGACTTCGGGAACATCGGGAAATGTTAAACAACAAAGAGTTTCACATTTATATGGTGTTGGTAAAGAATCGGAGAGGTAAGAATAAAACTAAATGGTCTAACCAAAATTAATTGACAAAGTGCTGGTCGTAAAGAATCGAATTGTAGGAAATTGCTTTACGACAAACTCAGCGTAATTGGATTTTGGTTAGATCCTATATTTTATATAATTTGTTAGTTGTTTCAACTATTTTTTGTGGTTGTTATTTTCAGAGGTGTATGGATGCAAAAACTTTTGGAAAGTCTTACGAATGCTATACCCACCAAATATACATGCCATTATTATAGAGCTGGTTGGTGTTATTTGAAGGTATGTTATATATAAAATTTCAGTTTGAATCTGAATATATTTTTTAAAATTTATATATAATAAGGTTCAGAATTTCTTTAAATTCCCGAAAATTTCTGGGAAAATATGTTTTTCAAAGGATTTTACTGGATTTGAAAAAGTCCGGGAAATTAGAAACTACTGAAGTTGTAGTATATAAATCAGAATCTATACAACGATTAATTTTATGAAGAGATAATGTTTGTATATTAGAGATAATCTCAAAAACTACTCATCCGATTTTAAAAATGGAAAATGGGAACCATTTCGGCCAACTTTTTGCCGAATACGTAAAAGTAAAAAGGCTCCCAAACTATCTGATTAAAAATGTTTTCACCAATGTTAACAATGGTCTTATAGGGTGGACATAGGCTAGATTTTTATCGAACACAACCGATTTAAAGCCCACTTTTGGCCAAAAAACGTAAAGTTTAAAAATCTTCGAAATTACTCATCCGATTTCAAAATATTCCGAAAAGGGGTAAAGTAGTGTATTTTTCTATCTTTTGAAATAATGGTCATAGAAATTTATAATGTTGGATCAACCAAAAAAACATTTTAAAATAAAACAAGTGAGAGTGTTAAATTCGGCTGTGCCGAATCTTTTATACCCTCCAACATGCAAAAAAATAAAAAACGAGTAAGAAAGTTATAGTCGGTCAAGATCGACCATATGATACCCTACACCAGTGTTTTTCGGAAAATGGGTCCCAAGTCCAAACATGGACCGATTGGATCTGTCGTTGTTAGATCTTTATTTAGTGTAGAAAACACACACAGGTCAAATTTTAGTGGAATTGGTTTATTTGTTTGTCAATTGACCGATTTAACTGAATATCGGTCCAAATTTGTGTATGAGGGACTAAGTCCAAAAATGGTCCAATTATATTCCGATTTGATAAGGTTACTTAAGTACACGTTTAAAACCTAAAAATAAAATTTTTATCAAATATTTCTATTTTTATGAATTTTGAGGGAATTATGTGAATATCGGGAGGGTGGTTTGTATGGGGACTACCAGAAGGAATGACCCGATTCCTTTGAAATTTGGAATGGTGATACATACAAACTTTGATTACCTGCTAAATTTCAAAGCGATATTTATTATAATACGGTTATAAGAGTCATTTTAGCCGAATCCAAAGGGGCCGTTTGTATGGGGGCTAGGTCTTAACATGGACCGATTTTCTCTATAGGCTTCGTCCTTGGGCCAAAAGATGCTTAAGTTTTAAATTTCAAGTCAATTGATTGAAAATTGCGATCTGTATCGTGCTTAGACCGATAGATGGACGGGCTGACTGACGGACTGACGGACTGACTGACGGACGGACGGACGGACGGACAGACGGACGGACTAAAGTCGCTAAATCGACTCAAAAAGTAATTCTGAGTCGATCGGTATACTTAAAGGTAGGTCTAGGACCAATATTTCGGGTAGTTATATGTGTTTAAAAATTCATTCTTTTTCACTAAAGAAATACAAGTTTATCATTATTTAAAAAAAAAAATTACTCCACGCCCATAAAATGGAGGCAGACCGAAAAAAACGACATTTTATAATTCTCTGGGTCCAAGTGCAGGACTTTGAACTTCTTGTAGCTTAAAAATGTTGCATTTGTTAAAAAAATACAAAAAAATCATGTAAAACAAGTAGAAAAGTTAAATTCGACTTGGCCGAATTCCCTCCACAATGCCCTTTTTATGAATTCCCTCCACAATGCCCTTTTTAAGTGATAGTAAATTTTTTAACATGAAAAAAATAAAATTTTTGATTAGAAATATTTTATTTTGTGTAAAAAATCTTTTTTTTTAACTAATTTTTGAAAAAAAAAATTTACTACATTTTTTTTGAGTGTAAATTTTTTTTTGATTGTATTTTTTTTTGAGTGTAAAAACATATTTGAGTGACAAAAATACGTTTTAAAATATTTTTAAGACTTACCAATGTTTTTAAAACATGTTTAATGGGTTTTCAACACGTGAATTTAGGGGCATGTCACAGACTCAATTCCGTTCGGAAGTGGAAGAATACTCGTAAAACGCAAAGCAAATATTTTTTTTCGGAATGAAACCACTTTTATGCAATTCAATTCCACTTTAATTTTTGAAAGTGATTTCATTTTGAAAAAACTAATAATCGTTTTGCGTTTTACGAGTAAACCACTTTTTTCAAATCCGAACGAAATTGAGTCTGTGACATGCCCCTTAAGGTGAAACTAATCTGAAATTCACGGTTTTGCTAATAACTTTTGAACACTGGACCGACTTGGCTGAAATTCAATACGGACCAGGCCAGGGGAACGACAAATATATATGCCAAGCTTCAGCATCCTCAGAATTGCCTTTCGAAAGTTAGCGTGTTTTTTATCTCGTAAATTCACGAAAAACCCTTGACGGAATTCAGTCTTCTGCTTATAACTTTTGAACCTCTAGAGCAATGGTTCCCAACCTTTTTTACGCCACGCCCCACTTTTAAGTTAAACAAATTGCGTTGTCCCCCCTGCACTCAAGAAATAATTGTTAATTTTTCTAATTTTTGTTTCTAATGAAAAATTACTACTGGTTTAGCAGAGTTTTTGTAAAATAAGCATTTAAACTAAGTTTTTAGTAAACATTTTAAGCGATTAACAAAATTTTTGTAGTTAATTTTGTAAAAAACAATGTTTTTGTAGTTAATTTGACTAAAAGTAGTCTTGAAAATTTGCTCGTTGCCCCCCTGGAAGCTTCAAATTGCCCCCCAGTGGGGCGAGAATCAAAGGTTGGGAACCATTGCTCTAGAGTCTAGACCGATTTAGCTGGATTGCAATACCAACCTGACCAGGTAAATGCCCAACATATATGCCAAACTTCAGGAGCCTCCGTAATGTCTTTCAAAAATTAGCGTGATTTCATCAGACAGACGGACGGACGGACATCGCTAGATCGTCTTAAAATCGATCGAGGATCAGAAATATATATGGGGCATTCCATATCAAATCGAACACTTTGAAAATTTTTTTTTTAGATTTTCCCAATTTGTTAACAGTTTTTAGTACCCTTCGAAAACTCCTTCGTGGTAAATTTTCAGATTTTTTAACGACCCGTTCAAAAGATATCGAATTTTTAAAAATTGGTAGTTTGTTCCTTTACTCAAACTTCTTTTACTCATAACTTCTTCAATAATGGTCCGAATTTCAATTTTTTTTTTTCAAAATTTTTGTTTTTTTAAGTACTTTTAAAAAAAAAAAGCCCAAAAAATTCTTAAAAGCTCTCTAGTATTCGATTTTTAAGTTTTAAAATTTAAATCTCATTTTTGAATATGTTGGTACTCTTCGATTTTTTTGAAATTTTTTTGTGTAAAACATCTATCGATTCTACAAATTTTTTGCCCAGGAGGATCGAGGAATAAGGATTATTACTATTTTTTAAAATTTTTTTAAAAAATTTTATTGTAATTTTCCAATCTTAAAATCATTTCTACTGCTCCAATGGTGCGTCATAGAGGGGTGCTTTATAAGACCGACCCCATTAATTTTTACGTCTTAACAATTCTTTGGAACAAACTAATACCCTATCTCCAATTTCTAAGGGGGCTCCCACACAAAACGACATTTTTTTAAATTTGCTCCAACCGCTCTAACTGCCCCAATAGTGCCCATAGAGCAACAAAATGTATTACTGACCCACAATATTTTTTTACTCCAAACATTTTCTCTGAACACACCTACCCTCTATCCCTAATTGTTAAGGCGGTCCCCATACAATTTTTTTTATTTTTTATAAATTTGTTTTACTTAATCAGCTTCTACAGGTCCAATGGTGCGTCCGAGATGGGTCATTAGTGAGACCGACCCCCATTTATTTTTACCCTACAACATTTTTTTAAAATATACCTACGCCCTATCTCCACTCCCTAAGTAGGCTCCCATACAAAATTACATTTTTATAAAATTTGCTCCAACTGTTATTTGTATGGGAGCCTACTTAGGGATTGGAGATAGGGCGTAGGTATGTTTTTTCAAAATAGTAATAATCGTTATCCCACGATCCTCCTGGGCAAAAAATTTGTAGAATCGATAGAAGTTTTACACAAAAAAATTTCAAAAAATCGAAGAGTACAAACATTTTCAAAAATGAGAATTAAATTTTAAAACTTAAAAATCGCATACTAGAGCGCTTTTAAGAATTCTTTTGGATTTTTTTTTAAAAGTACGTAAAAAAACAAAAATTTTGAAAAAAAAAAATTTGAAATTTGAACCATTATTGAAGAAGTTATGAGTAAAAGAAGTTTGAGTAAAGGAACAAACTACCAATTTTTAAAAATTCGATATCTTTTGAACGGGTCATCAAAAAAATGTGAAAATTTACCACGAAGGAGTTTTCGAAGGGTACTAAGAACTGTAACCAAATTGGGAAAATCTAAAAAAAAAAAAATTTCAAAGTGTCCGATTTGACATGGAATGCCCCATATATACTTTATGGGGTCCTAGACCAATATTTCGAGGTGTTACACACGGAATGACAAACTTTTATATACCCTCTATCACTAGAGTGGAGGGTATTAAAATGGTATTTTTCAGATTTTGGTTTACTTCTTCAAGGGGTAACTTTTTTCCCCTGGTCCGATTTTGCTCATTTACGAACTTAACGTGCCTAGGAACATAAGACATATTCGTGTTAAATGTCGGGAGTCTAGCTATTTTATTTTAGACTGCATCATATTAACTACAAACGGACAGGCGAACGGACGAACGGACATCGCTAGAATGTCTTAGAATCGATTAGAGATGGGCACATGAGCAGATTAGAGCGTGATTCACGTGATTCACGCGTGATTGTGACTGAATTCAATTTTACTCACGTGATTGTGGGTGAGTGTGAGTGGAGAAAAAAATTGCGTGAGTGAGTGTGCGTGAGTAAGATTTTTGCGTGAGTGAGTGTGCGTGAGCCGATTATTTTGCGTGAGTTTGCGTGAAATATTTTTTCTTTAAATTTTCTTTCGGACCAAAAAAAGCAAGAAAAAAATTGTAAAATTTGGATTAACTTAAGATTTCGTCCCGAAAAAAGCAAAAAATATGTAAAATTTCGCTAAACTTTAAATTTAGCTGAAAATTTGGAAAGATTTTTGAAATTTTCGTTATTGAAATTTTTTTTTGAATAAAAAAGAGTTTCGTGAGTGTGAGTCAATACTGGTCATTCTTTTATCCGATATTTAATATCGCCGGTAAAAAGTTTTGGTCGGGTATGTTAGTAATAATATAATAATCTAGAAGTCGCAAGACTTTGTAATTAAATTTTGAGTAGGTTTATTTTAGCTCGAGGTCATTATATCCTTTACTAATTAAAACTATGATATTCTCATAGAATAATTTTCAAAAAAATTATTTTTAATTGTCTTGAAAATTATTCTATGAGAATATCATAGTTTTAATAAGTAAAGGAAATAATGACCTCGAGCTAGAATAAACCTACTCAAAATATAATATTTTAAAGGTCGAATAAAACAATTTTTATTATTTAATAAAAATTAACCAGACTTTATAATTTAATTTACTTTTAAATTTTAGAATTCCATAACATCAGAATGGAGCGGTACTTGGTTGGTATTGAAAAAAACACAAAGACGTTTAATATTTGTTAGCGAAGCTACCGGTAATGTAGAAAAAATGGACTTAAGAAAAGCTAGATGTACTGGTAAGTTAAAAATACTTTTTCATAATACTCGTCAATATTAATAGTCAATTTATTTATTCTCCTCCTCTTCAAATAGTTCTTAAAGATAGTGATGAAACCATACAAAATCTTCATGTGGAATCGGGTCCTATGCTAATGATAGATGCACCACCATTTACAGTCTATATGATTATGAGTTCGCCAAGAGAAACAAAAATATGGCGTCATATCATACGTGAAGTGGCCCACAATAACGGTTTCTCATTGGGAGATCAACAATTAACCAAATTTAATGTACCCGTCATAGTGGACAAATGTATAAATTTTGTTTATATACACGGTTCAATGTCGGAAGGTATTTACCGAAAATCCGGTTTAGAAAATTCTATACTTAAACTGATGTCTGCTTTTCGGGCTGATGCTTTTAATGTTGAAATCACTCGTAATGAATATAATGAACATGATGTGGCAAATGTTTTAAAACGTTTTATGCGTGATTTACCAGAACGACTAATGGGCAAATTATCGGAAAGTTTTATATGTGTTTCGGAATTGGGTTCGTCGGTGGAAAAGATAACATTGTATAAGGAACTGTTGGCTCGTTTAAGTGTTATAGAACGTGAAACTCTAAAGAAAATTGTGGGTCATCTGGCGTTTATTAGTTCTCAAAAGACTAAAAACAAAATGAGTATACAAAATTTAACAATGATTTGGGGTCCAACATTAATGCAAAATCATCAGAATGAAGAAATGGTATACTCACAAAAGGAAGCTGATGTTTTGTGTGATCTTATAAATCTGCATAAGAATTTGTTTCCATTATCACCAGATGAAATGGTGAGTAGAGATTATAAATAACTTTAGAACTAATTAATAATTTCGAATACTAATTTTGTATAATTTTCCAGAAAAAAGAACAAGAAATGTTAATGTGTTTGCAAAAATATTATGCCGCCGCTGAAACTTTATCAGATTCTGTTAAGAAATCGGGAGATCTTAAAATGTGGATAACACTCAATCCAAATCCAGAAAATACAACAGAGGTTAGTAAATTATACGCATAATTTTGTATCCTTTTTAAAATCTCTTTTTCTATTCAAGGAAAAGACTCAAGTTAATGTCACAATATCACCTACTAAAACCACTTATGAAATTTGCCAAGAACTGGCTCCTAAAATGAAACTTTCCACTCATCAAGTAACTTTACATGAAGTCATTCTTAATGGCAGTTTAGAACGTCCCCTTCATCATCACACCAAAGTTTTTGATGTTGTATTAAATTGGTCATATTGGCCTGAAGATGATCGTAAGAATAATATTCTCGTGGTGAAACCAATTGAAATTTTAAACGAAGTACAGAGAGCTGTTAAAAATTTGGCGACTATAACACCGGGTAAAGAATTAAAATTTGCCGATAATAAAACTAAATCCTTTAAAGCTTATCAGTGTGATCTGAGGGATGGAAAAATTGTTGTTTCGAAAAAGGATAAAAATGATAAGACTACAATTGTAAGAGAAATATTTTTGCATAGTACCACGACTTATTTGGGTTGTGAAAAGAAACGTGATTTTCCTTGGAGTTGGGCGTTAACGTTTGTGGAGAAAAGTCATACGCAAATTTTAAGGTAAGAAAAATAGCACCACTGAATATTTAAGAAAAGATTCTTGCAATTGTTGCAGTGATCATAAATTTGATCTCAGGTTTTTAAGAAAATTAAGGGTTAAATTCAAAAAAATTGCCGTTTTGGAAATCATTTGGTCAGTCGCATTAACCCTTAGGGCACCGATTGTCTTTCATTGATAGCTTATTCTACAAAAAAGATTTTTTCCGATTTAAATATACACAGAAAGAATTGAAAACGAAAGTCAATCAACAAAAACGCGGATTCAATTAATTTTTTAATTGAAACTCCTCCGATAAAGAAAATTGTTATATCAATCATCAAATTGTAGGTGATTAATTGATTTTTATTTCAATTAATTATTTTTTCGATTTTGATTAAAAATTTGATCAATTTTTTATTTAAAGTCAATTAAAATAATGATTGATTTAACAAATGAATTTCAAGCTTATGGAAAAATTATGGAGAAATTCACATCTTTTGCTTTCCAATATGTTGCCGACAATAAAAAAAAGTAAAACCCTAGTATAAAGTATATTTTTGAATTAATGTATACAAATAAATTGAAGCGAATAAAAATCTGGTATGTTGAAAATTTGTAATTTAATAGTTAATGAAAATAACAAAAATTTTGATCAAAACAATAATTGACTCATTTAAATTTTGTTGATCAATAGATTTAATTCAAATTTTTTAGCCAATAATTTTTTGTGTGTAAAAAAAATTGATGCGAATGGAACTCCACCTTGTACATGCTTACAATTTATCTCCTGGTCTTTATGACGGTATTTAAACTTTTCCAATATATAAGACTTTTGAGAAATTTGAAGTACACAAAAAAAAATATTTTCCAATGAACGAAATTCATAGTATTTATTAACAAAATTTATAAAAATTATGGACTTTTTCATTCAATTTTTAAACTTTTTCGTAGTATTTAATAAATACTATGAAAAATGTAAAATAGTTCTTAAATTTCACATATTAGGATTTATTCATAAATACTATGAAAAAGTTCATAAGTATTATAAAAAAGTTAATAAATTGTATGAATTTGTTCATAAATACTATGAAGTCGTTCATTGGATTTTTTTTGTGTGTACAAAAAAAAATTGAGTTTTGCGGCATATTTGACAACTCATAGCGGATGAACCCGGTGTGCTGACGACTTAAAACAAGTCAAAGGTGAAGCTCAAACATTGCTTTTTAAGATGTATAACTCATTTAATCAGTCGCTTTAACGGTTTATGCACCAATTGTCTTTTAATAAGGTATTTTCCCCAAAAACTTTTTTTCAACTGGAGAATAAGACATCATTGAAAGACAATTGGTGTCCAACGACTTAAAGCGACTGACCAAATAAGTGCTGCATTTTAAAGAGTAATGTTTAAGCTTTATTCTCGACTTAGTTTTAAGTCGCCATCAAATCGGGTTCATCCCCTATGAGCTGCCAAAAATTCCCCAAGCGACAATTTCTTTGAACTTTGACCTCAATTTTTTCAAAAACAAGATGTGATGGAAAAGTTTGGAGACAGGATTGTGTATAAGTTTGCATCCCAGTCGCATTTTTGATGTTCAGTAGTGTAATGATTCAAAAAACTGTCTTTGAGAATATTTATGAATTTTATGTATTAGAAAAATAACACTGTTTGCATACTTGGGATCTGAGCATTAAGGCATTAGTTTTGTTCATGCAAAATGCCAATGAAAAAACAGGCGTTGGCATTGTATTTTCATACACAAGTAATGCCAGTTCCCAAGTAGGACTGTTTGGCACCAAAAACTTCCCAGTCACACTCCTCTTCAAGCAAGTTTAGGTTTTGTGAAAATGGTGAAAAAATCGGGTAATGGCATGTCCTTCCTCTTTATTTAGAACTTTAAAAATCGTTAACACGAAAATCCTAGTTGATGCTGTTTTCAAGTTATTGAAAAATAATAACATTGTTCGACAACCAAAACCTCAAAGAAAAATATCCAACTGATACTTGTAGATTTTTCATATTTTTCTAGCTCGTACCGTTTTTGAGATATTCGCCGTTAAAAAGTCTCAACAGACCCCCTGATTCCAGAAATGCAATCCAAATTTGTCTAGCATGTTCCGTTTTCAAGATATTCGCGTTCGAGACATTTGCGTGAAAAAAATTGTAAAAGCGAATATCTCGACAACGAAACATGCTAGCAAAATTAATATTGCAGTTTTGAAATCAGAGGTCCATTTTATATGAAATCTATAAGAATCAGTTGGATATTTTTAGTATCAGTTGGGGTTGTTGGTGTCGAACAGTGTAATTATTTAGCAATAACTCGAAAACAGGATCAGCTAGTATTTTCGTGTTAACGATTTTTAAAGTTCCTTTACTTGTTAGAATTATAATATTCTCATAGAATATTTTTCAAGAAAATAATTTTCTGTTTTAAATTTATTTATGTTGGTAATTTTTGCAAGACTTAGTCGACACGTGCTTCGGAATTTGTTAAATTCTATTGTCAAGACTATTTAGCAAATATAAAAACCTTATACTAGAAGTAGCAAAGGAAATTTAAATGACAAATCGCTAGTGTTGAAACTAAAATATTAATATGTATATTAGACTTAATTTTGAAAATTTGTTTTGCGGATATCATAATTTTTTTGAAGGATTTAGGGGAACTAAAAAGAATGGCGGTATTTTTTTTTGGAAAAAATTCGCTTCTTGGGGTGGTTCAACGCATCTGAAAACGCGAATTTTGAGCTGATTTTTCTGCAGAGCAAAAACGGATGAAAATATCGCAAATCTGATTTCACCAGTCGATTCTACATCAAAAAATAATACAATGGACGTTTTTCAAACTCTTAAAAAAAGTTCCAAAAACCCACCACAGAGGGCGGAAATATAAGGTTTTTCCATTTTTTTTAAATTAATTTTTTAAATATGCGCAATTAAAGGGCATTTTCAGCTTAACAAAATGATACCAAATTTTCGGTTCTATCACAACCCGTTAAAAAGTTATAAGCTCTCAAAAATGGAGAAAAACACGTTTTTTGAGAACTTTGATCTCAGTTTTCTCGAAAACATGACGTGATAGAAAAATTTGGAAACTAGATTCAGAATCAGCATCGAAATGTTAATCGAAAACAAGTTTTATGATCCCAGAATATCATCCAAAAACATCACAAAAAAATGCTCTCAATAATGCACAAAAATGCGTTTTTTGTGAACTTTGACCGCAATTATCTCAAAAACCTGACGTTACGGAACATTTTGGAAAACAGACTTGGAATCAGCATAGAGAGGAAAATCGAAAACGAGTGCCCAGACCGCTGATCCATCCAAAAAAAATTCAAATTTCGTTCAGTGATTTATAATTTTGCCATTAGAAAAACAACTTTGAAGCCTTATAACTTTTTAATGAGTTGTGATAGAAAGGTGCTTTTTGTACCAATTTTCTTAGCAAAATCTGCCTCTGTTCCATTTTCGAGATATTCGCGTTGGAAAATTTTAATCTAATTTTTAAAGAATATTAAGAATATAAGTGCGTTACAGTGAAGTTTGAATTTTCAAACGCCAATATCTCAAAAAAGTCATATTTGGTGTCATCAGCTTAATAATATGTGCCAATTTATCATCAAAAAGTGCTAAGTTGCTAGGTTTTAAATGTGAACATCCGAATTGAAAAATTCGGATGACTGAATTTGGAATTGTGTACAAGGTCCATATTATGTTAGCCAGGAGAATAATCTCTATTTGATTAATGGGAGTGCGAATTTGTTCAAAAGTGTAACCGTTTTTTATATACATAAGAAATTAAAAAATAAAAAATCTAATTTTTTTCCTTGACAATTTCATAGAGCTTGGGACAAAGTTTCATTTAAAATTAATTTGAACCAAAGCCGATCTTTTAAACCCGAAGGTCGCCATGGGTTAAAATGGTCTGATTTGATACTAATTAAGATTAAATGAGAGTTTGTCTCAAACACTAATCAATGGAAAAAATTTTTGAGAATTATTTTTTAAAAAATTTCTTAAATCTAAAAAACCGTAATTTTTGGAATTTTTTTGACAAATTTCAAATGGCGATATTTCAAAAACCCGATCTTTTCAGAAATATTTTACCAATTTTTCTCCAAATTAGTAAATTTTTCACTTTTTAGTTAATTTTTTTAGTAAAATCATAAAAATTTTCTATATCTAATATGTTTTTCTATTTTTCAGATCACGCGATTTACCATTTATTGGTCATGTCTTAGCTGGTAGCGAATGGGTTGATCGTACAATTTGGTATTCCAGCATATGGTATTGTCTATATGGCGATAGTATATTACCACCAGCTGAAATTATTATTAAATAAGTGTAATAGATTATTTTTATTATTATTTTTTTTTATTTTTCATATGCCATTTATATAGAATATAACAGCATTTCATTATAAAACATAAACGGTATTTAGGTTTGAAATTTATATTCTTGCAAAGTGTGAAATGGTAAATTTTTAATCGCAAACACACATTAAAAATTTAGAATGAATCGCCGGAAAATTTGTTGAAACAGATTTCTAGCACAAAAGGTTCCATAATATGTCATCAGAATTTGTAGAAAAGGCGCTCAGAACATCATTGATATTTTAAAATAAACTTGTGTTTATTATCAGCGAAGTTTTCTAAAAAGAAGAGATATCAGAACTTTAAGAAAAAAATCCTCAGAATCAAAAAACATTGAAGTACATAGTTTGAAGTTAACAAAATTTTCTGAAAAATAACAGTTTATAGCAGTTAGTTTTTAACAGTTGTTTTACTGAAATACCAAGTTCGATAGTTTAAGAGTTTTTTGAGTGTTTGAATTATTCCTCACACAGAAAGAAAACGAATTTCAATCAACAAAAACGAATTTCAATCAACAAAAACCCGTTTTCAATTAATTTTTTAATTGAAACTCCTCCGATGAAGAAAATTGTTATATCAATCATCAAAATGTAGGTGATTAATTGATTTTTTTCAATCAATGACTTTTTCAATTTTGATTAACATGTTGATCAATTTTTTTTTTTAAGTCAATTAAAAAGTAAAATTAGCAAAACCTGATTATATTGTATATTTTTGAATTAATTTATTCAAATAAATTAAAGCAAAAAAAATCTGGTTGAGGATGTTGAGAATTTGTAATTTGATAGTTAAAGACAATAACAAAAATGTTGATCAAAATAATAATTGACTCATTTAAATTTTGTTGATCAATAGATTTAATTGAAATTTTTTAGCCAATAATTTTTTGTGTCTTTTGAAAACTGAACAAGTTTTCAGAGAGTTATTTTAAGAAAAAAACACTGGATGTACTGATTTGACTTCAGAAAAAAATGGTCACGCTAGGAAATTTGTGTCTGGGACTTAGAAATTTTAAAAAATTTTGTGTTAGGACTTAGAAAGCTTGATATTTCCTATTCTTGTGTCTTGGAAATTTGTAGAATATATTAACGAAAATAAATTTGTAAAATTACAAATAAAGACTACAAATTTCGATTCACCGAAGACAAAATTGCTTGTTAAGAAGCAATGAAAACTGTCAAATATTGGTAAAAGGGAATTACGAGACCTTTTCTTAGTACATAATTTGACAATGTTTTTTATTTGAGTTTAGGATCGTTTCTGTGCCCGATTATTTGGAACAGATATTTTCAAGATAAAAAATCCGATGTCTTTTTGTATTTTTTTTTCAAGTCGCATTTTGCAGGAATAGAAATTTCTGCCGCGAATCATCAATATATTTTTTAATAAAATTGTAAATTAATGCATTTTTTTAGCAATTTAAGAAATTTCTATTATACACTCATAAATTAATTGTCTTTCAAATTAAAATTATAAGTCGGGAAAATCTGCCTTTAAAATGAATATGTATATTAATATACAGGTCGTGTTGTATTTGTATTACTGTGTAAAATTATAAAATTGGTTTTTAAATGTATTTTTCTAAAATGTTTTTTATTCAAAAATTTTATTATTATTTTTTTTTTAAAGTGTTTATGTTATAATTTAAGTTAAATGTTATTTTTTTTTTAAATTAAGTACTAAAGTAAAACTTATACAATAAAACACCATTTTAAAAAAATATATATTAATTTTTTAAAAATTAAAAATTATTTTTTTTTTGTTAAAATTGTATTTAAACTTAAAAGGTACTTGTATGGACGGATGTATAAAAACGTTTCGATGACTTTCGACAACAGGCTAATAAAACAATATATGTCAAAGATATTAGAAAACCCAAAGAGTTTAAAATGAAGGACAGACCCAAAATGGAAGTCCAAGGTCCGGTAACTTCTTGACAACTTAAGTCGCTGAAATTTAAATAAATTATTTTTGAGATATATTAAAAAAAGGAACTGTAGATTTATAACACTTACCGATATTCAACATTATAACTATTATCTTCTACAGGCTCCACATCTGTATCCTCAATCAATAGTTCATTTAATAAAGAAGGTTCTGTTGTATTTACTGCTGCTGCTGGTGGTGGAGGAGCATTAAAAGTGCAAACACAGGAACCATGTTCTAGTAAAAGATTCATACTTTTACATTTTGTATCTGAAGCAGTGAGGCGACAATAATGTATGGCCGCAAATATTAAAGCCACACAACATAGCAGGACGGACAATAAAGAAAGTACATATGAGTCCATACGTAAGAACATAAAACAATGTTCTCGTGTTTTAGCACGTTTAATACGTTGATAACGTATAACAATTAATCCTATAATACCCGTAAGTAATAACTGCAATTAAAAAATAAATATTAATTGTTACAATTATTTACAATTCATTAAATTTAAATTTATTATCATTGATTGTCTCACCACTAAGCCACACCAGTAGGGATTATCTTGTATTGGTGTATTCGGCGTTAAGAAAACTATCCATATTGATAAACTTAATAATAGAATACCAATAATAATTTGTAATATTAATAACCAACGGGCAAGATTTGGTTGTTGAAAACCCATAGGATTTGGATGTTGTACTTCTGTAAGGAGAGAATGAGAAAGTTATTTTTTATAATAGTTGCAAAAATTTGTTCCAGCGACTTTTTCATAAAGATTGAAACAAACTTTCATTTAAACTTAATTTGCCGCACCCGTCTTCAAGCAAGTTTAGGTTGTTTTAAAACGGTGACAAATCGCCTAATGACATTTCACTTCCTCTTTATTTTGAACTTTAAAATTCGTTAACACAAAAATCCTAGTTGATCCTGGTTTCGAGTTATTGCAAAATAATTACACTGTTTGACAACAAAGTGAAATATCTAACTGATTCTTATAGATTTTTCTATCCTGGATCCAAATCTGCAATCCATTTTTTTTTCTAGCACGTAGCGTTTTTGAGGTATTCGCTGTTAGAAGATTAAAAAAAACAATATTTTCGCTCTCTTGGTGGTTCACTGTTAAACTTGATTTCATGTAAAATGGACCTCTTGATTCCAAAACTGCAATCCAAAATTTTCTAGCATGTTGAATTTTCAAGATATTCGCGTTTGAAATTTTTTCCACGCGAAAATATCGAACGCGAATATCTCGAAAACGGAACATGATAGAACAATTTGGATTGCAGTTTTGGAATCAGGATGTTTAATTTATATGAAATCAAGTCCTATTTGTTGCAAGCAACATAACAGTGGACCCCCAAATGTGCGAAATTATTGTTTTTTTTTTTGACTTTTTAACGGCGAATATCTCAAAAACGATATGTGCTAGAAAAAATTGGATGACGGATTTTGATTCAAGAGAGAAAAATCTATAAGAATCAACTGGATATTTACTTAAGCAATAACTCGAAAACAGGATCAGCTACACTCAAAATAATACATTAGTAGATTTATTAATGTTAGCTAAAATATTTTGTTAGCTAAAATATTTTGTTAGCAAAAATATTTTGTAAACTTCATTTATCGCATTAGCAATTTTTAACAAAATTTGAACTATTTTTTTTTGCTAAATTTAAAATTGAGTTGACCAAATTTTTACAAGTTTTTTATACCCTCCATCTACAGTATGGGGGTATACTCACTTTGTCATTCATTCAAAATATCGGGACCCCATAAAGTATATATATTTATGATCAGTGATCGATTCTAAAAAAGTTCAAATGCAACATTTTTATGCTACAAAAAGTTCAAAGTCCTGCATTTGGACCCAGAGGATTAGAAAATGTCGTTTTTTACGGTCCACCCCCTTTTGTGGGCGTGGTTTAAAAAAATTGTTTAAATAATGATAAACATGTATTTCTTTAGTACAAAAAGCATAAGAATTATGCTTTGCCAATTAACACTACCAACCCTCCCCCCAAAACAAAAAAAGAATATGCCTCTGGATTTTTTTTTTCAAGAAAACTTAAAATGGCGTTATCTCGGAAACTAAGCCAGATGGAGCAAATGGAGGCCATTATTGGTTCTCGGGTTCTTCATAGTATCGCCAGTCCTCTTCACATGTGTGGACCTTAATGGGTCCTAACTTTGGATTCAAAAAAGTAAGCAATCCCGAAAATTTTTAAAATGCTCATATCTCGGTAAATATTGCCAACACAACAAAAAGTCCAAAAGCATTTTTGTAGCTCTCAACACGTAGAACAAGACTGCAAAATGCTCTCCGAGTAATGCCGAAAGCTCTCCGAGTAATATTTTTGAAGTTATTGAGCTTTTTAATTCTCAAAACCCCAGTGGTCCCCTAAAATCACGTATCTCAAAAACTAAGCAAGGTAGAGCGAAACGGACACAAATTTTGAATCAAAAACTATGACGATTTTTAAGGAACCAACTAGGTCTGACTCATCGGGGTCTGGACCTATCGGGTCCGAACCCAATGGCGTCCTCAAATGTGTATGAACTAAGATGAAATTAAAAAAAATTCAGTCAACTAATTTTTGGCAAAACATTTTTGCTAACTTTACCAAAAAAATTGTGGGCTCAAAATCAGCAAATTTTCTTGTAGGTTTACAAGCTTTTTTTGCTAATATTACAGTTTTTTTTTGAGTGTAGAACTTTTGTGTTAACGATTTTTAAAGTTCAAAATAAAGAGGAGTGAAATGTTATTAGGCGATTTTGTCACCATGTTAATACAACCTAAACCTGCTTGAAGAGGTGTGTGTTAGGCCAAATCATACCATTTTAACTCTTGGAGCCCTCTGATCAAAGATTTGAGGTTTTGTTAAAAAATAACACAACTTTGATCAAAGGGCTCTATGAGTAAAAATTAACGGATTTGGCTCAAATTAATTTCAAATGAAAGATTGTCAAGCTCTATAAAATGGTAAAGGAAAAAAAAAAAAACTCTTGAAAGTAGGAAAACCCCGCCACTTTAAGCAAACTTCAAATAGCGATATCTCGAAAACCGTTCGACCAGTTTTAATTTTTTTTTTATATTTGTGTTCAGCGCATCGAAATTAATAAATATTAGGCATTGCAAGTCATATGTTTCAAGAAAATTTTGGCATTGAAAAATATTGGAGGCTGTCATACCGTTGACTCGTCTAGGGGCAACCCTTGGGTAGTTATAGAGGTGGGAGCAAATTTCATAATTTATTTAAAATTTAGTTTTTTTAGGACATCAGCTCATACCCAGTTGGAAAATGTGTCACTGAGGGAATTTCCACAGTGATTCCTTGAGGAAATGTCTTCAGGTTTTGACAAATCATAGGTAATCCTTGATGACATGTCCTAACATTGTCAGCACTGACGTCTAAAAGGAAATGTTTTCAGAACAGCAGTATATTAAATTAGAATTTTAAATCTGGGCAACTCTTCAATTTCCAAGAAAAAGATGGCAATATTATCGATTTATTAAAAATAAAAAAAAAATTTAACAAGTAGAATAAAAGTAATAAATAGACAAACAATTTTCGAAATAAAGTTTGGAACAGGTAGTTAGGTGTGGGACTAAAAAACTGGAGGTTCCAGGTTCAAATCCAGTTGGGACTAAAAAAGGTGAAAAGTTTTTTCTAAATATGTGAAAGATAATTTATTATTAATTTATTTTCGCATGACCTACGTCAGACATTTCCCCAAAGAAGTCTTAGGTGACATGTCCCCAGAAGGTCAGCCCAGACCACTGCTGACTTTGAGTGAGGACATTTTGGAAATTTGTATGAAACTGTCCTCAACCCAGTACATTGAGATGTCTTATGGATGTCAGCAGTGACTCTGACATGTCACCACTCCGTCACTGAGGATGGCTCGAGGAAATTGCCAACTGGGTATCGCTCACATGGTTCCCCTAGAAGTGTAAATTGTATGACTGACCCCCACGCTATTTTTTTTTAAACTCATCTACGTAATCTTGTCTTTCAGATTCATTGAAAAATTGTTAGTTCTGAAGGAAACTTTTAAGCAGGAAGCAAAAGAGTGTTGGTACTTTTTGGGCAAAAATCGCAATTTTTTTCGGATATTTTTTTCAACTTTAAAATAGTGGAACTTTTTAACAAAATAATATACAAATTTTATTGGTTATAGTTTTTAAATATCACAAAATTATTTTTGTCAATTTGACAAAAATCGGAGGTTATATCACCAAATTGGATAATAAACCACAAATTCGCAAGCACTTAAAGGTTTTGTATGAAAAAGGTGTCCTACTTTAGGGGCTCCTAAAGGACATGTGGGGACCACAGCCTAAACTTATGGTCAAAATTACGTTGGCTATAACCGGTATAAATTTCACTGCAATCGGTTCATTACTTACTGAATGGCCGATTTATTTCCAAAAAAAAAAAACGATTTTAAACCACTGTGCTGTGTAGTCAACATCAATTTTTGAATGCTAAGACTGGGTGTTGCCAATGTGGGTATACTTTAAATAACACATAAAACAAATTTTTTTTAAGGTCCACTTTCCCAAAAGTGTGCTTTAAAAAGCAGTCGCTAGTGAAATATGTATGCCACAGTTGATATTGATGACTGATTGATGACTGACAATAAATAGTGTCAGTACCTTAAAATATGCTTTAAAAATATTACGAACAGTAAGACTAACAATAAATAGATACATTCGCCTGCTTGTTTAATAAATCTTAATCCAAAAGTTTGAAAAATACGTCAGGTAATGTCTTGAATCCTTTTAGGTCCTGTTGTTGGTTTTTGTTTAGGTACGAATGTCGTTTTCTTACCTTCATAATTTTTATTATTTACAACCAGCATTCTGCTGTGTCTTAAACTACTTCTTGTTGGTGTATGTCGTCCAGCGATTTTATTACCTTTTATATTTTGTGGTACTGTTGTGGCCATATAAACAGTCTGAAATTAGAAATAAAGAAAAGATTTATTTAGAAATTATTTTTTTTTATTAGTTTTTAACTTTCTTTAAATTTTTGATGATGTTTTTTATACCCTTTAAGTAGGGTGAACTCAAATCAGCACATAAATTTTTTCATAGAAAAAATTCTGTCAAAACTAGTATTGCAGTACAAATAACTGTTTGTTAAAAAACAACTGCTATAGTAAATGTACAGAAAATGTAGTTGACCTCAAACAACTGCATTTAGTTTAACCGACCAAATCTTTTGAGTGTAGAAACGATAAAATATCACAGGTTTTGAGAGTGAGATTCTGAAGACATATATCTTTAGAAAATACTGCAGATTCTGAAGACTTTTTCCTTAAGTTCTGCGATCTTTTGCTTTAAGGAAACCTCCTTAAATACGAGCACATATTTCTCAAAAAACTGGGATGCTCTAGAAGCTTTTTTTGGTAGGAAAAAGCTCAGATCGCCATTGATTTTCGCTCTACTTTGCTTAGTATTTGAGATACGGGAATTAGAAGCCTGACTGACAATCTTATAAACCGAATAATTTAAAAAAACTTACTTGTAGGGCTTTCAGGTATTTTGCGGTTCTACGAGTCAAGAGCTACAAAAATGCTGCAAGACTTTTTCTCGTGTTGGCAGTATTTAGCGAGATATGTGCATTAGGGTGGGGCGATTAGTAAAGAAGGAAAAAAATCTTAATGGGCGCATCGCGTTTCTGATTCTTGGGATTGTACTGAGCAAAAAAGTCAACTAGACCATACGTCTACGGTGAAAACCGAGCCTCCCGATTTTGACTTGAAGTTTTTTCTCAGACTTTATTGTTTTTTGGAAAATTTGCAAATTTTCTTGGGCTCATATTTCGTAAACTATTTGAAATTTTGACTTATTTTCAAAAGTAAAGTTGTAGCTATTGTCTCGGGCTACAATTTCTCTAAACATATTACTTAGAAAAAACTTCGGTTTCATGGTCAAAAAGTCGAAAATGTAGAAAATTCACCACTTTTTGTAATTTTTTTTTTTGATATTTTGGCCTATAACATCCAAACCCTTGAGATTTTCGATCCAATACTAAGACAAAAATTGTAGCTAAGACAATAGTTAAGAACTCTCTAGTACATTGCAAAAGCATTGGAAGGCTCCTTCAGGCAGTTTTGGCCTTGGCAAATTTTTTGTGAATATATTGATAAATTACCATTTTCAGTTGTTCATAGCGAAAATAAAAGGTAAACAAAACATCCAGCTTTCCCAGATACCATATAAACAACTAACCCAACCTATAAACGTCAAAAGGAACGGTCCCATAATTAGTCTTTACATATTATAGTTTTTGAATGTAAGTTTTAGAAATAATTGTTTCGTGTATAAACTGTGCAGTGCTACTACAAAATTTAAGATATAAAAAATATGGATAATCCAGTGGATTCTGATAATACAGAGAATGTGGAGATGGAGATGCAGCCAGAATCATCAGCGTCATCATCAAATCTAGAACATAAGCCTTCGCATACGATATAGTTTTGTAATTTTTTTATTTAAATAATCTAAACATTTTTCAGGTTATCGAAAATTTTCAACTTATTCCACTTGAACACATTCCTCCAATGAGTACAGATGCTGAAAATCAACTTTCTACGGACGTTAAATATCTATACCAAATTGCCCAAGCCGTTTCAAATGGTAGTTGCTCAATTAATCTTGCAAACATCAAACCTGGAACAGTAGGACATTCGAGATGGATAACAAAAGCTAGTAGATTGCTCCGTGTGTATATTGCGACAGAAAATCCATCACAAAATTTACAAATTTTGGCAAGGTACATCATGAAAGTGTATGTTCCCATGTAATTCAATGTCAAATACTACAATTCGGCTGTGGGCGACACGGCAACCTTGCCTTAGTGATGGCAGTTTTATTTTCTTTCATCATATTCTTGTATTTCATAGTATATGTTTATTTAATCCATTTGTTTGTCAATGTGTGCTCTTTTTTTAATGTATATTAATTCTTTGTTTAAAAAGGAGAAAAAATACAACGGGTCTTGTAAAGGGTATTGGTGACAATATATGTACAAGTAAATTAAAGGGAAGATGTACAAAAAGAAACCATCTTTAAATCACTTTGCGCCAAGACCCTCAACAAGAAACCACGTAAGATAAAATCTTTTAAATATTTAATTAATTTTTTGTTCTTTATTTTTTGTTAATTATTTTAATTTTATAATTTCATTTAGTGAATAAACACACACAAAATCACACAAAACCAAATCACATTAAAACACAAAACATTTATCATCAATAAACAACATCATTTTTAATAATTTTCAACATAACCTAAGTGTTTCATTTGGATCGTTTATTCACGTTGGGGCGCAAAGTCAACCCTTGATCATTGGATCACATTATTTTATTCAGTGATTATTCCATGCAGTGAATGTTTTATTCAGTACAAGTTCTAGTCACTGTAATTGAAAAGCCCTTTATAATTGTGATTGCATTTGTGAGACAATTTAAAAATTTTATGACACAAAATTCATGTCGGATTCTGAGACAACACCAAACAGAGTAAGCCAAAGAAGTAACAAAGGTATTCCACCTGCAAGGTTTCAAAATCGTATAAGCCCGATGTCGAAGAATCAGCCACAGACACCTATCTTGCCGCAGGGGAATACAGAAACGCCACAAACTTCTAGGAATCCGACACAGCCAGCTTTAAATATGTCAGCCAGTTCCCGCCCTACAAATGCTCAGCCGCAAGTCCAGCATCAAGTCCAACAGCCGCTTGCACAAATACAGCCACATAGCCAATCGTCATCTAATCATCAGCCTGCACAACAAACACCTGATTATGTGACCGCCATGTCACGTGAGTTTGATCGTAAATTAGCCGATATGAAAAATGAATTCCAGAGGCAAATGCATGTAATGCAGGAATTAATGATATCAAGTACGCAACAGGTGAGTAATAGTGTTGCGCAATTACGTAGTGAACGCCGCGTGGAAATAAGAAATGTCACTCCACCGCAACAAGAAAATAACAATGTTTCAGAATTACGTAATGATGTAAACGACGAAAATACAGATGCCACTCTACGATCACAAAATATACCTTCAACTAATTCTTCATTGGGCAGTGAAAATAGTACGAGATCATTACAGCAAAGACAAAAGAAAATTTACCCACTGCCAGAATTTTCAGGTAAGCCAGAAGAGTGGCAAAGTTTTATAGAATCGTTCAGGAGTACGACAAATGAATTTGATTATTCCAACCTCCACAATATTATGCGCCTTCGGGAGGCCATTAAAGGAAAAGCCAAAGATACTGTGGAGGCACTCCTGTCAAACTCAGCCAATGTTAACGCCATTATAGAAACTTTTGAAGAAACTTATGGCAGGCCCGAACAGCTGATCAAAAGCCAAATTGAAAAAATGAGACGAATAGCACCGATAGCCGATGATAGCCTGGATCAGCTCATTGATTTGGCCAACAAAATTACCAATATGGCAACATTTTTGAAAAACGCAAAAGGTGAGCATCATTTGTCAAACCCTACACTTTTAAGCGAAATAGTTGGAAAATTACCTACTACCCGTCAACTGCAATGGGCTGAAAAGTGTCTTTCCCTTAAAGGGGATGGTCGTACTGCTACAGTCGTCGATTTTAGTGAATGGTTAAATGGTATTCGTCGTATAGCAAATATGGTTTCTGATTCACTGCCCATCGCTTCTGCTCAAAAACGCCAAACAACTACAATTCAACCTACAACAAATTTTTCAAAAACATCTGGTCGTAAATTTGTTCACATTGCTGTTGCTGATAGAAAATGCATTTTATGCAGTGGTGAGTGTAGTGATATCGATCATTGTAATTCTTTTAAATCACTTTCAGTTGACTCACGATGGGAAAAAGTAAAAGAATTAAAGGTATGTTTTTCGTGTCTGAAGAAGGGCCATCAAACAACACAATGCTACAAAAAGAAAAAATGCGGTGTAAATGGTTGCAGCCGAATTCATCATAATTTATTACACAATTTAAATGCTGCTGGTACTTCGTCAGGCGTAGCCCCACAAAACACAAACGCCCCATCATCATCCACTGCACATGCTGCTGCTGGATCCAGCTCCGATCGTGTAAGCTGCCACTACAACGGTAATGTTGCCTCAAGCGATGTATTATTTCAAGTCATCCCAATAAAGTTGTATGGCCAAGGAACTGAAGTTTCCACTTATGCATTTGTTGACGATGGAGCAAACGCTACCATTGTAGACAGCCATATAGCACAGCAATTGGGAGTCGTTGGTAAGAAAAGTACTCTGGAATTGTACTGGTTAAATCGTGAAATGGCCACAGAATCGACAGAAATTATTGAATTAGAAATTAGTGGTGTAGACAAAGAAGCAAAAAAATATAAACTGTCAAATGTCTTTACATCTGAAAAGTTAGCGTTGCCAACCCAATCGTTTTATGCCGGTGAGTACACTGAGAGAAATAATTATTTATCTGGGTTACCATTACATAGTTATGAAAATGTACAACCAAAAATTATAATCAGCCTTGTCCATGCCTATTTGACGGTGCCAATAGAAACTCCCAGGACAGGCCCTGGACCAATCGTAGTGAAAACTAGATTGGGTTGGCTGGCATATGGACACGTAAATAATGATAAATCTAAAAGCCAACATTGGATGTGCCATGCTTATTTGAAAAATAATGAAAATATGACAGATATAAATAATCTTATTTCTAGTTATTTTTCTATAGAATCTTTTGGAATAAAACCAGATGTAAAGCCGCCCATTTCAAAAGATGATGCCCGGGCCATAGATATTCTAGAAAATACGACAAGAAAAGTACAAGGTAGATATGAAGTTGCATTGCTATGGAAAGAGTTTTGTCCACCATTTCCTGATAGTTTTGCCATGGCCATGAGACGACTTGAAGGGGTAGAAAGAAAAATGGCTCAAGACCCTAATTTTGCCGCCGAATATTGTGAGAAGATTGAACATTACATCAAAATGGGATATGCCGAACGTCTATGTGAAGAAGAAGCAGATCAACGTACTGCAAAAACATTTTATGTACCTCATTTTGGTGTAAAAAACCCCAACAAAAGTGGCATTAGATTGGTTTTTGACGCAGCTGCAGAGGTGAGAAACGTTTCTTTAAACAAATTGTTGTTGCCGGGTCCTGATATGAACCAGCCGCTGCTAGCGATACTTTTTAAATTTCGCCAAGCTCCAGTGGCAGTTACGGGCGATATACAAGAGATGTTTCACCAAATTTTAGTTAGAAAAGAAGATCGTGACAGTCAAAGGTTCATTTGGAGAAAAGGTAAGCCTGAAAATAAGGTGGAAACCTACGTTATGAAAAGACTTATTTTTGGGGCAACATGCTCACCGGCAGTGGCCCAACATGTTAAAAATTTTAACGCAAAAACTTTTGAAAATATTTACCCAAGAGCAGTACATGGCATTTGTGAACGCCACTATGTGGATGACTATGTGGACTGCTTTCAAACTGAGGATGAGGCTATTGAAGTAGTAAATAAGGTAATTGAAATTCATAAAGAAGCCGGATTCAATTTACGCCATATCAATTCAAATTCGGAAAAAGTTAAAATTTTTTGTGGTGACAACGAACAAGAAGAAGCAGTAAAAATAGAAAAAGAATTTGATCGTATACTGGGTATGCACTGGCTTACCAAATCTGATAATTTTGTTTTTAAATTAAAATTTACTAATATTCCACAAGAAATTCTTGAATTCCAGCGTAAGCCGACAAAAAGAGAGCTTTTGAGACTACATATGTCTATATTTGACCCGTACGGCTTTCTTGTGGATTTTATGGTAACTGCTAAAATAATCATGCAAGGTGTTTGGAAAACACAAATACAGTGGGACGAGCAAATTTCCGATGAATTGTATATCCGATGGAAATCATGGATGGAGGAATTACCCAAAGTCCTGAAATTTGAAATACGGAGGTGTTATGCCTCAACGTTCGAAGCGGCAGCCGTCGACCTGCATGTATTTGTGGACGCCAGCGAACAGGCTTTGGCAGTTGTTGCATATTGGCGTGTGGTGATGGCTGGGCAAGTAAGTGTGGCATTTGTAGCGGCTAAGAGTAGTTGTGCACCAATTCGATACCATAGCATTCCTAAAATGGAACTACAAGCCGCAACCATGGGTGTTCGTCTTAGTCAATCGATAGCTGCCTACCATAGCGTTGAAATTCGTAATTGCGTATTTTGGAGCGATTCAAACACGGTTTTAAAGTGGATCAGGTCTGACCACAAAAGATACAAACAATATGTAGCAAATCGTGTCGCCGAAATTCTTGAAGCTAGCAGTATCGAACAGTGGAGGTGGTGTGCAGGTGCTTTAAACCCTGCCGATGATGGCACCCGTGCAAAGTTTCCTCCTCGTTACAACCCCAATAGTAGATGGAAGCTTGGTCCGGATTTTTTGATGCAAGATGAACGTCATTGGCCTCAAGAACCCCCAGGACCCCATATTGATGAATCATGTGAAGACGAAATTCGAACAAAATTTGTTTTTGTTGCTGCTTGTCAGGTATGTTATGTAGTACCAAATATTAATCGTTTTTCTAATTATTCGAGGTATAAACGGACAACCGCCTGGGTGTTTCGGTATGCAGAAAATCTGAAGAGGCGTTATAAAAAGCAAGACTTGGTACAAGGGCCTTTGACTGCTGAAGAGGAAAGTGCAGCCGAATTTTATTTGTGTCGTTGGGCACAAAAGCAAGCCTATGCAGATGACTTAGCCGAAATTGTTAGCAAAAATGCAGTCTCACCAAATAGTTCATTGAAGATGTTAAACCCATTTGTGGGTAATGATGGCCTTATTCGTTGTAGCAGCCGTTTGGAGAGAGCAGAGTGCATTTCTCCGCCAGCTAGAAAACCTATAATCCTGCCAAATAATCACGCTCTCTCTCGACTTATTGTTCAGCACTACCACAACAAATTTCGACACGTAAACATCTCAACCATCGTTTGCGAAATAAGGCAAACTTTTTGGATACCGTCTTTGCGCCGCCTTGTCAACACGGCCCAATCAAAGTGCATGTTATGTAGACTTAAAAGAGCTAAGCCAATTCAACCCCAAATGAGTGCGCTTCCAATGGATCGTGTCCAGCCCTTTGTGCGTCCTTTTAGCTACACGGGTGTGGATTTCTTTGGCCCTCTAAATGTCACTATAAGGCGTGCCCGTGAAAAGAGATGGGTTTGCCTTTTTACATGTTTAACTGTACGTGCCGTCCACTTGGAGTTGGCCACCGACCTGTCAAGCGATTCCTTCATATTGTGTCTAAGAAATTTTATGAATCGAAGAGGTGTGCCACTCCAAATAAGGAGCGATAATGGAACGAATTTTGTCGGTGTGACAACTGAATTGAAAGGCACTACAGATTTCCTCGACCACGATGACATCACCTCAAAATTTTCCCCCTTGGGCATAAAATGGATTTTTAATACTCCAGCCAATCCAGCCCAAGGCGGAGCATGGGAACGTTTGGTGCAATCCATTAAAAAAGTTCTATACAACATGTTGAAAGAAGCAGCACCAAGAGTGGACACGTTGAGCAGTTTATTAATAGAGGCCGAATGTATAGTCAACTCCCGGCCCCTTACCCACCTTCCGGTCACTCCCGATGAGCCCGAACCCTTAACCCCAAACCATTTTTTGTTGGGCTGCACAAATTCTACGCAAACCCCTTCATCTCCAGAACCTCGATTGATGTGCTTACGAAAACAATGGAGGGTTTTGTCCAATTTAAAGAATTGTTTTTGGAAAAGGTGGATAAGGGAGTACCTACCTGAACTCACAAGACGCAAAAAGTGGTGTTTACCAACCCAAACGTTAAATGAAGGATGCCTGGTTTTGGTTTGTGACCCTGATGCTCCCAGATCACAATGGAAACGAGGTAGGGTACATGAATTATATTATGGTAAAGACGGTATAGCCAGATCAGCAGAAGTTGCCACATCTACTGGTGTTCTGAAACGGCCCGTTTCCAAGCTGGCAGTGTTGGATGTAGAGGTGTCGCCTGATAGTGAAGTTGGTGATTCTCCTCCTCCGGAATCGATTCACGGGGGTGGGAATGTGGGCGACACGGCAACCTTGCCTTAGTGATGGCAGTTTTATTTTCTTTCATCATATTCTTGTATTTCATAGTATATGTTTATTTAATCCATTTGTTTGTCAATGTGTGCTCTTTTTTTAATGTATATTAATTCTTTGTTTAAAAAGGAGAAAAAATACAACGGGTCTTGTAAAGGGTATTGGTGACAATATATGTACAAGTAAATTAAAGGGAAGATGTACAAAAAGAAACCATCTTTAAATCACTTTGCGCCAAGACCCTCAACAAGAAACCACGTAAGATAAAATCTTTTAAATATTTAATTAATTTTTTGTTCTTTATTTTTTGTTAATTATTTTAATTTTATAATTTCATTTAGTGAATAAACACACACAAAATCACACAAAACCAAATCACATTAAAACACAAAACATTTATCATCAATAAACAACATCATTTTTAATAATTTTCAACATAACCTAAGTGTTTCATTTGGATCGTTTATTCACGTTGGGGCGCAAAGTCAACCCTTGATCATTGGATCACACGGCTGTATACGGTAGTGCTCTGCTTGGAAAATTCATCCAGTGGACGCAATATTTACCAGACAACTTACATAACATCATAAATCCCGTAATACAGAATAATTCCTATTTCGCACACAGTGAAAATGTTTTGTTGAGCATGTTATACAATGATTGTAAAGAAATTCGTACATTGGCACTCAAAAAAATATTGTATATTCGCGACAACGTATGCGATTTAACTGAGCTTCGCTAAGCGCTCAATCGACAAAAACCATGAAGGTATAATGGCATCTGTATCTGAAGGCCGAAAGAAAGCGCCTCGTATGGAATCTCGAAAAGATTTGGAAGGCAAACTTTGAATGAAAAATACACTAAATTGGAATTCTTCTTGATTCATACCTTGTCTCTACCAATACAATTACTTTGTACTTTAAATGAATTTTTTAAAATAAATATTGAACAAAACAAAGAAAAAACATTATATTTTTGGATAAAAAAAAGTGGAAAAAATAAGAAATAGAACATTTTTATGATTTTGCGCTATGAACAACTGAAAATGGTAATTTATCAATATTTTCACAAAAAATTTGCAAGGCCAAAACTGCCTTAAGGAGCATTCTAATGCTTTTGCGATGTACTAGACAGTTCTTAACTATTGTCTTGGCTACAATTTTTGTCTTAGTATTGGATCGAAAATCTTAATAGTTTGGCTGTTATAGGCCAAAATATCAAAAAAAATATTACAAAAAGTGGTGAATTCTACATTTTCGACTTTTTGACCATGAAAACGAAGTTTTTTCTAAGTAATATGTTCAGAGAAATTGTAGCCCGAGACAATAGCTACAACTTTACTTTTGAAAATAAGTCAAAATTTCAAATAGTTTACGAAATATGAGCCCAAGAATATTTGCAAATTTTCCAAAAAAATAAAGTCTGAGAAAAAACTTCAAGTCAAAATCGGGAGGCTCGATTTTCACCGTAGACGTATGGTCTAGTTGACTTTTTTGCTCAGTACAATCCCAAGAATCAGAAACGCGAAGCGCCCATTAAGATGTTCAAATCGCCCCACCCTAATGTGCATATATAAAATCTCGGGAATGTCAAATCTTATATTCAAAATTTGGGGCGTGGGATGCCGAAAGATATGTAGATCTAGGCTATTATATTTTTCTTTATAGTACTTATTTGTGAGTGAGTGTGCGTGATTCTATCGTCACCGTGAGTCAAAATCACTCATCTGCCCATCTCTAATCTCAACAAAGTTTCTTCATTAGTTCGTACACCTTATAACACTTGATCTTTTCGTACAAACACAAACTTTAAAAATTTGATACAAAATAAATAAATGTCTACTGAATTTCAAATCAACTGTATTGAAAAATATGTATTTTAGACATGAGTATGTAATTATAAAACAATTACGAAATCGTTAATAAATATCATTTTATTGTAATTAAAAAAAAATGTTCAACTCAAAACAATCATTCCGGCATTATAGATACTAATCATAATTTTCAAATCAAAGGTGGAAAGTGCAAACAAAACTATTGCATTTAAAATTCCTACGTCATTACTTATTAGGGCAAGTACTTTTATGCATTTAAAAATCAAAAATAATTGGCTAAAAATGTATATTAAAATAAAAACTATGTACTGATTTTTAAAAATATGCATCCCGAATTAAGAGGAATATCTGTTGTTTTTTCTGTTAGTACAGATGTAGTACGGAATCTAATTCTGTTTGTTATAAGGGTTTGAGTTGAAAAATGTAGAAGAAAATTTTATTTCTAAAAGCTGTAGAATTCTTGGTATTCCTATACCGGGTTCAAACAGTTCCAGTTAACTGTTATCATCAGAAGGAATTGAAATGTCGGGTTGTTTTGTTAATGGTAATTGTTTTTCTACTAAAATATTTTCTATACAAAAAAATTGTCAAAAGCTGAGAGTTTCATTATAGTTAAAATGTATCAGAATCTGAGACTTTTTCTACTGGAAAAATGCCTCAGAAGCTGAGATTTAGAAGCTGAGACATTTTTTCTCAGAAAACTGTCCCAGAACCTGAGCCTATTTCTATAGAAAAAAGATTTTAGAAATTATTTCAGAATTTGAGACTTTTTCTGTGAAAAAATGTCTCAGAATTTAGAAAATGGCCTCAAAAATGTTAAAGTCGAACATTTTTCAATCTCTACCCTCAAAAAGAGGTTGTACTAGAAAAATTTTATTGGCAAAAAGTTTGTAAAATTACAAACAATTTACAAGCATTTTTCCAATAAAATAGTAAATTTACAACTTTTTTGACGCGATAAAAATTAAAAGGACTTTACTAGATTTTGTGCTACATCCCATTTTACGAGAATTTCTTGTAAAAACTTCAAACTTTTTTGTAGTTTAACAAATTTTTTACCAATAAAATTGTATATTTACAACTTTTTTGATGCGATAATACTTACAAGGAATTCTCGTGACATAACTTGATGTTTTTAGTAAAATTAGCTTGGAAATTTGTACATTTACGAAAAAAATTGTAAAGTTACAAAGAAAAATTTAAAATTCGATCGATTTTTTTTTGTTAAAAAACAAGGAAAACTTTCAAATATTGGTAAAATGGGATAACGGGACTTTTTCTATTAATTTGACTATTTTGTAAAAGGTCCAGAAGCCTCAGAAGAGACTCTGAAGCTTCTGTCAATATATGGGAGTTGTATTCCATTTTCGATCGGATATACTCGTAGCTGGTATAAAGAGTAAGGAGATCGGACAGAGTAAATTAGTTTTTACAGCGTTTCAAAAAACCGATACACTTAAATGCTTCTTTCGACACTTGAAAAACGTGGTTACTGCAACGAACATCGCAATGTATTTGCATGTCCAGAACATTAAAAGTATCCGATTCCTCGATATCTATACCACCCATTGATACAGGTGAACATGTTGAATCCACATTCTGTGGGTTCTAAAGTTTCTAGTTAAAATGCCGAAAGAAATCATTTAAATCTGCCCAACGAGCTTTTTCATAGATAAAAAGATATGCTAAGAACAGTAAAATATGAAAAGGATGCAGAAATAGTGTGTGATCCGAGTTACCAAGGCTTTCAAATGTTCTTAGTTCATACTTTCCGGGATGTGAACTGAGAAAATGGTAAATATTGTTCCGAAACCGCCCTTCAATACACTCTTTGGATGTTGGTTCATCCACTAATTGCACTAGGTGATTTTGAGCGGAAAAAAGCTCAATGTATTGGCACTCGGGAGTTGTTTGCCTCGATTGGCAAAGCCAGGACGAGTTGTGGATATTTAAATAACCAGAAACTGCAATTTCGCCGTGCGGATAACTCTCCAGGATTCTTCATATTATTTCGGAAAGGTCGTCGAAGCATTCGATTCAGACAGCCGTTTCCATGTTTGTACTTCTGTACAGAAATCCGAAGTGTAAAATGTGTGACCTGATATTGAATTTAAACCAAAAGGAGTTAAATTCTAAATCATTAAGTCCAGATGTTGCAATGAAGACAAAAAAGGAAAAGAAACCGCCATTCTTGCAAATTTTAAACAGCGATATCTCGAAAACCGTTCGACCGATTTTAAATTTTTTTGATATTCGCGTTCAGCGCATTAAAATAAATGATGTTTCGCAAGACATATTTTTTAAAATTTTTAAAAATCCAAAACTTTGATGGCTGGAAGCCACGAGTTATTTTAATTTGAATAGTAGAACACATATTTATTTGGCCGGACTCTTGGGAAAATCAAAAGTTAAAGAAACAATGCCATTCTAATGGTACATCAAAAAGTTGCAAAAATATGCAACTTAAAATCGATGCCATTCGGATAAATATATAATTTATGAATTTTCATAAAAGTACTTGCCCTAGTCAATATTGTTATTGGAATTTATTAATATAGTTACCTGTGAACGAGAAGCGTCAATATCGTTCAACGATATTTGATTGTAAGAATTACCGGCAGCCATTTTTCTATTATGTTCGGGTGTTGTTGTGTTGTTATTTTTTGTCGTTGGTTGTTTATTGAAATTTTGATATTCAACTGGTTTTGGCGGTAATTCTGGAGCAACACCGCCACCACCAACACCACCAGCAGTGTTACCGCCTGCAGTTTGATTACGAAATATTGCACTATTTTCTGGTATGTTTTGATATTTTGGTTGTGGTTTTAGATTTTGTACTTGTTGTATTTTCGGTGTTTGATGGTGATGGTGATGATCACCTGATTGTGGTGATGATGAAGTTGGCAGTAGATTATGATTTGGAGATTCGTCGCTATCGTAATGTTGCTGTGGATGCTGTTGTTGATGTGGTGCATAACCGTTTAAGCCAAAGAATTTTGATTTGGCTTCATTTAAAGCTGCTTTCACTGCAGCTATGCTATGGCTAGTTTCGTTTAGTTCCGATTGTGAATGTTGACTAAGCGGTCGACTATTGTAACTTTTGAATGTATCTGCTGAGTCTATAACTGCAGTTGGCGGTGTTGCTGCTATTACTGTTGGATTTGTCGTATGTAATAACGATGATGACGTTGTTAATGTATTCGCTGGTGCTGTTAGTATTAGTGGTTGCTGTTGTTGAGTTGGTGAAGTTAGAGGTGAGGAGGCGGTGTTTGGTGTTGTCAGTACTGGCTTACTCGTAGCTATTTTATATGGTGTCGCATATACAGCTGCATTACCTGTATTAGGTGGCATTTGATTCAAGTTCCGATTGCCATTTAATTGAAGTTGTTGTTGTTGCTGTTGCGGTATTTGTTGTTGTTGTATATTATTGTTTTCATTAAATTTAAATGTTATGTCTGTAAAGGGTGTTGAATGTGCTGCTCCATTTGTTTTCGATGAAGTCGTCGTTACTAAAGTCGGTGTTGTCGTCGATGTTGCCATTGTTGTTGGCGCTTTTATTATTTTAGGTGTGCTACTATTTCCACTGTTACTATTATTATTACTATGGCTATTCATTGTCGTTGGATTTATATTTGTGGTCGTCATATTATTTAAATTGTCATACATACTTATAGGTCTATCATCATATGTTTCCATTATACCACCATTATTATTATTAGGGGAATTAACCATGACGCTAGGTTTTTTTTTCGTTTAATATGATTTGAGGTTTTTTTTATGAAAAAACACTCTCAATTAAATTGTATGTATTGTAATTTTAATACAAAACAAATTTATAATTTGTATTTAATGATTCATTTTTTTATTCACAATCATTCATCTGGAAATATAAAAATAAATACATATAAAATTAGTTAGAATTAAGAGAGAGTAAAAAAAATGTTTTATAGAAAGTGCAATAGAAAAGTAGAATTATATAGTTTAAATTACAGTAGCTGTCCTTGTTGGTAGGAACTCAAATAACATAAAATTGAATGAGTAAACATTTTATTCCCCACAAAACCCACATAAGATGGAACCCGGAACCTTACGAGACCTCATTGAGCCTGCGCCTGTATTCCTTGTAAATCACAAAATAAGTGACTGACGATTTAAGTGTCTTTTTTTTTTACTTTTTTTTTACTTTGCATTGCATTAGTAGGGGATGCCCCCTACTAATGCAATGCATTGTGTTGGTATTAGGAAAATAGGTTATGAGGAGGAGGAAAGAGGGAGTAGTGTTTGTGGACGTTTAATTTGAATTTTTCTAGGTCGTAGCTGACTGGGAAGACAACTGCAGGAAGTTTATTCCACATACGGCTGGTTCGACTGAGAAACGAATTTTCTCTGTAATGCGTTGTGCGATACATTGGACATTCGACTACGAATGGATATGATCTACTGGATAGACGAGTACTACGAGCATGCACCCGCGTCTCCGGGAAGAGTTCGCCTATCTCAGCTGAACACTTACCGAGGTAATATCGATAGAACAATGACACACAACCCACATTCCGACGATGCTCCAATGAGTCAATAGAGCTGAATACCCTACTGCCATTGATGAGCTTCAACGCACTCCTTTGCACCCGGTCCAGAAGCTCCAAGATAGACCTTGAAGCTCCTGCCCAGATATGGGAGTTGTATTCCATTTTCGGTCGGATATAGGAGGTATATATAGTAAGGAGATCAGACGTAGTGAAGTAATTCTTGCACCGTTTTAAAAAACCAAGGCACTTGAATGCTTCTTTCGACAGTTGAAAAACATGAACGCAACTTGACTGCCACAAGATGATAACTTGCAATTTTTTTTGACCAACACTCAGGGGATCCCCCTATAAATGCAATGCATTGTGCTAAGATTAGGAAATATAGGTGTGGGAAGGAGGAAAGATGGATATTTGAGTTGAATGTGCTAAGGTTATATGTGTCAGGAAAAACGTGGGCGGGAAGTCTGTTCCCCATACATAAAGTTCGGCCGAAGAAGAAATTCTCTCTATAGTGTGTTGTGCAGTCCGTTGTCCAATCAATGGACTGCACGAGCTCTGCTAGAGATACGTGTATTTCGACTAAGTACACGAACCTCCGGGATGAGGTTACCTATCTCAGCAGAATACTTTCCGTGGAAATAGCGATAGAACAAGGACACACAACCCACATTCCGACGATGTTCTAAGGAATTAATAAAATCAGATATATTCCCAACCCCTATTGGCATTAACGCTCTTCTCTGTACGCAGTCAATTTACTCCAACGCTGAGGTTTAAGCACCTGCCCATACATGAGAGTTATATTCCATTTTAGGTCAGATATAGGTTGAGCGAAATATCTTCTACAACGTTTTAAAAAGCCTAAGCACTTGAATGCTTCTTTCGGCACTTCAAACATGTGTCTATTCCAACGGACATCACACTGAATCTTCATACCCAGAATGTCAAGAGCCTCAGATTCCCTAACATTAATACCACCAAAGGATAAATCAGGCGGTTCAGAACTTTGAAGACGCTTGTGAGTTAGATGAGCACATTGGGTTACGTGGATTAAAATCTACCCTATTCCCAAAACCGCAAGAATAGATTTTTAATAGTTCCAGGTTAAGAGAGCTATCCATGTGCCTTCTCATGACCCCAACCTCAGATTGACTTGGTCTATGATCGAAGAAATAAGAGTGGCAAATATTGCTATCGTCCGCAAAAGAATATATAAGGTTCATAGTTAGTCCAAGTAGGTCATTAATAAATATTAGGAAAAGAGATGGAGAAAGTACAGTACAGAAAGAGGGACCGCTTGATAAACTGTTTTATGAGCCCTTTTCAAGAAATTATTTCTTGTGGAGGAATGTAATTGTCCACCGCCTAAACTTTAGAGGGTGTCTCTATCGAGCACGACCAAAATAGGCTTTGAGCTTTCGAAATTGGTTGAGAGCATTACCATCTTTATAATTACACTGCACGTTAGGGAAGCCTAAGGGGATCTCTGGCCACATGTCCAATCTCAAAGCTTCGAACCTTAAATTTTCACCTGCCCAGATATGGGAGTTGTATTCCATTTAGATGAAGTGAATTTATTTCTGCACCGTTTTAAGAAGCCAAGACACTTGAATGCTTCTTTCGACGCTTTAAAAACATGTTGTTTTTAACGAACATCTCATTGGATTTTTATGCATAGAACATCATGAGTGTCTGATGCCTCAATAGCTATACCAACTATGGTTACAGATGTCGCTGATTCCTCAAGCCGTCTGTGGGTCAACATACAACACAGGGTCCTACGAGCATTAAAATCGACATTATTTAAAAAACCCTACTCGTAATGTTATGTTTGAGCCATTCATGTTCTGCTAAAGAATAAATAGGATTGGAAGTTAGACCCAGAAGATCGTTTAGAAAAATAAAAAAAGTGTAGGAGAAAGAACAGAACAGTGAAACTCTTGATACCCCTGAAATCAACTGAACCTCATCCGATGAGAACCCATATAACAACACGTATAGGGCGGTCTCTGAGAAAGCTCAATATAAATCGAGAGAAAACACTACCGACACCAAACGCAATAAGCTTCAAAACGAGTGCACCGTGCCACGATCAAAAACCTTGAAAATAGCAGTGGTCGGCACCCATTGCACCCAGATGCATAAAGAAATTGGCTATTTGCACGTAGACAACGCGAATGTCAACGAAACTCGCAACTGAGAGCATTAAAAATACAAATACTTTATTTGGTGTCATGGTAGCATTTAAAAAAGCGGTTAGATGAAGCTATGTTTTGGAAAAACGTAAAAATGTTCCCTCTTTCTGCCGACCACTGATCTAGAGCAACCACTTTGCTTTCACCAAATTTGTGAATAGAACGACTCCAAACAGGTCTACAGTAGAACGACTTCTACGAAAGCCATACTGTCGATATCACAAAAGTGAATTAAATTCCTGAAAATATACCAGGTGGTTATTTAACATTCTTTCCATGACTTTCGAAATATAGGAATAAACTGCTACCCGGTACGAGTAGCTAAATAATGTTGCCAAAGAACTAGAAACCACAAAGCACACTGCTTCAGGACCCCAGTCGTAATTCTATCAGGCCCGGGAATTTGTTTATGTTGAAATCCTCCAGAATCCTTTTAACCTGATCTGGCAAAACGGATGATGCCACTGTGTTCTACGGCCCAAAATAAAGTTTACGTGTCTCGGCATTTCTGTGTGTTAATTTTACGAACTTACGGTGTTATCTAGAGACTAACTCTCTTTCCAATGATCGAATGCATGGTGTTCGCTGAGTTCGTTCTACGTGATACTTACTGATATAAGGTTTTAAGTGGCTGCTAAGTTATCAGTGTAAACGCTGTTCATCAGCACAGATAAACTCAGAGGTCCACTGTGGTAACCTTTGGAACGTTGAAGCTGACGAATTCACCGATTATTTGGAATAAGTGTTAGCATTAAATTCAAAGCTTACACTCAAAAAATTATGTTAGTAAAATCAACTGAAAATGTCAGTTAAAATAACTACTTTGTATGTTGTTTTGGGGTCAACTACTTTTTCAGTTAAATCAACTAACAATGTTAGTTATTTTAACTAACAAAAAACAACTGACTTATGTAGTAAAAACTACTTACATTTGTAGTTAAAACAACTAAAATGTAGTAAAAATAGAATAATCAAAATATAACTTTTTTTTTTTTAATTTTCAGAAAAAAAAAATTGAAGACCAAATTTTTTCCAAGTTTTCTTTTTTTAAGTTGTGAAAAATAAAAAAACAAAAATTTATTTTTTGGAAAAAAAGTTTGAAAATTTTTCAGAGACAAAAAAAATAAAATTAACTACTTTAAATAACTGTTACTACATCACAGTACTTTTTTGTTAGTTGATCAAAAAATCGACTTAAAATAACTAACAGAAATAGTTGTTTCATATTTTTCATACAAAAACAACTGACTTTGTAGTTGAAAACAACTAACTACTGTAAAATATGCAAATAACTAACATGTAGTAACTTACATAATTTTCTGAGTGTATGTCTATAAGTGGGTTTTCGTTCTACTTGTTTTGTTAATTTCTGCAATGTTCCATTTTCTTTCCACATCTTTTTTTTACATTCCTAAACGATCTTCCAAGTCATTCTTCTAATTCTATCTACACTTTTGCAGTTGGCAGCAAAATTACTCACATTTGTCTTTGATCGTATACAACGTCTTGAGGTAGGGATCAGCCAATATCTTATGTTAACCCATAGAACAGTGGAAAACCAAAATCATCTATGAATATGGGTGGTATCAGTATCGAAGAATCACTCGATTAACTCTAGATCAATGGTTCCCAACCTTTGATTCTCGCCCCACTGGGGGGCAATTTGAATGCTTCAGGGGGGCAACGAGCAAATTTTTAAGATTTTGTTTTGTTAAAAAACTAAAAAATATTTATTTTAGTTAAATTATTTAGTTGGTTGTTGAAAACTTTTGCTAAAAACTTTGTTTAAAAGATGATTTTAACAAAAAGTTTGCTTAACTACAAGTAAATTTTGAATTTTAAAACTAATTTGAAAAATTTACACATTTTTCTTGAGTGTAGGGGGGACATCTTAGTTTTTTTTACTTAAAAGTGGGGCATGGCCCAAAAAAGGTTGGGAACCATTGCTCTAGATGTTCTTAGCATGAAAATTTAGTAAGATGTCTGTTTTTCAAAGTATCGAAAGAAACATTTAAGAGCTTCGGTTAATTAAGTGTTTCAATTAACTTTACATCTTTCGAATTCGAAATGTCACACCCTTCTGATAAAATAGAAGAAACCCGGAATTTAAAGAATACAAAGTCGCTTCATAAATGTTGAGCACGGTAGGGATCAGCCAAATCCTTATTCATTCAAAATTATTATGAAAATAATACTCACAAGATCATCCACTCCGCAAGCGGGTTTGTTAATTATGTACACTCAACCAAAAATCATTGTATTCCCAAAGAAAATCGCTGTAAATTCAACAGAAATCATTGTTGATTTTGACCCTACAAGTATTTATGTTGATTTCAATAAAAATTATTGTCAGTTTTTGTAAAAGTTGATCAACTCGTTTTTTTGTATATCAACTCTTATTTTTTGTAAATTCAACTCATATTTTTGTTAATATAAGAAATTTTATTAATAAAAAAAACTTGTTGTTATTTGTTAATATTCTTTTATTAAGCATAAATCACAATATTTTTGTATTATCGTCGGCTTTTTAAGCTGCAATATTTGAAGATTTTCACACGCACTTCGTTTATTCATGTTATGCACTCATAAGCCATTCTCCAGTTTTCTGATGATACCAAACAAAATCCTTAAAAAAGCAAAAAGGTTTTAATATAGTATACATATAGTATACATAAAGTAATCAATGTATTTTTTTACTTACCAAATGTTTACAAATCAGATCCTATTTTTATTTATTTTTATAATATTAAATATTTTTATGAAAAACAAACACATCAAATAATTTCATAAGATACAAACACGTTTCACAGCTACCAACTCACTCGTCACTCGTTAATAATAAAAAAAATGAACGAACAGGGTTGTTTTTTCTATTTTGATTTATCTATTGAATTCTGTATATGCGTTGTAAATAGTTGATTCAATTTTACTGATTATTCAACGACATCAACATTAATTTTTGTTGAATACGGCATTATTCTGTAAAACATAATATACAATGGGTTTACTAATTTTTCTACTAAGATATTTCTATGAGTGTAAGGGACTTTGAGATAGAGAATAGCAAACCGAAAATGGGCGAAGTTAAGAGCAGGTAGAACTACCACGCTACGATCTCAGGAGAACTCATTATTTACTTTTTCTTAACTTAAGGGAATGTAATTTACTCACGGGAGTGGTGTAATGACACAACTGTTTTCATATGAAAACGATGGGACTTATCTCTGAATTAAATTTTAGAAGATGTGATTATTCCACATTCGGCTAGTTCGACTAATAAACGAACCTTCTCTGTAATGCGCTGTGCGATCAACTGGACAATCGACAATTTCGATCATTTCATTTAATGATTATTCCATACAATTTTCTATCATTTCCTAACTATGACTGTGATAAAGCTTCTTGCAGTATTGTTATTCAGTTTCTGATCAAGTGTTTTCAGGGAAATCAAGTGTTCCAAGGCAAACCGTGTTTTAAGATGCCCCCACAAAAACTAAAAGTCTCAATAATAAAACTGTCATCATTTACTTTTTATCCAACTTGATATCTGAAAATATTACACTTTTATTTACAATATATACAAATGTTTACACAACAATACGGAGTAATAAAACACATAAATAAATCTAAAAGACAAATTTGTTTGCTTGGCATACCCACTGACACACTAAACCTCATAAATGTTCTTAAACATTATTATCACTTGTTGGTAATAATACGAGCAACAGTAATTACGTAGGCCGGTGATGGTTCTTAATGAAAAGCATGTGTTTGAATCAAACAAAAAAAAAAGCTTTAAAACTTTAATATGAATAAAGTGGTTTAGATAAAAATAAATAAACAAAAATTAAATTATAATAAAAAAACAAATAAAAAAAATTATTCGACTTGGTCGAAGCCATTAATACCCTCCATAATGCCCAAATTATTTTTAATACAAAGGAAAACACTTTTAAGGGATTGTAATTTTTATAAAATTTGCTTCATTACATTTCGTAGTTTCATTAAAAAATTTCATTAAATTTTGTTTTGCGAATTTATTTTGTGATTTTTTTAGACTTTTTATACGAAATATAAAATGAAATGTAATTGATTAATAATATATTTACTGAAATTGGAGTTGTTTTATATTATTTCGTGGTTTTATTTATGTATTCAAAATTATGGATATAGTAAAATTTTTTCACTCAGGTGAAACCTATAAATATAAAATTTAAAGTGTATTTTTCAAACTTGTTTTTTGTGTTTTTTTTTCAGATTTTTTATACGAAATTTAAAATGAAACGTAAATTACTAATTTTATTTTTACACAAATCCGCGCTGTTTTATAGAATTTCGTGGTTTTACTAATGTATTACAATTTAAGGTTGGAGTAAAATTTTTTTTGAGAAAATTAACCAGGGAGGTCTTTCAGAGTGCACCCACCGATAGTCTACAAAGGGGAAGAGTGGAGAAAAATGACAGTTACCGGTTTTGTTTAGCTGCCCACACTGATAGAAATTTGTACGTGACAATAATGAAAATCTATATTGATGTTATGAAAAATGACGTTAAAAAGGAACCTATGTAGGGGTTCATTGAATTAATGAAATGGGTATCATAAAATGTAATTGCAAGAACAAGTTTCATTAAATTAATGAAAATTGTTCATACAAAATATAAATTGTATTTTATGAAAATGTTTCATTACTTTAAAGAAAAAAGTATTTAATTCTTATGAAATACTTTTCATTTTTGAAATGAAATACTTTTATTGAATAAATATTACTTTTATTTTTAAAATGAAATATATGTATGAAATTGTAAAGATCTTTTTATAGAACTAAAAATAATAAAAAAATGTTTTCACTTAGTTTTCTCGTACTAAATTTTACTCTAACCTTAACTTGTAATACATAATTAAAACCACGAACTAATATAAAACATCACAAAAATTAGTTAATTAATAATTTAGTTTTTATTTAAAATTTCGTAAAAAAATCTGAAAAAATCACAAAATAACCAAGTTAAAAAAACCCTTTCACATATTTTTTATTTTATCTATAGATTTCACTCAGTTTTCTCACACAAAATTTTACTATAACGTTACTTTTAATACATACATAAGTAAAACCCCGAAATAATTTAAAACAAAGTGAGTTTAATAAATACTTATAATTAATCAACAACATTTCATTTTAAATTTCGTAAAAAAAATCTTGGAAAAAATCACGCTCTGATCAGCTGTTTTTTTGCGCGCGTAAACTAACAGACTAAACAGACGCGACACGACAAGTGTCAAAAAACAGAAAATTTTGTAAACAAAACTTAATGAAATTTTTTAATGAAACTACAAAATCTAATGAATCAAAATTAATGAATATCTTGCACAATATGTATGAAATTTCATTCAGCATATGAAAAATTTCATTGTTGCAATGAACCAACGTTAATGAATTCCATTCATTAGTGATATGAAGCGTTTTTCTATCAGTGCAATCTCACATTTAGCCAATCAAAGGGGAGGGAATACAGGATTTGATTTTCTTCCACTCACTTTTTCACTCAGGTGAAACCTATAAATATAAAATTTAAAGTGTGTTTTTCTAACTTGTTTTTGTGATTTTTTCAGGCTTTTTATACAAAATTTAAAATGAAACGTAAATTTTTTAATTTTATGTTTACAAAACTCGCCGCTGTTTTATATAATCTCGTGGTTTTACTAATGTATTACAATTTAAGGTTGGAGTAAAGTTTTGTGTGAGGGCACCTACCGATTGTCCTGAAACTTGCATGTGGGAAAGAGGAGAGGAAAATAAGAGTTGCGTGTTTTTTGCGGGTCAAAGGGGAGGTTAACAAGGGTCTTTTTTGGTTTTTCACATTTCGTTAAAAGAAACTATATGAACATTTTGAACAGATCGAAAGGTTTTTTGAAGGCCTATCCAAATTCGGCTTTGTTAAGTCCTTATTTTAAAAAATGCAAAAAATGGAGTACGACCTCCAAAATCATATATAATAATCTATATTTAAATTGAGCTGACTCGTATTTTTGCGTTCGGCAAAATTTCTGCTAGTTCAAATTTTATTCGGATTTTTCCGAAAGACTTTTTTTATTAGGTAGCAACCCTTCGTTAAATTTGAGATTGGGCAGCTAAAAAAAAGGTAACTCTTATTTTTCTCCTCTTGTTTCCATATGCAAGTTTCAGGACAATCGGTGTGTCTTTTAAAGTGTAAGTGAAAACCATAAAATATGTGTGTATATTTTCTACCATGAATACTACAATCACGCAAATTAAATAAAATTTCAGTCACGGTTTCACGTGAATCACCAAAAATTGTTATTTATGAACATTTTCAGTAACTTTTATTTCAGGTTTTTAACATTTTAACATTCAATCAATGAATACTTTCATTTCATAAAAAACTTCATAAAACGTTTTAAACAAGTTCATCGAAAGGAACTTTAATGACACCAGTTTCAAAGGCTAGCACAATACCAACTAAACTACTAGGCCCCTTGTCATATATATAAAAAACGTATATGCCAAAATTTAGTAGCCCCAGAGTTGTCGTTCGAAATATATCATGTTTTTGAAATACAGATTGATGGACGGACATCGCTATATCGTCCTTAAACCGATCGAGGATCATGAACATATATGTACTTTATTTGGGTCCTACACAGATATTTACAGGTGTTTCAAATGGAATGACAAACTTATACCATCTATCACTAATTGTAAGTGGAGGGTATAAAAAACATATCAAATCTAAATTTGGATTAAGTAAATATTTAAATGTATAACACACTCTACTTTTTTCCGGATTTCTATGCCAAGTAAATGATAAATTATTTTTTTTTTGTTGTTGTTTTGCAATTTAAATATATATTTTTTCTTTTCGTTACTTTGTAAAAGTGGCCAAAAAAAAGTGTTCTACTTTTAATTTAGCATAAACAATGAACAACTAACCAGTTATTTATGTTCGATTATTTTTTTTATTCTTGGCCGAAAAAATTCATTGTATGAATGTACAGAATACAGTAGAGTGTCGTTATCACAGTGATAATAACGACGAAATAATTTTCCGTTAAATCTAAAAAAATTTTGGAAAATTTGGGCAAATAAAAGGAGTTAAAATCGGTACTCCGGCAAAGTTAACTTTTGTTTTTGGTATATCTTTGCCGAAAAATTTTGAATATGGATTTGGAATTAAAAGTTAAAAATATATATGAATCACTTCCCTGCACGAAAAGTGTGTCTCTCGATCCGAAATCACCTAACCCGTGACTGGTGAAAACGGGACATATCATTAAAATACCTATGACAGATGATAATTGGACTTATCACTAAACTGTCTCAAAAAACTTATCCCGTGACCAAGAAGTCTCAGATCATTTTTTTTGCGTTTTGTAGTAAAAAATTTCATCAAAAATGATTTTAGAAATTTTTTTTTTTATAAATTTTGAAAAAATTTAGTCCCGAACATTTTTTTTAAATTGAGTGATATAGCCAGGGCTAAGATATTCCCCAACAAAAATGATAGGCATTTCACCGTCTGACACACTTTTGTACACATGGACCAGACCGACAAATTCTGAAAGTAGGGCCGAAAATAAAATGCACGTGTCTCCCAGTTTTTCTAGATCAATTCGCATTTTTACGAAAAACGCCAATACAAAAAGTTATATTTTTCCAAAAAAGTGTGAATTTTCTATAGAGCAAAAATATTTTTTTTTGCATTTTTCACGAAAACGCAAATTGATCTAGAAAAACTGGGAGACACGGGTATTTTATTTTCGGCGATACTCTCAGAATTTTTTGGTCCGGTTAATGTGTACAGCCAAAATTTGAAATTTTTCGGACGGTGTTTTAATATGAAAGGTATCGACTTTGTGATAGGTATTTTGGGTCCGAGTGATAGGCCACTTTTTCAGCAGGGTTATCTCCGGTGTTAAGCAACCTTGAAAGGTACTTACAGAAGCAGAAGTCAATATCTGTTTTGATTTCAGTTAGTGCGATTTGTTTTAGAATTTGTAGAATAATATTTTAAATGTCTGGTTAACCACGGTTCTACTGTTTATTAAAATAGCCTCTTTGAAATTTATTTATTTTTCTATTGTCGTAGTTTTTCTTTTATGATTTAAAACATGTTGTTTTGTACTCGATTTTGTTTATATTGCGATAATGTTTACAGTTGTATGTGGTTAATGAACTACTGCAAAGTATTACGAAAACTGATACATGTGGCTCATAAAATAATTATGAATTTGCATTAAAAAAATAATATTTACATTTATATTTTTTGTTTACTTTAAGAAAACACTGTGAAAAATAAAAAGGTGCAGGTGATTTTTATTTATTTTTATTTAAATCCCCTGATGAGATGGATAAAGCAATTGAAATATTTAGAAAATAAAATTACCATCTGTCTATATTTTTTTGTTAGAAAATTATATATGGGATATTCCATGTCAAATCGGACACTTAGAAATGATTTTTTTTAGTTTTTCCCAATTTTGTTTTCAGTTTTATACGGTATTTACACCAACGAAAACAACTTGTTTTTGAATATTTTTTTGGTTTTGGCAAAAACTACATGTATTTTCCATACAATTTAAAAGCTGCATTGCCAACTAAAACTGAACAAAAACTAGAATTTAGGTTGTGGTCTATGCTACTATTAATTCAGTGTGAATGTTTTTTTCAATTTTCTTTTGGTAAAAACGAATGTCAAAATAAAAATATTTGTTTTTTTGTGAAATTAATATTCTAATCTTTTAAAAAAGTAAATAAATGTGTAATTTAATTTTTCTAATAACGTGTGGCTATTGTAATTTTGTGTTATTTAGTGAATTTAGAAAATAATTAATTTGATTTGACAAACAAAAACTCTTTTTATTCGGTGTAAACAGTTTGGTTTTCCAAAATGCTTTTTTGCCAAAAACAAGTTAGTTTTTGTTTGGTCTAAACATAGTATTAGCAAAATTCTAAAACTCTATCGTAGTAAATTTTCAGATCTTTTTGATAAACCAAAAGATATGGAATTTTTAAAAATTTGGTAGTATGTTCCTATACTGAAACTTCTTTAAGTCATAACTTCTTCAAAATGGGTACAAATTCCCTTTTTTTAAGTTTTGTTTTTTAAATTGTTTTAAAAAAAATTCTTAAAAGTGTTTTACTATGCGATTTTTAAGTTATAAAGTTTAAATCTCATTTTTGAAAATGTATGTACTAGAGTTGTCAATTATTCGCCTTTTAACTTTGTTCGAATAATTCAAATAATTGTTTTTGTTCGTTCGATCAAACGATTTAATCGAATAACCGAAGAGAATAACGAATAAAAAAGTGGTTAATAAAAAATATTTTATTAACAATAAATAAGTAAAAAACTTATAAATTGAATAACTGAATTTACTTTTTAAGTAAAAAATGCATAAAAAACTTAAACTTTAATCATTTTAAGTTTTAATTTGGTGGAAGTCGGCGGGGGACGTTGGAGGACACCTTTTCCCTCTTAATAAATGTTTACAAATAGGCCTAAAAAACACTTATCATTATTTTTTATTACTTTATATAACCACGTCCCTAAAAGGGGGAGGGCCGTAAAAATAGCAATTTCCTAATCATCTTGGTCGAAATAAGGGTCAAACAACTTCATATGGTATAAAAATATTGTGTTTTTCTGGTGGTGTTTTAGTTCTTTAAGGGGAACTTTTCTCCCCCCCCCCGTCCGATTTTGCTTTCGAACTAAACCAGTCTATGACCATAAGACATAATAATGTTAAACTTCTTTTATTTTTGACTGTCCTCCCAGAGGTATTTTACATACTGCGTGTTTTCTTGCACGCCTTTTTTATCTGAGTTTTTTGAAGGCAATCGGAAGTGAGAAGCAACGAAGAAGGAAAACAAAATTCTTGAGTTTTGTCTACCCGTTTGGTTTTTAACCCCATTTGCCCACAAAAAAAGTTGAGAGACTTTATTGCAAACAAAAAAAGACAGCATGTAAATACCGTCCTGATCAATAATATAATAACTTTATGGGGTCCCAGACCTATATTTCGATACTGTAGTTGGAGGGTATACAAAAAATAATTGTTCGATTAATTGGCATAAATTAATCGATTTATTCGTTATTCGAAAATCGTCATTTTTAAATTAATCGAACAAGAGTTTGGTTTTGTTTGATCGATTAATCGAATTATTCTTAATCGGTTGACAACTCTAGCATGTACACTTTGATTTTTTTTTAGTTTTTTTTTTTTTTGTGGAAAACTTCTAACGATTCCAAACATTTTTTTCTAGAAGGGTCGTGGGATAACGATTATTACTATTTTTTTAAATTTTTTGAAAAAAATTTATTGTAATTTTCTAATCTTTAAATCATGTCTGCTGCTCAAATGGTGCGTCGTAGTCGGGTCATTAGCAACACCGACCCCCATTAATTTTTACACCGAAACATTTTATCCGAACAAACTTACCCTCTATCTCTTTTGCGCTACCGCAAAAAATATCGTTTTTTAAATTTGTTCCAACCGCTCTAACTGCCTTAAGGGTGCCCCTAGAGCAGTCAAATATATGACCGACACACAATATTTTTAATGTCTCTTTAATTACCCCTCTAGGACAGGCGCTGATCCAGCTCTTGGTTTGGGGGGGGGGGGGGGGATGTGGTAAGGGAATTTTTATTTACTCAACATATACTCAAACATACTTCTTACTGAAAATTCTGAGAATCTAAGAAATTTTTTCTACAAAATATTCCTAGATTCTGAGACATTTTTACTATAGAAAAGGTCTTAGCTTCTGAGACATTATCTCTAAGATTCTGAGTCTCAGACATTTTCCTACAGAAAAAGTCTGGGAATTTTTTTCACAGAAGCCTAAGGAATTTTTTCTATAGAAAACCTCTTAGATTCTAAGTCATTTTTCATATAGAAAAAGTTTCAGATTCTAGAAAATTTTCTCTAAATAAAAACTCACAAATTCTGTGACATTTTTCCTATCAAAAAGTCTGAGATTTTTTTCTAGGATTCTAAGATTTTTTTTCCTAAAGAAAATCTGAGACATTTTCAAACAGAAATAATCATAGATTCTGAGACATTATCTTAGATTCTGAGATATTTTTCCTAAGGAAAAAGTCTTAGATTCTAAGACATTTTAAAATAGAAAAATCTTAGACTCCGAGACATTTTTGTTATAAAAAGTGACAGTTTCTGTTTAATTTTCCTATAAGTCTAAGATTCAATACATTTTTTTGATAGAAAAATTTTAAAAATTTCTCTAAAGAAAATTTTTTTATATTTCCTGCACACTTTCCTTTTTACCCATCTGATAATACTTCTTTATGCAAAGAAGAATTATCAGAGTTTTCCTAATAAAAAATTCTTAGATTTTTTCTTAAAAAATATTCCAGACTTTTCCTGTAAAAAAATTGTAAGATTTTTCCTAAAAAAATGTCAGATTTTTTTTTATTGAAAAACTATTGGATTTTTTCCTTAAAAATTCAAAGAATAATTTCCAAATTATTCCTATAAAAGTCTTATTTTTCGTCCAGAAAAATTTCCAAAATTCTTGTGTTTTTTCTAATGTAAAGGAAATTTTTAATATTACGAGACTTTAATCATATAGAAAAATTCTGACATTTCGAAACATTTTTCCTTTAGAAAAATTTTAAGATTCTTAGACATTTTTCATAGAAGAATTTCTATAAAAAAAATTCTCCTATCAGTAGATATTTTTCAAAAAAAAAAATTCTGAGATTATATCCTTTTCTTTTTCATTTGCCCTCTCCTTTCCTTTCCATTTTATCTTTTCTTTTTTCCTTTTTGTTTCTTTCAAATTCGGTTTGGGAAGGGGGGGGGTTGGGATTTTCTTCCACCCATGGATCCGCGCCTGCTCTAGGATGCACCCTTGGACGGTAGAAACTGATTTAATAAAATAAATTTGTTAAAAATAAAAAAAAAAAATTGAATAAAAAAATGTTGTGGGTTGTACATTTGACTGCTCTAGGAGTACTCTTAGGGCAGTTAGAGCAAATTTAAAAAACGTCATTTTGTATAGGAGCCCTCTTAGAAATTGAAGATTAGAGTTAGTGGAGTTAGTTTGTTCTGAAAAAATGTTAAGGCGAAAAAATTAATTGGAGTATGTATTGTTATTGACCCATATACGCCAAACAATCGTTAAATTTGATTTTGTTGAATTTAACCAAATTTTAAAAAATTCTGGATTATTTTTTTAGAGTTAATTTGGAGTGTGGAAATGCATTACTTAAGGGTTAAGCATTTTCAAGTTTTTTCTCTGAAAACTAGCCGATGTATAAAACATAACCAAATCTAAGAACGTCAAATTCTCGCTACAAATTAAATGATGTTGCTAAACATTGCTGAACAGAAATGTTGCTAAACATTTTTGCTGGCTTCTGGCGCGATCTTTATTTAATTTTTCCATCCATCTTTTAACAATAAATGACATTTAATTTATAATTCATCTGTTTTTTGTAAACTTGTATATTAAGTTTAAAGATGCGTGGTATTGGAAGTAATTTACTAAAAAAAATAAATTGTTTATTTTTTTTTTTTTAATTATGTAGGCGTTTTATTATCGTATAAATAAGAACAGTTTTTTTGTTAATTTATAAAACAAAAAAACATGAACTTTTACCTTGAAAAGAGTCAATAAAAATATCAAATTGTTTGTTTAAGCAATCAATTGGTAGTTTATTTTACAAAACTATGTATAGTCTTCTCAAATGTAAACTGATGTAACTAAATATTACATGATTATTTTTTTAAATTTGATTAAAATATTTATTTTTTTTTTAAATCAAAATTTTGAAGTTTTAATAAGATAGGATATGTGAGAATAAAATGAAGGATAGGTGGATATCACTGACTACGTGCAGGATATCGCGAACCATGTGGCCACTACCAAATCCTAAGGGGTGTAGGGAAATGACAATTAAGGGAATCACAATTAAGGGAATCACAAAACAAATTGTCCAATCTTAAAATCATTTCTACTGCTCCAATGGTGTGTCATAGAGGGGTAATTTCCAAGACCGACCCCCATTAATTTTTACGTCTAAACACTTCTTCGGAACAAACTAATACTCTATCTCCAATTCCTAAGGGGGCTCCCATACAAAATGAAATTTTTTTAAATTTGCTCCAACCGCTCTTACTGCCCTTAGAGCAATAAAATTTATGACATTTTCTCTGAACACACCACCCTATCTTTACACTCAGAAAATTATGTAAGTTACTACATGTTAGTTATTTGTATATTTTACAGTAGTTAGTTGTTTTTAACTACAAAGTCAGTTGTTTTTGTATGAAAAATATCAAACAACTATTTCTGTTAGTTATTTTAAGTCGTTTTTTTGAACAACTAACAAAAAAGTACTGTGATGTAGTAACAGTTATTTAAAGTAGTTAATTTTATTTTTTTTTATATCTGAAAAATTTTCAAAGTATTTTTCCAAAAAATTAAAATAAATTTTATTTTTTTTTATTTTTCACAACTTTTTGAAAAAAAAAATTGGTCTTCAACTTTTTTTTTTAAAAATTTTTTGAAAAAAAAAATTATATATTGATTATTTTATTTTTACTACATTTTAGTTGTTTTGACTACAAATGTTAGTAGTTTTTACTACATAAGTCAGTTGTTTTTTGTCAGTTAAAATAACTAACATTGTTAGTTGATTTAACAGAAAAAGTAGTTGACCCCAAAACAACTTACAAAGTAGTTATTTTAACTGACTTTTTCAGTTGATTTTACTAACATAATTTTTTGAGTGTACTATAGTTCGTTCAACAATATTTATATTTATATACGTATTCTTAAAGAAAATTTAGTTGTGAATACGATGAGCTCCATGCCGAAAAAATCGAAAAACAATTGACAGAGTTGTGATAATTTTTCTAAAAAAGAAAATTAAGAGTTTGCATGAAATTGCCGTTCAGACAACCCAGGCAAAAAAAAAAAAATATAAACGAACCTACTGAGAGGTCGCGTATCATTTTTTTAAAGGTTTTTGGCCCCCTGAATCCGAATTTAACCTTGAAATTGCGCTATCTCCTTAAGTTTTTGATATATCAATTTATATTGAATATCTCAAAAACCCGACGGGAAACCATAGCTGTGTTTAATATATTTTCGATATTATGCCAAAATACAAAATAAAATACCAATTATAAGACACGTTTTTTAAATTTTTTTTTTCTTTTTTTATTGTTTGAAAAAAATATAGTTATATAAATGACTTAATACTAAAAATAATAAACTTAATGTAACATTTTTATGTGGTTTTAATTCGTTTACTAAAAATCCGATACAAAGAATTCTTCTTCTCAAAATCTGGAACTTTTCTTAAGGAAAAATATTTCAGAATCTGGGACTTTTTCTATGAGAACAATAACTCAGAATCTGAAAATTTTTCTATAGGAAAAATCTGAATCTTTTTCTATAATAAAAATTTCCCGGAAAAAGTCACAGATTCTGAGACAGTTTTTCTATAGAAAAGCCTCAGATTCTGAGACAGTTTTTCTATTGAAAAAGCCTCAGATTTTGAGACAGTTTTTCTATAGAAAAAGTCTCAGATTCTGAGATAGTTTTTCTACAGAAAAAGTCTCAGATTTTGAGACAGATTTTCTATAGAAAAAGTTTCAGATTCTGAGACAGTTTTTCTATAGAAAAAGTCTCAGGTTCTGAGACAGTTTTTCTATTGAAAAAGTCTCAGATTCTGAGACAGTTTTTCTATTGAAAAAGTCTCAGATTCGGAGACAGTTTTTCTATTGAAAAAGTCTCAGATTCTGAGACAGTTTTTCTATTGAAAAAGTATCAGATTCTGAGACAGTTTTTCTATAGAAAAAGTCTCAGATGCTGAGACAGTTTTTCTGAAGAAAAAGTCTCAGATTCTGAGACAGTTTTTCTATTGAAAAAGTATCAGATTCTGAGACAGTTTTTCTATAGAAAAAGTCTCAGATTCTGAGACAGTTTTTCTATAGAAAAAGTCTCAGATTCTGAGACAGTTTTTCTATAGAAAAAGTCTCAGATTCTGAGACAGTTTTTCTATAGAAAAAGTCTCAGATTCTGAGACAGTTTTTCTATAGAAAAAGTCTCAGATTCTGAGACAGTTTTTCTATAGAAAAAGTCTCAGATTCTGAGACAGTTTTTCTATAGAAAAAGTCTCAGATTCTGAGACAGTTTTTCTATAGAAAAAGTCTCAGATTCTGAGACAGTTTTTCTATAGAAAAAGTCTCAGATTCTGAGACAGTTTTTCTATAGAAAAAGTCTCAGATTCTGAGACAGTTTTTCTATAGAAAAAGTCTCAGATTCTGAGACAGTTTTTCTATAGAAAAAGTCTCAGATTCTGAGACAGTTTTTCTATAGAAAAAGTCTCAGATTCTGAGACAGTTTTTCTATAGAAAAAGTCTCAGATTCTGAGACAGTTTTTCTATAGAAAAAGTCTCAGATTCTGAGACAGTTTTTCTATAGAAAAAGTCTCAGATTCTGAGACAGTTTTTCTATAGAAAAAGTCTCAGATTCTGAGACAGTTTTTCTATAGAAAAAGTCTCAGATTCTGAGACAGTTTTTCTATAGAAAAAGTCTCAGATTCTGAGACAGTTTTTCTATAGAAAAAGTCTCAGATTCTGAGACAGTTTTTCTATAGAAAAAGTCTCAGATTCTGAGACAGTTTTTCTATAGAAAAAGTCTCAGATTCTGAGACAGTTTTTCTATAGAAAAAGTCTCAGATTCTGAGACAGTTTTTCTATAGAAAAAGTCTCAGATTCTGAGACAGTTTTTCTATAGAAAAAGTCACAGATTCTGAGACAGTTTTTCTATAGAAAAAGTCTCAGATTCTGAGACAGTTTTTCTGTAGAAAAAGTCTCAGATTCTGAGACAGTTTTTCTATAGAAAAAGTCTCAGATTCTGAGACAGTTTTTCTATAGAAAAAGTCTCAGATTCTGAAACAGTTTTTCTATAGAAAAAGTCTCAGAATCTGAGACAGTTTTTCTATAGAAAAAGTCTCAGATTCTGAGACAGTTTTTCTATAGAAAAAGTCTCAGATTCTGAGACAGTTTTTCTATAGAAAAAGTCTCAGATTCTGAGAAATTTTTTCGATAGAAAAAGTCTCAGATTCAAAGACATCTTTTTATAGAAAAAGTCTTAGATTCTGAGACATTTTTTCTATTGAAAAAGTCTCAGATTCTGATAAATTTTTTTATAGAAAGAGTCTCAGACTCTGAGAATTTTTTTATATAGATAAAGTCTCAGATTCTAAGAAATTTTTTCTATACAAAAAGGCTTAGATTCTGAGACAATTTTTCTATAGAAAAAGTCTCAGAATTTGAGAAATTGTTTCCATAGCAAAAGTCTCAGATTCTAAATTATTCTTTTCACTGTTTTTATATTACCATTTTCTGCAAAATCCAAATTTGAGGACTTTCATCTCATAGCGTTAATTTTTGATCCATTTTTTAATTGGTGCGAGAGTTCAGCATATTCCATGATTTCTATAAATTAAAAAAAGAAAAACGGCATTAGTTAAACTATTGTATCATTTAAAGTACAAAAACTTACCCCATTAAATCTATAAATTCCTGTTTTTTCATCAAATGTTGAAATTTTGAGAAAAAATAAATGTATTCCTCAATATTTTTTTATTTAATGACATTGCATTTTTTGAAGTTTTGTTATTTTAATTATCAGTTGAGGGAACCGAGAACTTGAGGTTGTTGCAACCGGCAAATGTCGTTATTTACGGTTGCTACAACCGGGGTTTGCAGTTGTAGCAACTTTTTTTTTAATTTTTTGGCAACTGCCACAAAAATATTTTAAAAAAGTTATAACAACCTCAATTTACGGTTGCTGCAACCGCGTACGGTTGGGACAACCGCAAGCCGGTTACGACAACCGTATTGCGGTTGTGGCAACCTCATTCCAACCGATTTTTTATGTGAGTGTAAGCAATTTAAAGGCCAGATTCGGATTCAGCTCGCCAAAAACCTTTAAAAATATTGTAAATGACCTCTTATGATAATTTTTTTTTGTCTGCAATATTCTGCAAAATCTTAATTTTCTTTTTTAGAAAAATTATCACAACTCTGTCAATTCTTATCTGATTTTTTCAGGATAATGCTCATCGTATTCAGAATTAAATTTTCTTTAAAAAAAACGTTCATAAATATAAAGGTTGTTAAACGAACTATAGCAGAAAAAAATCGATAAACTCAAAAAATTTTCAAAAAATACCAAAAAAAATAGATATTATAGAAAAAATCAATAGATACCTTTCTTATATGTGTAGACCAATTCATACACATGGAAAGCCCTATCCTTCTTCTATCCAAAACAGTTAAAAAATTTAAAATCGGTTGAAAATTTTCTGAATTACACAAGGTTTAGTGAGCAAAGTCCCAAAAAAAACGTTTTTTGACAATAATTCTAAAATTTGAGGGTGTCTGGCAAGTTAAATGGGCATTTGTGTGATCTACTCGACAACACCAACAACCTATACCATGTTTTTCACTGTATCACAGTGCAATTATTACTTTTTTTTAAATTTTTTGAAAAAATTTCATTTTAATTTTCCAATCATAAAATCATTTCTACTGCTCCAATGGTGTGTCATAGAGGGGTCATTTCCAAGACTGACCCCCATTCATTTTGACGTCTAAACATTCCTTCAAAACAAACTAATACTCTATCTCCAATTCCTAAGGGGGCTCCCACACAAAATGACATTTTTTAAAATTTGCTCCAACAGCTCTTACTGCCCTAAGAGTACCATTAGATCAATAAAATGTATGACCGAACCACAATATTTTTTTAGTCCAAACATTTTCTCTGAACACACCTACCCCTATCTTTAACTATTAAGGCGGTCCCCATACAGTTTTTTTTATTATTTTTTGTAAATTCGTTTTATTTAATCAGCTTCTACCGGTCCAATGGTGCTTCCGTGAGGGGTCATTAGTGAGACCGACTCCCATTTATTTTTACTCTCCAACATTTTTGTAAAATATTCCATTCAAAATTACATTTTTATAAAATTTGCTCCAACTGTAATTTGTATGGGAGCCTACTTAGGGAGTGGAGATTGGCCGTAAGTATGTTTTGAAAAAATTTTGGAGGGTAAAAATAAATGTAATTTGGGGGTTATTTTAACAAATTTGACTGCTATTTCAACAAATGTTTTATATTAAGTTTTGTTAAGTCCTTTGAGAAAATCCAAGTTTTTAATCATAAATGTACAGTGACTCGCAGCTTATTTCGTGTTTTAGATATCAGTTAGCAATCTATTTAAGACAAAGTTGCCAATAATAATATTTTTGTTAAAAGTGCTGTGTAGGTAGTTTATCGAGCTTTAATTTAAGCTTAATGGCGTCCAGATTGAGTAAATATTATACTTGCTACGAGGGTTGAAATGGAAATTGAAATTATTGAAAGACGTTTTTTTAGAAAATTTCTTAAAAATACTTTTAGGTCGATTTTTTCCGAGCTCAAACATTAAAATTTTAAAAAATTAAAAATTTATCAAATAATTTTTCCAATAGTCCAAACAAAAACCAAAATTTTTAAAATGCAGTGGAAGAAATCCGAATTTTTTGACCTCCAATTCTTTGACCATCAATTTTTTGTAAACAAAGGAAATGTTCAATTATTTTTATATTTCATTACTATACACTTTGGTGTACTAAAATTATTAAACAATTAAATCTTTTCTTTGTTTACCAAAAATTGGTGGTCAAAAGAATAGGAGGTCAAAAAATCTGATTTCTTCTACTGTGTTTTAAAATTTTTTTTTTATTATTATTTAATAAATTATTTAATAAATGAATATTAACTATTGGACTATATTTTAAATTTTCAATGTTTGAGCTTGGATAAAATCGACATAAAAATATTTTTAAGAAATTTTCTAAAAAAGGTCTTTCAATAATTTCAATTTGCATTTCGACCCTCGTAGAACATTTAATATTTACATAATCTGAACGCCATTAAGCTTTAATTAAAGCTTGATTAATTACATACACAGGACTTTTTACAAAAATACTTACTTGATAGTAATTTGGTCTATTTTGTTTAACTTTGTCTTGAATGGATTGCTAACTAATATTTTTCACACGAAATAAGCTGCGAGCCACCGTATTTATTTTTTCCTGACGCGTTATTTGATTACATTTTGTAATTTCTCAAATTTTCTAATTACGTCCATATACAATTTACGTAACGATATGTAAGTTTGTTCCAAAAATTTATTATCAACAAATTTATAAAGGTTTTTTTTTTATTTTTTCGATAAAGTGTATAAGATAAGATTTTAAATTTATACAATACAAAAATTATTTACTGAAGAAGTTTTAAACAAAAAAAGAAATATTAAATTAAATGATAATAGACAACATACATAATAATCATAAAAAACCACAAAAGCCTACGTAAGATTTTCAAAAGATGCTTGAAGACAAAAAAAAATAATATCGAAACACAAAGTTCAACAACTTTTTACTTTAACTGCCAAAATAGACCAGTATCTCTGTACCATTTTTGAAAAATAAGTGTAGGTGTTTCGTGTTGTTTTTTTTTTTTTAATCCATTATTAAACCATTTTATGATGAAAACTGACACTTTGAAATAATCTTAAAAAAAAAGAATCTAAATGTCCGCCCAGTTTTAATACTTTTGATTAGTTTGAAGTGTTATGTGAATTTTTTTTTGTTGTTGGTGTACAAATGATAGTCATTTTACAGAAAATTACATACAATTGCATTAAGGTGCTAGATATGGTAGTGGAGTATATACTTATGTATGTGGCGGAAGTCAATCATAATATAAAAGTTTATATTTTGACATTAATTGTGCACGCACATAATTTTTAACGCGTTTACATTTTGTGCAGTAGAGTAGAGTTTTAATGTGAATTGCGCCGGCGCACAAATGTTTTCACTGCATGTCAGGGTTGCCAACAAGGGGAACATTTTTTTTTCAGGAAGTAGGTTAGGTTAGGTTAGGGTGGCGGTGTCCGATTGACACCTCGCATAGACCTCTTGGTCCATAGCGGTACCACAAAACTTTTCTTCCGCTAGCGGTGCAAGTTAAACACGTTCAAAGTCATTGCGAATCTTTTCAATATCCTAAGATCCATTTGCGTTATATCCTCCAAAGTACCGAAACTTATCTGACCGGTAATGGATCGGCGACTCCTTGCCACAGCTGGGCAGTGACAAAGTATGTGTTCTATCGTTTCATCTTCTCCTGGTGAAGCGCATCTTTTACAACTAGCGTCTGAAGTAAGTCCAATATTCTTGGCATGGATGCCGATAAGACAATGACCAGTTATTATCCCAGTCAGAGCTCGGCATTCCCTACTCGTAAGTGATAGTAGATATTGAGTTTTCCCTTGATCATAAGTTGGCCACAAAGTTCTGCTGATTTTGCGTGTTGTCAGTTCTCTCCACCTACTGTTTGCCTTTGCAACATTGATGGAATTCCGTTTAAGTTTATAGTGTTGAAGTGGTGGTAAAACTGGCACCATGGCACATTGGTTCCAAATCAAAATCTAGCAAGACAAAAGTCCAAAAATTAGTGTCCTTAAAATTGGGAATTAATAGCGCTAGGGGCAAGCTAAGGGTGTGTTGTGATCAAACTAATAACCATTTTTTGGAATTAGGTCTTTAACTTTGTTAAATATGCGAATGAAATAACATTTTTGGTATCCAATATTTAAAAAAAAAATAATATATACATAAGTGTTCAACTAATAACATCATATTATCTATGTTACATCAATGGTTTCAAAACGGTTTATGTACAAGAAAGCTACAGATTTATACTTATTCTGGACATTAATAAGAAATTTATTATTGATCTTCTTCTTACATTTTTTGTACTTTGAAGTATGGTCAATAATAACAATATTTTTGAGGATTTATGAAACTTCCGCAGCTTGCCAAAACCGAATCCAGGCATATCATGTCGAATTACTACATACAACTTTTAGGTAATTTATTACTGAACGTTGTCATGCAGACATTTCTTGCAGGTTTTTGCAAGTTTTAAATTAATCACAGTTTATATGAAAATAGATTTTCGCCTAAAATTTTTTTTCTAAATAAAGTATCGAATTTTTGTAAGTTTTTGATAACTTTTAAGTATTATAATTATGCTTAGCTTAAATAAAGCATTAAATGTGATGTTTCCTATTAAACCGCGGCCAATTACACACTTCGACTAAAGTCAAAAATGTCCGTCCGTCTGTCCGTCTGTAGGGGACACGATACAGTCCAAAATAAAAGAGCTAGACTGCCGAAGTTTGGCACGAATATGTCTTATATTCCTAGGCAGGTTAAGTTCGGAAATGGATAAAATCGGACCTAGGGGAAAAAAGTTCCCCCTTGAAGAACTAAACCAACCTAATAAAAATCGAATTTTTTGCAGGGTTTTTTGTACTTTTACTAAGCAAATGCAACATTCTCCTCTCAGATGAAGTTCGAAATCGCAAGGGGAAGGTGCTCCCTAACGTCTCCCACCAACCCCCCAGCAAAAAAAAAAACGTCCCTGTATTTTTTTTATATTGTTGTTTTTTTTACATTGTTGTTTTTTTTACATTTTGTAGGGTATAAAAGATTCCGCACAGCCGAATGTAACACTCTCACTGTTTTTTTTATTTTTTTTTTACATTTTGGAGGGTATAAAAGATTCGGCATAGCCGAATTTAACACACTCACTTGTTTTTTTCAATTACACTTCTCGACAAAAAAATTTTTTTTTTTTTAGAGATTACAAAACTTTTAAAAAATTAGTTTTTGCATTTCATATTTCTGTTCTGCATATAGACCATTTTTGTCATTAATGAATTACTGAAATTAGAAAAAAAATTAAAAGTTGTCGATTAGTGTAATCGACTTAGAAAAATTTAAACATGTTTTTTGAACTCAGCGACCCCAAAAACATATAAAACGGTGATAAAATAATTTTGTCCAGCTAGATTTGGACTTGGAACCACTGTGCATGGTACCTAAACCATCAGCTCCAAGTTTTGCGAGTTCATCTGCCTTTCATTTCCCTGTATTCCGTTGTGTCCTGGTACCCATTATAAATTAACCTGGTTGTGTAGACACAGCTTCTGCAAGTTCTCGTAACAGGAAGTAAGATTTAAGAGAAATAATTGTCTAAAAATTATGGGATCAGTGGGGGACGTTGAGAGCACCTTCCCATCGCGATTAATATACCAAATGTTTTATTTATTTAACAAAAAATACAAAAAAAAAACATGTAAAAAAGTGTATTTTTTCAGAGGTTGGTTCAGTTCTTCAAGGGGGAACTTTTTTCTCCCTGGCCCGATTTTGCCCATTCACGAACTTAACCTGCCTATGAACATGAGACAACTTTAGGAGTCTAGCTCTTTTGTTTTGGACTGCATTGTGTTATCTACAGACAGACGGACGGACAGACAGACATTCACAGAATGTCTTAGAACCGATCATAGATCAATAATATATATACTTTATGGGGTCCCCGACTGATATTTCGATGCGTTACAAACGGAATGACAAAGTGAGTATACCCCCATACTGTGGTTAGAGGGTATAAAAATTCTAGGAGCAATTCCGCGGAGTCCTAGACCGATATTTTGATGCGTTACACACGGATTGACAAAGTTAGTATACCCCCTTACTGTGGTTGGAGGGTATAATAAAATGATTTTTTTTTTTTTAAAGAAGCAACACTCAGGCAATGCTGCCTATCAATTACCAATGTAACTGTGATGCTTCTTTCGGAAAGGGGATAGAAGAGAGATGAACGATTTTTGAAAGATAGAAGGGCTTCAGTATGGCAACACTGTAATTGCGAGTGTTGATAGTTTTGAGTACAGTTGTTGCATCGCCATCTGTTATTGATCTGGCGAATTATTTTTGAAGCTGTGTTTATAGCCATTACTTTATTATTTTACTTCGTTGACGTTTTTAGTGCTATTTATCAACGAAGGAGGGTGCTACGATAGATATTAGTTATAAATAGAAACTAATAAATATCTGAAAAAAAATGTTGTTCTTCCTGAGCTGAGAATCGAACCCAGGCTTACTGGCTAGTAGTCCAACGCGCTAACCACTAAGCCACAGCACCCTCTATTAGAAAAACAACGTAAATTTTTTTTTACAAATCTTGACTATAAAATTTTATTTTACAGTTTTTTTTGGAAAACTTTTTTTTTTTAATTTTTGTAAAAAAAAGGCTTTTTTAATTGTTACATTTTTTTAGTGTAAAAATTTATACAGGGTGATTCAGTCACGACCCGCCGAATTTTACCATTTCATTTCATGAAAATATGCCCAAAAAACTTTCCAACAAGCCCAAAAACAAAAAAATCGGGCCCTTGGTTCAGAAGTTATCAATTTTACCCTACTACCCTCCGACAACCAATCCGAAAATTTTCAAACCGCTGCCATTTCGCACATTTGCATTTTCGGGGATGGTCATAATGGACATACTTTCATGAAATGAGCCAAGGAATACGCTGGTAAAATTCGGCGGGTCGTGACTTAATCACCCTGTATAAAATACCAAAATTTCGGTTACGACGATTTTTGGGAAATTTATTTACAACTTGTTGTAAAAACCGCCGTAGGTGAAAATTTGGTACCAAAAAATTTTTTTACAAAATTTTTCGTATAGAAAAACTCTCACATTTTGAAACATTTTTTGTATATAAAAAACTTTTAGATTCTGAGATATTTTTCGTACAGAAAAATTCTCAGACTTTGAGACATTTTTCTTCATATAGAAAAATTCTATATATATAAAAGAATCATCATGTAACAAATTTTTATGATCTTTAAAAATCTTATTCTTTAAAAAAAGTTGATTAATTTTTGTGTAAAAACGTTCCAGATTCAGCGAAGAGTTTTCGATTTAAAAACTTTACAGGGCATCCAGCGATTGTTCTGAAACTTGAATATTGGAATCAGGAGAGAAAAATAAGAGTTACCTGTTTCTTTTAGCTGCCCAATTTCAAATTTAAAAATGAATTGCCACCTTATGAAAAATATGGGCTCTCGGTAAAATCCGAATAAAAGCCGAACTAGCAGGAATTTCGCCAAAGGCAATAATACGGTCTTCTAATTTTATAGTTTTTCTATAGGAATAAGATCTTAGAATCTCAGAATTTAAGACTTGTTCTATAGGAAAAAAGTCTCAGAGTTTGGGACTTTTTGTGAAGCAAGCAGGTCTCAGAATTAAGACTTTTTCTATAGGAAAAAGGTCTCAAAACTTGAGACATTTTCTTTAGAAAAAGGCTTCAGAATCTCAGATTTTTTCTAGAGGAAAAAAGCCTCAAATTATATGATTTTTTCTATAGGAAAAAAAAATTTAAGAATCTGAGACATTTTCTATTCAAAAATGCCTGCGAATTTTGTACTCTTGCCCAAAACATTAAATCATGATAATGTTTTGCGGAAGATTTGGGTGTTCTTGCCAAAGCAAAAAATATGAAAAAAAAAATTTGTTGGTGAGAAAAAATAGGTAATAAAAAATTTGATGAAAAAAAATATGATGAAAAAAAATTTATGAAAAAAAAAAATTTGATGAAGAAAAAAAAATTTGATGAAAAAAAAAATTGATGAAAAAAAAATTTGATGAAAAAACAAAAAATTTATGAAAAAAAATTTTTGATAAAAAAAAAATTTTTGATGAAAAAAAAAAAATGTGATAAAAAAAAATTAATAAAAAACAAGTAAAAAAGTTAAATTCGGCCTTGCCGAATGTAGTGATACCCTCCACAACTTTATTTAAAAGGAAATTACTTTTGAAAAAAAAAAAAATTGAAAAAAAATTTCCGCGAAAAAAAATTTTGGTAAAAAAAAAAAATCCGCGATTTTTTCCTTTTTTTGTCAAAAAAAATATTCGTACTTGTTTAAATACCATTTGGTGTTCAATTATGTTCACATATGTCAACCAGAAGCCGAATTAGAGCATTTTGTATTTTTAGGTTATGTTGAATGTACTGAAATTTTTGAGGTGTGCTTACATTTTCGTTCATAACTTTTGAACCGATATCGCTCAAATGCAATACCAAACTTCTCGGGAGAACTTCCAATATATATTTTAAGTTTCAGTCATCTCTGTGCAATATTTTGTCCGCGCAATATTTTGTCCGCATTTTCCACAGACAGACGGACAGACGGACAGACGGACATCGCTAGAATGTCTTAAAATCGATCGGGCATCATGAATATATATACTTTATGGGGTCCCAGACCGATATTTCGATGAGTTACAAACGGAATGACAAACTTATATATACCCTCTATCACTAAGTGGAGGGTATAAAAAAAAATTTGATGAAAAAAAACTTGATGAAAAGAAAATTTGATGAAAAAAAAATTGATGAAAAAAAAATTTTGATAAAAAAAACCAAAAATTGATAAAAAAAGTTTGATGAAAAAAAAAAATTGATGAAAAAACAAAAAATTGATGGGAAAAAAATTGATGAAAAAAAAAATTTAATGCAAAAAAAAATTTATGAAAAAAATTTTTTTTTTTGAAAAATAATTATGTTACTTTTTATTCATCAGCTGATTTAAAACGGTTTTATTCACCTCGAGGTGAATTATTATCCAAGTTACAAACCCAAGGTATTAATTATTGGTTTTAATAATATGAAAATAATAATTCTTGTTTTCTTTTTCGTTTGTTAGCTTATATAGTCAAACTGAGGTAGCGTCCTGCAACTTTTTTAAAATTAGACACCAGCCTAAAAACATTATCATGTTAAAAAAAAATCTCGAAATCTAAAACTTTTTCTATAAGAATCTGAGACCTTTTGTTTAGGAAAATTATCCCAAAAATGCGTTAGTATCAGATTCTGTGACATTTTTCCTATAGAAAAATTTAAGTAAAAATCCCACTTAAAATTTATAAAAGGCCAATTGAGAAAAAATATCCTTGAATTGTCCGCATTTTTATAATATTTGGCAACTCTGCTTAACAACAACTCATTTCTTGTTTTATAAACGGTAGTGTTGAATGAACATTTTGTAGTGTATGTTGTCTATTTATGATTTGAGTTTTTTATTTTTTTAATATCTCCCATCAAAAATATGCGCCTACACGCAAATGCAATTTAAGTTTTATTTTTAAAGCTTTTTTTATTGCGGATTTAAAATTTTTTGTATTCGAACGTTAGTTGTTTTTAGACATAAAAAAAAACATTCGCAAATGGAGTTTGAATTTTTTTTTATATAATTGTTGAAAACTTGAACCAAAAAACCAGAAATTAAATAGAAGAAAAAAATAACAGCCAAGTTCAATTAACATTTTTTGAAGTTTACCAACAAAACAACACTTCCCACAACGGAAATTTTTTGTTGACCATAACAGAAAAACAATATAAAACGGCGTACATATACAACAATTTTTTATGTATTTTAAATTGTTGAACCATAACGATCTTTAAAACATGTATTGTACATTTTTTTTATTAAAATTAAATTTTTTTGCGGTAAAGGGGTGCCAAAAAGTTGTGCGGTTGTATACAGTTTTTGCCTCATTTCAATACATACAATCTTGTCTTAACTTAAATTGCCACTTTAGCTTTATCTCTATGTTTGAAGTCGGTTGGGTGCCTTTTTTTAAACCACATTCCAGTTTTTTTTTTGTTGCTGTTATATTTTTGTATTATTATCACAATCGTTTTGTGCCAAATACTTCTTGGTCATTATTTTCATGGAAAATTTTATTTACCTCTTCAGAAGAACATTCGATGCATTTTAATAATAAACGTTTGTTTTTTGTTTTTGCATTTACGGTTTACCATTCGGTGCACAGTTATCTGTATGTAATATTTTTACATTAACCTGGTGTTTTAAGGGGGAGAGAATATGTAATTTTATATTATTTTTGTTACTATTTAATTTTTTTTTGAACCAGCAACATGTTGCTAGCACCATGTTGCCAGCATTATGTTGTCAGCTAAGTATTTATAAAAAACACTGTGCTACAAAGAAAACAAAATAGAATATACTTTTCAAATGAGCTAGTGTAGGTTGTAGATCTCGTCGAAAAGTTCACAAAAATGTCAATCAAACTTGCCGGAGACCCTCAAATTTTAAAGTTATTGTCAAATAACTTTTTTTCGGGACTTTTCTTAAGAAACCACGTGTAACTCAGGGACTTTTTAACAGATTTTCAATTTTTGAGCTATTTTGGATAGAAGAAGGTTAGGGCTTTCCATGCGTGTGAATTGGTCATTACCGGGGAAACCAAAAATATGCTCTAAAAAACACGTTTAATGCGCTTAAAAAATGCCCTTAAAAACGGAAAATATGCACTAAAAACAATAAAAATATGGTCTTAAAAAAATTATGTCCCCTTTTTCGAGGTGTTTTTACAATTTTTTAGAGAATAGACCCAAAAAATACCGTTATGTGGGGTAGTTAGAGGGTTACCCAGCAAAACTTTGGTAATGGGTAGTGATTATATAACACATTACCAGGTAATGTATAAACCTTATTTGTAGCATTATTTTAGGATGTCTTACCAAACATTTGTTTCACAACGTCTTATTTTCAAGTGAAAAATAATGCATTACTAATAATTTGCTACGTAATGCATGATTATTGGAAACAAATTATTTCATATTTATTATTTCTAAACATTAAATCATGGATGACTTTTATTTGGTTATTTGAAAGTTTGAAATAATGCATTATTTATAATTGGATGCATAATGCATTACAATAACATAAAAAATAATTATTTTTAAAAAAATTCATAAGTTTAAACTAGAGATGAGCTCACGACAGGAAATTTCTAACGACACACACTCACGAGCATATTTTATCTACTTACACTCACTTACAATCACGTGGTGTAAATTTAATACAAAATTACTTTTTCACTACTCGTAACACATTATATATTATCTTCTGGTATGCTATATTATTTCATTTCTCGTAACCTATAAAATATCATATATTTTACACCTTACTCGTATTCTTCGTTATAAATTTATGACTTATTTTATACCTTACTGGTATTCTTTGTGATAATGTGGATGCATTACTTTGAGTCTCATCGCCTGTTAAAATCATCAATGCTGCAATGTATAAAATAAGAGATCCTATACCTTATTTTATACCTTATTTGGTAATCTAAGTTTTGCTGGGTAATATGGGTTGATGAAGCAAGAACAGGCCAAAGGGTAATCAAGGGGCATGTCACAGACTCAATTCCGTTCGGAAGTGGAATAAGTGGTTTACTAGTAAAACGCAAAGCAAATATTTTTTTCGGAATGAAACCTCTTTTATGCAATTCAATTCCACTTTGATTTTTGAAAGTGATTTCATTCCGAAAAAATAATATTCGTTTTGCGTTTTACAATTAAACCTCTTTTTTCAAATCCGAACGGAATTGAGTCTGTGACATGCCCCCAATCGTCAGAACCCCGTTATTTTGGAAAAGAAAAAGACAAAAATTTCAATCCACTTACAAAATTAAACAAAAAAAAAAACATCCCACAAAAATTTTAAAAATAAGTGTTATAAAAAAAATTTGAAAAAATATGCTCTAAAAACTTAAAAAAATGCTCTTAAAAGTGAAAAAATGCTCTAAAAACTTAAAAAATGCTCCAAAAATATGCTCTTATGTTAAAATATGCTCTTAAACCTAAAATATGCTAAAATATGCTCTTAAGGCTAAAATATGCAAAAATATGCTCTAACAAATCAATGCCAGATTTCTTAAAATCTTCTGAAACGGATAAATACCTTACCCATTTATCAATACAAAGCGCAAGAAAAAACATGATACTGCATATTTTTGGTTTCCCTGGTCATTACTTATAAGAAAGATATGTATGGATTTCTTCAACATTTTCTGTTAAAAAAGATAATGAGACATTATTTTCAATGTAAAAAAATCTCAGAATCTGGGACCTTTTTTCTATGGAAAAGTCTCAGATTCTAAGACATTTTTTTTAAGATTCTAAGATAATCTTTTCATAGAAAAACATTCAGACTCTGAATGTCTCAGAATCTGAGATTTTTGCTTTAAGAAAAATATTTTCTATAAAAAAAAACATCTCAGAATCTGATACTTATTTGTCTTAGAATCTGAGACTTTTTCTATAAGAAAAATGTCTCAGAATCTGAGACTTTTTCTATAAGAAAAATGTCTCAGAATCTGAGACTTTTTCTATAAGAAAAATGTCTCAGAATCTGAGACTTTTTCTATAAGAAAAATGTCTAAGAATCTGAGACTTTTTCTATAAGAAAAATGTCTCAGAATCTGAGACTTTTTCCATAAGAAAAATGTCTCAGAATCTGAGACTTTTTCTATAAGAAAAATGTCTCAGAATCTGAGACTTTTTCTATAAGAAAAATGTCTCAGAATCTGAGACTTTTTCTATAAGAAAAATGTCTCAGAATCTGAGACTTTTTCTATAAGAAAAATGTCTCAGAATCTGAGACTTTTTCTATAAGAAAAATGTCTCAGAATCTGAGACTTTTTCTATAAGAAAAATGTCTCAGAATCTGAGACTTTTTCTATAAGAAAAATGTCTCAGAATCTGAGACTTTTTCTATAAGAAAAATGTCTCAGAATCTGAGACTTTTTCTATAAGAAAAATGTCTCAGAATCTGAGACTTTTTCTATAAGAAAATTGTCTCAGAATCTGAGACTTTTTCTATAAGAAAAATGTCTCAGAATCTGAGACTTTTTCTAAAAGAAAAATGTCTCAGAATCTGAGACTTTTTCTATAAGAAAAATGTCTCAGAATCTGAGACTTTTTCTATAAGAAAAATGTCTCAGAATCTGAGACTTTTTCTATAAGAAAAATGTCTCAGAATCTGAGACTTTTTCTAAAAGAAAAATGTCTCAGAATCTGAGACTTTTTCTATAAGAAAAATGTCTCAGAATCTGAGACTTTTTCTATAAGAAAAATGTCTCAGAATCTGAGACTTTTTCTATAAGAAAAATGTCTCAGAATCTGAGACTTTTTCTATAAGAAAAATGTCTCAGAATCTGAGACTTTTTCTATAAGAAAAATGTCTCAGAATCTGAGACTTTTTCTATAAGAATAATGGGAACAATGTCCCAAAATCTGATACTTTTTCTGCAGAAAAACAGAATTTGAGACTTGTTTACAGGAAAAAGGTCGCAGAATCTGAGACTTTTTCGATAGGAAAAAGTCCTAAGAATCTGAAACATTTTCTATAGAGAAAAGGTCTTACATCCTCAGAATTTCAGAATTATTTTATAGGAAAAGGCGTCAGAATCTGAGACTTTTTCGGAAGTCTTTTTCTATATTAAACGGTTTAAGAATTTTGAGAGATTTCTGGTTAAGAAAAAGTCTCAGATTCTGTGACATTTTTCCTATAGAAAAAGCATTTCTTTCCAAAAAATGTCATAGAATCTGATATTTTCTACTATGTAAGAGGAATTTCTTCTATTAAAATTTCTCAGATTAAGACTTTTTCATACGACAAATATGTTAGAATCTGAGACTTTAGTCTACTTAGAAAATGCAAAATTTTCTTTAAACAACATTAAAAAAAACAAGTAAAAAAGTTAAATTCGGCCTTGCCGAATGTAGTGATACCCTCCACAATTTCAAAAAGATTATTGCAAAAAACTGTATTTAAAAGGAAATTACTTTTAAAAAAAAAATTTTTTTTGAAAAAAAAAAATTCCGCGAAAAAAAATTTTGGTAAAAAAAATCCGCGATTTTTTCTATTTTTTGTCAAAAAATATGTTCGTACTTGTTTAAATACCATTTGATGTCCAATTATGTTCACATATGTTAATCAGAAGCCGAATTAAAGCATTTTGTATTTTTAGGTTATGTTGAATGTACTGAAATTTTTGAGGCGTGCTTACATTTGCGTTCATAACTTTTGAACCGCTGAACCGATATCGCTCAAATGCAATACCAAACTTCTCGGGAGAACTTCCAATAAATATGTAAAGTTTCAGTCATCTCTGTGCAATATTTTGTCCGCGACAGCATTTTCCACAGACAGACAGACAGACAGACGGACAGACGGACATCGCTAGAATGTCTTAAAATCGATCGGGCATCATGAATATATATACTTTATGGGGTCCCAGATCGATATTTCGGTGAGTTACAAACGGAATGACAAACTTATATATACCCTCTATCACTAAGTGGAGGGTATAAAAATGATCTAAACGGAAATATGATCATGAAAAACAAAGCTACTTTTAAGAAGGGCTCTGATTTTTTGATTGAAAAATCAGATGTAATGGTTTGGCAAAATCTGCTAACCTTTGTGATTTTATAGCTTTCGCATCAGGTTTTTTTGCTTGATTCAGGGTGGAGCAAATTTTCCGTTTTTCCCCATTTTTGTATATAGTTCTACATAATTTTATATAATTAGATCTAATAATATATTGCCCCATATCAATTTCATTTTATACCCTCCACTCAACTTATAGAGGGTATTTATAAGTTTGTCATTCCGTTTGTAACACATCGAAATATTGGTCTAGAACTCCATAAAGTATATTTATTCATGATCCTCGATCGATTTTAATTCGATCTTGTGATGTCCGTCCGTCTGTCTGTCCGTAGAAAACACTCTAACTTTTCAAATACTTTAGAAGGGCTACTGAAGTTTGGCTTATATGTTTGTTATTTACCTGGTCAGGTTGGTATTGCAATCCAGCCAAATCGGTCCTGTGGTTCTAAAGTTATGAGCAAAAGAGTAAATTTCGGCAAGGGATTTTCGCTAATTTACGAGATAAAAAGCCCGCTAACTTTCGAAAGACAATAATGAGACTGCTGAAGCTTGGAATATTTCTTTGCCGTTCCCTTGGTCTATTTGGTATTAAATTTCAGCTCAATCGGTCCAGTGGTTCAAAAGTTATATGCAAAATCCTGAACTTCAGATTGGTTTCATCTTAAATGTGTTAAACAAGTTTTAAAAGAATTGTTAGTAACTTAACAATGCTTTTCAAACTTGTTTAGTTTTAGAACAATGCCTTTAAACATGTTTAGTTTTAAAAAATTACACTCGAAAAAAATGTTACACTCAAAAAAAATTTAGTTTTTTTAAAAAAATTACAATATTTTGAATACATACGTACGTTCATTCACTCAGAAATATTTTTACAGTAAAAAAAACATTCCACTCGAAAAAAGTTTTACACTCAAAAAAAATAAGTTGTATTTCTTTTTTTTTTTAATGACGAAAAAAGAGTTTTTTACTCAAAATAAAATATTTCAAACAAAATTGTTAATTTTTCACGTTAAAAAATGTACTATCCCTTAAAACGGGCATTGTGGAGGGTATTCATAGATTCGGCAAAGTCGAATTTAACTTTTCTACTTGTTTCTACTCAGGTAACTATACAACAATAGATACAAACATTTCTAACACATCAGATCGACAGTCTTTGAAATGAGAGTAAGCTAAATTGGTATTTTTCACCCGATTGTGCGTGGGTGGAATAAAAATATTAGCTCATTGAAGATCAAATAGTACCATAAACTCGTCTTAACATAAATATTTATTTTTTTGTGGTATTCTCTTTTGTTAATATATTCGCTAAAAATTTAAAAAACTTGGCTTATACACGCAAAAAATTTACATAAACATTATTATTATGCGGTTTATATTGTAAAAAATTCTGAGAAATGTAAAATATTTTCAATACAAAAATATTTTAAAAGTTAAAACAACACAACAACAACAATAATAATAACAGTTGAAATCGTGATGTCTAGTAAATAAAAATAAATCAAGAAAAAATAACACAAAACAAGTTCAAAATCTATGAATCATTAAGGAATTTCTCAAAAATTAAATATGCAAACAAAATTTATTAAAACATGTTTAAATTGACATATATGGATCTACACCATTTCCAAAAATAAACTTTTTTTCAAATAAGGTAAATGTTTAAAAGTTTGATTCTAAAAATAACTCGATCTCATTACTTCATCGTTTTAAATTTATAGCCATTTTTTAATAAATAAAATATATGTATAACAATAAAACTTAAAGTTAATTAACAAACGAAATAATAATTCATTTAAAAAAAAATCACTTCATTTTGTTCCGCCATATGACCTATTTTACATTAATATTATTTTTTAACAACTTTTAAATGAAATTATACTTTATAATAACATCATAATTATTTGTGGATTTCCTCTTCATGTTTTGTGATTATATTAATGCAATTATTATTATTTTTATATTTTTTTTTTGTTAAAAAATGTGATAAATGTTTTTACGTGATTTTTAGTAACAATTTAACCGACGAAGCGAACAATTTGCTAAACACTTAAGTAGGATTTTTTTTTATGTATTTTTTGTTTAAATATTTTTTTTTTCAGTAAGTAATGAGAAACTCTTTAGGTGTAAAAATATTAATTTTAACAATGGATGTTAAAAAGTCATGCAATTATAATGAAAATATAGAGGGCCTTTTATATGTTTTCAGCATAGGAAAGAGCTTAAGAAAACATAATTTATACACTACACTTTTCATCATATTGATGAAATGTTACATCAATGCCTTAAACATTGATTGTTATTAAAAATGATAAAAATTAGTTTTTTATTCGACTTTTTAATTGTGCAATAAAAAGGAGTTTATAATGTTCTCAATTATGAATTAACAATGAAAAAGAGTTTATTCTAGTTCGAGGCTGTGTTCATGTTCTTCATTATGAATTAACATAACAAGTACTAATGGTAACACTTCTTTCTTTATTACACTAACAAAAAACCTTCGTGATTGAAGTGTAAATTATTTTTTTTATTTTCCAAACTCGGAGCCTAGCTTTGAGGAAGGTTAGGATACAAAAAAATTTTACAAAAATAAAGGTTCGATCGTTAAAAATTTGCAAATATCGATATCTCGAAAACCGTTCGACCGATTTAATTTTTTTTTTGGTATTCATGTTCAACTCATAAAAATTAATAAATATGATGTGTAGCAAGACAATTATTTTTATTTAATTTTGCCCCAATTTCATTCTCACAAACAAAATTATTTAAACTAAAAAAAATTTTTGAAAAATTTTTGGAGTAAGATCCCAACTTTCCAAAAAGATTTTTTGTGTTCACTTTTGGAACTGAAATAATTGTCCGACCAAATTAAACTTTTTGTCGTTAACAACACTGTGCTACAAAAAACACAAAATCGAATATACTTTTGAAATGAGGTAGTTAAGGTTGTAGGTCTCGTCGAAAAGATCACAAAAATGTCCATCAAACTTGCCAGACACCCTCAAATTTTAATGTTATAGTAAAAAAAACTTTTTTTTTGGGACCATTCTCACTAAACCACGTTTAACTTAAAAAGTTTTCAACCGATTTTCAATTTTTTAACTGTTTTGGATAGAAGAAGGATAGGGCTTTTTATGTGTGTGAATTAGTCTATACATATAAGAAAGATATGTATTGATTTTTTCAACAATATCTAATTTTTTTTTTATTTTTTGAAAATTTTTTGAGTTGATCGATTTTTTTCTGTTAAAGTTCGTTCAACAATATTTATATTTATAAACGTATTCTTAAAGAAAATTTAATTGTGAATACGATGAGCTTTATGTCGATAAAATCGGATAACAATTGTCAGAGTTGCGATAATTTTTCTAAAAAAGAAAATTAAGATTTTGCATGAAATTGGTGTTCGGACAACCCACACTCAAAGAAAAAGCTTCTTTATATTGATGAAAAGTTACATCAATATGATGAAATGTTACATCATATTTCGTCCAATGTAACTTTTTATCAATATGATGAAGCGGTGTCATCCGTAACAGTTTTTAATTTAAAAAATAAGAAAAAAAAAAAAAAATTGTTTGTTATTTGATTTTATTTAATTTATTTTTATTTACTTACAATTGTTTGTTATTTTTTAATTTGAAAGGCATTTTGATGATATGATGAAATGTGTCATCACTTGTTTTTTTTCAATTTCGATGACATTTTTCATCATATTGACGAAAAGCTTCATCAATATGAAGAAATTTGTCATCAAAATTGATGACAGCAGTTGATGAAACCGTGTCATCAATATGATGAAGCATTTTTCTTTGAGTGCAGGCAAAATAAAAAAAAAATAAACGAATATACTGAGAGGTCACGTATCATTATTTTAAAGGTTTTTGACCCCCTGAATTCGAATTTTACCTGATATATCAATTTATGTTAAATATCTCAAAAACCTGACGCGATAGAGCAATTTAAAGGCCAGATTCATATTCAGCGACCCAAAAACCTTAAAAAATATCATACATTACCTCTTAGGATATTTTTTTTTTTTGCCTGGGTTGTCTGAACGGCGATTTCTTGCAAAATATTAATTTTCTTTTTTAGAAAAATTATCACAACTCTGTCAATTGTTGTCTAATTTTTTCAAGATAAAACTCATCGTATTCAAAATTAAATTTTCTTTAAAACTACGTTTATAAATATAAAGGTTGTCAAAAGAACTATAGCAGAAATAAATCGATAAACTTGAAAAATTTTCAAAAAATAACAAAAAAAATAGATATTGTAGAAAAAAACAATAGATATCTTTCTTATATGTATAGACGAATTCCCACACATGGAAAGCCCTATCCTACTTCTATCCAAAACAGTTGCAAAATTTAAAATCGGTTGAAAATTTTCTTAATTACACAAGGTTTAGTGAGCAAACTCCCGAAAAAACGTTTTTTGACTATAACTCTAAAATTTGAGGGTGTCTGGAAAGTTTAATGGGCATTTTTGTGATCTACTCGAGAAAACCAACAACTTATACAATGTGACATCGGAAGTATTTTTTTACTGTAGCACAGTGTAATCTAATCAAGCTAAATTATGTATAATAAAAATAAAAAAAATAAAAATTGAAATTTTTTTTTTATTGTGTGAAAAAATTTTTTTTCAAGACTCAAAGTTTAGGGCCCGTAATGACCCCTAAACCTTAATGAAAAAATAATTTAAAAAAAAATCATGTGTTATTTTTTCACGGTGCTTAATATATATTCCGGGTGGCCAATACAAAAATCAAAAAAAAAAAAATTCCATATATGAACCAGCCTAATGTACATTAGAGCGACTCAAAAAAAAAAGTGATTTAGTTACCCCTCTGAAAATAAAGCTTGATATGTTTTATGATGATTCCCAAAATATTTTGGTTCTAGCGTTGACCATCCGTGAGCTGGACCATTTTTAAAAAAGGTCCTTTTTTCAGTTTTTCGAATTTTTTTGTACTTTGCTCCAAGACGACATAAATAAAATTTGGTGTCATCGAAAAGAGTTTTTGACGCAGCATCCAATGGTATATAAAACTTGACCACTTGCGACCTGCAAATTGCGATATTTAACTAAATACATATTTTCGTTTCGCGTTTTCATACAAATTCTACGTATTTGGAAATAATGTTCTGCTTTTTAAATTGAATCTGTTTTAAAATAATGTTAATTTATTTTTTTTTGTAATTATTCACATAAAACGCGAAAATCGCGATTTATTAATCTTTTTTCAAATATAGGCAATATGGGTATCAAAATTTTTCATTTATAATAACCTGATGATAAGTAAAAGATCTGTTTTCAAATCGAGGATGCTGTGAGATAAATTTAAGTTCTTAAATATTAATTTTTTAACAATGTTCTGCTTTTCAAATTGAATCTGTTTTAAAATAATGTCAATTTATTATTTTTTTTTTATTATTCACATAAAACGCGAAAATCGTGATTTATTTTACATATGTTTTTTAATATAGGCAATATGGGTATCAATTTTTTTCATTTTTCAATTATAATAATCTGGTGTTCTGTTAGTAACTAAAAAAATAAAATTTGAATACATAAATATATCTCACAGCATCCTAGATTTGATCTTTTGCTTATCACCAGATTATTATAATTGAAAAACGAGAAAAGTTGATACCCATATTGCCTATATTAAAAAAAGAGAAAATATATCGCGATTTTCGCGATTTATGTGAATAATAAAAAATAAATAAACATTATTTTTAAACAGATTCAATTTGAAAAGCAGAACATTGTTAAAAAATAATATTTAAAAACTTAAATTTATCTCACAGCATCCTAGATTTGAAAACAGATATTTTACTTATCACCAGGTTATTATAATTGAAAAATGAAAAATTTTGATACCCATATTGCCTATATTTGAAATAATAAAAAATATATCGCGATTTTCGCGTTTAATGTGAATAATTACAAAAAAAAAAAATAAATAAACATTATTTTAAAACTGATTCAATTTGAAAAGCAGAACATTATTTCCAAATACGTAGAATTTGTATGAAAACCCGAAACGAAAATATGTATTTAGTTAAATATCGCAATTTGCAGGTCGCAAGTGGTCAAGTTTTATATACCATTGGATGCTGCGTCAAAAACTCTTTTCGATGACACCAAATTGCATTTATGTCGTCTTGGAGCAAAGTACAAAAAAATTCGAAAAACTGAAAAAAGGACCTTTTTTAAAAATGGTCCAGCTCACGGATGGTCAACGCTAGAACCAAAATATTTTGGGAATCATTATAAAACATATCAAGCTTTATTTTCAGAGGGGTAACTAAATCACTTTTTTCTCTTCCATACAAGTTGAGTCGCTCTAATGTACATAGTACCTTAAATTTTTTCTTTGTAATATTTTTTCAATCCACGTCACAAAGCGGGCGGGAAAAACCCGACATTTTCAATTTTATGGGTCCAAATGCAGGACTTTAAACTTTTCTTGCACAAAAGTGTTTTATTTTTTAAACAAAAATACAACAAAAACATTTTTTTTAAGGTTGGTTTAATTCTACAAGGGGGAACTTTTTTCCCCCCTAGACTTATTTTGCCCATTAACGAACTGAGTCTGTCTATGACCATGAGACATATTCGTTCAGGACTCTAGCGGTTCACTCAAAATTTGATACGCTTAAAACCAAAAAAATCTGAAAGCTACTGATGAGAGAGAAAAACCAGGGTTTGGTCTGATTGTTTAGGCTTAACAATGAATTTTTGATAACAGAACGCTTTTTGTAATGACTATATCTCGAAAACTGTTCAATATTTTTCTTGAGTGTCTTCGTCAAAGTTGTGGCTCGTAAACTGCCCAACAAAAAAGTTTCAAACATTTATTCAAAAAAAATCCACCTTCATGATCAAAAACTTAAAAATGTAAAAAATAAAATAGTATTTTTTAAATTTAAAAGAATTTGGACATGAAGGTGGAATTTTTAAATAAACGTTTGAGAATTTTTTGTAGGGCAGATCAAGAGCTACAATATTGCCGAACACACTCGAGCAAATTTGTGAATATTAAACTCTAAGCCTAAAACTTCAAACGCCAATTTTAAAAAAAACCTTAGTCAATCAGACCAAACCCAGCTAGGGTTTTTCTTCCCTTATCAGTACCTTTCAGTTTTTTTTGGTCCCAAGCGTATCAAAATATTTAGGTTGCAAAATAATGCATAGTGTAATATGTATTCTTTATGAAGTCCCCGACCGATATTTCGATGCGTTACAAACGGAATGACAAAGTCAGTATGACCTCATACTGTGGTTGGAGGGTATACAAATTTGTGAGTGTATTTTTCTAACATGTTTTTGTGATTTTTTCTGACTTTTTATACGAAATTTAAATGAAAAGTAAAATATTTATTTTATATTTATTAAAATCCGCGCATTTTTATAATTTTTCATGGCTTTACAAATGTATCACAATTTAAGGTTTACTCTAACCTCCAATATTTTGTGAGAAAACTAATTGAAAACCATAAAAAATGTGAAAGTGTATTTTTTCTACCATGTGTACTACAATCAAGTAAATTAAATAAAATTTTAGTGACGGTTACATGTGACTTATTAAAAATTTGTTGTTAATGAACATTTTCATTAATGTCAGTTTAAGGTTGGAATTTTCCTTCACTTACCTGTTGCTATTTAACATTTAATCAATGAAACTTTTATTTATTCTAAAAAAACTTCATAAAACTTTTAATACAGGTTCTATGAATATTTTCATTATCTCTCTATATAGGTTTTAATTGAAAGAAACTTTAATGACTCGAGATTCATTAATCAAACGAAACCTGTCTTTGGATGACGTTGGTATCGGGGATTTTCCAATTTCCCCATCATCAGAATTCTTTAGAAAATTAGGAGATTAGTGAAAAAATATTAAATATTCATATTTCCAATAATTCCAACTTACAAGGGAAGTCTCCCTGGTGTCACACTCCGATCTTAGTCAAATTTGGATATGTTGTGCAGAACAAAAATTCATTAGACAGGTATTTTTTAGCGGTCCAAACTCATTTTTAGTGGTGACCGATTTGTACGGGAGGAAGTTGATCTTTTTCAGTTTTTTACGATTAACTCCTATTTAATCAAAATAAACATAGGCATATTTGGTACCATTTAAAGACCGGACAAAAAAATTTAATATTTTTTGACTTATTAATAAAAATATCCTAACATTTTAACATTTTACTCAATATGACGAAAAGTTTAGCATGTTTAAACACGTTCTATGCACAGTTAGGTAGGTTTTCTAAAAACCTTTCTTTTGCAATGCCACATGACTAGGTTATTCTACCTAGTGAAAATTTTCGTTTCATTTCCCCATCATTTGCACCCCCAAAATATAAATTTGGGTCGCTAGAAAAAAATGGTTGTCCATTTATATGTCTGCTCTACATAATAAATTCCACAAAGATCGGAGATGACACTTGGGAGACTTTAGTTGTTAATGAAAATGAAAACGAAAGAGAAATCTATGATATCGAAATTTTACCAGTATCACTACCAAATAAAATAGAAAGCGGGTTGGTTGATTTCTGGAATTAATATCAAGCATTAATATATAAACCTTATGGGATCAAAGACCGATTTTTTGATGCGCTAAACTTTGAATATTTGACAATTTATATTTAACTAAACAGTACGAAAATTGAAAATTGTATGTTTGGCACAAAAATGTCTTATGGTCACAGGCTGGTTAAGTTCGAAAATGGGCAAAATAGACCCAAGGGGGTAAACGATTTGACTGAAACAACCTCTGAAAAACCTCATACATGTTTTTTTTCGTATTTTTGTTACACAATGAAACACTTTTATGACAGAAGAACTGAGATTTTACCCAGGGGATTAGAAAATGCAATTTTTTGGCCCGTGCCCCTTTTGTGGGCGTGGATATAAGGAATTTATTTGAATAATAATGAAATTGTATTATTTAGGTGAAAAAGCAATACATTTGTAAATATTAATTGTGTGGGGGAAGGTGTCGCCCCACCACGTCCCGACGACTCCCCCAACAAATACGCCCATGTAACTTTTTATTTTTTTATACCCTCCACTTAGTGATAGAGGGTATATATAAGTTTGTCATTCCGTTTGTAACTCATCGAAATATCGGTCTGGGACCCCATAAAGTATATATATTCATGATGCCCGATCGATTTTAAAACATTCTAGCGATGTCCGTCTGTCCGTCTGTCCGTCTGTCCGTCTGTCTGTCTGTCTGTGGAAAATGCTGTCGCGGACAAACTATTGCACAGAGATGACTGAAACTTAACATATTTATTGAAAGTTCTCCCGAGAAGTTTGGTATTGCGTTTGAGCGATATCGGTTCAGCGGTTCAAAAGTTATGAACGAAAATGTAAGCACACCTAAAAAATTTCAGTACATTCAACATAACCTAAAAATACAAAATACTTTAATTCGGCCTCTGGTAACCAGAGTCTGGTTGACATATGTGAACATAATTGAACACCAGTACGAACATATTTTTTGACATAAAAGAAAAAAATCGCGGATTTTTTTTTTACCAAATTTTTTTTTCGCGGAAATCTTTTTAAAAATTGTTTTTTTTTTCAAAAGTAATTTTCTTTTAAATAAAGTTTTTTGCAATAATCTTTTTGAAATTGTGGAGGGTATCACTACATTCGGCAAGGCCGAATTTAACTTTTTTACTTGTTTAATATGTTTTAGGGTATAAATGATTCGGCACAGTCGAATTTGACATTTTTCGATGGTTGAAAAGTTGTTCTTAAATAAAAAAAAAAAAATTTGTAGATTTTTTTTCAAATCTAAGTTTTTTTCTGTAGGCATATAAGCCCAATGTTAACAAAATATCACAATCCGTTAATAGTATAAGTTGAACAAATTAATTATATTTTTTGGTAATTTATACTTTTAAAGTAAACATTCATGTGGAGCGAAATTATGTACTACAAAGTGCGTAACTAAATATAGATTATGCGGCGTCATTGATATGCCAGCAACCAAAACAAAAAAAATAATAATAATACGAAAAACCAATAAAATCTCAAACACTTGTTTTCTTTCAAACAAAAAAAAAATATATAAAAAATTTTTGGAGAAAATGAAAAAAAGGGAACAAAAATATTTGAAATTTTTATAAATAACCAAAACTAATGTGGGAATATGTCTGGTCTGAATCTGGTGAGTATATAAGGGTGGAGCAATTTTTAGACCAAAAGAAAACAGAAAAAAAAAAAAAAAAAATTTACAGACCCAAAAAAATAAAATTTTAAAAGGTGCTTCTAGGCACTTTTCCAGTAATATTCGAATATTAACTAATATTTTTATTTTAAAATAAAATAAAAAATTGTTTTTCACTTTGTTCGCAACTTTCCGATTTTCAAGTCAAAAAAGGAACCCAAAGACATTGCCCTACAGGTCCAATATTTGTTTGTGTTAATATTGACCCTAAACGACAACTTATACGACCCGACGATTAGAAATTCGGAAAAAAGGAAAAGTTGCTCTGCACTATTGTGCACTAGGGTGGAGCAAATTATACACTATGGTGAAGCAAATTTTCCGTTTTTCGAAGTTCAAAAACGTCGGGGTAGGAAAAGTTGTCTTTTCAATATTAACATAAAAAAACATTGGACCTTGGTTTGGGTTCCTTTTTTGACTTGAAAATCGGAAAGTTCCGAAAAATATTTTATTACTTTTTTTTTAGCTAAAAATTTTAGTTAATATTCGAATATTACTGGAAAATTGCTTTTAGGGTAAACATATTTTTTGGTCTGTAATTTTTTTTTTCTTTTCTGTTATTTTGTGCCCCAAAATTTGCTCCACCCTAATATGGATGTATAATTTTTATTGTGGATGAAGAATTTTTATTGATACTGTAAAAATACACCCAGAAAAGTTTTACAGTAACTTTTTTACGGTTATTCAAAAAGTTTTTAGTTAAAGTTGTTTTAAACGTTTTATCGTTTGTTTTTCAAAGAAAATAAAATATTGAATGATTTATACAGTTGTTAAAACAATAAACTACAAAAGTTACGGAAAAATATTTTTATCAGTTAAATTATTTGTGACTGATTATTCCGTATAATTTTACAGAAGAACGGTTTTTGTAGTTTGTTATTCAAAAAATTTAATTTTTACTCCACAAAATGAAAAATTGTAAACAGTTAAAATAACTGAAATATCGTTTGTTTTTACGGAATGTCTAGTCATTTATTAACGTTTAAAAATAACTGAAAAAGTCTGTTGTTTTAAATGAAATATAAGTAGTCCGTTTTTTAAAAGGAAAAACGATTGTTTTAAACGTTTTTTCAGTTGAATTTACTTACAAAATATTTTTAGTGTAGAGCATGTAATCTATCAAATGTTAACAGATATTAATTAAAAAGAAATTCGAGTAGTTTTAAACAAAAACAAAAAATAACATTAAAAAAAATAATTTTATTAGAGAAATTTTTAGCTTTAATAGGGAAACGAAAATGCATTAGAGAGATGTTCGATAATGATGACGATGATCATATGTTGTTAATCATAACCTGGGGGAATATGTTTTTTTTTGTCGTTATATGTAAATTAAAACCTTAATGACATACATTTTTGCTGAAAAACATGAATACACTTAACAGCAGGTGATCTTAAACTTTTAATCAAGAGTTTAAGGTGTTATCAATGGTAAAATAAAATCCGCAGAAAATTCGTAAAATGTCTTTGAATTCCCTTAAAAAAACACCTACATAACTAAATTTTGGGACACAACTTCCTTAAAAATTGCTTTTTTAACTATTAAATTTAGTTAAATTTAACTAACCCCCAGTTTCTGTAATACGAACGCCATTCGTTCGTGACGAATTTGTGTGTATTTTGTTATTGTAACAAAAACAAAATACATGCAAATTCGTCGCAGACGAATGGCGTTCGTATTACAGAAATTGGGGGTAAAAGTCTGGAAGTTTTCTTAACTGTTACACTCAAAACAATCACTCTGTTTAATTACAGAGATACTCCGCTGAGCCAGCAGAAAATATCATAGATTTCCAACCAGCAAGATTTTTGGTAATTTTACGAAGAAAACTCTGTAAAATGATTTCGATAAAAAAAACTGTAAATTTACAGAATTATCTGTAAAATATTGATAAAACCGAACAGAATTTTACTAAAATAACTCTGTAAATTTACAAAAGTTTTAAATAAATCCATTTTAGTAAAACTTCTCTGCTTCAAAAACATTAATTAAAATTAAAAAATCAAATTAATTAAAATTAAAAAAATGTTGTTAAATTTGCCCGCTTTAATGCTTCCAAATTGTAAATTTACTTTTTTATTTTTGTGAAAATTACGAGTTTTTTTCAAAATTTTTTTTTTTTTTTTACAAAGTATTTTTTTTTAAATCTGTATTTCGACAGATAACTTTGTCAAATATCTGTCGAATTGAGATTACAGTCATTTTACAGAGTATTTAACAGAATAATTATTTTGAGTGTTGGAAAAAAAACATTAGTACATGATACTGCCAATTAGTACATGATACTTACACTCAAAAAAAAACCTTGCAAAATTACAAGAAAAGTTTGTAATTTTTTTTTTGGGAGAGACGAGACTTTTCCTAGTAATTTGACAAGGTTTTTTTTTTTAGTGTATGATCCTAGACCGATATTTCGTTGCGTTTCAGAGTACCATGAATACCCTTCAGAGTACCATGAATACCCTCAACGCCCTTTTTAAGTAATAGTAAATTTTCTAACTTAAAAAAATAACAGTTTTGATTAGAAATATTTTATTTGGAGTAAACAATTTTTTTTAGTAATTTTTGTATAAAAAAAAAAATTACAAAAAATTTTTTGGGTGTAAAATTTTTTTTGATTGTAAATTTTTTTTCGAGTGTAATGCCATTTTAAAGTGATAGTAAGTTTTATTACTTAAAAAAATAACAGTTTTGATAAGAAATATTTTATTTAGAGTTAACAACTTTTTTTTTGGTAATTTTTGTAAAAAAAAATTGACAAAATTTTTTTTGGGTGTAAAATTTTTTGATTGTAAATTTTTTTTCGAGTGTAAATTTTTTTTTAGTGTGAAAATATTTTTAAGTAAAAAAAAAAATACTTTGTAAAATATTTTTTTTTGACTTTTCGATGTTTTTAAAACTTGTTTAACGTTTTTTTTAACACTTGAATTTAGGGTGAAACCAATCTGAAATTCACTGTTTTCTTAATAACTTTTAAACCACCGGAATGATTTGGCTGTAATTCAATACCAGGACCAGACCAGGAGAACGACAAATATATATGCTAAGCTTCAGCAGCCTCAGGATTGTCATTTGAAAGTTAGCGTATATTTTAACTAGAGATGGGCGCGTGAGTGATTTTTGACTCACACTCACTCACGCTCACGACAGGAGTTTTTGAATCACGCACACTCACTCACGAGCATATTTTTTCTACTCACACTCACTCACAATCACGTGAGTAAATTTAATACAACTCACGTGCACTCACGCAAGCTTCACTCACACTCAAGTTGACTCACACTCACGAAACTCTTATTTATACAAAAAAAAAAATTCAAAAACTAAAATTTCAAAAATCTTTCAAAATTTTCAGAAAAATTTAAAGTTTAAAAAAGTAAAATTTCACTTTTTTTTCGGGACGAAATCTTAAGTTAAGCCAAATTTTACAATTTTTATGTTCTTTTTTTGGTATGAAAGGAAATAACTAAAGAAAATAAATGAATTCAGTCACACTTACGCGTGATCACGCGTGAATCACGTGAATCACGCTCTAATCTGCTCATGTGCCCATCTCTAATTTTAACCACTAAATTCGCGGAAAACCTTTGTCGAATTTGACTCTTTTGCTTATAACTTTTAAACCAATACCGCTGGATTACAATACCAACCTGCATATGTAAATGACAAACATATGTGCAAATGACAGACATGTTTGGAAACTAGAGATGCGCGCGTGACTCGAAATTTTCGTGATTTACGCGTGATAGTAAAATTTATTTTAACTCACGTGATCATGAGTGCGCGTGATTTGAAAAAATAGTTTCGTGTGCGAGCGTGCATGAGTAATGTTTGTTTCGTGAGTCTGCGTGATTGTTTTGTACTGTTTAAAACAGAAAACAAGTGAAAAAATCGTCATTATATTGAATATAGAGGGTAATTAATACAAAATTGTGATTTTTGTGATAAATATTGATTGTTTTAAGGAAATTAAATAGTTTTTGTGCAAGAAACCGAAAAAAGTAAAAAAAAAATTTGTTAATTTTAATTTTGTGAGTCTTCGTGAGCGTGAGAAAAAATTTTATTTACTCAAGTGAGCGTGCGTAAATGTGAGAAGAAAAAACAATTTCGTGCGTGATCGAGCGTGAGCAATATTTTAATTTCGTGAGCGTGAGCGTGCGTGAGTCAAAATTCACTCACGCGCCCATCTCTAGTGGAAACCTCAGTAAAGTCAGCGTGTTTTCTACAAGAGAGACGGACGGACGGATATCGTTACATCGACTTAAAATCGATCGAGGATCATGAATATACTATATATTTTATGGGGTCCTAGACCAATATTTCGAGGTGTTACAAACGGAATGACAAACTTTCACTAGAAAGGAGGGTACAAAAAATTTTACACTCAAAAAAAAAAATTACCATCAAATTTTTTATTTTTTTTTAATTACTTAAGTTTCTTACTCAATATTTTTTTTTTTTCAAAATTTTTGAAACATGTTTTAACAATTTGTAATATTTATGGATTCGGCCTAGTCGAATTCAACTTTTCTACTACACAGAAAAAAAACAGATTAGTTGTCCCAGCAGAATTTAGACCCAACTGATTGGTATGATTGCTACAATTTTCGATTGTGATATAAAGAAATTTCGATAAACGCACAACTAAAATGTTTTCCCTATGAAGTTGCTCCTGTTTAAGAATCCCTGCAAAAACACACCAAACAAAAACACTTTATAATTTACACTTTATAAAACAATAAATACACGAATCCCTTGATTTACAGAGCAGATACACACAATTCATCTCATACAAAAAAAAGATGCATTCTTCAACGCGGTCATACCTGGGATGTCTGTATAATGTAAGTAACAATATATTTAGTTAAGGTAAATCATATTTGTTTATGCATGTGTATGCAAATCACAATTACTTCATTGCAATTAGATATTTTTTTTTCTTTGGAAATATAAGCCATTAAATAAAATTCCAAAAGAAACTATGAAACTGGATAGTTGAATGAGTTCATGTTATAAATGTTAACATTGTAGTTTACATATGGACTAAAGTACAGTAGCTAACTATATTGTAATCATTAAGTTAATGAACAAGGTTTTATAAAAAAAGAGAACTTTAGCAAGATCGTGCTTAATTTGAAAATTCTCAAATCATATTTAATAAAATAAAAATAAACGCAACAAAAAATTTAACAATAAATATTTTTATTCGGAAATTTGTCAAAAATGTTGTTATGGGGACTAACAACCATTTCTTTCAAAGTTTAGAGCTAGATTTTTTTTACACTCATTTGAAGCAGGTGAACTTTTATTATAATTATAATAATAATTGCTTGAAAATTGTATAAGTGGCGTATGCTTAATTTTTTAATTGCCTTTAAATAACAATCGCACGCAAAGGTGCACTGAGGTTTATTTTTAATAATTTGGCTATTCAGTAAGAAGAAACTGGACCGATTGCAGCGTAATTAATACCGGGCTTAAGTTTGGACGCATATCCAATTAGGGCATCACCAGGGGCCCCTAAAGTAGGACATGTTTAGTACAAAAAAACTTTAAATGCTTTAAAATCACCAACTTTAAATGCGTGTTAAAAAAAATCTAACAAAGCCTTGAGTGTTTTGTTATGTAAAATGTCAACTTTCATTTTCTTTTGGTTTCATCCTATTCCGATTCGGAAACTTCGATTTTGTATCACTGTGTTATTGGCTTAAACCCAGTGCTTTGCTAGTACTTGTTTTACAAAACTATCAATTCTTGGATGGAAAATTTCTATAGAAGAACTTTGTAAAACAACTGTTATATTCTTAATAATATTAATACTTTCTTTTAACATTAACTACCGATTATATTTCTTTAAAGCATGCTTTCAAACTTGTCCATTTATTGTAATACCACACTTTGTTTTTTCCTCAAGTTTTTCAGTTATTTAATTTCCTGATTTAACAACAAATGCTCAAAATTGTTAAGTTTCTTCAGGTTTTTGTTTGGTTTTATTTTTTATTTTTGTTATTGCATTTAATGTTTTTATATTTTTAGTGTCAGCATGATAATTAACCAGCATAAACAGTTTATTAAATTAAAAAATATAAACTTTAAAAAAAGTTAATTATAGTACATAAAGTTTTCTAAGTACTAAAAAAAAGTAATTTTGTTTTCGTTACTACTCTAAAAAAAACGATGACAACATAATTTGTAATCATTTTTCTACAGACAATAAAAGTGGAATTTAAATGTTTCGTTTCGTTTGTAACAAAGCAATTTATACTTTAGGCGACCAATAACCCCGATGATGTCAACTTTTTTTTGACAAAAAAGAAATATATAATTGAGAGTGTTAAATTTGGCTTTGCCAAATATTTATACCAGCTCACACAAAAAATTTGTTAGAAATTATCTCAAAATTTCTTTCCCTTGACTCTTTCATAGAGCTTGAGACAATCTTGCATTTAATATTAATATTTTTCAAATCCCATCATTTTAACCCGTGGCGCCCTTTGATCAAAGGTTTGGTTTTTTAGAAAATTTTCACCAAAAACTCTAAACTTTGATCAGAGATTAAATCTCGCAATTTATTTAATTTTTATTCTTTCATTTTTCAAAAATCCAAAATTTTGGTGAAAATTTTACAAAAAATAAAAACTTTGTGAAAAGGAGGGGGGGAAGACAGTGCAATTTTTTAGTTTTTGTCTTTTATCTCCTATATTATGCAAATAAACCTAGTCATGTTACATACCAAATGAATGGTCTTTGGAAAACCTATCTACGTGTGCTAAGAACGTGTCCAAACATGCACAACTTTTCGTCATATTGAGTAAAATACCAAAATTTTAGGAAATTTTTGTTAATAAGTCGAAAAATATTAACTTCTTTGACCCGTTGTTAGCACCACGAGATAGGTATTTTTAATACCTTTAATCTGATACCACACATGTCTATATTAATTTTGTATAAATAGGCGTAAAGCGTAAAAAACTGAAAAGGTCAATTTCCACCCATAAAAATCGACCCCCCCTAAAAATGAGTTTGGGCCGCTAAAAAAAAATATGTGTCGAATTAATTTTCGTTCTCAACAACATATCCAAATTTCATGAAGATCGGAAGGTGACACCAGGGCGACTCCCCTTGTTAGAAGGTCATTAAGAAAAATAAGAAAAAGTGAATTCAAATGAAACTCATTCGATGAGAACCCATATATAACAACACATATTGAGCGGTACCTGAGAAAACTCGATAAAAGGCAAGAGAAATCACTACTAACACCAAACGCAATAACCCAGTTGGCCAAAACGTCGTAGACGACGCTGTCTTCAACGATTTCGTAAGTGATAGTTAAGAATTTGTCGTTCAAGACATGTGTCGATTTAATTTTCTCTAACGACAATACAACGGAAATATTCGCTAACGACTAGCTGCATGACAAAATACTCAACTGGTCTTGTGTACAGGGCTGCCATATTTTCCGATTTATCGGCATTTTGCCGATTTTTTGCCTCAAAATTATCAAAGTGCCGATTTGCCGATTTTTGCTCCAAAAATGCCGATTTTTCGATCAACTCAAAAACACGGTCGCTTTTTATACTTTTTTTTGGTTTCCTGCTATAAATTGGATAAATTTACGAAAATTGCTCAGTTATACCTAAAATTATTGGAAATCTATCCAATTTATAGTAGTATATAATTTGAATTTGTAGAAATTTACCCAATTTATAGTAGGAAACTGGACTATTTTTTTTAAAGTGTATGTATGTATATAAGTTTGTCATTCCGTTTGTAATACCTCGAAATATAGGTCTAGAACCCAATAAAGTATATATATTCATGGTCCTAAATCGATTTTAAGTCAACCTATCGATATCCGTCCAACTGTCTGTAGAAAACACATTTTTTTTCGCTTATCATTGGGGTAAAAAAAATTGTCTGTGGGTCTCTTTTTTATCTTAAAAAACGGAAAATCTGAAAACGAATATTTTTGATTTTTTTGCTGAAAATATTAGTTAATATTAGGACATTACTGAAAAATAATTTTTATGATAATCGAAATTTTTTTGGTCTGTAAAAATTTTAATTTTTTTTTTTTTTTTTTGCGAAAACAAATTTATAAATTTTGTAGTGACCAAAAATGGTTATTTCTGATTGATTTTTATGTTATTAAATATATTATATGCATATATTAATGCTAAATTGTTCTCTTTTGTTATTATTTGTCAATAGAAATGTAATTTATTGTATTTAAAATGGTTATTTTTCATTTGCCGATTTTTTGCCGATTTTTTAAATTGAAGTGCCGATAATGCCGATTTTTTTTGGAAAATATGCCGATTTTTCATCAAAATCATCTGGCACCCCTGCTTGTGTATCATCCAGTTGGAGACAAGTTAAGCGACAAAATCTAGTACTTGTCGTGTATAGAAAATATATTGAAGACAAGATGACCGAAAATGTCTTTAAGTTGTCTTCGGCCAAACTTGGTTCACGACAAAACAAGCGACAATCTCTCATATGTGTCGTGAATTTAAATTCCGTTAACGACAAGATGAGCGATAATGTCTTAAATATGTCGTCAGTTGATGCCGATTGAAGACAATATGAGCGACCATATCTTTATGTTGTCGTCATCCAAACTATGTTGACGACAATATAAACGACAATTTCATTTAGTTGTCATATATTGTTCATGGTTTACGACAGGCTGACCGACAATATTTAATATTTGTCGTGTACTAAACTCCATTGACGACAAATGAGCGGCAATATATGAAGATTGTCGTAAATCTCACTCTCCGTTGACGACAATATAAGCTACAATTTCTTAAAGTTGTCATATATTGCTCTTTGTTTACGACATACTGACCGACAATATTTAATACTTGTCGTGTTGTCGTGTCCGTTGACGACAACGTAAGGTTGTTGAGAGAAAAAAAAAACAAAATAACGGCACCATATTAACGGCGATAATAAAAAGCAAATGTAAGTATAAAATATTTAGTTATGTACAAAAAGCTATCGAAGAAGGTGCAAATTCAGAATCGTGTTCTTTTAATAATTTAAAGTTAAAGTTATTAAAAGTTTTAAATGGAACGACAAAAAATCAAATGGATCTTTAAATATCAAATGGAATCTTCAACTTTTAATTAATATATTATTATTTGTTTATTTTTTACTATATTATTTTTTACTTTATTATTTTTCGTTTCTTTTTTATAACAATTAACAAATATGAAATTAAATAAATTTTAATAAAAAAAAAAAAATTGCTTTTATTTCACTGAAGAAATTGCCCCTCATAGGGTCGTGGACGACTTAATGGGGGAAATTGTCCTTCACATTGTCGTCGATGACCGTATGAGGGAATGTGTCGCCAGTACGGTCGTCAACGATTATATAGCAGACAAGGTCGCCTATATGGTCGTCAACGATAAGATAGAGCATACAGTCGATGAGTTGGTCATACACGACCATTTGGAGGAAGTATTCGCTCATATCGTCATCGCAAAAATTCACGACACTCTGAGCGACAGTGTCGCTCATCATGTCTTGTATGATTTTTGGATCTTTTGTGTGAGAGTGTCGTTCACGACTTGTGTGGACTGTCATCCATCTGTCGTCAACGATTTACAAGGGTCGTGCACCCGTCGTCTAAGATGTCTTGAAGACAGAGCCAACTGGGAAGCTTTGAAACGTGTGCACCATGTCACACACGAAATATATAGAGCAACCACTTGCTTTTACCAAATTGGTGAATAGCACGACTCCAACGTTCCAAAAGAAACGCTGACAGGTTTCGCCTAGAGCGACTTCTAAATTAAACTCATGTTATTACCTGTTTTAAGACAAACAAACTAAAAAAAATATATTTTGAGTATAGATACTCTAGCTCGAAGTCATTTTTCTTTATCTGAAACTTTTTCTATACGAAAAATGTCTCAGAATCTGAAACGATATGAAAAATATTTTAGTATCTGAAATTTTTTCTATACAAAAAATGTCTCAGAATCTGTGACAATCTCTTTACGAAAAATGTTTTAAAATCTGAGAATATTTTTGTACGAAAATGTCTCAGTATTTGAGATTTTTTTTATACGAAAAACGTTTCAGATCTGAGACTTCCTCAATACGAAAAATGTCTCAGAATCTGAGACTTTATCTTCACGAAAAATGTCTCAGAGTCTGAGACTTTTTCTATGCGAAACATGTTCTAGAATCTAAGAATTTTTCTATGCCAAAAAACGCCTCAGAATCTGATACTTTTTTCATACGAAAAATGTCTCGGAATCTAAGACTTTTTCTATACGAAAAATGTTATCTATACTAAAAATGTCTCGGAATCTGAGACTTTTTATATATGAAGATTGTCTCAGAATTTGTGACCTTTTCTATAAAAAAAATTCCTCGGAATCTAAGACTTTTTCTATACGAAAAAATGTCTCAGAATCTGAGACTTTTTCTATATGAAGAATGTCTCTGAATCTGAGACATTTTCTATACGAAAAATTTAAAAGTTCGGGAATTCCCAAACACTAATATTGATGCAACATATATCTGGTTATTTTGCCGGTTTTTCACCAGCGAACAGAATACGTCTTCAGCAAATTTTTACATGAAGTTTGACAGGTTTTCACGTGAAAAAACGAAATTTACTTATTGTTAGATGGAATCAATAATTTCATTCCCTGCAAAATCACATTTACATCACATTAAGCTTAGCCCAGCAAGCCTTTTCATAAACAAAAACGGAGCCCTTCATTTCTAGTTTTGAAGCACTACGAAGGTCCGAAAACTAAACGGGTGCAGAAATGAGGTTATGATCTGAGTTTCCGAAAGGCGCAAGTAGTATTTGTCAGGATGCGAAGTGAGAAAATGATAGAGGGTGTTACGAAACTGCCTTTGAACACACAGAATATGTGTTGGTTTATGCACAAGTTGCACAAGGTGATTGTGTGAAGTGAAGTGCTCAACATATCGCTCCTTTACTTGTATAGTGTCACAACTCAAAATATTTGATTTTGCAGAAAACCCGTTTAAAGTTTACTATTGAAACTGGGTTTTAATTGAAAAAGGCGGTACATAGAAAATGTAATAATGGCGCGTACTCTTCTCAAACGGTGAGTTTAAAAGACATTAATACGATCTTTTGACACAATATAAAGCATGATATAACGAATAATTCTGCATTATTAACTCAAAAAACGCATTTTTTGAGTTATGACACTATACAAGTAAAGGAGCGATATAAGCTTTCGGAAGTTGTATGGCTACACCATTTTCAAATGTATTTCAGATATAGTCAATTGTATTTCAGATTTTCCATATGTATTTCAGAAATAGTCAATTTTATTTCAGATTCATCCAAATGTAATTCAGAAATACACCATTTTTAATTGTATTTCAGATTTCCAAATTGTATTTCATAATTAATTTTATTTCTGATTCGTCCAATTGTATTTCAGAAATAGTCAATTGTATTTTAAATTTATCCAATTGTACTTCAGAAATTGTCAATTGTATTTCAGAAATTAGTGAAGTGTACTTCAGAAATAGTTAATTGTATTTCAGAATAGGCAATTGTATTTCAGAAATTTCCAAATGAATTTCAGAAATCAATTTTTTTTTCAGATATTTTCAAATGTAATACAATTGTTTATTCTGAAATACAATTCAAAATTTCTGAATTACAATTGAATATTTCTGAAAACCAGTTTACTATTTCTGAAATACAATTGAAAATGGTTTATTCAATTGTTTTTTAGAAATTAATCAATTGTATTTCAGAAATATTCTACTGTATTTCAGAAATTGTCGATTATATTTCAGAAATTTCCAAATGTATTTCAGAAAGAGTCAATTGTATTTCAGAAATTGTCAATAGTATTTCAAAAATTTTCAAATGTAATACAATTGTTTTTGGTTAAAGTTTTAACCAATCTTGACTAATTCTGACATACAATTGACTATTTCTGAAATACAATTGATTAATTTATAAAGTACATTGACTGATTCGGAAAGACCGCAAGGATTCCAGTAATGGAATCGGATACCGAGTCAAAATCGAATACTCAAAATAAATTTTTTTAAAAAAGTGCAGTTTGGTGGGTAATCCTGTATTCGGTCATGTCGAATTTAATTATACCCTACACACTCTGTGGTATAGGGTATAATGAGTTTGTGCTGATGTTTGTAACTACCCGAAATATTGGTCCTAGACATACCTTCAAGTATACCGCGATGTCCGTCCGTCCATCTATCGGTTTAAGCACGATACAGGTTGCAATTTTCACCTCCCGATATTCACATAATTCCCTCAAAATTCATAAAAATTTAAATATTTGATAAAAATTGTATTTTTAGGTGTTAAACGTGTACCTTAGTAATCTTATCAAATCGGAATATAATTGGACCATTTTTGGACTTAGTCTCCCATATAAAAATTTCGACCGATATTCAGTTAAATCGGTCTATTGACAAAAATATAAACCAATTCCACTAAAATTTCATCTTTGTGAGTTTTCTACACTAAATAAAGATCTAACAAAAGACAGATCCAATCGGTCCATGTTTGGACTTGGGATCCATTTTCCGGAAAACGCTGGTGTAGGTAGGCTTGCCAGATCGAAAATGGTAAAAAGCTTGACATTTAAAAAAAAAGCTTGATTTTTCTTGACATCTAGAAATAAAAGCTTGATTTTTTTGACATTTAAATTTTAGTATGATTTTTTTATAAAAAGTACTTTTTAATCCAATTTGACAATTTTTGTGAATTTGAGACTAAAAAAAATAATTTTTTAGTTTTTTTTTTGTGCCCCAAATGCAAAAAAATTACTTCATGGCTTCGAAGGGTTAACAAAAATAGTGTCGGGACTTAGAAGATTTTTGATTTCTGCCCTGAAGCATTTTTAACGAAATTTTTTAGAAAAAACTAATATTTTTTAAAGCATTTCTGATCAGTGCAAAAAAAAAATCGTATAATCAAAAATCGGTCATTTTCAAAAAAAAATCTTAAAATTTTCTGAGAAAATGTGGTGACCGTGTTTAATGAATTTTTATAATCCAAATGCAATTAAAAAAATTTCAAACCAAATTTTGTGGGACTTCGATATAGCTGTTCTAAAAAGAATCAACAAAAATTTTTTGTTAATTTCAGCAAATTTTAAATACGTTCTGCAAAAGTTTTCTAAATTAAAAAAAAAATGGAATCGGCTAATTTTAGGGTAATTTTTTAAGCTTTGTTTGCTATCATTGAAATTTTTTATTGACGTTTCAGAAATATACTTTTTACAGAATGCTTAAAAGGAATCAGTCGTTTGGTAAAAGTGGCACTACCCAAATTTATCGCATAACTGCAATGATATAGGAAAAATCAGTTTCATAAATTACTTTTCTCGCATATTATTTATGAAATAAAGGAGACATTGGTACACCTAGTGGTAAAAACATAATTATTTTTGAAAATGATTTTTAATTTGTATTTATTTACATTAAAAGAGCTTTAAAATAAACTATTCTTGATTTTTCTTGACAATTTAGTGGATAATTGTCTAAAATTTCCTTTTAGCTTGACAAATGACATTTTGGCTTGATTCTTGACACGTTCTAAAAAAGCTTGACAATCAAGCCAAACCAAGCCCGTCTGGCAACCCTAGGTGTAGGGTATCATATGGTCGGTCTTAACCGACTATAACTTTCTTACTTGTTTTTTACTTGCTTTATTTTTAAAACATTTTATCGCATGTCATTTTTTACTTCTGATGATAAGGGGTTTCCCCATTAACTGCAATTCTGTCGTTTTTTGAAACAAAAACAATTGTTTTTTAAAAATATTGTTGCAATGACATCATGTAGGGTAAAAATAATTCGATACCGCCAATTTTCAAATTCTTACATTATATTTCAAACCACTTTGTTTTCATCAAATGAGTAAAAAAAAAAAACTAATGACAGGTAAAAATGAGACAAAAAAAAGAAGAAGAATAATAAATAGATCCATGTTAATTACTAAATATGGCGGAGGCTTAAGGCAAAAACAAAAGTTACAAGAAACAGTCAACTACGAGTAAATAGTACTTTGTATTCATGACAATAGTCATATTAAAGCTCAGCAAACAACAAATGTTAATATTTGCTTTCTCAGCTTAAATAGAGTTTTGAAAAAAAAAGTAGAAAACACTTTAATACTCAATTATGGCAAAATATTTCGAAACACAAAAAAAAAACTTAAAAACAATAAAAAATACTTAAAGTCACATTAAAGTACAAGTTCGGTTCTATTTTTTTTTTTTTTTTAATTTTTATTTAATTTGTAAACTTTTTAAATTGATTTCAAATATCTATTTACGAAAATTGTTTTATTTATTTGTACTCAATTTACATTTTAGTTCTTTTTTTTATGTTTATTGTTTTTTGTCTACAGTAAATTTTTGTTTTTATTTTTTAATTTTTTTTTTTAACACTCACACGCGATTTTTGTTTGTGCTCACGTTTTGTTTATGTGACGATCTGCCATACCTTCCCCAAAAAATAATAAAGCGTTTATTATTGTTGTGTACTCGTTATGAACAAAAAATAAAACTTGTTTTGCTTTTTTTTTGGAATTCTGTTATTCCAGTTGTATTTTGTTTGTTAATTTCTTCTTCACTAAATTTTTTATTGTTAATTTTTATTTTCGTTTTTGTATTTTTTAGAATGCGATATCTTAACTTTTTACGAACTCACGCAACGAAAAGCTAAATACCAACTGAATGAAAATGCGGCATCAACACGATAAGTTTGCTGCTGCTTGTGATGTTGTTTTTTTTGCTGATCACTGTCATTGTGTACACTCCACTGATCACAAAGCTCCCCGAATGTGTTTCATGTATGGTGTGTGTTGCCAGATAATAGGGATATTTCCCTTAAATTGAAGTAATCTCTTAATTTTGAGTTTGAGATTTGCAAAAGTTTGCACTCTAATTACGAAGTGGAACGAAAATATTAATAATCTTCGTAACGTATGAGTAATAGAAATTACTGCGTTTAACTATTGCTCATACGCTTAGATGTTCTCAGAATAAAATAAGAGAATATTTAAGAATTTTACGGTACACTGATAGAAGTTTGTACATGACAATAATCATGCGCGGGTACAAGGGGGGTGGGAAAAGGGGGGTGGGAAAAGGGGAATTTCCCCCCCAGACCAAATTTCAAAAAGACAAAAAAGAGGAAAAAAAGGAAAAGAAAGAAAAAGACAGAAAAAGAAAGAAAAAGAAAGACAAAAAGAAAGAAGGAAATTTTCTAAAAAAAATTTCCGAAGAGAAAAAACCTCGAAATCCGAAAATTTTTCATAAAGAAATTTTTAAATTTTTATAAGGAAAATTTTTAAAGGAAAAATGTCACTTAATCTGAAAATTTTCTGTGAAAAAATATCTGTCAATCAATTATAATGAAACTCTAAATTAGTGTTATGAAAAATTACGTTGAAAGGGAACCTATGTAGGGTCTGATTGAATTAATGAAACAATTATCATAAAACGTAATTGCAAGAACAAGTTTCATTAAATTAATGAAAATTTTTCATACAAAATATAATTTATGAAAACTTTTCTTAACTTTAATGAAAAAAATATTTTATTCTTAATTATTTCGTCAAATAAATGCTACTTTTTATTTTTTAAATGAAATGTTTTTATTGAATTTTATGTCCGGGATTTTGAATTTTTTTTTCGGGAATTGTAAAATTTTGCCAAATTTTTCCTTTAAAAAAATCTCTGGGATTTGGAAAATTGTAAACAATTTTGTAGAGACATACCAAATTTTGAAATTTGCAAGGTTTAAGAAGTTTTGGGGGTGTCAGAGGAGGACGTTGGGTCATCTTCTCTTAAAGTTAAATGTGAAAAATTCATTTGTTATGATATTTACGGTTAGTAATTTTATCGTTAGTTTTTATTATTGCAACCTAAACACGAACCTGTCATCAAAAAAGTTGTATTGAATCGCCTTCTCGAGATATAGGCATTTTCAATTTTTTTGGACCAAGCCCTTAAAACAGAAAAATTTTTTAATATTGGAAAAGTTATTCATATTTTTTTTATTCGAATTCCCAATAAAATTACCTAACTTTTGCAAGAAATTCGGACTCGATACGATCAAGGATACTATCAGGACATTATTAGCAGAATTAAAATGTCCTTTTTTGGTTATGTCTTTATAAGTATCAGAATTTTGAGAGAAACTTCCTGTTAAAAGCAGATATGTAAAGTAGACACTCCAATAAAAAGAACCTGTGGCTAAAATCCAAAATCCATTGAGTATATCCAGAAATTTTTGCAAAAGAAGTCAAAATTTTAACCAAATTTTCATATTTTTTTTTTTCAGACATTTTTTGTTCCAATTTTTATAATTTTTTGTTAAAATTAAAAAAAAAAAAATAATAAAACACATTTCCTAAAGTATTTTTGCCTCCTTAACACGAATCTGACATCAAAAAAATAGTATCAAATCGCCTTCTCGAGATATAGGCATTTTCAATTTTTGTGGACCAAGCCCTTAAAACCGACAAATTTTGAATATTGGAAAAGTGTATGTTAAAGTTATTCACAAATTTTTTATTCGAACTCCCAATAAAATTACCCAACTTTTGCTGGAAATCCGGACTCGATACGATGAGGGATACCATCAGGGCATGTAAGGAAGTTGGAAATGTCCTTTATTCGTTTTATCCCTACAACTATCCAAATTTTTGAAGATATTTTCCGTTTAATGCTTATATGTAAAAAAGACACTGAAATAAAGAGAACGTGGGGTTAAAATCTAAAATCCGTTGAGTTTATCCGGAAATATTTGCAAAAGAAGCCAACCTTGTTCGTTTTGAGGTCTTAATCCGCAAAAAATTAAAATACCAGATTCGTGTTTAGGAGGCAAAAATACTTTAGGAAATGCGTTTTAATTTTTTTTTAATTTAACAAAAAATCATAAAAATTGGAACAAAAAATGAATTTCGACTTCTTTTACAAATATTTCTGGATATACTCAATGTATTTTGGATTTTAACCACAGGTTCTCTTTATTGGAATGTCTTCTTTACATATCTGCTTTGAACCGGAAGTTTCTTGCAAAATTCGGATACTAGTAAGGACATAACCAAAAAAAATTACATTTTAAACTTTCTTTTAATGTTCTGATGTTATCCTTGGTCGTATCGAGTCCGGATTTCTTGCAAAAGTTAGCTAATTTTATTGGGAATTCGAATAAAAAAAATATGAATAACTTTATCATACACTTTCCAATATCAAAAAATTGGCTTTTGTGAGGGCTTGGTCCACAAAAAATGCAAATGCCTATACAACGCTGTGATACTTTAACCGTCTCTAAAATAAAATTCCGATGGAATCCTGCAATGCGCCGACACGCGAATATTTTTTTGGTCTCCTCTACCAGAATCTATCGTCGGAACCCCGTATTGTTTTTTAGTAGGAATTTACACACAGACTTTTTTCCTTGTTTTTTTTTTCAATTCCCTCTTGAAATTTCTTTGTTCTCTTCTCTTATTCTACTTCTTTTGCCCACAAACTCGAATGCAGTAGAAGACATGCAAGAAAAAAAAAAACCGTGTGTAAATTCCCACTTAGTGTCGTACTTTGTAATTACACCGTCCGACAAATTAAAAATTTTGATACAAACCTAAAAATTCTAGGGTAATCGAATTGGTGAGGTGATTTTTTGGGAGTTTCAGCTCTCAAAATGGGAATAGGAGGAAAATATATTCTGGCAACACTCTTTCTACGTACAATTATTATTGTTTTGTTGCTGTTCACTTCGTTGTTGGTTTAGTTAAGTTTGGTTAAAGACAAAGAGTGGAAAACAAAATAATTATAAAGGTGTGTGTTGTGCAATTTTGTTGTTGTACAATTTTATTGTTATAATGATATGAGAGGAAGAGAGAATTTTTTACACTGAAAGAAAATTGGGAATTTTTTGAATTAATTTTCACTCAACCTACACTGAAAAAAAGACATAGCTAAAATTTAGAATTTCTTTGAAAATTGTTCATGAATTTTCCTAAAATCTAGTTAAATTTAACTAAAAAATGGGAAATTTTCCTAACTATGAGGAAAAAATTTAAGTTCATAAACTTATAAATAGTTCATAGTCTTTTTAAACGGACTTCTTATATACGAGTCATTCCACACCAACTGTTCCACTACAGAAAAACCATGGTGGTTTCAATAGGATATCATTTGCAAAGTATTCGCCCTTAGGGCAATATTTAATAACAAAAATAAAATTTAAGATTTTTCAAAAAGTGGGCCTTGGAGGCATGGTCAAAAATTTAAAATTTCAGAATTTTTTGCCTAAGTATCTTTATTTCAATATTTATGCCAATAAAATGAAACACAGTGATGTCTTTAAAATAAAAGTTTTTTATAGATTTTTGTATGGGCTATCGATTAAAAAAATAAAAATTGGAAAATTTTCAGAAGAAGTTCTGATTTTTTTAAATTTAAACTTAAACTTTATTTATCAAAAAACATGCCACAATTTTATTTCTTTTTTAAATGTTTAAAAATTAGTTAAGGTGTATATCTATCTGTTCTGAAATTTTCGAAGATGCTTTTTCCTTGTTTTCGAGAAAAAAAAAGTTGAACATTGCACTATGCTTTTAATTTACAATAATGGGGTAAATTACATATGCGAATGAGTAATATTAACTCTTAAAAAACATTTTAAATAGCGATGTGATCGTGGGTAAGTTTTTTTTTACCATCACGCACTCTCACCAAGCAAATTATTTTAATCAAGCATGATCATTTATTTCGCTCACGGTTAGTCACGCTCACGTGAGTATCGTGCCCGTGACAACATTTTTTCTACTCACGTGAGCGTGCGTGAACGTGAGTAAAATTAAAAATAGTGCGTGATTAAAACTTTTCCTTCGTGAGCGTGCGTGATCGTCAAAAAAAACTCACCCTTGAAAACATCTCTATTTTAAATGTTTTTTAAGAGTTAATATTACTCATTCGCATACGTAATATACCCCATTATTGTAAATTATAAGCATAGTGCAATGTTCAACATTTTTTTTCTCGAAAACAAGGAAAAATGCATCCCTGAAAATTTCAGAACAGATAGATATACACCTTAACTAATTTTTAAACATTTAAAAAAGAAATAAAATTGTGGCATGTTTTTTGATAAATAAAGTTTAAGTTTAAATTTAAAAAATTCAGAACTTCTTCTGAAAATTTTCCAATTTTTATTTTTTTAATCGATAGCCCATACAAAAATCTATAAAAAACTTTTACTTTAAAGACATCACTGTGTTTCATTTTATTGGCATAAATATTGAAATAAAGATACTTAGGCAAAAAATGCTGAAATTTTCCATTTTTGACCATGCCTACAAAGCAGTGTTGGCTACCGTTACCCTTTCAATACCGTTACCGATTAAAAACCCTTTAATATTGACTACCGTTACCGTTACCAATACCGAAATAAAAATTTTTAAATACCGTTACCGATAAAAAACCGTTACCTTTATTCGAATTTTTACCGGTATTATATCGGTTTTGTTTCGGTTGTATTAATATTACTTATTTTTATTTTTTTTGTGGATTAAAAACATATTAAAATATTTTTAATATACTTAGGTTGGATTACTCAATGCTCCGTTAAAAAATAACTCTCCGTTAAATTTAACTTTTTCATACAAATTTTGACATAAGGCTCCGTTAAATCGGCAGTTAGCAGCTAACTTTTCATTAAGTAATCCGCCCTTAAAATAAAAAACCAAATTTTTGTTCATTGCGATTCCAAATTAACGATTACATTCGCAATTAAATTCGAATATCGGTCTTGGACCTCATTAAGATTTTATATTATTGATAAGTGATCGATTGTATGCGATGTTCGTCTTTCCGTATGTAGATGACAAGGTACGATCCAAAATAAACGTGCTATTCTTCTGGTACGAATATAGGCTGGTTAAGTTCCGAAATGGAAAATCGGAACAGATGAAAAAAAGTTCCCCCTGAAAAATTAACTAAACCTCAGAAAAACATATTTTATTTAATTTTTTGTCTATTTGTTTAGAAAATTAAAAATTTTTATACCGTGTGAAGTGAAAGCGATTTTTTTCGGTCTGAACCTTTTGGGGGCTTGGCTATAGAAAATAAAATTAAACATTGATAAAATTTTATTATTTATGCGTAAATATAAGTAAAATTAATTTCTTAACATCTATAGCGAGAGGAAAGGATACCGCCAACCCTCCCCCTTAAAAACATCCTTTGTAACATCCTTGCCAAGTTTTTTTATGCCTGCCGATTTTTTTTAACAACAGGACAAACAATTTTGATAATTTTAACAGAGAAATGTGCTGATTTATTTGAAATCAGCAGATTTCTCTATTAAAATCAGCAGATTTTCTGCTGTCTTGACGTATTTTTCAGCATATTATCTGGATTATCCAGACAGAAATTTAGCAAACCGCGTCAATTAATTCTGAGTTAATTGATAGTATTTAATACTAGTGCAAACATCATTATGTATAGAAAAGGTACAGAATTTAACAGTTTTTATTTTTTTTATTTTTTACGGCTTTTTAACAAATTTATGACTTGTTAACACTTTATTTATAATACCGGTACGTACCGGTATTGATGTTTCGGTAACGGTTCACCGTTACCGAAATAATCGAAAATACCGTTACCTTTACCGTTATCGATATAAAAAATATATAATACCAATACCGTTACCGATACCGTTATTCGTTTCGGTTGCCAACCCTGCTACAAAGCCCACTTTTTGAAAAAACTGAAATTTTATTTGTGTTATTTAATAGTGACCTAAGGGCGAATACTCTGCAATTGATTTCATATTGACATGACATCACTTTTTTTTGCTGAACATTTGGTGTGGAATGCCTCATATGTATATGGAAAAATATTATTACTACCAAAGGAATTTTTCCCAAACCTAAGAAACATATCGAAGGCCTATATTCAAAACCCTCTATCTTCCTTTTTCACGAAAATGACTTTTTGATGGCAAAATATTCAGTAAAACGACCCTCATCTATGGTGTAAAATTCAGAACAAAAACATTTGTTTTTGCTATTTTATTTGCATTTTTGGTTTTCTCTATCTTACACAATTAATTTTTCTGAATGCAAAACCGTCTATTTTTTCCAATAATTAATTTATAAATATTTTTTGAAATAATTTCATCTTGCATGTTTTCATACTAATTTTTGCATGCTGAACATAAATTTGTCAACAAAATTCCACAACCACGATTTTGGACTGGAACCACGGATTTTGACTTAAAAATCAGCACCTGCGGACAAAAACCGTGATTACGATTTTTTTTATAAGCCGTTATCATTTATAAACCACGTTAAAAATTTACCTATGTCGTAAATAAAATCATAATAATTGATTTTTATTAAAAAGCAAAACCCTTTATCTGGTCATTTTCATTCATGTTCTTTAAATATTTTTGAGAAACGAAACCCTCTATCTATCACAAAATCCCCAATGGTGCAAAATTTTAAAAACGAATTATATGTGAGATTTAGTAGTTGATTTAAAAAAATATTGTGGAAAATCGAATTTTAATAACTCTAACAATACGCGAAATAAACAGTTTTTTGGCTCTCCTGAAAAATTGTGTTTTTTTAGATAGAGGGTTTTGAATAAAGGCCCTCGATAGATTTATTTTTTAGACACATTTAATAATATTAAATATGCGTGTATAATTAATTAATAATATTATTAATTAATTATACACGCAAAAAAAAAATTTACCAAGCGCTTGGGAGGAATCACATTAAACAAGAATTTTGCATATATAATGCGAGACTAATAACACTTTACCAAGCGCTTGCATAATTACCCAAGCAGAAATTGACGACGGTTCTAAAAAAAAAGCGTTCTGAAAGCACTGTAACAAAAAAAAAGCGTTCTCAAAACGCTATTTTCAAATGCTTTGCGAGCGTTTTTGAAAAGTGTTCTGAAAGCACTATAACAAAAACAAGTAAAAAAGTTAAATTCGGCCTTGCCGAATGTAGTGATACCCTCCACAATTTTAAAAAGATTATTGCAAAAAACTTTATTTAAAAGGAAATTATTTAAAAAAAAAAAAAATTTTTTGAAAAAAAAATTTCCGCGAAAAAAAATGTTGGTAAAAAAAATCCGCGATTTTTTTCTTTTTTTTGTCAAAAAATATGTTCATACCTGTTTAAATACCATTTGGTGTTCAATTATGTTCACATATGTCAACCAGAAGCCGAATTAAAGCATTTTGTATTTTTAGGTTATGTTGAATGTATTGAAATTTTTGAGGTGTGCTTACATGTTCGTTCATAACTTTTGAACCGCTGAACCGATGTCGCTCAAATGCAATTCCAAACTTCTCGGGAGAACTTCCAATGAATATGTTAAGTTTCTGTCATCTCTGTGCAATATTTTGTCCGTGATAGCATTTTCCACAGACAGACAGACGGACAGACGGACATCGCTAGAATGTCTTAAAATCGATCGGGCATCATGAATATATATACTTTATGGGGTCCCAGATCGATATTTCGATGAGTTACAAACGGAATGACAAACTTATATATACCCTCTATCACTAAGTGGAGGGTATAAAAAAGCAATCTCAAAGCGTTTTTTTGTAACGCTTTGCGAGCGTATTCGAAAAGCGTTTTAAGAGCTCTTTAGATTTTTTTTGGAAAAAAATTTTTAAGTTCCGAAACTATTTTTGAACAACATTTTTTTTTAAGTAAAAAAAATTATCAAAAATATTTTTAGATTTTTTTTTTTTTAATTTTCTAAGTTTCCAAAATTTTTTTTAAAAATTTTCTAAGTTTTTTGGAGTACAAAATTTTTTTTTCTTTCGGATTTCACTTTGTATCAAACAAATTATTATACCCGAACTAAAACAGAAATTCTTTACTTTGGGTTTTTAAAGCGCTTTGATGACTTTATAAAACATTCTCAAAGCACTTTTTTACATCGCTTTTAAAACGCTTTAAACCTAGCGTAGATCGATGTTATCATTCGGATCATCTGAAGGCGCTTTGAAGTTGGTATACAGAACGCTCGTACAGCCGTTAACAATTAACAACGCTTTCACAACGCTTTTGCGATTGTATTTTTCTGACTGGGTATATCTAACTTTGCAAAAGTTTACCAAAATTTCCCATAAGCTTTCATAATTTTACCAACTTTAAGGTAAAACAAACAAACGCTTGGTAAAACGTTATAAGTTTTTGCATAATATACGCAAAAATATTGTTTAACGTGATTCCTCTCAAGCGTTTAGTTAAAATTGAAAGTTTAGTTAAAATTGACTACAAATAACTACAAATTGAGGACTTCTTAAAATTTAGTTAAAAACTTCTAAGGATTTAGTTAAAACTACTTACAATTTTGTTTAAACTTCTTAGAATATTGTTTAAACTTCTTAGACATTAGTTAAAAACTTCTTAGGATTTAGTTAATACTTCTTAGAATTTAAAACTTCTTGGAATTAAATTAAAAATTTCTTAGAATTTAGTTAAAAACAAATATTTTTTTTTAGAATTTAGTTAAAAACTTCACTCAAAAAAGTATGTTAGTAAAATCAACTGAAAATGTCAGTTAAAATAACTACTTTGTAAGTTGTTTTGGGGTCAACTACACTCAAAATAAATTCTCTGTCCAATCAGCAGAAAAGTCTGCTGAAAATACACCCATTTTGAGCCATATGATAAATCTGCTGATTTTAGCAGACGCGGTTTGCTAAATTTCTGTAGTGATAACCTGGGTTGAGTCAGCAGAAAAATCTGCTGATTTCAGCAGAAAAAAACTGCTGATTTCAGCAGAAAAATCTGCTGATTGCAGCAGAAAAAACTGCTGATTTCAGCAGAAAAATCTGCTAATTTCGGAGAAATTGATGATTTAAGCAGAAAAATTTTAAATTACACCTAGTTTGAGCCAATTGATATGTTTTCTGTAAAAATATCTTTTTTCAAAATAACAGTTTTGTATAAAGATGGAAAAAAATATATATATTTAACAACTTTATAAAATTCTTAACATGAACGAACAAGAAAAAAATAACAGGATGTCGAAATAGACACACATGAAAGAATAGAAAGCAAAAATAACACAACATACACACTTATAATAAGAAAACAAAATAAAACAAATAAAAAAACACACACATGAAACAAATAAAAAAAAAAAAAAAGTAACAAAACACAAGGGTGGTTTTGAATTTTGTATTGAACGCCGTACAATGTACGGTTTGCGTGCATGAACTGAAGAACTTCTCTTTAGAGATGGGCGCTGGTCACGTGATTTGCGTGATTCACGTGAATCACGCGTGAATCACGCGTGAGTGTGAGTGATTTTCATTTCAATCACGTGATTGTGAGTGAGTGTGAGTTGAAAAAAAATCTGAGTGAGTGATTAGTGAGTGAGTCATTTATTTTTTGCGTGAGTTTGCGTGATTAGATTTTTTGATTTGCCCAATTTTTTTTTAATTTTTTGTAAAAAAAATTTTTTTGGAATTTTTTTCTTTTTTTGGTAAGAAATTTTATTGCGTGAGTAGATTTTGCGTGACTCACGCGTGAGTGTGATTGAATCTTGCGTGAGTCACGCGTGAGCGTGAGTAACTTTTTTATTACTCACGTGAATAGTGAGTGAGCGTGAGTAACAAAAAAAATTGCGTGAGTGATTAGTGAGTGATTCGATTATTTTTTGCGTGAGCGTGAGTGAGTGTGAGTCAAAATCCACTCACGCGCCCATCTCTACTTCTCTTCTTGAAAAGCAGCAACAAACTGGCAAGCTGAAAAAAATATATCTTTGTATGATTTTTTTTGTTTGTGTTCTTTTGCATTATATATTATTAAAGCTTTTGTGATGCATTTAAGCGGGAGCTATTTATATTCGTCTACTTTAATTTTTAGATAGTGACATTTGATTTTTATTTTTGCGAGACCGACATTTAAAAAATACTTAGAAAAATATAACAAAAAATATTTGTAAAATTAGCAAAATAATCTGCTGAAAATCTGCACAAAAACTTTGTGAAACTTCGCAGACAGGATCAGCAAAAGTTCTGCAAAATTTCTGTTGTTTTCAGAAATTGAATAGCAGAGAATTCTGCTAAAATATTCATTTCAGCAGAAAAATCTGCTAAAAATTTGTTATTCTAAATTGAAAGTCATTTTACAGATTTTTTGACAAAGGTTTTCTTTTGAGTGTACTTTTTCAGTTAAATCAACTAACAATGTTAGTTATTTTAACTGACAAAAAACAACTGACTTATGTAGTAAAAACTACTTACATTTGTAGTCAAAATAACTAACATGTAGTAAAAATAAAATAATCAATATACATATTTATATATATATATTTTTTTTTTTAATTTTTCAGAAAAAAAAAATTGAAGACAAAATTTAAAGTTTTTTTTAAAAAAAAATTGTGAAAAATAAAAAAAAACAAAAATTTATTTTTATTTTTTCGGAAAAAAAAAAACTGAAAATTTTCCTTTACTTTAATTAACTGTTACTACACTACAGTACTTTTTTGTTAGTTGTTCAAAAAAACGACTTAAAATAACTAACAGAAATAGTTGTTTGATATTTTTTCATACAAAAACAACTGACTTTGTAGTTGAAAACAACTAACTACTGTAAAATATACAAACAACTAACATGTAGTAACTTACATAATTTTCTGAGTGTTCTTATAATTTTGTATAAACTTCTAAATTAATACTTCTTAGAATTTAGTTAAAACTTCTCAAAATTTCGTTAACAATATCTTAGAATTTAGTTGAAAACTCATACAGCCTTACCACATAAAAATAGAAAATTTGAAATTTAAAATAAAACTTCTGTTAAAATAGACTTTTTATTTTAAAAAAATTTGTAAAAATTTCTTAGAATTTAGTAAAAACTTCTAAGAATTTTTCCATTATCTAGTGTTAAAATTAGCATTACATTAAACTAATTTGTTTTTCCGATTTTTAAGAAAAAATACCGATTTGTTCTAAAACGTGCATATGAGGCATTCCACACCAAATTTTCCAATACAAAAAAACATGTGTCCTATTAATTTCTGAATAGGTTATATTGATAGCACTATATGGAATTTCGAAAATTGCGTTTTTGGTTTTTTAAAACCTGGGCTCAGGAGGCATGGCTGAATATTGAAAAAATTGTCAAATTTATGGCGAGTGGCCTGGATTAAATATTTATCAAATTAAAACGCAACGCACCACAATCTCAAAAATTAGTCTTCTTGTATATTTTTTTATGGGCTATTGATAAAAAATTTTATTTTGAAAAAATTTCAGAACCCTTCCGAAGTTTTCTATTTTTTTAAAAAAGTCAATTTATCAAAAATCCGGCCATTTTTTTTGAAAATTTTTTTATGTTTAGATGTTTGTCTACACATAAAATTCAGACGTGTGATTTTCGTTTTTTTTTTTGCATAAGAATATTGAATTTGATTCAGGGATGATAAATTTCATTTTCAAGACTGTACTGACTTGACTAAAAAAGTGTTCTTTTTTGACCCTCATTGTACTTAAAAATTTTAATTTTTATTAAACAAGAATGTAATATTCTACACCAGTGTTTCCCGGAAAATGGGTCCCAAGTCCACACATGAACCGATTCGATCTATCTTTAGTTAGTCCTTAAAAAAGTGTAGAAAACACACAAACCAAATTTGAGCAAAATGGGCTTCTATTTGTTGGCAATAAACCGATTTACCTAAATATCGTGCAAAATTTGTATATGGGTAGGGTGACCATTTTTTTCTGAACTCAAATCAGTACGCCCAAGTTTTTACGTTTATATTTTCGTGAAAAACCTCTCTAAAAGCTCTGTTCTTAACACTGATAATTTTTTCAACACTCAAAAAAATTCGGTTAAACTAGCAAATTTGGGGCAATTAGTATTTCAGTAAAAACAACTGTTTGAAAAGAGCTGTTTAAAAACAAAGGTTTAAAAACAACTGTCTTAAACTGTTGTAGTTATTTTGCAAAAAATTTAACTGACTTCAAACAACTTAATTATAATGTTGATCATTTCAGTGCAGAAATTATAACACACAAAAACCTACAGGTTTTGAGTTTAAGAAAATCCCTTAAATTCTGAGGACTTTTTTTCCATAAGTTTTAATAACTCTGACTTTTATAAAACTTCCCAGATAAAAAGCACATGTTTTTTAAATAGCGGCTGATGTTCTGAGTGATTTGTCCAATAAATTCTGAGGACATTACTCATCGAACATCTCAGAGTCATTTGAATTGTTGCAGTTACATTATCTTTCTAAATATATAAAAAATCCATCATCCCGTGAACTTTTTGTTTAGAAAACCTCAAAGATTATGGGCGTCTTTTCATATAAACCTTTTCATATTTAAAGGATCAAAATAACCTCATGCTCAGATACATTTTTGCGTTAATGAACATCTTGATTCACGATCTCTGAACTTTTTGAATTTATTTAACTCAAAGTATCTCTTTGGCATACTTAAGTTATAAACAAGTAAAAAAGTTAAATTCGGCCTTGCCGAATGTAGTGATACCCTCCACAATTTCAAAAAGATTATTGCAAAAAACTTTATTTAAAAGGAAATTACTTTTGAAAAAAAAAATTTAAAAAAAAAAAAAATTTCGCGAAAAAAAATTTTTGGTACAAAAAAAATCCGCGATATTTTTTTTTTTTTTTTAAAAAATATGTTCGTTCTTGTTTAAATACCATTTGGTGTTCAATTATGTTCACATATGTCAACCAGAAGCCGAATTAAAGCATTTTGTATTTTTAGGTTATGTTGAATGTACTGAAATTTTTGAGGTGTGCTTACATTTTCGTTCATAACTTTTGAACCGCTGAACCGATATCGCTCAAATGCAATACCAAACTTCTCGGGAGAACTTTCAATAAATATGTTAAGTTTCAGTCATCTCTGTGCAATATTTTGTCCGCTACAGCATTTTCCACAGACAGACAGACAGACAGACAGACGGACAGACGGACAGACGGACATCGCTAGAATGTCTTAAAATCGATCGGGCATCATGAATATATATACTTTATGGGGTCCTAGACCGATATTTCGATGAGTTACAAACGGAATGACAAACTTATATATACCCTCTATCACTAAGTGGAGGGTATAAAAACTACTCCGATGACTTATATTATTGAAATTCAAGTTTTTGTATAAAATTTTCGAAGAAATTATTTTTTATGTTGAAATAATCAAAAATCAGTACAATCAGTACATATTTCAAAAAATCAGTACAAATCAGTACAACGTCTTTTGATCAGTACACGTGATCAAAAATCAGTACATGTACTGATCAAATCAGTACGTATGGTCAGCCTATATATGGGGCCAATTAAAATCAGACTTGATAAGGTTGCCAAAGAAAGCGATTTACCTTCAAACAAAGTTTTTATAAAATATTTACTACTAGCTGTTTTGCACCCGGCGTTGCCCGGGTTGAAAAAAAAAATGCTATGTAATGAATGAGTTTTTTATTATCATTTTATCTACTTCTTCGTGGCTTTTCACTAATGAATATAAACCTATTCATGAGGTTTGGTCGATTTTATTTTTCGATTTTTCTTAGCGTCGGGAACATGGTGTATACGTGTTCCTCCGTCATGGGAACAAAACTAATATTAATAGGCCTTTTTTGTTGGCAAACTTAGATTGTTAACATGCATCAAAACGAAAAAAAACGAAACATTAACTTCCATAAATTTCTCGATTTAATTTAGCGTCGTTTGGAATAGTTTTGTAAAATATTACACATTTTCGATAAAATATTGATAAAAATTAGTTTATAAGACGCAATTTAGCTTGAAAGCAACACAAAAACATTTATCTTTTTTATTAATACCAAAGAGAGCCATTAACAATAAGAGAATCATTCACAATGTATGCAAGTTAATTTTTAACTTCTAGAATTTTGAGCGTTAACACCAATGTGAACTTTGTGTGATAGAACACTGATAATTATGCCAACAAAAAACGCCTAATGTATTTATTTAATGGATTTTCAAAGGAACCTATAGTTCCATCCTCGGTTAGCACTTTATGAAGTGAAAACATCAATAAAGACATAACTTTCACTGTAGTTCAAGTGGGTGTGGCATTTAACGCATTTAGTTCAATTTTGGTCTCATGTGACCTATAGTTCCCCTATTGGTTAGCACGTGAAGAAAATTGCAACTAAATTTGCTCAGCAGACATAACTCTCACTAAAGTACAAAGGGGAAATTTCATTGAAATCGGCTCAACTGTTTTCAGGTTATGATATATCAAATAGTTCGCGTTCAGTTTGTTCCAACAGTAGTGTTTAAAGGAGTTGGTTAAGCCGTTTTTGCATGATAGCAAATAAGCCAGAAATAGCGTTCTGTATATTACAAATTGACGTGTCATTTTACTCCCATTTGCCTAATCACGGGCTAATATTGCATATCGTTCAACATGAAAAAATATTTTTTAATTTAATACAAAAGGGTGCGGCATTTTAAGCCCTTTTTCCCGATCGCCACGGTGATACCATCTGTAATGAAATTTAATTAAAATTTTTTCACCGTTAGCGCGTGTGTACGGATCGGGCAGAAATAAATTTCAATGTATTACAAAGGGACGTGGCAATTCACGCCTTTGTATGGTCGTGTCTATAGTTTCCGTCTCAATAAGTACTAACTAACTGTGGTGAATATTATGATAACCGTTTAAAATGATTACGGAAAGGCAGAATGAACTTTCAGTACATTGCAAAAGGCGTGGCAGTTGCTACATACTAAAGTGCCCGCCTCTGTTAGTACTATCTATGGAAAACTTTTTGTTAAAATCGGTTTAGTCGTTTAAGCGTTATTAAGGAACAGGCAGAAGCACTTTCAGTATAGTACAAAGGCGCTTGTCAATTTACGCCCCTTTGTCCAAACGCGCTCTATTTTAATCTATAGTTCCCGCCTCGGTAAGTACTTTCTATCTGACAGAAATAGCGTTCAATTAAATAAAAAAGGGCGTGATATTTTATTTCTTTTAAATCGGTATGGTCGTTTAAGCATGATTACGGAACATACAGAAAAAACTTTCAGTATAGTAAAAAGGGGCGTGACATTTTCCGCCCGTTTGTCCAAACGCGCTCTATTATAATTTCTAGTTTCCGGCTCGGTTAGTACTATCTTTGGTAAAAACTTCATTAAAATCGGTTCAGCCGTTTATGCGTGATTGAGAAACAGGAAGAAATAACTTTCGATGTAATACAAAGGGGCGTGGCATTTTACCCCATTCTTCGATCACCTTCTATTGTGGAGCATACTTTTCGCTTCGCTTAATACTATCTGTAGTGAAAATTTCATGAAAATCAGTTCAGCCGTTTAAGCGTAATTGCGGAAAAGGCAGAAATAGCTTTCAGTCTAACAAAAAGGGGCGTGGCATTTTACGCCCCTTTTTTTGATCGCCCTCTATTGTGGCTCATAGTTTTCGCCTCGGTTAGTACTATATGTGGTAAAAATTTCAGTGAAATCGGTTAAATCACTTTTCAGTGATTGCGGAACATGCTGACATAGTTTCTGTATAGTACAAAGGGGCGAGGAATTTCACGCCCATTTTTCCGATAGCGGATTTTTCTGGCCTATAGTTCCCGCCTCGGTTATTACTATCGGTGGTGAAAATTTCATGACAATCGGTTCAGCCGTTTTTTCGTTATTGCCGGACAGGCAGATATAGCTATAGCATAGTACAAGGGGCGTGGCATTTTACGCCCCTTTGTCCGATCGCGGTCGCTTTTGGCCTATAGTTCCCGCCTTGGTTAGTACTATCTGTGGTGACAATTTCATGAAAATCGGTTCAGCCGTTTTTCCGTTATTGGAAAGGTATATATAGCTTTAGCATCGTACAAAGGGGCGTGGCATTTTACGCCCCTTTGTCCGATCGCGGTCGCTTATAGCCTATAGTTCCCGCCTCGGTTAGTACCACCTGTGGTGAAAATTTCATGAAAATCGGTTAAGCCGTTCTGTACTTATTGCGGAACAGACAGACAGACAGACAGACAGACAGACAGACAGACAGACAAACCAACACTCAGATTTATAATATTAATAGGGATTTTTATGAAGTTTTGGAGATTTATGTGAAAATCGAGAAGGTGGTTGTATGTGGACTACAAGTGGAACTAATCAGATTTCTTTAAAATTTATAATGGTGATTTGTGAATACAAAATACGCTCACCTGCCAAGTTACGAAACGATATCTATTATTATAGTCATTTTAATCCAATTAAAAGGGAAATTTGTATGGAGGCCATGTCTAAACATGGACAGATGTTTTCAATTTCTATGGGTTTCATTCTTGGGCCAAAAGAAGCATAAGTCTCAAATGTCACCGTTTACATGGACAGACGGACGGACATAGCTAAATCGACTCAAAAAGTGATTCTGAGTCTATTGTTATGCTAAAAAGTGAATCTAGGAACAATATTTCGAGTAGCTAAAAACATCAGCACGAACTCAATATAGTAGATTCACAAAAAAACAATGAAAAAAATTATTTTGTTGATTTTTGAAAATATGGTTGATTATGACGATTTTTCTACAAATTTCGTAGTTTTTTTTTTGGCGATTTATAACCAAAATTGCGTCAACCCTGGTTGACACATTGAAAGAGTCGAAGTAAAATTTGTGATTGGGAAAATTTTGAAATTGTACTTAATCAGTCAGTGGAGTACTGCCGTACTTTTGATCTCCGAATTGTACTGAAAAAAGTACAATTGTACTGACTTTATCATCCCTGATTTAATTGTCTAATCTTGGTTCTACACAGCGTATGAGTATTATTTATGCAAATATTTGTTACTCATCCGCTATGCTGAAACAAGAAAATACAGGCAAATGCAAAATTCTTATAAAATTTAATATTCAAATGCGAGTTTCTTAAAAAAAACGAAAACCACGCGTCTTTGTATAGTATATTAGTATATATTTAGTACTCATATAAGAGAACATTAAATAAAATATGTTTTGTGATACACAAACTTGTGCATGTAACTTCTAATGTTTAACATAAAGCTTTAATAATGTTAACAACATAACATTAAAAGTGCTTTTAAAAGCATTTTAAAGCTTACTGTGTATTTTACAAAACTCTACAAAAACTTGTTAAGAAAAGCTTTCAAATTGAGAGGGAGAGTAAAACTAGTGTGTGTTTTTTTATTTAGAAGACCCCATTCTTTGAAAACATTAATGAAGATCATTTGCAGAAAAAAATCTTGTTTTGTCTTAGGTTAGTTCTGCATTTTAAGCATCAATCATCCACATTGATGTTTATGTGAAAAATGCAGTTTTTTTTTCTTCTTTATTTAGAGATGATCATCATTTTTGTCTTGTTGTTGTCTACTTTTTACTAATTTTTACCATAAACAATCAATTGTGTTAAGTGTTATGCCACGAGTGACCTATTTTCCGATTTTCTCAGTCATCATAGTTTGTTGTGGATGGATGCTGTAGTGTTTTTAAGGCAGATGATATTTTTCTTTTGCTACTTCAAAGTTAGTTGATGAATCAAAAATATAGTTTATGTATTTAAAAAATGTCTTGTTAATTTTTTTGTGATTTATTTTATTAAGGAAGTTTTTTTGTTTTAGTTTTGCAGTTTTGCTGCATATTAAAAGAAAATTTCCGCTTTATTGTCAAAATTAATGAATGTTGCAACTGTTAACGTTTTTTTTTGTGTTTTTTTTTTTTTGCCAGAAGTTAGTTGTATTTTTAGTAGTAGCGGTTGTTTTAGTTTAGTTCATGTTTATTTTTAAAAACAAGTTTAAATTCTGATTCTATACAGGTAAATATGTATTAAGTAGTCTCTTATATACACAGATATTTAGTTACCCTATTATTAGTCTTGCTACATTTATGTTGTTATTATATGTTTTGAACAAAGATGTAAAGGAATTATTTCTTTAGTTTCAGTTTTTCCACCAAACTACATTATGGAAAATAAACTTAAGTAAACTAAAGTTAAAATTTAAAAAAAAGTTATAACTTTTTTTTTTTCAAAACTGGATAACTAAATACGTCTGTAAAATTAACAAACCAGTCTGCTGTTTTTTATACCCTCCAACCACAGTATGGGGGTATACTCACTTTGTCATTCCGTTTGTAACGCATAGAAATATGGGTCGGGGACCCCATAAAGTATATATATTATTGATCTATGAACGATTATAAGTCATTCTATGAATGTCCGTCCGTCTTTATTAAGCACGATTCAGTCCAAAATAAAAGAGCTAGACTCCTGAAAATTGGCCCGAATGTGTCCCATAGTCATAGGCAGGTTATGTTCGGAAATGGGTAAAATCGGATAAGGGGCAAAAAAGTTCTCCCTTGAAGAACTAAAAAAACCTCTATAAAAACTCTATTTTTTACAGCTTTTTTGCATTTTTGTTAAACAAATGAAACCTTTTTATGTCAGAAGGAGTTAAAAGTCATACAGTTAATCCCCGGTTAATCCCAAAATATCAATTTTTTGCCCCGCCCCCTTTTGTGGGCGTGGATTAAAAAAAAACCTAAAAATTAAAAGAAAATGGTATAACCAAAGTTCAAAAAGCATAATAAATAATTTAGTAAACATTTATCGCGTTGGGGAAGGTATCCCCCAGCACCCCCACAGAGCCCCTCCCCAAAAACGCCTCTGAAACTTTTTATATGTACTTTAACATGTTGGAGGGTATCAAAGATTCGGCACAGCCGAATTTAATACTCTCACTTGTTTTTTTTAATTTTGATCATTTTTAGTTTAAGGGTTTTAAATTACACAAAATCTAAAAAAAATTACATCTTAAAAAAACTTAAAATTAAAAAAAAAGGAAATTTTTGTGTAAAATAACAAAATAATCTGCAAAAAATCTGCACAAAAATATTTTTAAATTCAGCAAAGAGAATCAATAAAATTGCAGAACATTTTTTGTTGTTTTCTAAAACTGAATGGCAGAAAATTTACTTAAAATATCCATTTCAGCAAAAACAAGTAAAAAAGTTAAATTCGGCCTTGCCGAATGTAGTGATACCCTTCACAATTTCAAAAAGATTATTGCCAAAAACTTTATTTAAAAGGAAATTACTTAAAAAATTTTTTTTTTTGAAAAAAAAATTTTGGTAAAAAAAAATCCGCGATTTTTTTATTTTTTTGTCAAAAAATATGTTCACACTTGTTTAAATACCATTTGGTGTTCAATTATGTTCACATATGTCAACCAGAAGCCGAATTAAAGCATTTTGTAGGTTATGTTGAATGTACTGAAATTTTTGAAGTGTGCTTACATTTTCGCTCATAACTTTTGAACCGCTGAACCGATATCGCTCAAATGCAATACCAAACTTCTCGGGAGAACTTCCAATAAATATGTTAAGTTTCAGTCATCTCTGTGCAATATTTTGGCCGTGATAGCATTTTCCACAGACAGACAGACGGACAGACGGACATCGCTAGAATGTCTTAAAATCGATCGGGTATCATGAATATATATACTTTATGGGGTCCCAGACCGATATTTCGATGAGTTACAAACGGAATGACTAACTTATATATACCCTCTATCACTAAGTGGAGGGTATAAAAAAATCTGCAAAAGCTGTGCAGATTTTTCAAATTGAAAGTCATTTTACAGATTTTTTGACACAGTTTTTCTTTTTTTTACATTTTATTTTTTACATTCGTAGACAGATTTTTACAAAGTAATTTATTATGATTTTTACGTTTATCATATCTAGAGTTTTTCACGGGAGTTGCCGTAAATTTTCGATCCCGAAATCCCGGGAAATAGACCGGGAATTTTCATTTCTTTGAAATTGCTGATTTTTCGACTTCTATTGATTATTTTGTATGTGACTTTTTAGAGATTTTATTAAAATTCTTAATAATTGATGGCAGAAACGTGCACAGGGACCAGGAGGGCTTTAAAAGTACTCCAAAAGAGACCTTCTAACTAAAAAATGTCATAAAATCTGAAACCTACGAAATGAAAAAAGTTTCACAATATCTAAATCTTCGATAGGATATAATTATCAGAACCTGATACTTTTTTTCCGAAGCTGAAAAATTTTCTTTCTGAGACCTGCAATAGAAAAATTTGCAGTATGAATATTTGTTTCTATAGAAAATATTTATGTCTCTGGGCATGATTCTTTTGAATCGATAAATTGATATAAAATCTGTGTAAGGAATGACTGAAATTAACGGATTTTTCTTTTAGAAACCAGAATTTAAAAAAAAATTTATAATTTTTTGGGGTAAATTTTCTTATAATTTCATTTCTCTGAAACAGTTACTTTTAGTTTTAGAGACATAATTGAGAAATTCTTCTGAATCAGTTTCATTGTGATTTAGAGGCAAAGCGTTGAGAACCAATTGTAAAAATGAATTAAAATGAATTATAAAAACTGTGTAACAAAAATTGCTCTTTTTTCTCGAACATTATAAATAGTGTAATCGCATTCATAAGGTTTTTATATATTTTTTAACAAAAAATTTGGGTTTTTAGCTTTTGCTGGAATTCCCGGGATCATGGGAAATTTAAAAATGAATCCCGCTTTCTCGGGAAGTGAAGAAGTTCGGGAAAAGAAAAACTCTAATCATATCAGATATGAGGCATTCCACGCCAAATGTCCAGCGAAAAAAAACATGTGTACCGTAAATTTCGAAATAGGTTGTATGGATAGCCTTATATGGAACTAAGAAAATTGCGCTTTTGGTTTTTTAATTTTTCAAAAACTGGGCTTAGGCGGCGTGTTCAAGTATTGGAAAAATGGTAAAATTTGTGTCGAATTGCCTTGTTTAAATATTTATCAAATAAAAACATTATTGTATATTTTTGTATGGGCTATCGATTGAAAAATTTTTTTGAAAATTTTTCAGAACATGTTCTGAATTTTAAATTTTTTAAAAATGTCAATTTATCAAAAATCCGGCCACTTTTTTTAAATTTTTTTTTTTAAGTTTACATGTTTGTCTAACCACACAAAAAAAATTAAGACATGTGTTTTTCGTTTTTTTTTCAAGAAAATCGCATTTGAATATTAAATTTCATAACAATTTTGTAATTTGCTTGTATTTTCTTGTTTCAACGTAGCGAATGAGTATTAAATATTTGCATAAATATTACTCATACGCTATGTTGAAACAATAAAATACAAGCACATTACTAAATTGTAATGAAATTCAAAATGCAAATGCGATTTTCTCGAAAAAAAAAAAACGAAAAACACATGTCTGAATTGTTTTGAGTGGATAGACAACATCAAAACTTCAAAAAAAAAAAAAAAAAAATTAAAAAAAAAAATAAAAGCGGCCCGATTTTTTGATAAATTGACTTTTTTAAAAATGAAAAATTTCAGAACGGGTTCTAAAAATTTTCCAAAAAAAAAATTTAATCGATAGCCCATACAAAACCCATATTTGTTGTGAAATGCATCATAGTCACGTTCAAATATGTATTCATTCAAATATGTATTCTGAGATCACATTTGCGTATGAGTAACAAATATACATAAATACTTATAACTAGGGATGAGATTTCCATGCAAATGCATGTTTTTTGTCGATAGTCTAAAAACTATATCGTTCAATTATCTTTCCGAATCAAGAAATTTGAGTTAAAATGGCATCGATTTGTTTTTGCATATTTTGGTGAAAATGCATATTTTTGCATATTTTTGTTTAAAATGCATATTTTGTGCATATTTCCAACTTTTTAGTGCATATTTTTGCATATTTTGGCATAATTTGCAAAAACACAAATTGTAATTTATTTGTTTCAAAAACTATTTTAAATTTTAAAAATTTATTTTGGAAATAAGAAAAAAATTTTTATTCTTTAAATTTTTTTTTATAGATTGTCTTAACTTCTAAAAAAATCTTGCTTATATAAAGTTTTAAATTTGACCATTTAAATCCGGCGTTACATTTTGCTTTTTAAAAAGTTTTTCCTATGAAAACAAGATTTTTATTGCACATATTTTTTTTTTTAGTGCATATTTTTAGGTTTTTTAGTGCATATTTTGAATTTTTTAGCGCATATTTTAAGCGCATATTTTCGATTTTTTAGTGCATGAAAATCTCATCCCTACTTATAACTAATACGTTAGCATTGAACTTTTTTTAAATTTATTTAAATTAATTTTTATTTTTTTTTTTGGATTTTAATTTGAAATTTACATTTAAAATTTTAAAAAATTTTAAGTAAGTTGCACTGACGAATATAAAACAGAAATTTCAAATTTTCATTAGAATTTTTAAATGGAGGTTTCAAATTTGAAATATATTCTTTGAATTTTAATAAAATCTTTAAAATTTAAATAGAATCTTTAAATTAAAAAATATTATAAACTTTTTTTAGAAAAAGTAAATAACAAAAAAAAAAGAATTTAGGAAAAAATCAGATAATGAAGGAAAATCATGAAAAAAGCAAAATCTAATCTAATTTTCTCGAACACTTGAAAAAGTCTTTGGAATTTATTCACATTTTAAATTTATATTGAGTACATTCCTTCAAAGCTCTGCCACTGTACTTGTATGCAATTGTTATTCGGTCTTTTTGTTTTTTTTTTTTTTAAAAAAAGTCTTGTGAAAAATAAAACTGGTTTTTTAACTGTCATTTTGCAAAAAACTCCCTTGAACATATTTCGTTTAACCCTATAGCTGAACATTATTTTCAAAAATTTTACTTAACCATTAGCTTGCCATTGAAAATCAACACTGCAAGCTAAATATATTTTTTGAGATTTTTCTTTTTAAAATCGAAAATATGCGCTTAAAATATGCTCTAAAAAGATAAAAAATATGCACTAACATCATAAAATACGTGTTTTTATACAAAAAAAAAGTGTTAAAAAGAAAAAAATAAAAACAATTAAAAAATATATTCTTAAAATTTAAATAATATTTGAAAGAAATACTTTTAGTCTGTGTTTTTTTTTTTTGCTTATTTATGCCAAAATATGCTAAAATATGCACTTAAAGTAAATTAGTATTTACTAAAAAATGCAAGAAATAACTCGATGCCATTTTAACGCAAATTTCATGATTTGGAAAGATAATTGCATGTTTTGTTGCATATAAATATTTTAAAGAATTTTTTTTAAGTGTTAGGTTTACTTGTTATGTTCTAATTTATTGACATTGGCGCAGTTTAGGGTTAATCTTTTGTATTTGCAGTACGTTTTTGTAAGCATATGGTTGTAATAAATAGCGTATAGAATTACATTTGGCAGGGGGTTTTAAGAAGTTAAACAATTATCTGTTTCTTTCTTTTTCAATTAAACATAGTTAGTCTGTATAGAAATTTAATAAAATAGTACTCGTATTAAATAACTTTGGTGTAAAAAGTGGAAAAAAGTTATTTTTGTAAAATTAATATCAATTACAAATAATGATTTATAGAGTAACCAGATTTATTTTGAAAACAAAATAATTTTTTTTTATCAGAATCTGATACTTTTTCTATATTAAAAATGTCCCAGACTCTGAGACTTTTTCTATAGGAAAAATGTCTCAGAATCTAAAACTTTTTCTACAGGAAATATGTCCCAGAATCTGAAACTTTTTCTATAAGAAAAATGTCCCAGAATCTGAAACTTTTTCAAAAGGAGAAATGTCTCGAATCTGAGACTTTTTCTATAGGAAAAATGTCTCAGAATCTGAGACTTTTTCTAAAAGAAAAATGTCTCAGAATCTGAGACTTTTTCTACTGGATAAATTTCTCAGAATCTAAGACATTTTCTAAGGGAAAAATGTCTCAGAATCTGAGACTTTTTCTACAGAAAATATGTCCCAGAACCTGAAACTTTTTCTATAAGAAAAATGTCTCAGAATCTTTTCTATAAGAAAAATGTCTTAGAATTTGAGACATTTTCTATAGGAAAAATGTCTCAGAATCTGAGACTTTTTCAATAGGAGAAATACCTCAGAATCTGAGACTTTTTCTCTAGAAAAAATGTCTCAGCATCTGAGACTTTTCTATGAGAAAACTTTATCAGAGTCTGAGACTTTTTCTATAGGAAAAATGTCTCAGAATCTGAGATCTTTTCTATGGGAAAAATATCTCAGAATCTGAGACTTTTTCTATAGAAAAAATATTTTAGAATCTGAGACTTTTTCTATAGGAAAAATATATCAAAATCTGTGACTTTTTCTTTGAGAAAAATGTCAGAGAATCTGAGACTTCTTCTATGGGAAAAATGTCTCAGAATCTGATACTTTTTCTATAGGAAAAATGTCTCAGAATCTGAGACTTTTTCTATAGGAAAAATGTCTCAGAATCTGAGACTTTTTCTATAGGAAAAATGTCTCAGAATCTGAGACTTTTTCTATAGGAAAAATGTCTCAGAATCTGAGACTTTTTCTAAAAAAAAAAATGTCTCAGAATCTGAGACTTTTTTTATTGGAAAAATTTCTCAGAATCTGAGACTTTTTCTATAGGAAAAATGTCTCAGAATCAGACTTTTTTATACAAAAAAATATCTCAGAATCTATGACTTTCTATTGAAAAAAAAATAGTTTTCTTATCAATACGTCAAAATATTACCAAAATTAATACAACCCATCTGCTTTTGATGCAAAAAATATAAAATGTGTTAAAAATATATCATGACTCTTTTTTTTTTAAATTAGGGCATATAAATTTAAAAATAATCCCATATTCTAAACTGTAACACAACATGACTGACTCATGTGGAATTCTATTATTCAGTTAGAGCTTCACGCAAAATGTGAATATCATGCAAACTTTAACTGTTTTTTTTGAAAAAAAATAAAATAAGAAGTTCTTTATTTAATTAACAGTACTTGCTGGCAACCTTGTTTTTTTTTTATTTGTCGCAAGTATTTTTTTTTTCATACAATTAACCCTACAATATTATGGGAAATTTAAACCAATTAAAACTGTAAAACAACTCCTGCTGCAGCATTAACGCTACTCTACACAAAATACAAAAAATAAATCGAAAAACTTTGACGAAAGCAACCAAAACATGAAATAAACAAACTTTTGCGATTGCGCTGTGTAGAAAATCGGCAGCAGAGATGGTAAAGACAATTTCAAAAAGTGTACTTTTATGAGATGAATCACATAATACGATGTATTTCTGCTAAAAATTTAGATCTACTATTTTTTCTACGTTAAGCTTTCGAAGGTGATGTCTCAAAAATCGTTTAATCGATTTTTTGTCGAAATTCGTGTTTAGCGGGTGGCTGTCGGCAAAATCGTCCAAAATATTTAAAAAATGCCCGAAAAAGAAAAATTCGAATCGTTGACCAAAATTAACGAAAAGTAGAACAAAAGTTAAATAAAAAATTAAAAAAAAATTGTTTTTCCCATAACATATTAAAGTTAAGGATTGTTCATCCGCGAACAGTTATTTTAAATTCTGGGAATGTACGAAGACTGGCATTCTCTTCATTTTTTGATTTTCCCAAGTACGTTTTCAGCTAATCGGATTAAATTTACCTGTGGTACCCGGCGATCAAAGTTTTGAATTGCAAAAAAATTAAAAAAATATATATGACTTGTGACACAGCATATTTATTAATTTTGAATTTAAAATAAAAGTTCGTTTAAAGTTCTATGAAAGGGTCAAAGAAAAGAAATTCTGTAAATTATTTTTTTAAATTTTTTGAACGTAGCAAAAATTAATTGCAAATTTCAAGTAGCAATATCTCGAAAACCCATGCGTGGGTACAAGGGGGGGGGGGGGGGGTGGGGGGTGAAGGGGAAATTCCACCCCGCCAGACCAAATTTCAAAATAAAGAGGAAAAAAAGAAACAGAAAGAAAAAAAGAAAGAATTAAATTTTCTAAAAAAATTTTCCGAACGAAAAAAAGAAAAAGGGAAGTATCTCAAGCCCTATGAACCAATTTGCCTAAAACTTAAAATATATATAAATGAGACCATTTTAAGGTTGGGGTGTTGCGGCTTATCGGCCATATCGGGGATTTAGGGGTTCAAAAAATGGGTCAAAAATTGGCGAAAAAACCGATTTTTAATTTTTCAGCGATTTCTTTCTAAGAAACTATATGATGTTTCCATATGAGAAGAAAGGTTTTTTAATGCCTTTCCAACGCACAGTGGCCGAAATGGACAATCTAGCGGCGCTTAATTCGGAAATGTAAAATAATAAAGACCAATGCTTATTTGCGATTATAACATTTTTAAATAATTAATTTTTAAACAATATTTATATATTTTTATGTATTTTGGGAAATTTATGTGAATATTGGGAGGGTGGTTTGTATGAGGCCTAGAAATTAAAATCGTCCGATTCCGTTAAAATTTAGAGCGATTGTTTATGAATATAAAAAACATTTATCGGTCGAATTTCAATAGGATATCTTGAATACTATTGTTAGGGGTATTTAAGTAAAACTTGAAGGGGACATTTACATGGGTGCTATGGATTAACATGGATTGATTTTGTCAAAATTTAATAGATTTTGTTCTTGCGATAAAAGAAACTTAAATTTCAAATTTCAGCCAAATCGATTGAAAATTGTGGTCTGTATCGCGTTTATACTGTTTATTTGGACAGCCAGATGGACCCTAAAAACCGAACAACCTGCGCGAAGTAGCACGCCATACTGAAACGTCACAACAAAAATAACCCAAAATAATAAACAAAACAGGAATTGGACTGAATACGATCGAATTTCAAAAGTTGCAGTCCATGAAACTATAGTTTATATCACAAATGTAAACTTCTATAATGAACTAATAATAAACTAGATACACACAGGGCACAAACATTTATTTTTGAGTTAAAACATATCTTTTACTTTCAATTAAAACTTTTTGGCTCAAAATGTATAAACAATTGACTTAAACGTGTCAAGAAAAACTTACTGAGTAATTTGGCCCCAAATTCCTTTAATACACTTGCTGCATAAAATGTATATTTGATAGCTTACAGCTGTGCGAATTTTAAGAGAAAAACAAAATTAAAAACGTTAATTTTCTCTGTAAAGTATAGGTAATCGATACAGTGCAAAACATTTATCAGTTTTAATTTTTTAATTTTGACTAAAACGCCGCTAGATCAGTGATTTCGACCACAGTGCAGTGGTTCAAAAGTTATGATCAAAAGACGGAATTTCGTTCGGCAAGGGGTTTTCGTGAATTTACGAGATAAAAAGCACGCTAACTTTCAAAAGGCAATTCTGAGGATGCTGAAGCTTGGCATATATATTTGTCGTTCCTCTGACCTGGTTCGTATTGAATTTCAGCCAAATCGGTCCAGTGCCACATTTGGCCACCCAGTCAGAAATTGCCAACCGTACCAAAAATATTGTACTGGCAGAGCACTGGCTTTAATGGAAATGCCAATACATAGCCAACGTTGGCAATTACAATAAGAAATGTGCACTGCCAGTACAATTTGTACAACATATACGGCAGTTTTTTTTTAATTGATTTTATAAAGCGGTTTGATTTTGAATTATTTTTTTTATTTGATCTTTGTTATAATAGAAAAATTTATATAAATATATTATTTAAATTAGGTGTGTAGAAGAGTCATAGCAATAGTTTCATTATCACATGTAGTAAGAATACACTTAAATTCTATCATATTTATATTAATTTCGGTATGATTTTCATTTAAATTACTAACGTTGTACAATCCTATTTCACTTGATGGGATTGGATAATCTACAAAATCGGAAACATCAAGGAAAATGTTTCCTTTAAGAAAAATTTCATCACATTTGTATTGAGACAGTTTTTTGCTAAAAATTTCTTTAACTATTAAAACATTTCCATTTCTAAGTAAACATACGTTATCAGGAGGAAGGGATGTAATTGTATTACCTTGAATGTTAACAAAGGAAAACGTAACGGTCAAATCCGAGGTTTCTAAAACATTACCAAGAGAATATTTTGACCTTTAATTAACACGATATAGTAACGGAAAATTATTTTGTGGATTGTCGGAACGAAAAATATGGAGTTTTCTTTGAACTTCTCCAATGGGATTGGTTGGCGAATTTATAATACACTTTATAAAACCCAGACTATTTTCGAAATCAAATGCTGAAAATTGGGATAGCTGCACCCCTATATTAACTACTTCATCGGCGATATGAATAAGGTTGTGAACGTTCATTGTATGGGATTTTGGTCCATAAAAATTTGGCATAAGTTCAACATATCTCCTTAATAACTGCTTAGCATAATCCGCTTTTAATGTTGCTAATTTGCTAGACGATAAAATTCGACAAGCTGTAAAAAGAAGTAAAAAATGTCTGAAACGATTACAGCTCAATATATTTTTCAAAATAATGCCTCCACCATATAGTAAAAAAAACCGAAATTGTGTAGCTTTCCAATTTTTTAAATCTATTAAATCAAACGTTTTTCGTTGAAACTCTGTTGTGATATCTTTAGATATTTTTGAAAACTTTGTCTGCATTATCGCAACGTTTTTTTCTGAAACATAAGAATATCGATTCTTTAAAACAAGTTTTTGGAGTAACGTTTTGCCAATTCCAAGTTACAACATATGCATTTCATCTAAAACTACAAACTTTATTAAGTCGAAGTTAGGAATATCCACATTTATTGTTCTCATTCTAGCTTGGCACTGCACAGTATAACATAAAAATTAAATACTGGGAATGTACAGTATTTTTTGTTTTGCCAACAGTGTGCCAACATCGGAAAAACATATCGGCCAAGACACTTTTTGGTGTTATCATTTTGGCTTTGGAACTGTACAGTATTTTTTGTAAATCGGGTATTCAGCCAACGTTGGCAACACCTTTGCCAACGTTTTGCCAACCTTGGCCCGCTTGTTTTTTTCTGACTGGGCAATCTAGTACGACAAAAATAAAAAAAAAAAAAAAAGTTCCCCGATTTTTATGAACATTCCTAATAGCAAGGAAATAATCATATAAGAACAATAGTTCTGTTCGTTACTAACATGTGGGTGCATAAAGTTCCATTTTGTAAAATCCTGTAACTAGTGTACATTATTTCGCATAAATTAAGTCGAGTTTAAACTGTTGTAACTTTTGAACAAAAAGAGATATTTATCCACTCTTTTTTGGTAATTTTAAAGGATATTCAAATGCTTTAAGTCATATCTTTTCTTGTTTTTTTAAACAAATTTTTCTATTTTCTATTAATTTTTTAACAAATTACAAATTTTTGAAAAGAAAATTATATATTTATTTTTTTTGATGGAATAGAACTTTTGTGTTTGGTCCATATTCGTCGCCAGATTTTTCAATATCCATAGTACTTATTTCAACGGCTAACTTTTGCTACCGTCTGCGACGCCGACTACAGTGGGGCGATATGTAAACCTTGTTTTTACATATTTTTTAAACATATTTTAAAAAAGTGGGCGTGTCAGTTGTCTGACCGCCCCCTTTTTTTGTGAAATTATTTCTAGAATGGTATATATACCAAATTTAAAGAAATTATAACCAAAATTAAAAATTTTTAAAAAAGTGGGCGTGGCCCTTAACCGGCCTCCCATATTTTTCATAATGTTATTTTCGAAGTCAAAACGAACATTAATACCGAATTTCAAGTCAATATAACTAAAATTGGATTTTTGTCTTCCTAGATTGGCCAAATGTGGCACTGTGCAGTGGTTCAAATGTTATTAGCAGAACAGTGAATTTCAGATTAGTTTCACCATAAATTCACGTGTTGTAAAAACATTGGTAAGTCACAAAAATATCTTACAACGTATTTTTGTCACTCAAAAATATTTTTACAAAAAGAAAAAAACACTCGAAAAAAATTTTGGACTCAAAAAAATTTTACACTCAAAAAAAAATTAGTAAATTATTTTTTTTTTCAAAAATTACAAAAAAAAAAGTTTTTTTACACAAAATAAAATATTTGTAATCAAAAATGTTATTTTTTCACGTATTTTTTATAATTTGCGTCATAAAATTTGTCATTTCTCTTCGGATTTTAGGATACTTTGACATTTCTGGAGATTATTTTACTTTCCGTACCTTAACAAAGTACAATAGTACCAACGTCATCCACTCTAATCTACAAAGACATAACAAATAAGCTCTATAGTAGTGAAGTAGCAACGGCTAGCATGCGCAAAACTTAAACCAGTTATGAGACAACTTTCATTACGTGCTGACGTTTCGAACGAATAACAACTGAATGCGCGCGTCAAAAAGCGGTTGATCTTTTTCCTACTACCATTAAACGAATTTTACGTCGCCGTCGCATAAAAAAACGTTAAAAAACACTTTGGCATTTGAAAGATAATGTTGAATAAATGAAATAAAAGTGATGACAGTGAATGTTTTTTTAAATAATTTTTTGTAAAAAAAAGAAAGGTGTGAAAAAGTTTTTGAAGAAACAAAAAAGTAAAGAATTATTAAGATAAATTAACAACGAATAAATTAAATTAAAAATGGAAAAGAAAGATATCTTACGATATGTATCATAATAATTTTCAGTCTAGATAATAATGTTTAGTTAAATAAAAACCAAAGCGAGGTCAGCCAGTTGTGTTTGCTACTGCTGTTGTTGCCAGTTGTGCTGTGCTGTATTGTATTGATACAAATCGAGTGTTATTTATTAACTTTGTTGCTTTTGAGCTGGTTATCGGTTTTAGCTATCATTGTGGTTGTTTGTACAATTGTTTCTTACTTTTTGTATATTTTTTTTTGGCTAATAAACCGCTGAAATAGCAAACAGAAAAGTAAGCACGTTCATAAAAAAAAAATAAAAAAATTAAAAAAAAAAAAAAAATATATCAAAAGTCGCGTCTACTGTCCAAATGCATTAAAAGTAAAGAGAAAGGATTTTGTTTAAACATTATTTTTGTTATTTACAATCGACTTGAATACAAAATTTTTGTAGTTGTATGGTATTACGTGTGTTTAAAGTCGAAATAAATATAATTTGTTTTTTATAAACTAAAAAAAAAGTTTTAAAAGAGCCAAAATAAATTTTAAACAATATAATATATACAGCCTTTAAGTGGTTTATCGTGGGCTTTTAAAGTGCTCTCAATTTTTTTTTTACTAAAGTGTTCTAGAAGTTGTTATATAAAATGTGTTAAAAAATATATTAATTAAATTCCGGTTTAACAAAAAAAAATTTGCAATAAATTTTATTAAAAAGAGTTCTTGAATTTCAAGTGTGTAAAAACGAAAGACTTAAGAAACAAACTTGATATTATTCATTAGTGTTGAAATATGAATTTTAATTGTGGTTTTTAGCAAAATTTTTTTTAATTAACAAACAAACAGATTTTATTTTAATTTTGATGTGTAAATTAAAGTTACCATAAAAAAAATTAATATTTTATTATTATGATTTAACACTAGAAATACCGGAGAAATTTGGGGAAATAAAATATTGCTATAAAAAAACACAGTCGGAACCAAATTTAACCTAAATTGCGACCACCATTATTTTTTGGTTTTTATTATGTATTTTGGATGTTTAAAAATAATTTAGCAACAAAAACCAAAATCTTTGGTCGAGCACTTTTTGAAAAAATCGCTTTTTAATTGCAAAAAATAAAAAACCTTTGCTATTAAGAATTAAAATTTGTGACTTAGATTTTAAGCTTATGATTCCAAATCTGCTTTCAAAATTGTTTCGGGTTAAACCGTTTTTAAGATATTCGCGTTTGAAGATTCCAAAAATCGCTAGTTCCTGTAATTCCACTGTAACGTATTTGAATGTTGGCATAGACAAATTTTATAGTAAATGGACCTCCTTAATCCAAATAATCCATTCAAACTTTTCTACCACGTTTCAGTTTCGAGATATTCGCGTATGAAAATTACAAAAATCGCATATTTAGTGGTTTTAAAAGCGGCACTGCAACTTTGTCTTTAGCAAAAGCCATGAGATAGGACATGATATCACATAAATCGGACCTCGAAATTCCATCCGCCTTCCAAGTTACTAAATAGATACCAATATTTCTAGAAGGGGTAATGCGTAAACTTTCCCTTTTTTACCCTCCAACTACAGTATGGGGGTATAGTCACTTTGTCATTCCGTGTGTAACGCATCGAAATATCGATATTTCGATGACATGGAATGTCCCATTAAGTATATGGGACATTCCATGTCAAATCGGACACTTTGAAAAATTTTTTTCTTTGATTTTCCCAATTTGTTTATAGTTTTTAGTACCCTTCGAAAATTCCTTCGTGGTAAATATTAAGATTTTTTTGATGACCCGTTCCAAAGATATTTTTAAAAATTGGTAGTTCATTCCTTTACTCAAATTTCTTTCTCTCATAACTTCTTTAATAATGGTCCAAATTAAAATTTTTTTTTTCAAAATTTTTGTTTTTTTACGTACTTAAAAAAAAAAATCCCAAAAAATCTTAAAAGCGCTCTAGTATGCGATTTTTAAGTTTTACAATTTAAATCCCATTTTTGAAAATGTTTGTACTCTTTGATTTTTTTGAAATTTTTTTGTATAAAACTTCTATCGATTCTACAAATTTCTTTCCCAGTAGGATCATGGAATTTTTTGAAAAAATTTTATTGTAATTTTCTAATCTTAAAATCATTTCTACTGCTCCAATGGTGCGTCATAAAGAGGTCATTTCGAAGACCGACCCCCATTAATTTTTACGTCTAAACATTTCTTCGGAACAAACTAATACCCTTCCTCCAATTTCTAAGGGGGCTACCACACAAAATGTCATTTTTTAAAATTTGCTCCAACCGCTCTAACTGCCCTAAGAGTGCCCTTAGAGCAATAAAATGAATGACCGACCCACAATAGTTTTTTAGTCCAAACATTTTCTTAGAACACACCCACCCTCTTTCTTTAACTATTAAGGGGGTCCCCATACAATTTTTTTTATTTTTTGTAAATTTGTTTTATTTAATCAGCTTCCACCGGTCCAATGGTGCGTCCGAGAGGGGTCATTGGTAAGACTTGGAAAATTACAATAAAATTTTTTAAAAAAATTTTGAAAAATAGTAATAATCGTTATCACAAGATCCTCCTGGGCAAAAAATTTGTAGAATCGATAGAAGTTTTACACAAAAATTTTCAAAAATGAGATTTAAATTTTAAAACTTATAAATCGCATACTATAGCGCTTTTAAAAATTTTTTGGGATTTTTTTTAAAGTACGTTAAAAACAAACATTTTGAAAAAAAAAAAATAAATTTGGACCATTATTGAAGAAGTTATAAATAAAAGAAGTTTGAGTAAAGGAACAAACTTCCAATTTTTAAAAATTCGATATCTTTTGAACGGGTCACAAAAAAAATCTGAAAATTTACCTCGAAGGAGTGTTTGAAGTGTACTAAAAACTGTAAACAAATTGGGAAAATCTAAAATTTTTTTTCAAAGTGTCCCATTTGACATGGAATGCCCCATATATATTATTGATCAGTGCTAGATTCTAAAACATTCTAATGATGTCCGTCTGTCCGTCCGTCTGTGGAAGACACGATACAGTCCAAACTAAAAGCGTTGGGCTCCTAAAATTTGGCACATATATGTGTTATAGTCAGAGCGTTTTAAGTTTGGAGATGGGCAAAATCGGCCTGGAGGATAAAAAGTTCCCCTTTGACGAAGCAAACCAACCTCTGAATAAAGGTGACTTCTTATAGGTTTTTTTTGTATTTTTTTTAAACAAATGAAACATTTTTATGCTTGAAGAGGTTCAAAGTCCTGGATCTGGACCCAGGGGATTGGAAAATTACCTTTTTTTGGTCCACCCCATTTTGTGGGCGTGGATATTAGAAAAAAATTTATGTACCCGAGTAAAAATAAACATATATAACAATATATAATTTGATACAAACATAATATATCATATATGATTATATATCCCGTAGGATATTTTCTAAATTTTTTAAATGCAATCATATGCAGTTATATATAATTTAATCATGATTCGTATTAAAAGGTGTACGGTTGATATAATTATATAAAATTATATGAGGGTCAATACAAAATTTGTTTTTCTGTATAATTTAACATAAAATTATATATAGCTTATTCTGTTCCATACAAAACAATATATGTTTCCAATTAAACAAAAATTTTCTAAGTTTTTAGGCAAAGTATAAGAAACTTTTTAAAATGTTCCTAAACATTTCCTTGCCAGGGCTATGTATATCACCTACCTGGTTCGAAGCGTACCCAAACATTTTTTTTGTTTTGGAAAATTATATGTTTGGTGAATGTATCGTTGACCTGTAGTGTATCTCAACCCAAAACAAAAAACACCAGGATTTTATATGTTTTTATGCAATTAGATCTAATTAGATCCACCAATATATGACAATGTCTGGTCAAAACTCGAATGAAATCAAATCATTTTTTATACAAGTTGATCTTTTTTAATGCAAAAAGATCCACCATTATTCGGATCAAATTGCGTATAAATATATATTGTATTACATATCATTATATATTGCATCATATAAAAATTTTTACTCGGGTAATGTTGAAATTTACAAAAAGCATAATAATTAAATTTGTAAACATTTTTCACCAAAGAGAAGTTGTCCCCAATGACCCTCGCCAAGCCCTCCCAAAAAAAACACTTCCCTGGATTTTTTTTAAATGTTGGAGGGTATAAAAGATTTGGCACAGCCTAATTTAACACTTTCATACATGCGCTTTTGTAGCCATGGATATTCAAAAATTACAATTTTTTTTCGCAAATCTGTTAAAATGGTTCAGAATCTTAAAATGATTTTTATATCCTCCAACTACAGTTTGTGGGTATTCTCACTTTTTCATGCCGTGTGTAAGGCATCGGAATATGGGTCTTTGACCCCATAAAATACATAGGGCATTCCATTGCCAAATCACAAATTTTCGGACACAACCCTATTCGATTTCACTCATTTTTTGATATGTTTTAGTACATATCAAACAGCGTTGCCAGGTACTTTTTTCCGTTGTCCCCAAAAACATCACAAAATAAATGTCCCCATAAATCCCCAAACAAGAAAAAATACTCTTTTTATTAATTAGGCACAAAACTTTCTTCAATTTAAAAAACAAAAATTTTCAAAAATAGTTGATTACATTAAATTCAGCTTGTGTTATTAAGGGCGGATTACTCAATGAAAAGTTAGCTGATAAATAAATTTTTTGACCTTAATATAGCAGTTTTCCCGGGAAATTTGTGCGGGAAATGAAAATTGACGAATTTCCCGGGAATCCCGGAATGGTAAATCCCGGGATACATTCTCTAGTTACAGAATAGTGTTTTTGAGTGACATGTCTCTCAAATAAGGTGATAAAAGCTAAAATCGGTTGAAAATCAGCCAACAACTTCCCCAGGCATCTAACGTATGACAGACAAATTAATAAGGGATTTTTTTAAATTAATTGAAATTATCTACAGTTATTAAATTTTTTTGTTCTTCAAGTTCCAATGCTACATGAAATTTAGGGAAGCCCTACAAAAATCGTTTTTCAAACATTTTTCTTTAAGATTATAAACAATTTTCCTAAAAAAAGGAGCACAAACTAATTGAGATTTAACTTAACAATTTAATTTGTCTTCAATAGAATTTAAATAAGTACTTGTAAAATGCTGAATATAACTAACCAAACAACAATAAAATATCAACTTTGTACTAAAAAACAAAAGACTTAAGACACAAACATGAATTTAAAATTTTCATACCCATATTTGTTTTTTTTTAATTTTTTCAAACAGCTGCAAATTTTTAAATGTTTTTTTATTTAATAAATTAAATGAAAAATACTTAACTAAGAAAACGTGAGAAATTAAATAGCCTTCCTTAGCAAAAAACAACTACGATAATACAAAAAATATATTTTTTCAAATTCAAAATGATGGCATAAAACAATATTTTATTTTTTAATTGCTATGCAATCATAATGAATACATATGATTAACAATAGAAATACATAAAATAACAACAATTGTTAAAAAAAATCAACAAATAATCATGAAAAATATTTAAACATAAACTTCAGCATAAAAAAAAACTCTTTAACAATAACATCAATTGAAATCTACAATCAACATACAACATAATCAACACCACATTGTATTCCCATATTAAAAACTAACAACAAAAAGTGTTAAAAAATCCATCATTATTTAAAAACTAAAAAAAAAAAAAAAATCTGTTAAAAATCACGAATCCATCCAACTTGTTTGAAAAGATTAAAGAAAATAAAATAATAATTTTTAAATAATAAAATTTTGTGCAAAAAAATTTTTAAAACCTGCATGTGCCAACGACAGCTGCTGCAGTTCAACAACATTTATGTCGTGTTTTACCACAATATGCCACAAATTTTTCAAATAAACAAATTTACATAATTTTCAAAAAAAAATAATTTTATTTTTTTTTTATTTCATAGTGAAAATTTTCACTAAAATAAAATTTACAGTCTTAACTTAATATCCAATAGAAATAATAACAAAAAATAAAAGAAAACAAATTTGCAATAAAACATAATGTTAACACCACCCGTTGTATCGAATGTAACAACAGCTGGTTATAAAAGAAAAATGTTAAATTTGAAAATGTCACAGACTTTGAAAAAAACAGCATCCATGCTGCCAAAAAGGTCTATACAAATTAATGGAGTTTGCCTATGGTCGATGCTATTAATGAGTTTATTGCGTGTTACATACAGTCAAGGTAAGTTGTTACATTTTTTTTTCTATATTTTTCTTTTTTTTATAAATTTATTAAGTTGCTATAATATGAAAAATTTAATAATAAATTTAATAATTTTTTGTTTGATTTTTTTTTGCATAATGCGTGTTTGTTATTAGCTGAAAATAGTTAATTTATTTTTTTATGAATTAATTTATGTGCAAATTAATTTATTACTTTAGATTGCATAAACCTTATTCAATTTTATATTATTGTTACTCAACCAGACAAGTTAAATTACTTAAAACAATATCTTTTATTAATTAATGGTTAGTTTTTGTTTAATTTTATTTTTTTTTTTATTATTAAACGCATTTCTTAATACATTAAAAAGCAGGAGCGGATTCAGCTTTTGGGTTTGGAGGGAGGGGACATTTTTTTTACTCAAATTTTTTTTTCCTCCAAAGATTATTTTTACTCAATCATTTTTTTAAAAGGAAGTTCAGGACGGATATGAATCATTATTTAAGCATGCTGTGTTTTTCAAAAAGTGGATTTATTTTCGGATTAGTCTTATTTTGTTTAAAAAAATATATTTAACATACCAAAACAAATTTTGAATATTTTTTTCCGTATTCTACGATAAATTAGCAATTATAATCCGAAAAAATAATAAAAAAAATTTGGAAAATGAAAAAAGTTATAAAAAAATCAAAATTAATCCAAAGTGGACTTATTAAATCCTAAAATTTAATTGGATTCATTTTGATTTATTTATAACTTTTTTAATTTTCCAAATTTTTTATTATTTTTTCAGATTATAATTGCTAATTTTCAGATTATAATTAAAATTTGTGTTGGCACGTTAAAATATTTATTTTAAACTAAATAAGATTAATCCGAAAATAAATCCACTTATTGAAAAACACAGCAGCAATTTTAGTTTAGTCTTTTGGTTTATTAAGATTGTAAGATATTTTTTTTAAATTTTGACGCGTCCAAAAGTTGTAAATTTTATAATTTTATTGGTAAAACATTTCTTATCAGCCGCAAAAACTTCAGTCAACATTTTTAAATCACAAGAAAAAGTGGAAAATTTGTTTGTAAAATATTTTTTTAGTGTAACATTTCTTTGAGTAACAAAACTAATTTGTAAAATATTTTTGTTGTTTTATATACAAAAAAAAAACATTTTCACACATTTCCCCCCTTTCATTTTACCATCCTCTTTCTTAAAAACCAAAAACAAAATAACATTCAGTCATATAAACCTCAATTTGTTTGATTTTTTCTAAAAATATTTACTATACACCGTTAGAAACGGTTACATACAGCAAAAAATATCCATGCAATTTTTTTCGTAAAATACACGAAAATTGACTACATATTACGAAAAACTTTCGTACTGAATTTCATATTTTTACGAAATTAACAAAAATGATTAGTAAGTATTTTTTTATATTTTTTCAATAATTTGTATAAAATATAAATTTTTTGGAACAAAATAAAAAAATCCGTCTAATACCACTTTTTTGTATGTCAAAAGTTTAACCTAATACTCAAAAAATTATGTCATTTACTGTTTGTAGTTTATTTGAAAAATTTTACGTTTAGTCGTTTTTAAAAGAAAAAACATTTATTTAGTGTTTAGTTTTTATAAATGACTTCTTCTGTCCTTTGTTTCAAAAATAACACACTAAAATATAAAGACTTTTATTGACATTTAATTTTTGAAGTCATTTATTTTTGTTCTGTAAGTAAAAACTACTGATTATTCTTTAAATTTTTAATAAATTGAGTAAGTATTTTTTTTTTAAATTGTTGGTATTTTTTAATGAGATATCATTAGTTTTTACCAAGACAAGTTGGTTATTTTTTTGTAGAAAAAAAAATTCAAAAAATTATTTAAAGAAATATAAAAACATGTTTGTATGAAGTGACTTTGGCACGATGGGTAGATGGTTTGGCCAGAATGTAGTTGATTGCGGGATCGATTCCCCAAAATTTTATTTAAAATTTTTAAAAAAATATATCAATAGAAAATTGTAAAAAATAACCTACGAAATCATTAATTTTTAATGTTTTCGTAGGTTATTTTTTGGAATTTGCTGGTAAAAATAACAGAACTATCATTAATTTTTAATGTTTTCGTAGGTAATTTTTTTCGAATTTGTTGGTAAACATTAATGAAAAAAACTTAATTTTTTAATGTTTAATGTTATTTATTTTAGAAAATTTTGTCAACAGTAAAAAATAAATGTTGGTGTTTGTTAAAATAAATGAATAATTACTGGGATGGTTTTCAATTGTTTATTTACTGGTTTTAAATGTGTTTTTCATTTGTTTTTGCCTACAAAATATTTTGAGTGAACCGTTTGCGAAATGTAAAGCTTGCAAAAAATTCTAAACATTATTGGTAGTTAAGGGAAAGGACTTTCGATGCATCTTAACTCCATAAGTTGTGCACTTTTATAATTTTATGTTTTACTAAAACTAATAATTTTAAGGGCGAGTGGGGATTTCGACTCACTCACTAATCACTTTTTTTACTTGCGCTCACTCACTATTCGCTTACAAGAAAGTACAAAAAATTGCTCACCCGTACTCGTGACTAACGCCGGATTCAATAACGGTCACCCGTGAGTAAGGCAAACTCCACTTAAGCTATACAAATTTTTTACCAAAAAAAAGTGCTAAAAAATATTTTTTTTTGAAAAAAAAATTTAATAAAAAAACTCAAAACACGCAAAAATTTTTAAATTCACGTAGATTTTTTTCAACTCACGCTTACTAACAATTACATGATTGAAATGAAAATCACTTACACGTGATTTAAATGAATCACGCGTCTATAGTTCATGAGGTTAAGTAACTTAAAGTTGATAACTATGAGCCACGTCGAAAGATGAGAAAGATAATCGAATACGGATATCCTTTGCAGTAGGTATCTCTACCTTAATTTAATTTCAGAACTTCAACTGAACTTTGCTAATCTTTACGAACGCGTTGATTTGCCAAAGTGACAAAAAATACTGAACATTTTTGAAAATCCAAAAAATTTTCAAAACATTTTCAAAAAATCCCGCGAATCCCGGGATTCAAAATATATCGAAGATACCGGGATCCTGTAATCGGGATCCCGAAAAATTTTTTGCAATCCCGAATCCCGGGATTAAGAAAAACCAATCCTGATTGGAAGCCCCACTACATATTAGAGTTGTCAATCGATTAAGAATAATTCGATTAATCGATCCAACAAAACTAAACTCTTGTTCGATAAATTTAAAAATGATGACTTTCGATTCACGAATAAATCTATTAATTTGTGTCAATTAATCGAACAATTATTTTTTTTATACCCTCCAACTACAGTATCGAATTATCGGTCTAGGACTCCGTAAAATATATATATTATTCAGTAGTGATCGATTCTAAACATTATATCGATATACGTCTGTGGAGTGCACGATACAGACCAAAATAAAAGAGCTGTTTTATGGTCATAGGCTGGTTAAGTTCGGTGGCAAAATCGGACGAGCAGAAAAATTTTTCCACTTAAAGAACTAAAGCACCACCAGAAAAACACTATTTTTTTACAAGTTTTTTTTTTGTATATTTGTTCAAAAATAAAATATTTTTATGCCATATAAAGTTCATTGAAAATGAAATTTTTTGGCCCGCCCACTCTTAGGGCGTGGTTATAAAAAATTATACAAAATAATGATAAAAGTGTGTTTTATGGGCGTAAATATCCTTATAAATTAATTTTTAAACATTTTTGAAGAGGGGAAAGGTATCCTTAAACGTCCCCCGCCGACTTCCCAACCCAAAAGTAATCTCAGTTATTCAATATTTAAGTTTTTTTATATATTTTTTAATAATAAATCACTTTTATTCAATTTTTAACTTATTTTTATGTATTGTTTGTTAAAAAAATATTAAGTGTTTTATTATATTTTTTCGGAGTAAGCCAAGTGTATTTAATTTGTTGTTTGTGTTACTCTGATTGAAGAAGAAAATTGTGTCTTCTAAAGATTAAATTAAATGTGGATTTACCCTAGACCATGGTTTCTGTAACCACTTCTACGTCATCAGTAGGCAATTACATTAAGTTGATTATTTGATATTTGCTAGAAAAATTCTTTATATATTTTTTTATCAACAGACTAGCCTGAGATGAGCTTCGAACCTGTGTCATTAAGGCTGCGTTTTTGACATATCGCTTTAACTTAGTTTAACCGGGAGTTTTATTAAACTTTATAAAAATCAAACCAAGTTTAACCAAGCATTCTGTTTTTCAGTTCAAGTTTAGCAAATGTCGATTAACGCGGTATTGCCATACCAAATGCCACATTTCCAATTAGAATAGCTGCCATCATCGCACATTTTTTCGAATAAAATATAACAACATGGCAATACTAACCAGTATATTTGAAAATCAGAGGTGTTTTTTGACATTTTTGTACCTTAGTTTAACTCCCCGAGTAAAAATTTTTATAAGATGCAATATATAATGATATGTAACACAATATATATTTATACGCAATTTGATCCGAATAATGGTGGATGTTTTTGCATTAAAAAAGATCAACTTGTATAAAATATGATTTGATTTCATCCGAGTTTTGACCAGACATTGCTATATATTGGTGGATCTAATTAGATCTAATTGCATAAAAACATATAAAATCCTGGTGTTTTTTGGTTTGGGTTGAGATACACCACAGGTCAACGATACATTCACCAAACATATAATTTTCTAAAACAAAAAAAAAATGTTTGGGTACGCTTCGAACCAGATAGGTGATATACATAACCCTAATAAGGAAATGTTTAGGAACATTTTAAAAAGTTTCTTATACTTTGCCTAAAAAACTTAGAAAATTGTTGGTTAATTGGAAACATAAAAAGTTTTATATGGAACAGAATAAGCTATATATAATTTGATGTTAAATTATACAGAAAAACAGATTTTGTATTGACCCTCATATTAATTTATTTAATTATATCAACCGTACACCTTTTAATCCGAATCATGATTAAATTATATATTACTACATATGACTGCATTAAAAAAATTTAAAAAATATCTCACGGATGTATAATCATATATAATTTATTATGTTTGTATCAAGTTATATATTGTAATATATGTTTATTTTTACTCGGGTCTCCATCATTGGTGAGTTAAACTTAAAATAAACCACATCTCAAAAACAGAATTTGTGGTTTTAACTCAGTTTAAACCTAAAACCAATAAATTTTACAACTCAAAAACTCAGCCTAAATCACTCATGTTTTTGTAAACCGAAGCTCTAACCACTAGGCTATACTATATATGAGGCATTCCACACCAAATGTCCCGCTACAGAAAAACATGTGTCTCGTAAATTTCTGAATATCAATTAAAAATTTAATAAGGGAAAAAAATATTTAAAAAAAAATTACTTTAAACTTACTTTTTCACAAAAAGTCAAAAAAGAGTATTTTTTTATTTGCAATTATCTTACTAACCAGCCAAAAGAAACTAAAATTGGATGAAAAATGACAAAGTTATAAATACTTCCCCAGATGATAAGACCGTACATTTTTGGATGACAAAAAAAATTTCTTTTTAATTATATTATCCAATTGGGGTAAAGTCAAAAGAATGCTAAAAAACTTTTTTAAAATTTCTGAATCCGTAAAAATTTTTTTTTATATTTTTTTTGAGTTAAATGGTCCATAATACATAAACAAATATATCCGCGTTGCGTGCACAAAACGTTTTTTTTATTTTGTAAACTATAATTATAATTCTTAAAACCTTATTTTGTTTAACTATTGCATCAACTGGCAGGAAAAAAACAAATTTAGATTTTTTTTAATAACCTTGCAATTCTTAAAAAGTGTATCCTTGAAGTCCTTAAAGTGTTACCAACAATAACTCAAGTTTTGCAAGTCTCATTAATATGTTGTCAACATTTTTTTTAGAATTTCAATACATTTTTTGGAATATTCGTCTTTTTTCTATTTTAAACAAATTTAAGTCTAACTTTTGGCAAGTTCTCTTTTAAATGCCTCACTAAAATTTTGTATATGGGTGGATGTGAGGTAGATCCTTAAGCCTTTACAAAAAAGTTGACAAACATATTAGATTTTAACCGTTTCCTGCGTCTTAATTGTTTCCAATGGAATAAATGTATGTTCCGCATTAAATTTAAGCCCAGCTCAGCTGACATCCTCCCTACACCAAACGAACCTGTTTTGCAGTGTAGGCTGTGTATACATTTTTTTGCGTGTTTAACAATTAATATTTCTGCAAAAAATAATGTATATAAAAAAAAAAAAAAAATCAAACGGAAGTATTATCATGTCTGATTATTTGAATTATTTGTCTGTTAATTTGTTTGAATTTTGAAGTAATTTTAAATATGAATCATAACAGTTTGTGCAAAGAAAAAAATTGATTACAATTCATATTAAAAGAGGGGTTTACACCTAAAGAGTTAAGCATAAATTTTGTCGAATTTTAATTATTCAAAATGGAATTACTTATTATTTTTATAAAAAAAAACCCCGTCTATCCAATATTTTTAAAACAGGATGCCCTGTAGGTTAGTTCGTAGCAAGGTAACCTTTGAACGTGGTGGTCGTGAGTTCAATTCCCAACAGAACCCTTGGTCTATTTGGCTTTAATGAGTCAACCGTTATTGTAACCACTTCCCGTCTAGGTTAAAATTATTAAAAAATTAGTTGTTTTTTTCAAACACTTTTTAGGTATTTAAAAAAAAATCTTATAGTGTAAAACCCCTATTATTAGTAATTAACTGTTTAATATTCTACCAAGAAAAAACGATTAAAATCAATTTGAAGTAAAATAAAATTTATTTAAGCTCCCTTTTCAAGCATGCTTACAATTTTTTTATTTATTAAGTGCTAAATTAGCAAACATTAATACTCCTATGAAGAATACTCCAAAGATAGTAAAATGTTATTTAAAGTAGTCTAAAACTTCAAAACAATCTTATCTTCAATGACCTTCATGGTTTGTTAAGTTTTAAGTTTTAATGTGTGTAGTAGAGGCATTTATTTACAATTTCTGAAAGCACTATATTGAGCACATTATGTTTACGTTTTTTTTTGGATGGGAACTAAAACGGAAACGCTCAATCTTAATATTTTGGTGTGTGAAAATGTTGAATATATGGTATACGCCAAGCTAATTATAATTAAATATAAAAATATTTTTTTTTGACACTTTAACATTAAATTTATGGGAATAAATTAACAGGGAAGGTCTTCTGAAGGGTTTATCTTAATTTTTATACCCTACATTACTCACAGGGAAGCTATTCCATACACTATAATAAAAATGATTTCAGTTTCCTACTATAAATTGGGTAAATTTACACAAAATGTGTAGTTGTACCAAAAATTATTGGAAATTTACACATTTATAGTAGTATATTATTTGAATTTGTTGAAATTTACCCAATTTATAGTAGGAAACTGGACTCATTTGTTTAGAGTGTAGGTTATATTCCAATTTTTCTGCAATTTACATGTGTTTTTGATGCACTAAAACTTTCAAAGAATTTCGTGATTTTACGAGGTTTTTTATTACACTCAAAATATTTTGTAGGCAAAAACACATTTGAAACAAGTGATAAAACACTTGAAACCATCCCAGTAATTATTACTGTTCATAAAATTTTCTAAAATAAATAACATTGAATATTAAAAAAATAACTTCACTTTCGTTTTTTTACCAATAAATTTGAAAACAAGTAAGAAAATTACAGTCGGTCAAGACCAACCATATAATACCCTACACCAGTGTTTCCCGGAAAATGGATCCCAAGTTCAAACATGGACCGATTGGATCTATCTTTTGTCAAATCTTTAATAAGTGTAAAAAACAATCGAAAACCTAATTTGAGTGAAATAAGCTTCTATTTGTTGCCAATAAACCGCTTTAACTAAATATCGGTCCAATTATAATCATTAGGTTATTAAAGTACATAGAAACAAAATTTAAAAAAAATATTTTCTATTTTAATGAAATTTGAGAGATTTATGTGAATATCGGGAAGGTGGTTTGTATGGGGGCTAGAAGAAGAACTCGTCCGATTCCTCTGAAATTCGGAATGTTAATTATTAAATACAAAACACGTTTACCTGCCAAATTTCGAAAGGATACCTATTACTTATAACACGGTCATTAGAGCCAATTGAGCCAAATTAAAGCGGACCTTTGTATGGGGGCTAGGTCTAAACATGGACCGATTTATTCCAATTTCAATAGGCTTCGTCCTTGGGCCAAATGAAGCTTAAGTTTCAAATTTCAACCAAATGGATTGATAAATGCGACCTGTATCGTGTTTACAACGTTTACATGGACGGACAGACGGACGGACATCGCTAGAATGACTTAAAAAGTTATTCTGAGTCGATCGGTATACTTAAAAGTGGGTCTAGGACCAATATTTCGGGTAGTTACAAACATCAGCACAAAGTCATTATACCCTGTACCACAGAGAGGTGTTGGGTATAAAAATAACCTACGAAAACATAAAAATTAATGATTGTTTGTGTTATTTTTGGTACTGCGCAATAACTCCCAAATGAAATAACTCCCAAAAAATAAATGAAACAACTCCCAAAAATTTTACATACGATTTGGGACTTATTTCATTATGAAATTAGTCCCAGTGAAGTGGGACTTATTGCACAAATTTTGTTGGGATTTATTTCATTATGAAATAACTTCCAAATGAAAAAAACCCCAACAAAAACAGATTTGGAGTTATTTCATTTCTTGTTAAGCATTGGGAGTTATTTCATCAATGGTGGGACTTATTTCATTTTAAATGAAAACAATATACACCTCTGTGCAATTGTTTTTTTTTTTTTGCTTAAAATTTTTTCTGCGTAGCCGGCCTTTGGCCGGGCTTAGGGATTACAAAATCCATGCATTAAACCCACCCTCTCCGCAAAGTAAAGTTTTCTAGGGTAGCAGGCCTTTACTCTATCAAATTTGCCTCAAAAAGGCCTGATAACCCAAATAGCTTTGGTTTGCAGAGAGGGTGGATTTAATGCATGGAGTATGTTATTCCTAAGCCCGGCCGAAGGCCGGCTACGCAGAAAACCTTTATTACAACAAAACAATGGGAACTTATTTCATTTTCTTTGGCACTTATTTCATTGGGAGTTCTTTAATTTTTTTTGGGAGTTATTATTTTGATTTTAAATAACTCCCAAATATTGGGACATATTTCATTTTTTCTTTGGGAGTTATTTCATTTTTTAAAGTGTGGAGTTAATTCATTTTTCTTGGAATTTATTTCATTGGGAATTATTTCATTAGGACTTATTTCATTTGGGAGTTATTGCGCAGTACCGTTATTTTTACCAACAAATTCAAAAAAAAAAAAATACTTACAAAAACATTAAAAACTAATGATTTCGAAAGTTATTTTTTACAATTTTTCTATTAAATTACTGCTAACAAATTTTTAATGAAATTTTGGGAAATCGATCCCGCAATCAACCAGACACTCTACTCATCGTGCCAAAGTCAATCGATACAAATATGTTTTTATATTTCTATAAATAATTTTTTTGTTTTTTTTTTTTTACAAAAAAATAACACACACAAGTAGGTAAAAACTAATGATTACTCCTTAAAAAATTCCAACAATTTAAAAAAAAAGAATAACGTACACAAATCAATAAAAATTAAAGAAGAATCGCTTATTTTTACTTGCAGAACAAAAATAAATGACTTTAAAAATTCAATGCTAATGACAGTCTTTATTTTTCATGATTTGTTTTCAAAACAAAGAACATAAATAGTCGTTTAAAAAAACTTAACGTTAAACAAATGGTTTTTCTTTTAAAAACGACAAAACGTAAAACTTTTTAAATAAACTACAAACAGTTAATGACATAACTTTTTGAGTTTACCTTATATTTTACGAGAACTTCTGATGAAAATAACGAGCTTTTTTGTCATTCGACAAGATTTTAGAAAATTTTTCGTGAATTGAACATTTTTTTTTAAATTTGTAAACATTTTTTTTTTTTCAAAAATTGTCAAAAAAATTTCGAGGCTTAGAAAATATTTGCTAAAATCATTTTCTACTTCAAAACTTAAAAAAATTTTGTATCTGAATTTTTTTCGGAACTTAGAAAATTTTACTGTAAAAAACAAAAAAAAATCTCAAGAAATGTTTGTGTCAAGGCCTTAGAAAATTTTAAAATAATTTATCAAGACTTAGATTTTTTTTTTTTTTTAATTTATAAAAATTATTGTTTTTTCTTTAATATAAAATATTATAATCGAATTTTTATAACATATAATCGCAATTTGAGTAAATTTTAGCTTTGGCGCTCATTTCTTCCTTTTATTAAAAGTAAGGGGAAGAAGGGCTAACAAGTTGTGTAATAATTTTTGGCATACATCTTTTTATTTATTCTTTTGTAAAATCAACATTGTATTGAATAACCGCAACACACAACGACAGAAAACCAGTTTAAAATGTCAAAAAGTCATCAACCATATTTCATAATATTTAATTTTAACAGTATCTTTACTGGTTTATATCTTTAGTAAATTATTTAAATTTAAAACTTTTATTTTCATTTTTGCGACAAAAATAAAAAATAAACAAAAGTTAATAATAAATGCACAATCAAACGTATGTCTTCTATAAACAAAAAAAAGTATATAAAAAAACAGACAACAGACAACAAAAAAAAAACATGTTTATCCACTTTAATATTATGATTGCAAATTTCTTTCCATTTTTTTTTTGTTATTAAAAAAAACAAAAAAAACTTGTCGAATCAAACAGAAAAAACTTATTCAACAAATTATTCATAACTCGATGATGACCAAAAAAATCTATTTTAAAAAATTTACAGAAAATTTACCATTATGTTTTTAGCGTATTCGTAATTTTTTTATTTATAAATGAATCAGTAACGGAAAGCAAATAAAAGCAACAAATAAACTAGAATTGAATTTGTCAGAATATTTAAAAATCTTGTAAGTGAATTGACTGGAATTGTGGAGGTTTCATTTTTTTTTTTTTTTTCATTTTACAAAGGATTGTTAAACTGTTTAAGTGGTTTAACTTGTTTTTTTTTTTTTGTATTTTGCGTGGATTTTATAACGGTTTTATAAGAAGCAAATATAAAAAAAATAAATAAAATTGATTTTATAAATATTGTAAACGAAAGCGAAAACTAGATGAACTACTTTTGCTTTAAATGGCTACAAAAAGCAGTTTATATATATATTTTTTTTTTGATAATTATTGGAAAGTAATTTAAGTACATATGTATCTTGGTATCATAAGCTAAAATTCAAATAATAATAAAAAATTGAGTAGCGAGTATGTGCCTTAAGTCTTTTGATCTTTCTTGCAATGTTTTTTTTAGCAGGTTTGTGTCTTAAGTCTTTTGTTTTTTCAAGATGTGGTTATTTCGTTTAAAGTTTTATGTGTAAACTCATTTAAATCAAATTTTAGTATTAAGTTTTGGATATCAATGTGAATTTTTGCCGGGATACACTCAAATCAGCACTATAGAAAAAAAATCACTCCAGTCAGAAAGTGGGTATAAAAATAACATTCCCGTGTCTCTCACACTCAGAAAATTATGTAAGTTACTACATGTTAGTTGTTTGTATATTTTACAGTAGTTAGTTGTTTTCAACTACAAAGTCAGTTATTTTTGTATGAAAAATATCAAACAACTATTTCTGTTAGTTATTTTAAGTTGTTTTTTTTAATAACTAACAAAAAAGTACTGTTATGTAGTAACAGTTATTTAAAGTAGTTAATTTTATTTTTTTTATCTCTGAAAAATTTTCAAAGTTTTTTCCAAATAAAAAATTCGTTTTTTTATTTTTCACAACTTTTTTTTAAAAAAAAAAAAACTTGAAAAAAATTTGGTCTCCAATTTTTTTTCTGAAAAATTTTTTGAAAAAAAAAATTATATATTGTTTATTTTATTTTTACTACATATTAGTTGTTTTAACTACAAATGTTAGTAATTTTTACTATATAAGTCAGTTGTTTTTTGTCAGTTAAAATAACTAACATTGTTAGTTGATTTAACTGAAAAATTAGTTGACCCAAAACAACTTACAAAGTAGTTATTTTAACTGTCATTTTCAGTTGATTTTACTAACATAATTTTTTGAGTGCAGGTTTTTTAAATTAATTCCCCTTTTCGAGAAAAATGCAAACAATATATAATGTTAAATTGTGTTTCACACAAGAAGTGTGAAATAAGTCGAAAAAAGTAGAAAATTTTTCTTCTGAGAAAATAAGTGTTAAGATGTATTCAGTAAAATTTAATGGCGGTTCTTTTCTTGGAATATATTAACCCTGTATCTGCAATTTTTAAGGTTAATTGTCGTTCTTATTTCAAATACTCTTCTAGAAAACCATTAAATCGTGCGTTTAAAGAGTTTAAATGTTCTACAAAAATGTTTTGCATCAAATTTCACTAGGCCGACATTTTCTTTACTAAATTTTTTTTGTAGGGAGCCTCAGGTCGGATTTAAATCATAAGTAAAGGTTTTAATTGTTTATCTCTTGTTTTTTTTAATTTTTCTATTGAAGCATTTTCAAATTTTAAAAATTTCTTTAATAACCCGAGTAAAAATGTTTATATAAAGTATATTCTTATACATCACATCTGATTCGAGATTTGATAAATCAGTACTAAGCCGAGATTTGAAAAATCAGTACTGATTCGAAAAATGGATAAGATTATATAAGTCAATATATGTATCCGAAAAGTCATCTTATCTTAGCGATCCATTTTTCGGATCAGTAATGATCCTTCCCATTTTTACTCGGGCATCTAAGAAAATGTCTAATATTTTGAAAAATGTCTCCTTAAGAAATTCTCAGGTCCTACAGCATTTTTTTAATAGAATACCAACAGAAGACCAAGATTCTAAAATATTTTTCAAATAAAAAATAAATCAGATTTCAGTCCTATTTATTCAAAAAAGTTTCATTATTTTGAATTTTTTGAGATTCATTTGCTTAAAGAAAAAGTTTATGATTCTGACACATTATCCCAATAAAAAAAATTTGAGATTTTGAGGCATTTTGCTGGAGGAAAGCTTTTAGAATTTATAAAGCAGCTGATTTTATTTTGCCAACTTGGTTCATATAGCAAAATTCTCAAATTTTCTGACTTTTTCCCCATTGAAAACTTCTTAGGTTCTGAAATTTTTTTCTATTCTATTTTTTTCAGGCATTTTTATACCTTCCAACCACAGTATGGGGATATACTCACTTTGTCATTCCGTTTGTAACGCATCGAAACATCGGTCGGGGACCCCATAAAGTATATATATTGTTGATCCATAATCGATTCTAAGACATTCTGTGAATGTCCGTCCGTCCGTCTGTCTGTAGATGGCACGATGAAGTCCAAAATAAAAGAGATATCCTCCTGAAATTAGGCACGAGTATATATTATGGTCCTAGGCAGATTAAGTTCGGAAATGGGCAAAATCGGACAAGGGGGAAAAAGTTCCCTCTAGAAGAACTGAACCAACCTCTCAAAAAATACACTTTTTTACATGTTTTTTTGTATTTTTGTTAAATAACAGAAACATTTTGTATATTAATCGCAATGGGAAGGTGCTATCAATGTCCCCCACTGACTCCATCACCCCCCCCCCCCAACAATTTTTTTTTTACAATTTTTTTTTTACATTTTGGAGGGTATAAAAAGATTCGGCACAGCCGAATTTAACACTCTCACTTGTTTTCTATAGAAAAAGTCTCAGATTCTGAGTTATTTTTGATATAGAAAAAGTCTCAGACTCTAGAACATTTTTTCTGAATAAAAACTTACAAATTCTGAGACAATTTTCCTATCAAAGAAGTCTGAGATCTTTTCTAGGATTCTAAGAATTGTTTTCTTGAGAAAAGGTCCATAAAAAGTCATCTTTCAAACATAAATAATCTTAGATTCTGAGACATTTTTTCAGAATATGAGAAATTTTTCCTTAAAAAAAGGTTTAAGATTCTGGGACATTTTTAAAAAGAAAATATCAGATTCCGAGATATTTTCCCATAAAAAAGTCGAAAATTCTGTATAATTTTTACTATAGAAAAAGTTTTGAATTTTTAAACATTTTACCTGAAGAAAATTTTCTTATTTTCCTATAAAAACTTCAAAGATTCAAAAACATTTTCCCTTTAGAAACGTTTTGAGATTCTTGGACATTCCCACATAATTTCCTTTTCTTTTGCCTTTTTTCCCCATCTTCTTCTCAGATTTTTTTCTAATATAAAATTCTCAGACTTTTCCTATAATAAATTCTCAGATTTAACCCATAGAAAAATTTTAAGATTTTCCGATAAAAAATTGTCAGATAATTTCAATAAAAAAATTCTAGGATTTTTCCTAAAAATTTAGAAAAAGTAACAAAAAGTTTAGAAAAAGTAACAAATTATTCCTATAAAAAAATCTAAAATTTTTCCTTTACACGAATTCCCAAATTATTTGTCTTCAAAAACTCCCACACTTTTCGTTTCGAAAAATTTCCAAACTTTTTGTCGAGAAAAATTATTGTATTTTTTCTATAGAAAAATGTTAATATTCCTAAACTTTTTTGATATAGAAAAATTTTAATATTCCGAAACATTTTTTCTTTAGCAAAATTTTAAGATTTTTAGATATTAATCATAGGAGAATTTCTATACAAAAATTTCTTCTATACAAAAATTTTCAGTTGTAAGGTTTTTCAGATAGAAAAAATTCGCAAGTTATTCCTTTGGATTTTTTTTTTAATTTTTACTTTAAAAAAAATCTCAAATTTTCCGAGTTATTTTTCCTTTAGAAAAAATTTTAGACATTTTTCATAGATAAGAATTCTTAGATTATTTCATTTTCTTTTTTCTCTTCTCTCTCCTTTCCTTTTTTTCTTTCGAACTCGGTTTGGGGATGAAATTTACTTTCCCCTTTTGCCGCGGATCCTCGCCTGTATTGAATTAATTTATTTTTACTAGTTTTAAATTTGAGTTAAAAATTTTCTAAAAATTTATTTGCTAACGTTTATAAAACTTATTGTTTTTAAACTTTTTCTTCTATTTTTTGATCCTTTGCTTGAAAAATTACAAAAAGGTCTTAATTTTTACTAGGTATTCTCGAAAAATAGAAGACATTAAAATTTCTCATAATTCACAAGAATTCCTTGTAAGTTTTGTAGTGTCAAAAAGTTTTAAATTTACAATTTTCTTGCAAAAAGACTTTTATAAGCCTCAAAAATTAGAACTTTTTGACGCGATAAGACTCAAAAAAATTCTGTTGATTTTACGAGATCCTTTGCCCATTTATCGCAAGCGAAAAATATGTCTCCTGACCTTAAAGAAAACTATTTTTTTTCTCAATTTTTTTTCTTTCATTTCGGAGGGTATTTAAGATTCAGTACAGCCGAATTTAACTTTCTTACTGATTTAGTGTTTAACACTCTATTGCGATACTAAAGTCTTTTAAAGTATCTCAAACCTCCAATTTCCATCAATTCTGTTATTGAGTGCCCACCATAATTAGTTGGCAGCTTAACAATTGCAAAACCAAAAAAAAAATAATTTCAATAAATTGCTTAAATTTCAATTTAAATAAATGAATTGCAGAAATGTCTGCACAAAATGGGTAAAAGTAATTAAAATACTTTCATTTTTATGTATTTCCTTTACACATTTTTTTTTCATTATTTAAGCATTTCCCTACTATATACGGGTTGGTTGGTTATCGTATGTGGTCTAGTGAGAGTTTTATATTACATACTGATTTTACCGGTTATTTATCAAAAAACGAAGTATATATAATACATGAATTTCGAAACTTCTAACTTGTAAATTATAAAAACAAATAAGACATTTTCGAAATAAACCAAAATTCTCATAAAACAAAATCTAGGTTCTTAAAGCAGGTTAATACACCTTTAATAACAATTTTAATTAAATGCTGGTATAAAGCGTTATTATGTTAGTTATACAAGAAAAATTACAAAACTGCAGTTTACTTGTTGTTAGATTTTAACAACAGCCGCAAACTAAACAACAAATTCCAAGAACAGTTTGTAACCAAAACCTTTTTTTTTGTTGTTTTTAAATGCATGGAAAATAAAAATTCATGTTAGATAGCAATTTGTAAAAAAACTGGCCAAAAGCTAAATGAATGTGGGTGTGGAACAAGGTGCTATAATCCAAAAACCAAATTGTATAGGAGAAGCAAAAAACTACATAAGTCGCGAAAAAAATTTAATTTCTCAATTTTCTTTTTGCAGATCGACAAAGATTGATCATTTGCATCTATGTACAACATTTCATAAAAATAGAATGAGCGGAAGTAGCAAAAAATTGCATGTGAAATTTTGATCTAGTGGAAAAAGGTGCTATGTTACAATTTCTACTAGGAATTTCAATACATTTGCCAAGTAGTTTTCTGTTTTTTGTGTTATTTTTTAAAAATTAAAATTTGACATGATGAATTCTGCAAAATTTAGACGGGGTCCAGCAATACTCATTTTTATGTAAGATTAATATTAAAAAAAGATTAATATTAAAAGTAGTTAATTTAACAAAAAACAAGTGGTTTATGGTTTATTTTGAACAGATTTTCGCGTAATGGGTTAAAAAAAATTTGCGCAATTTATAATATAAGTTACTAACCATTCAATTTTATAGTTTTAACTCAAAAATTGGATATATTATCTAAATCCGCCCTTAGTATTTCGTAAAACAATATTGTGTTTTTGTATGGATATAGCACCTTTTTCCATATTCACACTTTAACTATAGATAGATTAGATATGAAAGCGTTTTTTGCCAAACCAATGGGCACATGTTAAAGCCTAGGATGTTTTCTACACGTTAACCATCTCACATGCAAGAATTTTGATATACCACCTTTAGTTTAACTGCAAAATACACGTTAGTATTCGGGGGAAAAATATAAAATATTTCCAAAAATCGTTAAAATTGAACTTTTAAGGTCAATTTTATGACAGAAAACGATCAAGTTTTTAACAAATTTGTTTGCAAATAGATCGAACTATTGAAGGGAGATACGATTTTGCAAAAAAAACGCGATTTCCAAAAATTGGATTTTAGCACCTTCTTCCACACACACATTCAAATGTAAAATATTAAAAATATTTGTTTGAAAAGGTTATGGTGAGAAAGAAAAATTGACATAAAACAATCCATACAAAATAAAACTAACTGAACTGAAATTATGTTCAATTTTGGCTTAGAATTTGACAATTTTTTAATAGAAAATAAGTTTTTCATCATTATTTTATATCAAGCCCACAAATCGGTTGAACGGGTTTCGAGATATCGCTATTCAAAATTAAAAAAATATGCATTTTTATTTTACTTTCAAGAAATTTTTTAAAAAAAATTTCAAAATTTCTTTAAGACCCTTTTATAGAGCTTGACACATCCTTTTGAGATTTGAGACAAATCCGACCATTTAAACCCGTTGCACCCTTCGATCAAAGTATAGGATTTTTGGAAAATGTTCACCAATATTTTGAATTTTTAAAAAATAACAAAATAAATATTTTGCGATTAATTTATTTATTAACTTTAGCATGCTGAATATGAATATCAACAAATCGGTCGAGCGGTTTTCAGGAAAAAATTTAAATTTCATCTTTATCCTTCCAAAGAGCTTGAGACAAACTTTCATATAATTTTAATTTGAACAAAATCAAACTTTTTAACAATGGCAACCTCCAATCAAAGTTTAGAAATTTTGGTGAACATTTTCTAGAAAACCTAAACTTGGATCGAAGGGCGTCATGGGTAAAAATGTTCGGATTTGGCTCAAATTAGTATTAAATGAAAGTTTGTCTCAAGCTCTATGAAAGGATAAAGAGAAAGTAACTTTAAGATCTTTTTTAAAAAATGTCATTATTTGCAAATTTCAAATAGCGATATCTTGAAAACTGTTCTACCGATTTTATTTTCTTTTTTCATGTAAAGCTCATCAAAATTAATAAATATGATGTGTCGCAAGACTTATTTTTATACCCTATACTATCGATTTATCGATGTCCGTCCGTCCAGCCATCCGTCTATCTATGCAACGTTTTAAGCACTATACAGGTCACAATGTTCAATCAATTGACTTGAAATTTGAAACTTATGCTTCATTTAGTCCAAGGACGAAGCCTCTTTAAATTGAGAAAATCGGTCCATGTTAAGACCAAGCCCCTATACAAACGTCCTCTTTGAATTTGGCTAAAATAACTCTAATTACAGTATTTAATAGAGACATTCGTTTATATCTTGTATTCACAAATAATCATTCTAAATTTTAATAGGATCGGACCAGTTCTACTTGTAGTTCTCATACAAACTAACGTCCCGATATTCACATAAATATCTCAAAATTCATGAAAATATAAAATATTTAATAAAAATTTAGTTTGCTGGTGTTAAATACACTCAAAAATTTTATCATTAACTGTTTGTAGTTTATTTAAAAAGTTTTACGTTTTGTTGTTTTTAAAAGAAAAAACATTTGTTCAATGTTTGGTTTTTTTTAAATGACTATGTCTGTTCTTTGTTTAAAAAATAACAACATAAAAAATAAATACTTTCATTAGCATTAAATTTTCAAAGTCATCTTTTTTGTTCTGTAAGTAAAAATAAGTGATTCTTCTTTAATTTTTAATGATTTCTATACGTTATTTTTTAAATTGTTGGCATTTTTTAAAGAGAAGTCATTAGTTTTTACCTATTTGTGTTGGTTATTTTTTTGTAGACAAAAAATTCAAAAAATTATTTATAGAAATATAAAAACATGTTGGTATCAAGTGACTTTGGCATGATGGGTAGAGTGTCTGGCCAGAATGTAGTTGATTGTGGGATCGATCCCCCAAAAATTTTATTAAATTTTTTTTTAAATAAAATTCCATAGAAAAATTGAAAAAATTACCTACGAAATCATTAATTTTTAATGTTTTCGTAGGTATTTTTTTTTTTTAATTTTTTGGTAAAAATAATACAACAATCATTAATTTTTAATGTTTTCGTAGGTTATTTTTTTTTTCAAATTTGTTGGTAAAAAAATTTAAGTGACGTTATTTTTTAAAGTTCAATGTTATTTATTTTAAAAAATTTTATTAACAGTAAACAGTAAATGTTTATGTTTGTTTAAACAAATTAATAATTGCTGGGATCGTTCAATGTTTAATCACTTGTTTTTAATATGTTTTTCATTTGTTTTTGCCTACCAAATATTTTGAGTGTATGTACTTTGTAACCCAATCAAATCTGAATATAAGAGGAACATTTTTGGACTTACAAGGAAGGTCTTTCATAGAGCACCCACCGGTTGTCCTGAAACTTGCTTATGGGAAAGAGGGGAGGAAAATTAGAGTTACCTGTTTTTTTCTTAGCTGCCCAATCTTACATTTAGCGGGTCAAAGGGGAGGGAGGAAACGAGATTTTTTATTTTTTTTAATGTTTTTCTTACTTGTTTTTTAATATTTTTTTTTTATATTTCTACACTCACAAAATTATATCATTAACTGTTTGTAGTTTATTTAAAAAGTTTTACGTTTTGTTGTTTTTAAAAGAAAAAACATTTGTTCAATGTTTGGTTTTTTTTTTTAATGACTATGTCTGTTCTTTGTTTAAAAAATAACAACATAAAAAATAAATACTTTCATTAGCATTAAATTTTCAAAGTCATCTTTTTTTGTTCTGTAAGTAAAAATAAGTGATTCTTCTTTAATTTTTAATGATTTCTATACGTTATTTTTTAAATTGTTGGCATTTTTTAAAGAGAAGTCATTAGTTTTTACCTATTTGTGTTGGTTATTTTTTTGTAGACAAAAAATTCAAAAAATTATTTATAGAAATATAAAAACATGTTGGTATCAAGTGACTTTGGCATGATGGGTAGAGTGTCTGGCCAGAATGTAGTTGATTGTGGAATCGATTCCCCAAAAATTTTATTAAAATTTTTTTTAAATAAAATTCCATAGAAAAATTGAAAAAATTAGCTACGAAATCATTAATTTTTAATGTTTTCGTAGGTATTTTTTTTTTAAATTTTTCAAAATAACACAACAATCATTAATTTTTAATGTTTTTGTAGGTTATTTTTTTTTTTTTTGAATTTGTTGGTAAAAAAATTAAAGTGACGTTATTTTTTAATGTTCAATGTTATTTATTTTAGAAAATTTTATTAACAGTAAACAGTCAATGTTGATGTTTGTTAAAACAAATGAATAATTACTGGGATGGTTTTCACTTGTTTTAAAAAGTAACCTAAGAAATCATTAATTTTTAATGTTTTCGTAGGTAATTTTTTTTTTGAGTTTGTTGGTAAAAATAACACAACAATGATTAATTTTTTATGTTTTCGTAGGTTATTATACCCTCCACTTAGTGATAGAGAGTATATACATATAAGTTTGTCATTCCGTTTGTAACTCATCGAAATATCGGTCTAAGACCCCATAATTATTGACCAGTGTTTGATTTTAAGACATTCTAGTGATGTCCGTCTGTCTGTCCGTCTGTGGAAATGGTGATCACGACCAAATTATTAAACATATATGTCTAAGACTTAGTATATTTACTTGTTGTTGCCCTAAGTAGTTTGGTGTTGCATTTGAGCGAAATCGGTTTAGCGGTTCAAAAGTTATGAAAGAAAATGTACGGACACCTCGAAAATATTTGGTATATTCAACATAACCTAAAAACACAAAATGCTTTAATTCGGCTGCTAGTTGACACATGTGAACAGAATTTATCACGGAATGGTATTTAAATAAGTGTAAACATATTTTGTTACAAAACAATTTTTTTTTCGTCAATTTTTTTTTCTAAAAAATTATTTCCGCGGATTTTTTTTGTTTAAAATTTTTTTTTTTTAAATTGTGGAGGGTATCAATACATTCGACATCCAGAAGACTTGGAAAAACCAAATCCAATCAAATATCCATGATCCTCGATCGATTTTAAGTCGATCTAGCGATGTCCGTCCATCTGTCTGTTGAAAACACGCTTACTTTCGAAAGAATAATTGTAGACTACTGTTGCTTGGCAGCTATATTTTAAATTTACCGCGTTTGGTTCAAAATTTAAAAGAGAAATTGTGAATTTCGGCAAGGATTTTTCACGAAACACTCTAACTTTTAAAAGACAACTCTGAGGCTGCTAAAGTTTGGCACATATATCTTCCCTGGTCTGGTTGGTGTTATATTTCAGCAATATCGGTCTAGTTATGATCAAAACCGTTAATTTCAAATTGGTATCGCCTTAAATTCATGTGTTGAACAAACCGTTAAACAAGCTTTTAAAAGCGTTGGTAAGCCACAAAAATATTTTACGAAGTATTTTTGTTACTCAAAAATATTTTTACACAAAAAAAAAATTTTGAACTCAAAAAATTTTACACTAAAAAAAAATTTAGCCCATTTATTTTTACAAAAAAGAAAAAAAAGTTTTTTTTTCAAAATAATATATTTCTAATCAAAATTGTTAAACTTTTTCACGATAGAAAATTATCACTTGAAAGGGGTATTTCAGGGGTATTCACTTGTTTGAATTAAAATTGTAAAAATTCGTTGAATTATTTCGTGGAGAAAGACAACTATAGGTCGAATAATAAATAATTTTTATAAATAATTTTTATTGGTTTAAAACTTAAAACAGAATTCTTTAAATTATTTAGATTGAATTTAATTTACTTTTTTCTGATTAAAAACACTGAATGCTTGATGTGGAACGCCTTACATATTTAGCATATTTTGCTAAAAAACTAATTTTGGTAGCTTAAAATTCAAATGCTGTTATTAATTTTTAATTTTTCCGCTCTTGACTATTGATTGCAAAAATGTTTTTTTTTTCTAATTCAAATACAAGTTTTTGAAAAATATTTAAATTTTTTTATAATTAATTTGATTTATTATTAGTTTATTAAATTAATTTTATATATTTTTTTAATATATATGACTTTTTTCTGGTATAAATTTTCTTGGTCAATGTCTACAACATTCAAAATGCAATAATCAAATATTTATTTATTTTTAAATATTTGATACTTATTTTCTTGTTTTTGCTTTTGGTTTAGTTAGGTCTACAAACGTTTCATATATCCAAATGTAATTCAAGTTAAATTTCAAAGGTCATCAAGTTCTGTGTATTGACAAACCAAGTGTGAATATTTGTTTAAATCATTTTTTTCTTTTTTTACTCTAAACACAAAAAAAAATGGGTTTAAAAGCATCAAATGACGTAAATTAACTCAAGTGCTAAGTGATTTTGCAGTTGTTTGTAGTGGTTAACAAAAAAAATTGCTATTGTTATAATTATTTTATTTTCTGCTGTATTATTGCATAAATTAAACAAAATGCAAAACCAGAATGTGGTAAAAATCTACATAAATCATACATGTTTAAACTGGTTTCCTGTTCTCGAGCTAGTGAATAAAGTCAGTTTTTATACCCTCCACTCTAGTGATAGAGGGTATATATAAGTTTGTCATTCCGTTTGTAACACCTCGAAATATTGGTCTAGGACCCCATAAAGTATATATATTTATGATCCTCGATCGATTTTAAGTCGATCTAGCGATGTCCGTCCGTCCGTCCGTCCGTCCGTCCGTCCGTCCGTCCGTCTGTCTGTCTGTCTGTCTGTCTGTCTGTCTGTCTGTCTGTCTGTCTGTCTGTCTGTCTGTCTGTCCGTCCGTAGAAAACACGCTAACTTTTGAAAGACTTTACAGAGGCTATTGAAGTTTGGCATATATGTTTGTCATTTACCTGGTCAGGTTGGTATTGCAATCCAGCCAAATCGGTCCAGTGGTTCAAAAGTTATGAGCAAAAGAGTAAATTTCGGCAAGGGTGTTTCGCGAATTTACGAGATAAAAAACACGATAACTTTCGAAAGACAATAATGAGACTACTGAAGCTTGGCATGTATCTTTGCCGTTCCGTGGGTATGTATGGTTTTAAATTTCAGCTCAATCGGTCCAGTGGTTCAAAAGTTATAAGCAAAACCCTGAATTTCAGATTAGTTTCATCTAAAATGCCACGTGTTTTAACAAGTTTTAAAAGCATTGGTGGTAACTAAACAATGCTTTTCAAACTTGTTTAATTTTAAAGCAATGCTTTTTAAACTTGTTTAGTTTTAAATGCATTGGTAACTTAAAAATTACACTCGAAAAAAATTTTACACTCAAAAAAAATTTTACACTCAAAAAAAATTTTACACTCAAAAAAAAATTTACACAAAAAAAAATTTAGTTTTTTTTTACAAAAATGACAATATTTTGTGTACATACGTACGTGCATTCACTCAGAAATATTTTTACAGTAAAAAAAACATTACACTCGAAAAAAATTTTACATTCAAAAAAAAAATTAGTAATTTTTTTTTTTTTTTAAATGACAAAAAAAGAGTTTTCTACTCAAAATAAAATATTTCTAATCAAAATTGTTAATTTTTTCACGTTAAAAATTGTACTACGCTTTAAAAATGTATTGTGGAGGGTATTCATAGATTCGGCAAAGTCGAATTTAACTTTTCTACTTGTTTTTTTTATTTTTAATACTTTTAGAAGTGAGAATTGAGGCTTTAATGTTATAAAAAAAATTATTTGCTTTTAGGTGAGAATTTTTGAAATGAAAATTTTTTAAAAACCCGCGTAAAAATATAAAAATTTCTGGTTTATGAAGTCATACACTAAACAAAAATTTTTATTTTTTTTTAAATTACAAGAAAAGTTTGTAACTTTTTTTTGCTACCTCTTATTTGACAAGAATTCTTAGTTATTTTACAAGCTTTTTACCAATAATTTTGTAATTTTCCAAGTTTTTTACCAATAAATTTGTAAACTTACAAATTTTTCGATGCGTTTAAACTTACAAGGAGGTTTTGTGACTTTACTAGATATTTTGCTTCCTCTTTTTTTACGAGAATTCCTAGTAAAAATTACAAGATTTTTTGTAATTTTACAAGACTTTTATCAATAAAGTTGTAAATTTATAACTTTTTTGGCGAAAAAAAACTTACAAGGAGTTCTCGTCAATTAACCAGATTTTTTTTATAAAAAACTTTGAAAATTTGTAAAATTACAAGATAAACTGTAAAATTACAAAAAAATTTAAATTTCGATCAACAATTATTTGTTAAAAAACAAGGAAAACTGTCAAATATTGGTAAAATGAGATTACGAGACTTTTTCTAGTAATTTGACAAGGTTTTTTTTTTTTTGAGTGTAGAAAAGAGACAGATTCTGAAATATTTTTTTGACAAAAAAAGTCATACACTAAAAAAAAACCTTCTAAAATGACAAGAAAAACTTATAACTTTTTTTTTTTGCTACCTCCTATTTTACGAGAATTTATAGTAAAAATTACGAGGATTTTTGTAATTTTACAAGCTTTTTAACAAAAAAATTGTAATTTTACAACTTTTTTTGAAGCGATAAAACTTACAAGGAGTTCTCGTTACTTTATTCGATTTTTTTTTCTACCTCCTATTTTACGAAAATTCCTACACTCAAAATAAATTCTCTGTCCAAGCAGCAGAAAAATCTGCTGAAAATACACCCATTTTGAGACATATGAGAAATCTGCTGATTTTAGAAAGCATGGTTTGCTGAAAATCTTTCATGATTATTTAGATGAAATCAGGAGAGAAATCTGTCAAAACAGCAGAGAAATTTGCTAAGATATTTTCTAGAAAGTTTTTGTATTCAGAAAATTTGTTTTTATGAAAGCTTTAATAGTTTTTTATTGCATTCATTTTCCATGAAAAATCTAACGCTGAATCTGAAAATTCACTTTAAAGTTTCAAAAGTAGAAGAGTTTTCGAGATATTGCCAACTTTTCAAATTTTCATCTTTTTAAAAAATTGGTTTTACTTAAATTAAAATATCTCCGGAACAAATTGATGGATTTCATTGGTTTTGATTTTAAAATAAAAGTAATTTAGTTATCTATCAATCCTGCACACAACATTTTTCAATCTGATTATCGCCTTAGAAGCTATTAATCGATATATTGACAATATTACTGCAATTTTAGCGAAATTTGGGGAAGAAAGTAAATTTTAGAAATAAAAAAAAAAAATTTAAAATTTATTTCTCTCTTTACAGTTCAAGTCTGATCTATTACAAAAAAAAATAAGATGTTTTTTAAAAAAATCCGTTAAAAATTGTATAAGTTACATGCATTTGAGTAAAAATACGACATTCAGTTTTTCAAATTTTGAAATATTGTTCGATTCACGATATTTTACATTTATTTTCCATGTAAAATCGCACGCTGAATCCGAAAATGGAAAAGTTAAAAAGTAGAAAAGTTTTTAAGATATTGCCAAATTCCACCTTTAAAAAAGTGGTTTTACATAAATAACAAGTAAGAAAGTTATAGTAGGTCAAGACAAACCATATGATATCCCAGGACCGATTGGATCTGTCTTTTGTTAGATCTTTATTTAGTGTAGAAAACACAAAAAGATCAAATTTTAGTGGAATTGGTTTAATTTTTTTTATCAATAGACCGATTTAACTGAATATCGGTCGGAATTTTTATGAGGGGGACTTAGTCCAAAAATGGTCAAATTGTATTCCGATTTGATTAGGTTACTAAAGTACACGTTTAACACCTTAAAATAAAATTTTTATCAAATATTTTAATTTTTATGAATTTTGAGGGATTTATGTGAATATCGGGAGGGTGGTTTGTATGGGGACTACCAGAAGGACTGATCCGATTCCTTTGAAATTTGGAATGATGATTTGTGTATACAAATCATCATCAAATCATGCTAAATTTCAAAGCGATATCTATTATAATACGGTCATTAGAGTCATTAAGCCGAATCCAAAGTGGGCGCTTGTATGGGGGCTAGGTCTTAACATGGATTGATTTTCTCCAATTTCAATAGGCTTAGTCCTTGGGCCAAAAAATGCTTAAGTTTCAAATTTCAAGATTGAAAATTGCGACCTGTATCGTGCTTAAACCGATAGATGGACAGACGGACGGACGGACATCGCTAAATCGACTCAAAAAGTAATTCTGAGTCGATCGGTATACCTGAAGGTATGTCTAGGACTAATATTTCGGGGAGTTACAAACATCAGCACAAACTCAATATACCCTGTACCACATAGTGGTGTAGGGTATAAAAATATCTCAAATTTATTGCGAAAAAATAAGAGGTCTTTGAATAAAATCCGTCAAAAATTGTAAATGATACATGCATATGAACAAAAAAGCAGAAATTCAGTTTTATACAAAATCCGTTGTATTTGTTTATTTCATATATAACTTTTACAATTTTCAACGGATTTTTAAATACTATCTTAATTTCTTCATATTAGACCTGACTTGAACGTCAAATGGAAAAATGAATTTAAAAAATTGTTTTTCTTTGTGAAATATACAATGCAATTTTCTTTTTTTTTTGCCAAATTTAGGTAAAAATGGAAGCAAAATTGTCGATATGTCGATTAATAGCTTCTAATGTGATAATCTGATTAAAAAATGATATATGCAGGGTTGATAGATAATTTAATTACCTTTAATTTAAAACCAAAAACAATAAAACAGGAGATATTATGGTTTAAGTAAAACCACTTTTTTTAAAAGATGAACATTTTAAAAGTTGTCGATATCTCGAAAACTGTTCTACTTAAAAAATTTTGGAGTGGATTTTCGGATTCAGCGTAAGATTTTACATAAAAAATTAATGCAAAACCTCGTGGATTGCATTTTTTTTTTTTTTAATTTGTAAACTAGTGTTATCAGAACAATTTAAAATTGTTTGCATAATTCGAGTTTAGCATGACATAATTACTTAAAATGCATTGCAAATCCCGGTTTAAAAAAAAAAAAATATTTTTTTGGTGAGACATAGGATTTGTAAATAGAAAAAATAGCCAAAATGATAATAAAATATTAAAAACGAATTTCGTACTCTGAAATTGTATTTCGTGAATTATTTTCGTGAAAATGTGAGATAGAGTGTTTTGAGTATAACCCTCGATATGATATTATGAACTCTTATATATATGTATATCTACATAAATATTAGTCACTTGTCACCACGTGATTCATAATGAAAACAAAAGACCAAAAAAAAAAAACTACAGACAGACCATTCAATAAATTCATTCACTTCAATGTACTACGTGTACGCGGCTGTTGTTGTTAACATGAGCTAATAGTTTTATACACTCAGAAACACATACACATATAATTAACATAATTAATGACAAGAATTTAAGTTTATATTTTATAAATATTTTCTCGTATTTGAAAACTACAAAAGCAAAAAGTGAATTTTTTTCCCATTGTTATTTTAGACTACAAAAAAAATAAAAAAAATATGGATTTTGTATAAAACATTGTATTTAAGTAAGTTTCCATTTGGAGAAAGTTGTTTTGTATAAGTACCAAAAAATATATAAAAAAAATAAAATATATAAACGCACAAAAAAGTCAATAATGTTAAAAAAAAAACGCTTTTAGATGTTCGTCATCTGATGATGATGATGATGATAGTGTGTAAAGGTATGATTAAGAGAAATAAACAAAAAAAGATGGTCAGTTGTTGATAAATTTTTAATAACAAAAAATTTAAAAAACTACTGAAGAAAATTAAAAATTATAATTTCTATTTACTTCTTTACAAAACTAAACAATGGGTCAATGTCTGAGTTTTATAATATATTTTTTTTTTTTGGGAAAAGAAGCTTAGGAAGTCAAAGAAACTATCAAAAAAAGAAAGCTTAATACAATTATAAATGAATTTATGTGACAAGTTTGGGAATTAAATATTCTTTTGGATGTTTTTGATACCCTTTACTCTTAGATAGAGGGAATTGTTTAGTTTATCATTCCATTTGTAACATAACAAAATATGAGTTTGAACAAAAATTAGAACATATGGGGCATTCCATGTGAAATCGGACACTTTGAAAAACTTTTTTTTTTGATTTTCCCAATTTGTTTACAGTTTTTAGTACCCTTCGAAAACTCATTCGTGGTAAATTTTCAGATTTTTTTGATCACCCGTTTAAAAGATATCGAATTTTTAAAAATTGGTAGTTTGTTCCTTTACTCAAACTTCTTTTAATCATAACTTCTTCAATAATGGTCCAAATTTAATTTTTTTTTTCAAAATTTTTATTTTTTTACGTACTTTCTCAAAAAATTCTTATAAGCGCTCAAGTATGAGATTTTTAAGTTTTAAAATTTAAATCTCATTTTTGAAAATGTTTGCACTCTTCGATTTTTTTTTAAATTTTTTTGTGTAAAACTTCTATCAATTCTACAAATTTTTTGCCCAGGAAGATCGTGGGATAACGATTATTACTATTTTTTAAAATTTTTTGAAAAAATTTTATTGTAATTTTCCAATCTTAAAATCGTTTCTACTGCTCCAATGGTGCGTCATAGAGGGGTCCTTTATAAGACCGACCCCTATTAATTTTTACGTCTTAAAATTTCTTTGGAACAAACTAATACCCTATCTCCAATTCTAAGGGGGCTCCCACACAAAACGACATTTTTTAAAATTTGTTCCAACCGCTCTAACTGCCCTAATAGTGCCCTTAGAGCAACAAAATGTATGACCGACCCACAATATTTTTTTAGTCTAAACATTTTCTCTGAATACACCTACCATCTATCTTTAACTGTTAAGGCGGTCCCCATACAATTATTTTTTGTAAATTTGTTTTATTTAATCAGCTTCTACCGGTCCAATGGTGCGTCCGAGAGGGGTCATTATTGAGACCGACACCCATTTATTTTTACCCTACAACATTTTTCAAAACATACCTACGCCCTATCTCCACTCCCTAAGTAGGCTCCCATACAAATAACAGTTGGAGCAAATTTTATAAAAATGTAATTTTGTATGGGAGCCTACTTAGGGAGTGGAGATAGGGCGTAGGTATGTTTTGAAAAAATGTTGTAGGGTAAAAATAAATGACGCACCATTGGACCGGTAGAAGCTGATTAAATAAAACAAATTTACAAAAAATAAAAATAATTGTATGGGGACCGCCTTAACAGTTAAAGATAGAGGGTAGGTGTGTTCAGAGAAAATGTTTGGACTAAAAAGATATTGTGGGTCGGTCATACATTTTGTTGCTCTAAGGGCACTATTAGGGAAGTTAGAGCGGTTGGAACAAATTTTAAACAATGTCGTTTTGTGTGGGAGCCCCCTTAGAAATTGGAGATAGGGTATTAGTTTGTTCCAAAGAAATGTTAAGACGTAAAAATTAATGGGGGTCGGTCTTATAAAGGACCCCTCTATGACGTACCATTGGAGCAGTAGAAATGATTTTAAGATTGGAAAATTACAATAAATTTTTTTTTTAAAAAATTTAAAAAAATAGTAATAATCGTTATCCCACGATCTTCCTGGTCAAAAAATTTGTAGAATTGATAGAAGTTTTACACAAAAAAATTTCAAAAAAATCGAAGAGTACAAACATCTTCAAAAATGAGATTTAAATTTTAAAACTTAAAAATCGCATACTAGAGCGCTTTTAAGAATTTTTTGGGATTTTTTTTTAGAAAGTACTTAAAAAACAAAAATTTTGAAAAAAAAAATTTGAAATTTGGACCATTATTGAAGAAGTTATGATTAAAAGAAGATTGAGTAAGGAACAAACCACAAATTTTTAAAAATTCGATATCTTTTGAACGGGTCATCAAAAAAATCTGAAAATTTACCACGAAGGAGTTTTCGAAGGGTACTAAAAACTGTAAACAAATTGGGAAAATCTAAAAAAAAAGTTTTTCAAAGTGTCCGATTTCACATGGAATGCCCCATATATACTTTAACATAATCTTTTCGACTTTTTTTTAGAATTAATGATTTTTTTTTTAAGAATATTACAAAACTACACTCCTATTTCACAAATTTTGTAATTTTACAAGCTTTTTACCAAAAAAATGTTAGATTTACAATTTTTTTGACGCGATAAAACTTACATGGTTTTGTAATTTTACTAGATTTTTTGCTACCTCCTATTTGACGAGAATTCATAGTAAAAATTACCAGCTTTTTTGTAATTCTACAATATTTTTGCCAATAAAATTGTAAATTTACAACCTTTTTGGCGAAATAAAATTAACAAAATTTTTTTTGCAAATTTACTAGATTTTTTTTGTAAAAAATCTTAGAAATTTGTAAAATTACAAGAAAAACTGTAAAATTAAAAAATGTAAATTTCGATCGAAATTATTTGTTAAAAAAAAGGAAAACTGTAAAATAATGGTAAAATAGGATTTCAAGACCTTTTCTAGTAATTTGACAAGGTTTTTTTATAGCAATTTCTCTAAAACCAATCGGTTCTGCGAAACTAAATTAAAATTTAAAAATTCCGTTTAAAATTCAGGAAAGAAAATTGTAAATTCAGAAAAGCCTGTTTCAAATTCAATAAAACTTAACTCAAATGCAGAAATTTCTGGTGAACGTCAGACAGCTGCGGGTTTAGCTTTTGAGTTTGGGGGGGGGGGGGATATTTTTTTTTACATCGAAAAAAAAATCATCAATTGCTGACTAAAATTTTCTATTTCTCGAACAGGCGTTAGAAAACCAAAAAAACCTATTGTGGGATCAGCACATTGTTTTTTTTTTTGTGTAAAAAAAGTAATGGCGAACCTATAAAATCAGCAAAATCGGTTAAGTAGTTTTAAAGTCGCAAACCTCAATGTACTCTTAATTATAAAGAATTTTTTCCATCACAAATTTTTTTAGACCTTCAAACATTCAGAAAAAATGGTGACTGGACATAATCCCCACGGACATTACCCCCATAACGGAAATGGGGATTATAACCGAATTCATTACGGTCATAATCCTAATAATAGTTGTGGGGACTATGACTGTTTCCAAAACGGTCACAATCCCAATGGGGATTATGTCCGTTCCTTGTTGGAATTACGACCGAACTTTTTTCGGTCATAACTCTCATTCACATTATGGGGAGTAAGTTCAAAGCAATTTTGGTCATAATCCCCGTTTTCTGCAGAGATGGTGGGCTTAATGCATAGAGTTTGTAATCCCTAAGCCTGGCCGAAGGCCGGCTACGCAAAAAAACTTTTAAGTAAAAAAAAAAAAATTCTTTTAATTTTGGGGATTATGACCATATGGAAATGGGGATTATGACCGAATTCATCACGGACATAGCCCCCATAACCGAAATTTATTCGGTCATATCCACCATTCATATAATGGGGACTAAGTCCAAAGAAATTTCGGTCATAATCCCCGTTTTTTGCGGAGAGGGTGGGTTTAATGCATGGAGTTTGTAATTCCTAAGCCCGGCCGAAGGCCGGCTACCCAGAAAAACTTTTAAGACAAAAAAAAAATTAAATTTTTTGGATTATGACCAACTAGTATAGTGGACATAGTCCCTGTAATGGGGATTATGGCCATTTGTTATGTGGTCATTTTCCCCATAAATCTGGGAATTATGTTCGTTTTATATTGGGATTATATCCAAATTATTTTCGGTCATAGTCCCCACTACCATTATGGGGATTATGTCCGTGGGGAGTTTGTCATGTCACCAAGAAAGTTATATTCGGTCAAGACTGATCATAGGATACCCTACACCTGTGTTTTGCGGAAAATGGGGCCCAAGTTCAAGCATGGACCGATTGCATCTGTCCTTTGTTAGATCCTTATTTAGTGAAGAAAACACACACAGATCAAATTTTAATGGAATTGATTTTTTTTTTTTTTTCAATAGACCGATTTAACTCAATATCGGTCGAAATTTTTATATGGGGGACTAAGTCCAAAAATGGTCCAATTATATTTCGATTTGATTAGGTTACTAAAGTACACGTTTAACACCTAAAAATTAAATTTTTATAAAATATTTCCATTTTTATGAATTTTGAGGGAATTATGTGAATATCGGGAGGGTGGTTTGTATAGGGACTACCAGAAGAACTGGCAGGATTTCTTTGAAATTTGGAATGGTGATCCGTAAATTTCAAAGCGATATCTATTATAATACGGTTATTAGAGTCATTTAAGCCGAATCCAAAGAGGGAGTTTGTATGGGGGCTAGGTCTTCAAATGGACCGATTTTCTCCAGTTTAAATAGGCTTTGTCCTTGCCAAAAATGCTTTAATTTCAAGTCAATTGATTGAAAATTGCGACCTGACAGACAGACGGACATAGCTAAATCGACTAAAAAAGTAATTCTAAGTCGATCGGTATACTTGAAGGTAGGTCTAGTACCAATATTTCGGGTAGTTACAAACATCAGCACAAACTCATTATACCCTGTGTCACAGAATTAATTCAAAATGAGTTAATTAAAAATTAATTAATTTAAAATGAATTAATTCAAAGTGAATTAATTCAAAATGAATTAATTCAAATTGAATTAATTCAAAATGAATTAGTTCAAAGTGAATTAATTCAAAATGAATTAACTAAAAATTAATTAATTCAAAATGAATTAATTGAAAGTCCTTCTTTGTTTTTTTACATTTTTTCTTTCCTTTTCTTCCTTTATTTATTTTTCTTTTTTGTTTCTTTTTTAAATTTGGTCTGGGGTCTTGTTAAAATACAGAAAATCCCTTGTAAAGGGTATTTAAAGATTCGGTTCAACCGAATATACATTTTTTTTAAACTTTTATCTTGTTTCTTTTGTTATTAAAGAATTTTTAACAGAGGTAGTAACAAATTACATAAGTTAAATCTTTTGTTAGAAAGTTGAGCGATGTTTAAAATTATAAATTAGTTTTTAAACGCCTTATTTGGTATTATGAGAATGAGAATTTTTTTTTTGTTAGTAAATAAATAAAATTAGATTAATATGGTGATGGTCATTGTGGAATATAAATTTTGTAAAAGTTTTTTTTTTAAATAATATTGTTATGCTTGATAAATATTTCACATCAATTTCCCGCGTGGTTTTTGAGAGTTAATAAAAGTTGTATTAAAAAGTTCAAGTTTGTTGCTTAAGTCTTTTGTTTTGATAAATGTCTTTTGGTTATAAAGACTTACTGTGCGATTCACTATCTCGGTCGAAGTGAGTGACTACAAAATTTGTATGTAAAACAAAAAACTCAAATTTGTTTTTGTTTTACGTACAAAATATCTAGTCACTCACTTTGTACGACATACTGAATCGGGGCATTAATGTAGAACTGAAAATTACTAACAAGGGAAGTATCTCAACCCTTATGAACCGATTTGCCTGAAACTTAAAATATATATAAATAAGACGATTTTAAGGTTGGGGTGTCTCGGCTTTTCGGCCATATCAGTGTTTCAAAATTTCGTTGTCCCCTTATGAAACCATATGGACCTCCGGGAAAATTTCGATAACTCACAAACTAACAGGAATATCCTCTAGAGCAAAAATACGTGTCGACTTAAATTTAATAAAGATAATTTCGTATTCATATGGACATCGTAGCTCTATGTCTTCATATAAATACCCCCCAAAATTTTCACATTTTCATGAAAAAAGTATTTAACGAAGTCAAACTTTTACAAGGTTATGCCACCGTTGGATAGGCATTAAAAAAACCTTTCTTCTCATATGTAAACATCATATGGTTTCTTAGAAAGAAATGGCTGAAAAATCCAAAAAACGATTTTTTCGTAATTTTTTGACCCATGTTTTGAACCCCTAAATCCCCGATATGGCCGATAAGCCGAGACACCCCAACCTTAGAATTGTCTCTTTTATATATATTTAACGTTTCATGCAAATCGGTTTATAAGGGTTGAGATACTTCCCTTGTAAGTTTGTAGATGTATACGATATTTTTTATTAAATAGACTTACAAGGAAGGTATTTCACAGGGCACCCACCGATTGTTCTGAAACTTGCATATAGGAAAGAGGGGAGCAAAATAAACCCTACCAGTTTTTTTGTAGCTGCCCAATCTCACATTTAGCGGGTCAAAGGGGAGGGGGAAAAATGGGATTTTTTAGTTTTTTAAGGATTTTCTCCATTTCTTAAAAAGAAACTATATGAACATTTTATACAGGTCGAAAGGTTTTTTGAAGTCCTATCCAATGGTGTATCGGCCGTAACCAAATTCGGCTTCGTTAATTTCGTTATTATCAAAAATGTGTAATCGTTGGGCTAGTTTCTATGGAGATGTATATACGTGCGACCGTCAAAATCATATATAATAATCCCTATCGAAATTAAGCTGAACCGTATTTTTTCGTTTGTCGAAATTCCTACTAGTTCGGCTTTTATACGGATTTTCCCGAAAGCCCTTATTTTTTCATAAGGTGGCAACCCTTTTATAAATTTGAGATTTGGCAGCTAAAAAAACAGGTAACCCTTATTTTTTCCTCCTCATTCCCATATTCAAGTTTCAGAACAATCGCTGGGTGCCCTGTGAAAGACCTTCCTTGTTAGTCGTTATAGATAAAAATATGTGAGACTTTTACAAAAACTTCCCTTACAATGGGTAATTCGTTCTTTTTCTCCTTCCATAAATTTTAATTAATTAACTTATTATGATTTGTTACAAAAAAAATTGTAAAAATAAATTTGGGGCGGTCGTACACTGCGACTCAGAGGCAATTATAGGGCGTTTTTTATAAAAAAATTCCCAAATTTTCGTAAAAAAAAATTTCCAAATTCTGTGACATGTTTCATATGAAATGATTTCCAAATTGACATTTCTCGTATAGAAAAATGATTAAACATGTTTCGTAAGACAAATTTAAAAATTCTGATAAATTTATGGCTTCGAAAAATTCTGGGTAAATTTCCTTTTATAAAAATTATCAGATTTTGAACAAAAAAAAAAAAAAAAAACAGAATCAGTAAAAACGCAGTAAAATTTCTGTTATTTTGTAAAAGTGAATGACAGAGATTTTAGTAAAAATATTCATTTTAGCAAAAAAGTCTGCTGAAAGTTTGCTAAATCAAATTGAAAGTCGTTTAACAGATTTTTTTCACAGAGTTTTTCTTTAAAGTGTAGACTGATAACCACGAAATTCTGAATGGTGAAAGAGTTAATGATCCTGGTCGATCGTTTGCTGCTGAATCCAAATCAGTTTTAAAAATACCGTTTAATTATTTCTTTAAAAGGGAATTACCATCTTATCGTTTTGAGCCGAAAAAGTGCATACATTTTTTGAAAAATTTTTTTATTTGAAAATTTCTCAATTTGTCGATTGTTATTTTGTGTAACCTCTTCAGACAGAAAATACCTGTAAACTAATAAACCATTAAAACTGCATTTGAATGTGTTTACAAAACACTAATTGTAATTCTAAGCATGTACCTTGAACATATCAAGTCAAGTGCAAAGTTAAAATGAAACATTTTTTATATATTTTTAATGGCATGTTCATTAAGTAGGGAGGCACTAAAATGTTAAAAAACAATTTTTTAATATTTTTATAATGAAAATTATATTAAAAATTCTACTAACTAGTGAAAAACTAATGCAGAAAACATTTTGGAAAATATTTTTTGAGGAAATCTACAGTTGAAAAATTACGAATAATCTTATGTGTGATCTTTGATCTGAATTAAAAATTTCTAATAAGGGTTTAAGTTAAAAAATGCAGAAGAAAATTTTAATTTCTAAAAATTATAGACATTTCTGGTATTCCCATACCTGTTTCAAACACTCCAGTTAGTGTTATCATCAGTAGGATTTTAAATGTCGGTTTGTCTTGTTATTGGAAATTGTTTTTTATATATGTGAATATTTATAGTTTCTACAGAATAAATTTTGACAGTTTCCAACACTACAATTCTATTTCTAGCAATCTCAACCTCACCTCATACTTTCTTTCAACTTTTTTGACTCATACATTTTTTTGCATTATTTCTACATTTTCTAACATTTTTATCATAAATATGGACCTACGCTTAAGGAAAAATGTTTCATAATATATATGACATAGTTTTAAAAATATTTTTTTGTTATAAAATTTCATTATATTTATGAAACCTTCTAAATACGAGTATAATCAAGTTTTATTAAAAAAATCTATGAAATTAACTTCATAAAACTTCATGATTTCATAAAAAAATTCATTAACGAGATTAAAAAGTTGGGGCGAAATAATTTCAACAAATTTTTTTTTAATTCCTTTTAGTTTATGAAATATTATTCATTATATTTATGAAACCTTTTATAAATTTAATGAAATATTTCATAAATATTGACTTAATGAATAGTTATGAAACTGCTTCATTTCATTTATGAAGATTTTCATTATATTTATGTCAGTTTTCGTAAATATAATAAAGTTGTCAAAATGAAGATTTTTCTTTGAGTATAGTGCCATGGGAATACTGTTCATCACACACCAACTAATCAAAGAACTTTTTTAAATTTATTTGTCACCTTAATGCATATTATTTGGTATGCATGTCTTACAAATGTTTATCAATAAAGATAGGCAAACGGACCGCCAGTCCAAAAACGCCATCAACACTAAAATAAAAATCAAACTAATAAAATACCAAAACTTTCATTTCGTCATTAATTTAATTAGACATCACTTGAACACAAAACCCAAAAGAAAAAAAAAAAATATCAAAAAATACCAATCACTATAAAATAAAATAACAATAGAAACAAACCTTCAAACATGTAAAAACATGCAAGTATTTAACAATTTAATTTTAAATAAACTTTTTGAACTTACAAAACATTAAAAATTATATTGTAAGACAACTTAATGAAAAAAGGTCAACATTATGATCTTTATCTTTTTGTTTTCAGAAAGAACAATTTCTTTGGAAAGTAAATTTTAAAATTTGTTAATTTAAATAATTGTTTTTTAAAAATCTTTTAAGATGTTTGTAAACAAGAAAAAACATCTTTATTATCTGGTAAACATTTTAATATTTCCTCTAACAATTTTTCTCTTGTTTGTGAGTGTCGTATTTGATTAAATCCAGTTAGTAGGACAGGTCATAAGATCAGTTTAACTGTCTTACTTTTATTTTTGGTTTCATTTCAAAATTATTAAGGGTATTCAGGGGGAGATATTTATCTTTAAGGACTCTGAGATAAAAAAAAAATATTTTTAGATATTTCTAAGGTATTTCTGGGACATTATTAAAAAATATATAAAATATAAATAAAAAAGCTTCCTAAAAAATCTTTGTTAAAATAATAAACAAGTAGAAAATTTAAATTTAACTAGTCCGAATCTATGAATACCCTCCACTATGCCCTTTTTAGTTGATAGTAAATTTTCTAACGTGAAAGAAATACAATTTTTGATTAGAAATATTTTATTTTGTACAAAAAAAAACTTTTTTTAACTAATTCTTGAAAAAAAAAAAATTATTTACTAAATTTTTTTTTGAGTGTAAAATTTTTTTGAGTGTAAAATTTTTTTTGAGTGTAAAATTTTTTTCGAGTGTATTTTTTTTTTTTAGTGTAAAAATATTATTGAGTGACAAAAATACGTTGTAAAATATTTTTGTGAGTTACCAATGTTTTTAAAACATGTTTAACGGGTTTCAACCCGTGAATTTAAGGTGAAGCTAATCTAAAATTCACAGTTTTGCTAATAACTTTTGATCCACTAGACCGATTGGACTGAAACTCAATATGAACCAGGCCATGGGAAAGGCAAATGCCGAGCTTCAGCATCTTCAGATTTGCCTTTCGAAAGTTAGCGTGTTTTTTATCTCGTAAATTCATGAAAAACCCTTGCCGAAATTCTGCCTTTTGCTCATAACTTTTGAACCACTGGATAGACTTCGCTGGATTGCAATACCAACCTGACCAGGTAAACGGCCAACATATATGCCAAACATCAGAAGCCTCCGTAAAGTCTTTCAAAAGTTAGCGTGTTTTCAACAGTCAGACGGAGAGACGGACGGACAGACGGACATCGCTAGATCGTCTTAAAAGCGATCGAGTATCATGAATATATATACTTTATGGGGTCTTAGACCAATATTTCTAAACACACAAAAACCTTGTCAAATTACTAGAAAATGTCTCGTAATCCCATTTTACCAATATTTATTAGCAGGGAAACCAAAAATATGCTCTAAAAAACACGTTTTATGCGCTTAAAAAATGCCCTTAAAAACGGAAAATATGCTCTAAAAACAATAAAAATATGCTCTTAAAAAAATTATGTCCCCTTTTTTGCCGTATTTTTTTACAATTTGTTAGAGAATAGACCCTCCAAATACCGTTATGTGCGATAGTTAGAGGATTAAATATGTTCTACAAAAATATTTGCCTTAATATTTTCTACCAAGTTGCTGAATCTAAAGAAAACATAGTTTCATATACCGAAATGAAGCAAGAACAGGCCAAAAGGGAATCAATCGTCAAAATTCCGTAATTGTTAAAATAACATCCTTGTTGGATAAAAAATTTAAAAATAAATGTTGTCATAAAAAAAATTGGAAAATAATGCTCTAAAAATTAAAAAAAAAATGCTCTAAAAATGTAAAAATATGCTCTAAAAAGTGGAAAAATGCTCTCAAAGTTGAAAATATGCTCTAAAAATATGCTCTTATGCTAAAATATGCTCTTAAACCTAAAATATGCAAAAATATGCTCTTAAGGCTAAAATATGCAAAAATATGCTCTAACAAATCGATGCTAGATTTCTTAAAAACTTCTGAAACGGATAAATACCTTACCTATTTATCAATAAAATGCACAAGAAAAATATCAATAAATCATATCAATAAATTGCACAAGACAAAAAATTTTGATCAAAATTTAAATTTATTTTTGTAATTTTACAATTTATTTTTGTAATTTTATAAATTTTCAAGTATTTTTACAATTTTTATCAGGAGTTCTCGTAAAATAGGAGGTAGCAAAAAATCTAGCAAAGTCAAAAAAACTCCTTGTAAGTTTTATCGCGTAAAAAAAAAAATGTAAATTTACAATTTTTCTTGTCATTTTAATACGTTTTGTTTTTGAGTGCATGAATCGGAATTTACAAAAACTTTTTTGTCAGAATGTTTATTCCGCCAGAGAATCCTACATTTCAAATTTCAAGTTTCTGGAATAATTATTTCAGTACTATATAGAAAAAGTTTCTGGAAACGTTATATCAAGATATAGAAAAATTGCCAAAGTACAATTTTTACTTTTTCGAATATCAAGTCCTTAGATACTTATTTCAGGATATCAAAAAGGTAACAAAGTGCAATGTTTACCTTTTACGAAACTGAATTTACAATTTTTTTTTTGTCAGAAAGTTTTTTTCCGCCAAAGGATCATCCTAGATTCTAAATTTCAAGTTTCTGGCATCATTATTTTAGGATAACAAATTTTGGAAAAATTACACTACAAAACATTTAAAAAAAAATTGATTCGAGTTAGACGCGACCTTACACAGTTAATTGCAATTGTTCAATTTATAAAAAAATCTGGTTTACAAACTTTTCCATCACATCAAGTTTTAAGAAAATTAAGGTCAAAGAAACCTATGAAAAAGTTCATAGACTATGAAAAAAAAATTTATTATACAATTCTATTTTTATTTATTTTACTATTTCAATTTTATTTATTATTTTACTTATTTACAATTTTCTATTTTTTTAAATTTATATGTTTTCTAACTTATCCCCACCGAGATTCGAACACAGAACAAGTTGTTCGTGAAGCTTAGTCCCTATCCACTTAGCTAAAGTATATTGAGTTTGTACAATGCTCTGCCAAAAGCTGTGTGTCTGTTTGTAGAAAACAAAATTTTTGTGTATTTACAAACAAAAAATTAGCGAATGTTATAGAAGGGCAGCAATGATGTTTTTTATGTTTTTTTTTTTATTTTTTTAATATATTTATTCAACTATTTCAATTATTGTAATATTATTTTAATTATAATTATAATTATTAATTATAATTTATAATTTTATAATTATAATTATAATTATAATTATAATTATAATTATTAAACAAATTAAAATACATTTTTTTCTATGAATGACATTCATTAATTCTATGATTTTTTTCTATGAATCAAACAAAATCTATGAACAAAATTCTATGAAATATTTCACAATACTAATGAATATTCATTCAATATTTATTCAGCCAATGAATTTTTTCATAGATTCTATGAATTTGGTTTTATGAAATTTGTTCATAAATATTATGAACACTAATTCTTTCAGTGTACCTTAGTGTGGCCCATCAACATATGGAAAAATATCAAGTATAACTCACAACTGAACGTACCTCAAAATATGATAGACATCGTAACGATAAATTTGCGCCGAATTTCAGCACCCTACAACGATTGGAAGGGGATGCTAACTGATCATAAGATGCAACCTCCAAAGAAATCTTAAAATATTTTTTATTGCAATAAAAATAACCATATAGAATGGTAGCGTAACAATAGCACATAATTCACATGTGGCCATTTTGTCCTAAGATTGTCCTTAAACAAAAAAAAAACACAAATTAAAAAAAGCGGATCCCTGCTAAACTAAACCCGCTGTAACTCAAAAACTATGCGGACCATTAAGTTGCGATAAAGTTCATTTGAAAGGTAATACAAATAACTTTAATTTGGGTATAATATCAAAAATAAATTTTTTGTTTTTTTTTTCCTAATCGAAACTAAAATGTCCTTATTGTCCTTTGTAGACAACCTTAGGGCAAAATGGCCATATGTGACTTATGTGCTCTTGTAACGATACCATTCCATGTAGTCATTTTTAGGATTGCAAAAAAAAATTTATTTACATTTCTTCGGAGGTTGCAAACACATGTTATCAGTTAGCATCCCCTTCTAATCCTCGTAGGGTGCTGCAATTTGGCGCAAAATATTAGTTACAATACCATCTTTAATTTTTTAAGGTACGTTGACCTGTAGCGAAGCAAAAGGAATTTTGGGCCACCCTAGTGTACCCAGCGGATGAACCCGATGTGCTGACGACTTAAAAATAAGTCAACGATAAAGCCCAAACATTGTTCTTTAAGACAAAGAAAAATGTTCAAGAAATTTTTTTCTATAGAAAAATCTCCTTTTCTAAAATATTGTTCTTATAAAAAAATTCTCAGATTCTAAGGTATTTTTCTTAGATTTTAACTGCTCATTGGTTCTAGAGAAATGGCAGTTGATGTGAGCATTAAAAAAAAAATGTTGCAAAATCTTATAAAAAATTCTGCGATTCTGAGACATTTGTCTAATAGAAAAATTGTCAGATTATGAGACATTTTTTTATGGAAAAGTTCTCAGATTCGGAGATATTCTTCTTACAGAAAAATTCTCAGATTCTGAAATGTTTTTCTTAAAGAAAAATTCTCAAATTCTGGGACATTTTTCTTATAGAAAAATTTTTAGATTCTGAGACATTTTGCTTAAAGAAAAATTCCTAGATTCTAAGACATTTTTCTTAAAGAAAAATTCTCAGATTCTGAGACATTTTTCTTATAAAAAAAAATTTCAGATTCTGATACAATTTTCTTATAGAAAATTTCTCAATTTTATTATTGAAAATTTGTTATATTCTAAAACATTTTTAAAAAAAAAAAAAATTCCCACATCCACTCAGTGGATTCCACTGTCATTTCTCTTGAATCTCCTTATTATCATAATTGTTGTACCTTTTTAAAAGTGTTTTAACTACTAGTACATGATGTCACGTTTAGACCAGTTTACTTTTGTTTTGTTGTGTTCATTTTAAAACAATCTGTTTTATTATTTATGAAATTTTTTAGTAGTACAGCAGTTCAAGTGGCTACAGATAATCATAAAAATGTATGCCACTGTTATAAATGGCCCAAAGCATTTCGGAATTATTATTATCTTTTTTTTCACTATTAGGCAATAGTTTTTGGCTGTTTGTTATTTGCTACAATTCATTAGTTTAAAGTAGAGATGGGCGCGTGAGTGATTTTTGACTCACACTCACTCACTCTCACGACGGGAATTTTCGAATCACGCACACTCACTCACGAGCTTTTTTTTCTACTCACACTCACTCACAATCTCGTGAGTAAATTTAACACAACTCACACTCACGTGCACTCACGCAAGTTTCACTCACACTCACTTTGACTCACACTCACGAAACTCTTTTTTATACAAAAAAAAAGTTAATAACGAAAATTTCTAAAACTTTAAAAATTTTCAGCAAAATTTAAAGTTCAGCGAAATTTTACATTTTTTTTGCTTTTTTCGGGACGAAATCTTAAGTTAAGCCAAATTATTAAATTTTTTGTTGCTTCTTTTTGGCCCAAAAGGAAATATAAAGAGAAAATAAATCCTCACGCAAAAAAATCGACTCACGCACACTCACTCTCTCAAAAATCTTACTCACGCACACTCACTCACGCAATTTTTTTCTCCACTCACAATCACGTGAGTAAAATTGAATTCAGTCACAATCACGCGTGATCACGCGTGAATCACGCTCTAATCTGCTCATGTGCCCATCTCTAGTTCAATGTTTTGGTAGTTTGTTGTGATTAATTAAATTTATATATGTATTAGTTATGCTAGTTTAATAAATGAGATATTTCAATTCATTCAGCAACATGATGATGAAGAAGATGTATTACTTAATTTTGAAAATTAATTGATTCTAGTCGACATTTTTCTTTTGTTTAATGACTTTAAAATTAATTTTATTATTAATTTTTAGTTTTAGTAGGGATTATGGTAAAAATGTGATTAGTTAAGGTGCTTGATACGAAAGTGCATTTGATCGTTTCCATTTTTTTTTCGAATATTTTAGATTTTTAGGATTTTGTAAAAAATGGTACTTTTTATAATTTTTTAAATTTCTTTTTAAACAGATTTTAGTAAAAAAGATAATACAGTTTTGGTTTTTCGTACCCCAATTATTCTTAATAAGTTTAAAATTTCCCGGGATAAAGAAAACTGTCTACTTTATAATTTTAGTAACACAAAGTTTCAATAAAATCAAAAGTCTTAAGACAGAAACTTGAAAATAACTTAAATGCATATTTCGAAATGTTTATGGCTCATTTATGTCCATTTAAAATAAATTTTAACTTAAAAATATACTGAAAATAACTAGTTCGTATACAGTGGCAGGTAGAGTTTTTGAGTTTGGGGGGGGGTGTCATTTTTTTTACTTCAAATAAAAAAATAATCAATTTACCGTTGTCGGACAAGCAAAAACCGGTAGTTTTTGCAGCCGATTTTTCAATAAAAAAATCAGAGCCCTCCTTAAAAGGAGCTGCGTTTTTCATGATCACATTTTCGTTAACCCTTTCACTCCCCTTGTACACTACAGTGTCCACACCTTTAAAAATTCATTAAAAATTAACCGTACAACATTTTTGTGTTTTGTTTTGACAAGATTGATCATTGAAGGGTTATCTTTACGATAGATGTGCTCGGAAAAATAAATTTGCACTCCGGTGGACTTTGGTGGCAAACTGGAAATTTTTCAAATAACGTAAAAAAATTGCAAAACAAAATAAACGTTAAAAAGTTCTCAAAAATCGAATAATAATCGTACACGCTTTCTTAAAAGCGGATTTTGTAGAACTTTTCGATACGAAAAATACAAAATTCGAATTTTGGAAAAATGTTTACTCGTTGGGGAGATATTGCATGTGAAAGCTTCAAGTTTAGACCAACGAAATCAACAAAAAGTTTTTACTTTGCATATATCTACATTTTCACAAATTTTGGTCAAGAAATTACTCGCCAAAAAAAGTCGGTAGTGAAAGGGTTAAGATAAAATTTTTTTAATTTGTTTTAAAAGAAAATTTTACATTTTGTATGTAGACGAAAGTCTTAGATTCTCACACATTTGTCGTATGAAAAAGTCTAAATCTGAGAATTTTTAATAGAAAAAATTTTTCCTACATAAAAAGTATCAGATTCTGCTTTATTTTTCGTAAATAAATTCTTTTTCTATAGAAAAAATGTCTCAGAATCGGAGACATTTTCTTAACAAAAAATGTATCAGAATTTTAAACGTTTTCCAATAGAAAAATTTTCGGATTTTAAGATTTTTTTCCACAGAAAAAGTCTAAGAGTGTTAAACCTTTTGTTATAGAAAAGTTTCATACTCCAAACTATTTTTGGGATATTATTCATATAAAAAAGGTCTCAGATTCTTTGATTTAAGAACTTTTTTCAATAGAAAAAGTGTCAGATTCTGAGTAATTTTTCTTTTAAACAAGTCCAAATAATTTTTTCTACAGAAAAAGTTTCAGATTTTGGGACATTTTTTCCATTAATCCTATAGAAAAAGTCACAGATTCTGAAACATTTTCCTATAGAAAATGCCTCAGATTCTCAGATTTTTCCTTTACAAAAAGTCTCAGATTCTGAGACATTTTGCCTATAGAAAAAGTCTCAGATTCTGTGACATTTTTCTTATAGAAAAAGTCTCAGATTCTGTGACATTTTTCTTATAGAAAAAATGTAAGACATTTTTCCCATAGAACAAGTCTCATATTCTGAGAAATTTTTCCTAGAAGAAAGTCTAAGATTCTGAATGAAGAAGTCTCAGATTCTGAAATATTATTCCTATAGAAGAAGTCTCTACGCCCTATGTTCAACATGAACTTTTATATACTTTAAAGATATTTATACTGTCATTTAATTTATATAAATAAAAGGAAATATATATATAGAAGAAGTCTCAGATTCTGAAATTTTTTTCCTACAAAAAAAGTCTCAGATTGTGAGACATTTTCCTATAGAAAAAGTTTCTGATTCTGAGGCATTTTTTATAGAAAACGCCTCAGATTCTGATAAATTTTTCCTATAGGAAAACTATAACATGTAGAAAAGTTAAATTCGACTTGGCCGAATCTATGAATACCCTCCACAATGCCCTTTTTAAGTTATAGAAAATTTTCTAGAGTGAAAAAATAACATTTTTGATTAGAAATATTTTATTTTGTTTAAAAAACTTTTTTTTAACTAATTTTTGAAAAAAAAAAAAAAAATTTACTAATTTTTTTTTTGAGTGTAAAATTTTTTTTGAGTGTAAAATTTTTTTCGAGTGTATTCTTTTTTCTTTTAGTGTAAAAATATTTTTCAGTAACAAAAATGCGAAGTAAAATATTTTTGTGACTTACCAATGTTTTTAAAACCGGTTTAACGGGGTTTCAACACGTGAATTTAAGGTGAGGCGAATCTGAAATTTACGGTTTTGCTAATAACTTTTGAACCACTAGACTGATTTGGCTGAAATTTAAAACGAACCGGACCAGAGGAACGGCAAATATATATGCCACACTTCAGCACCCTCAGAATTGCCGTTCGAAAGTTACCGTGTGTTTTATCTCGTAAATTCCAGAAAAACCCTTGCCGAAATTCGCTCATTTGCTTATAACTTTTGAACCACTGGACCGATTTCGCTGGATTGCAATACCAACCTGACCAGGTAAATGCCATACTTCAGGAGCCTCCGTAAAGTCTTTCAAAAGTTAGCGTGTTTTCAACAGACAGACAGACGGACAGACGGACGGACGGACGGACGGACGGACGGACGGACATCGCTAGATCGTCTTAAAATCGATCGAGAATCATGAATATATATGCTTTATGGGGTCCTAGACCAATATTTCGAGGTGTTACAAACGGAATGACAAACTTACATATACCCTCTATCACTAGAGTGGAGGGTATAACAATAAGTAATTTTTATACCAATATTGTCATGTTCACAACAATTTTTACCAATGAAAATTTCTCTTCATAATAAGAACTTCTAAATTGACAGATATATTTTCGCAAACATTTTTCAGTTTTAGTCACATTTTTCCTTTAAATATTGTTAGATTTCCCCTATAAAATTTTTTAAGAGTTTTTCTTTAAAAATCTAAAAATTTTTTTCTTTAAAAAAATTTTGGATTTATTTTTTTTTTTTTTTTTTTGGAGAATTTTTTACAGAGTTGCATTCTTTTGTCTTTTCTGTTTCTTTCTTTTTCTTTCCTTTTTCTGTTTTTTTTCTTTCTTTTTACTTTCTTTGCCTTTCTTAAATTTGCTTTGGGGAGCGGGGGGAAGAATTTTTCCGTTTCCTCCCTCCCTTGTACCAGCGCATGTTCGTATAGAATAAACATTAAATGTATAACCCATTTTGAACCAATTGTCCCGTTTTATAAATTTATTATTAACCAGAGCTGATTTGAATAAAAATTTATTTCAGTTTAGCGTACCCAAGTTACTCTTACAGGAATAAAAAAAAATGTGCGATATATTTTCAGTAATGCAAATTTTCAATTAAAAACAAAAGACTTAAGACACAAACTTGAAAATTACTACAAAAAATAATTTCGAAATGTTAATGATTCATTTATGTTCATTTAAAATCAATTTTCACTTAAAATTATACTGAATACAACTTTTTTCTATAGAATTAACATTAATTGTATAACCCATTTTTAACCAAGTGTACCGTTTTTTAAAGCAGTATCTTTAAGAAGTGATATCCCTTAATTTCCTCCAATTTTCAAACCTACAGCCCTAACCGGAAATGCATTTCCTTAAACGGAAATATTAATTTTCTTAAACCGCTCTATATATTTTTGTTAATAATTTTACTTCATAACCAGAAGAAACAACTTTCAAAAATCATTACTCCTACCATACTTACCACATAATTTGTTAAAATAAAATACTATAAAACAGACAGTATTTGATTAACTTGATTAACTATGTATAACAATTGGTTTAATAATTATTTATTGTTTTTTTATGTCAAAAACCTATAATTTGTATAAAATTGATATTATATAACATATCTATCTGTCTAACCACCATCATGTAGACATATTTAATTATATACAAGAAAAAATAAAATAATAATTTCCAATTTTAGCCAGGAAGTCTTATTGCAAAAAAAAAAAGTTGACAAATAGAAAATTGCAAATACATGTATTTAGTTAACATAATATCGAATAATTTATAACAATTATAATTTACCGACATATTAATAAATACTATATTTCACTTTCATTTTCAACTGCACCATTTTCTATTGAAAATTAAACAAGTACAATTTAATGTTAAAAATATTTTTGCAAAAATTTTTTTTTTTTAAAAAACTTGGTGAAAAAAATCTTGATAAAAAAAAAATTGGAAAAAAGGTAAAATAAAATAGTTTTGACTCGAAGAAAATTTTGAAAAACAATTTGAAAAAAAAAATTTTTTTGAAAAAATATTATTATAGCACAAATTTTAAAACAAATTTTTATCATAAAATTTTGGAAATGGTGTAGTAATTGAAAAGAAAAGTAAACGTGGAATACATGTGTGTATAAAATATATTAGATTACCAAACCGTTAAATTTTCTTTAGAAAAAACTACACACATCACAAAATATAAACCGGCATATCAGTCAATCAACTGTAACATTGGAGATTTAAATGTGTATTTTCCTAAGGCTGAAATGGGTAATGTTAGAAAAGATGAGGGCCGTAATTGGTAAAGAAAGTTTGTTTCTAATGGAAATGCTTTTAGTTAATTAAAATTTTCTAAAAACAAGTGATTTTGTTAAATGATCCAGACAATTTAATATTTTTAACGCTAGAGGGCTCTGTGATATATGTAATTAGAGTTAATCACTTTATAAGCATCTTTTTCATGATTTTATTTTAAATGGTTTAACAGTAATTTCTAATTACTTTCTTTAAGGGCTTTAAGGTTATTTTTAAATTAATTGATCAAATAAGTTTAAGGAAAAATTACTCCAGCTCGAGGTCACGTTTCTTTACTAATTATTACGATGATATTGTCAAAGTAATAATAATTAGTAAAGAAACGTGACCTCGAGCTGGAGTAATTTTTCTCAATAGAATTTATAGGTCGAAGAATAATTAATTTTTATCATTTTAAAAATTAAAACAGAATTTAAGAAAACATTACCATTATATTGTTATAGTATATGCAGTATTTTGGGATGCACAATAAAAAATCATCAATTATTATTGTTGAGAATTTCATTGAAAACATTTGTATGGCTTTTACTAAATTTTGAATGCAGTTGTTTCACCTCCAAGCAAAAACTTAAATATCGTAAACATAATGCATTTATTTACCTATGCATTGCATTGCATGGAAATGCGTTATTTAATGTGTACGAAATGTGTACGAAAAATGTCTCAGAATTTTAATTTTTTTATATGAAAAATATCTCAGAATCTGAGACTTTTTCTATACGAAAAATGTCTCAGAATCTGCGACTTTTTCTATACGAAAAATATCTCAGAATCTGAGAATTTTTCTTCACGAAAAATATCTCAGAATCTGAGAATTTTTCTATACGAAAACTATTTCAGAAAAACTGTTTCTTTTTCTTTACGAAAAATGTCTCAGAATCTGAGACTTTTTTCGTAAAGAAATCTGAGACTTTTTCTATTCGAACAAGTAAGGAAGTTATAGTCGGTCAAGACCGGCCATATGATACCCTACACCAGTGTTTTCCTGAAAATGGGTCCCAAGTCCGAACATTGACCGATTGAATATGGTTTTGTAAGATCTTTATTTAGTGTAGAAAACACACACAGATCGAATTTTAGTGGAATTCGATTATTTTTTTTGCCAATAGACCGATTTAACTGAATATCCGTCGAAATTTTTATATGGGGGACTGAGTCCAAAAATGGTCCGATTATATTTCGATTTGACTAGGTTACTAAAGTACACGTTTAACACTTAAAAATAAAATTTTTATCAAATATTTCCATTTTTATGAATTTTGAGGGAATTATGTGAATATCGGGAGGTTGGTTTGTATGGGGACTACCAAAAGGACTGACCCGATTCCTTTGAAATTTGGAATGATGATTCGTTCATACAAAATTTGATTACCTGGTTAATTTCAAAGCAATCTATATACATTAGAGTGTCCCTTATTTTGGAAATGTTGGAAATCTTGAGACGGTACCCGCTCATTTTTTTCCTTTTGACTTAAAAATAACTCAGGAAAAATTTTACGCCCCTAGGACCACGCCTTCCCTACGCGACGGGCCCTTAAAGAGCGGGGCCTAAAAAATCATTTTTCCATACAAACCAAAAAATTTTTTTTTTGATTTTTAATTTTTTTGTTATTATTTATTATATTACTTGGTTTGCTTATTCACAACAAAAAATTTGATTTTGGTGGGATAAGTCTTTCAGCGCTAAAAAATTTTTCGCAAAAAAAAATTTTGAGCCGCCGGGGTCCTACAGTAAAAAATTTTTAAAAAATATTTTTTTTTAGTTTTGACCAGCAACGGTTTTAGCTGCTATGTTGCTTTAAATGATATATATTCATAAAAAAATATTTTTTGTATCTGTGACATCTTAATCGTGTTCTAAAAAAGGGTAAAAAATGCATTGATGATTTTTTTCGATACACGATAAAAATGTCACAAATATGAATAATATTTTTTTTGGAATATATATCATTAAAAACAACATAAAAACTAAAACCATTGCTTTTCAAAACTAAAAAAAAAATATTTTTTAAAAATTTTTTACCGTAGGATTCCTACGGCTCAAAATTTTTTTTTTCGAAAAAGATAAAGATGTCACAGATATGAATAATTTTTTTTTTGGAATATATATCATTTAAAGCAACATAGCAACTAAAACCGTTGCTGGTCAAAACTAAAAAAAAATATTTTTTAAAAATTTTTTACTGTAGGACCCCGGCCGCCCAAATTTTTTTTTTGCGAAAAATTTTTTAGCGCTGAAAGACTTATCCCTCCAAAATCAAATTTTTTGTCGTGAATAAGCAAACCAAGTAATATAATAATTAATAACAAAAAAATTAAAAATAAAAAAAAAATTTTTTTGGTTTGTATGGAAAAATGATTTTTTAGGCCCCGCTCTTTAAGGCCCCGTCGCGTAGGGAAGGCGTGGTCCTAGGGGCGTAAAATTTTTCCTGAGTTATTTTTAAGTCAAAAGGAAAAAAATGAGCGGGTACCGTCTCAAGATTTCCAACATTTCCAAAATAAGGGACACTCTAATATACATATATAAAAGAGTAATGTGACTGACTGACTGACTGACTTATTGACTGATTCATCATCGCCCAGCCCAAACCGCTGAAGCTAGAGACCTGAAATTTGGACTGTATGTTCAGCTCCCGGAATATAGATCCACTAAGGCTGGATTTTTGTCAATGTTGATTCTAAGGGGGTAAAAAGGGTAAAAAACTGTACTTTTGGTACTTTTTATATCTCCTAAAATAATGGTCACAGAGACTTGAAATTTGGACTGCATGTTCACCTTCCGGAACATAGATCCACTAAGGCTGGATTTTTGTCAGTGTTGATTCTAAGGGGGTAAAAAGGGTAAAAAACTGTACTTTTGGTACTTTTTATATCTCCTGAAATAATGGTCATAGAGACTTGAAATTTGGACTGTATGTTCACATCCTGGAATATAGATCCAGTAAGGCTGGATTTTTGCCAATGTTGATTGTAAGGGGGTAAAAAGGGTAAAATACTGTACTTTTGGTACTTTTTATATCTCTTGAAATAATGGCCATAGAGACTTGAAATTTGGACTGTATGTTAACATCCTGGAGTATAGATCCAGTAAGGCTGGATTTTTGCCAATGTTGATTCTAAGGGGGTAAAAAGGGTAAAAATCTGTACTTTTGGTACCTTTTATATTTCCTTAAAAAATTGTCACAGAGACTTGAAATTTGGACTGTTTGTTTACCTCCCGGAATTTAGATCCCCTAAGGCTGGATTTTTGCCAGTATATGATTCTAAGGGGGTAAAAAGGGTAAAAATCTGCACTTTTGGTACATTTTATATTTCCTTAAATAATGGTACTAGAAACTTGAAATTTGCAATGTCGGTTCACCTCCCGGAAAAAATATTCACTATGGCTGGGTTTTTGTTAATGTTGATTCTACGGGTGTAAAATGTGTAAGAAAGTGTACATTTGGTACTTTTTATATTTACTGAAGTAATGTCCATTCAAACTTGAAATTTGGAGTGTAGGATCCTTTAGTGAAATTAAACATTCTGGAACAAGTACTTTCCGAAAATTCTGTACAGTTTATAAAAAGTACCTTTTATAAAAAGTACCTTTTATAAAAAGTACCTTTTATAAAAAGTACCTTTTATAAAAAGTACCTTTTATACAAAGTACCTTTTATAAAAAGTACCTTTTATAAAAAGTACCTTTTATAAAAAGTACCTTTTATAAAAAGTACCTTTTATAAAAAGTACCTTTTATAAAAAGTACCTTTTATAAAAAGTACCTTTTATAAAAAGTACCTTTTATAAAAAGTACCTTTTATAAAAAGTACCTTTTATAAAAAGTACCTTTTATAAAAAGTACCTTTTATAAAAAGTACCTTTTATAAAAAGTACCTTTTATAAAAAGTACCTTTTATAAAAAGTACCTTTTATAAAAAGTACCTTTTATAAAAACTACCTTTTATAAAAACTACCTTTTATAAAAAGTACCTTATATAAAAAGTACCTTTTACAAAAAGTACCTTTTATAAAAAGTACCTTTTATAAAAAGTACCTTTTATAAAAAGTACCTTTTATAAAAAGTACCTTTTATAAAAAGTACCTTTTATAAAAAGTACCTTTTATAAAAAGTACCTTTTATAAAAAGTACCTTTTATAAAAAGTACCTTTTATAAAAAGCACCTTTTATAAAAAGTACCTTTTATAAAAAGTACCTTTTATAAAAAGTACCTTTTATAAAAAGTACCTTTTATAAAAAGTACCTTTTATAAAAAGTACCTTTTATAAAAAGTGTTTTTTATTAAAAGTACCGGAAGTACACTTTTTGTTACTCTTTTATTTCCTGAAATTATATTTATAGAAAAAGTACCTTTTATAAAAAGTTCCTTTTATTAAAAGTACTAGAAGTACACTTTTTGGTACTTTTTTATTTCCTGAAATTATATTTATAGAAATTTTTTATATTTCCTAGAATCTAAAAATTTGTAATGTATGAGAATTCGGTAAAAAAACATTCTGGGAAAAACACGTTTTTAAAATTCCGCTTCTTAGTGGGGTAAAATGGCTAAAAAGTGTATTTTCGGTACCTTTGATATTTTTTGACGTAATGGTTCTAGAAACTTAAAATTAGGAATGTAAAATCCTTTTTGTACTTTTAATATTTGCTAAAACAATGATACTAGAAAATTGAAATATGCAAAAGGGTATCCCTCGGCGAAGAAGAAAACAATCTAGAAGTAGTTCTTTTTGGAAATTCCGTTTCTAACGGGGGTAAGAAAGTGTACTTTTGGTACTTTCTTTTTGTTCCTATAATAATGAAAAAGTGTAAGTTTTGGTTATTCTTATATTTCTTGAAATAATTGTTCAGAAACTTTGTATTTTAAATAAAGGATCACCTAGCACAACAAGAAAAACAGTTTTTGGAAAATTTAATTTTAAGGGGGAAAGGGGGCAAATGGTTATTTTTACCTATCTAACTATTAAACTAAAAGCCCCAAAAATAACACCCAAGAATAGGACATATTTTAAAATTTAAAATTTTAGAACGGTGAACGAAGTGGAATAGAGCAGGGAACAATATGGAATGATACCTTTTACTCAAATTTTTCGTATTTAAATTTTTAATCCATATTTTTTCTCTCTATATGATTTTTGACTCAAACTAATTTTTATTCCAATTTCTTTATTGACTGAAATATTTATTCACTCACAATCCAAAGTCCCGATATAAGGGCTCGAAAATTATTAAAATTTTATTGTTAAAATTATTCATTGAAATATTAGTTTATGAAAGACTTAAACGTGCACAAGTAAATAAAACAAACACTACGTAGGGGAATTTTCTTGAAATCGGTAGAGTAGTTCTTATCCTTTTATTATCCGGTATTCAATACAACCGTTAACGAAGTACCGGGATGGTAAGCTAGTATCTATTATAATGCGGTTATTAAAGTCATTTAAGCCTAATCCAAAGGGGACGTTTGTATGGGGGCTAGGTCTTAACATGGACCGATTTTCTTCAATTTCAATAGGCTTCGTCCTTGGGCCAAAAGATGCTTAAGTTTCAAATTTCAAGCCAATTGATTGAAAATTGTGACCTGTATCGTGCTTAAGCCGATAGATGGACAGACGGACGGACGGACGGACAGACGGACGGACATCGCTAAATCGACTCAAAAAGTAATTCTGAGTCGATCGGTATACTTGAAGGTAGGTCAAGGACCAATATTTCGGGTAGCTACAAACATCAGCCCAAACTCATTATACCCTGTACCACAGAGTGGTCTCAGAATCTGAGACTTTTTCTATACGAAAAATGTCTCAGAATCTGAAACTTTTTCTATACGAAAAATATCTCAAAATCTGAAACATTTTCTATACGAAAAGTGTCTCAGAATTTGAGACTTTTTTTAAGAAAAATGTCTCAGAATCTGAGACTTTTTCTATACGAAAAATCTATCAGAATCTGAGACTTTTCAATACGAAAAATGTCACAGAATCTGCGACTTTTTCTATACGAAAAATGTCTTAGAATCTGAAATTTTCTCTTTACAAAAAATATCTCAGTATCTGAGATTTTTTCTTCACGAAAAATCTATAAGAATCTTAGACTTTTCTATACGAGAAATGTCTCAGAATCTGAGTCTTTGTATACGAAAAATGTCTCAGAATCTGAGAATTTTTCTATACGAAAAATGTATCAGAATCTAAAACATTTTCTATACAAATAGTTTCTCAGAATCTGAGACTTTCTGAAGAAAAATGTATCAGAATCTAAAACATTTTCTATACACATAGTTTCTCAGAATCTGAGATTTTCTTAAGAAAAATGTATCAGAATCTGAGACTTTTTCTATACGAAAACTTTTTCTATACGAAAATTTTCTCAGATCTGAGGCTTTTTCTATATGAAAAATTTCTCAGAATCTGAGACTTTTTCTATACGAAAAATGTCTCAGAATTTGAGACTTTTTCTTAAAAAAAATGTCTATATGAAAAATTTTTCAGAATCTGAGACGAAATATCTTTCAGAATCTTAGACTTTGTCTTCACCAAAAATGTCAAAGAATCTGAGATTTTTCTATACGAAAAATTTGTCAGCTCCTAGATTTTTTTTAACATGATAATGTTTTGGGCTGGTGTCTAATTTTAAAAAAGTTGCAGGACTCCACCTCAGTTTGACTATATAATTTAACGATTAACAAAAAAGGAAATAAGAATTACTATTTTCATTTTCTTAAACATAAAATTTTAGGAACTTGGGTTTGTAACTTGGATAATAATTCACCTAGTGGTGAATAAAAAAATATTCACCAGCTGGTGAAAAAAACATTATTATTTTTCATCAATTATTTTCCATCAATATTTTTTTTCTTCAATATTTTTTCTTCAATATTTCTTTTTCATCAATATTTTTTTTCTTCAATATTTTTTTCATCAATATTTTTTTTCATCAATATTTATTTTTAATCAATATTTTTTTCGTCTAATTTTTTTTTTTCATCAATATTTTTTTTCATAAACTGTTTCCTTCCATCAATAGTTTTTTTAGTTAATAATTTTTTTAGTCAATATTTTCATTTCATCAATATTTTTTTTAATCAATATTTTTTTTTCATCAATATTTTTTTTCATCAAAAAAAAATTATATGAATTTGAGATATTTTATGTAGGTCGAATTTCTTGGATAATAATTTACCTAGTGGTGAATAAAAAAATATTTACCCGCTGGTGAAAAAAACATTATTATTTTTTTCATCAATCAATAAATTTTTTTCGTCAATATTTTTTGTCATCAATATTTTTTTTTTCATCAATATTTTTTTCGTCAATATTTCTTTTTCATCAATATTTTTTTCTTCAATATTTTTTTCATCAATATTTTTTTTTTCATAAATGTTCTTTTTTTCATCAATAATTTTTTTAGTCAATAATTTTTTTAGTCAATATTTTATTTTCATCAATATCTTTTTTTTCATCAATATTTTTTTTTTTTTCATAAAAAAAAATTCTATGAATTTGAAATATTTTATGTACCCGGTGAAAAATGTTCATATATGCACATACATGTTTAATATGTGATCACATATGAAAAATATGTGATCATACATGCTCCATACATATGTATACATGTATGAAGCAATATTTCTTGATTTTTTTTCATATATGCTGATGTATGCAAACACATATGCACACATCTGCACATACATATGTCTGGGACTTATAAAATTTTCCAAAAAAAATTCCAAAATTATTTTAACTGAAATTTTGAACTGAATTTTTTTACTCCAAAACACAAAAAAAAAATTCCAAAAAAATACTTTGAAAATTTTCAAAAAAATTTTCAGATATGTACACATTTGCACATATATAACTTGTACTTCCATGTGTATCCCGATGTTTGAATTTTTCATAGGACTTAGAAAATTTTTCAACATTTTTTTTCTAAAAACATTTTTTAATGATTTTTTACTACAAACACTTGGTACTTCAAAAATTAAAAAAAAAAAAAATTCGAAAGTCTCGACTTTAATTTTTTTTCCTAAAAACATTTTTTAATTATTTTTTTATTAAAACCGAAAAAGAGTTGCCAAAAAAGATTTTGTGTCTGGGACTTTAAAAAAAATTTTTGGAACTTTGAAAATTTAAAAAAAAAAATCCAAAAGCATTCCAAAACTAAAAAAAAAGTTTTTTTCTGAGCTTTAAAAAAACTTTTAAGATTTCGAAAATTTTTCAAAAATTGTGAAACATTGTGTTTCTAAAGTGAAATTTCGTTCGAAAAGGATTTCGATAATTTTGCTCTGCATCATTTTATACACAACCGCATGATCGAAATCTCGTTCGAGCGAGATTTCAGCTCAGGTGTGGATTCTTTACTCCAAAATGCAAACCGGAATTAAAACAAGTAAAAAAGTTAAATTCGGCCGTGCCGAATTTTAAATACCCTCCATCTGTATCCCAGTATTTATAAATTAATACGATTTTCTAATGCACGTTCTTTAAAAATTTAATATCAATGGCACAGATTAATACAGACTCGACAATTATAACAAGTGTCAAAAAAGTAGTCTTTAACCATGTGGTTATTTTTTTAAAATTATTCTACTAATTAGGTTAGAGAGAGAAAACCAATATAAGATAATTATCACAATTGGAGCGGGAAGCGTTTTTCCGCAACTGTTCACATACGTTTTATATGACAACAAAATTCAGCCGAGTTTTTCCGCCAAACTAGATTCAATTCTATTTTTATGAGGACAATTGCGTTTTTCCGCTTCCCGCTCCAATTGTGATTATTCTCTAACACGCCATACGAAAAAAAAGGTAGAACGGCTTTTATTGTTTTACTCACTTCTAACTAGTAGAAAGTGTTGCCATGCTTTAAACCAGCTAAAAACCGATCTGTATGTTCTAAAATCGCTAAGTTTTTACCCATTTTTGTTTTACAACTCTACTGTCTAGTCTGTATATAGTCTGTGTCTATGGTGTTTAGAAAATATTTTTTTTGCCCATTACCAGGGCTGGAAAATCTCTAAACACCGTTTCTGTTAAAATAGCGTGTTTTTTTTTTAAATTTATATGAATATGTATATCAAAGTTGCTACACTCAAAAAATTATAACGGTAGATTCCACTACAAAAGACAGTTAAAACAACTACATTTGTTGTTGTTTAGACGTCTGCGTTGTTGTTTTTAACTATTAATTAAAACGTCTCCCTATTGTCACCCGCGGATCTTTATGGAATTGGTTTTATTTTGTAGATCAGAAAAAATAAAGGGACACATATTTTTTTTAGCGGCCCAAATTCATATTTAGGGGGTAAAAAGGAGGGGGAAGACAAGGCATTTTTTAAGTTTTTAATTCAATTCCATTTTTATGAGGACAATTGCGGAAAAACGCTTTCCGCTCCAATTTGTTAACATTCATCAAAACAAAAAAAAAAAAACGAAACGAAATGTTAACTTCCATTAATTTCTCAATTTAATTTAGCATCGTTTGGAATAGTTTTGTAAAATATTACACATTTTCGATGAAATATTGATAAAATTAGCTTATTAAGGTACCTACAGACGACGCAATATTATGCACAATATTTTTGACGTTTTCCCACAATTGGCATACATAAAAATACTGAAATCGATTTGATTTGTAAAAATAATATTTATAAAATTTATTCTTAATGAATAAAATTTATTTAAAAAAAAAAATTAATTAACTTATTTTATTTCAAATTTTTAAATTAAAAAAATCAAGTAACTCAAAATAAAAACTTATTAATGGTAAAATTAAAAAAAAGCAACAAATGAAAAAAAAAAAAAAATTATACTCTCGGCCAAACCGGGAGACGAACCTGGTGCCCCCAAATTAATATCCGACGACACTACCATTAGACCACCGGCAGCATTAAAAATGCATGTCAAATTCGCAATTTTGTTTGATTACAACACAGCAATGCTTAAAATAACTTACCTAGTGGTAGGTATACCCAGTGGTAAGTATACCCAGTGGTAGGTATACCCAGTGGTAGGTTTAAAAATATATTCCTAGTTTTTTATAGGGATCATACTACATATACGATAAGCTAACAAAATTAACCGTTACTAACAGTGTTGCCAGAAATCGTCAATAGGCAAAAATCGTCTGTCCGTTTGTAAGAATTGGACGCAAAATATAAATATATTGAATGTGTTTGATATTGATCTTATCCAAGAAATTATCAAAAAAAAAAAAAAAAACAATCAAAACACAAATAAAGAGTGGATGGTATAAAAAAAAAAAATGTAGAAAATATAAATTTTTTTTCAAAAATTATTTCATTAGCAATTTAACGACTATCTTAAAAGAGATAAACAAAACCGGGCAAATTACAACAAACCCTCTACTGTTGTGTATAAAAGAAGTTTTGTTGAATATACCATATTTTTTCCACCAAAATTCAATTTCGCTTTTAAAGAAAAACAAAACGACATTTAATTAATAATTAATTACAGCACATTTATATATTTGCAAAAACTGAGAAAAATCAATGACTCGATAAATATAATGAAGGGTATAGATTTAGGTGATTTAAATAAAATTATAATAATAAACAATATTAACAAAAAAAAAAAAAAAAAAAAATCTTGAGTCCTAACATGATTCGAACCCGGGACTCCATGTATGAAAAGCCAACACCCTAGCCATCATACCACAGACTGGTTAAAAGTTTTACAATTTTGCGGGTATGTTAAAAGAACGAGAACCAAAACAGATAAATTAGTGTTGCCAGAAATCGTCAATGAAATCGTCTGTCCGTTTGTAAGAATTGGACGCAAAATATAAATATATTGAATGTGTTTGATATTGAACTTATCCAAGAAATTATTAAAAAAAAGAACAATCAAAACACAAATAAAGAGTGGATGGTATAAAAAAAAAAAATGTAGAAAATAAATTTTTTTTCCAAAAATTATTTCATTTACCCAATGACAAAGAATACAGAAGATTGTTAGGCCGAATATAAATTATTAAGGGGATTTTAATAAATTGTAATTTTATAAACAATTAGGGAATTCACATGGTTATCGTATTTGTTGTATATGTTGTATGTCCTATCCAAAAACAGGGTTGGTAAAAATTATTTATCGCTCATTTGATAATTTTCTCTTAGATTCTCTTCTTGTTAGCATACTTGAAAATAGCACACAAAACAAAGGTATAAATGTTGTATCGTCATATCGTGTAAGTGTCGTATTATTAATTTAAAGTTTAACCAACCCTGTTTTTAGATAGGACATACAACACCAAATACGATACCCATGTGAATTCCCTAAATATTGAAGCTAAAAAATAAAAAAAAAAAAAAAAAAAAACTTCATCCCGACCGTGACTCAAACCTGCGACCATATGAATGAAAAGCCAACACTCTAGCCATCATACCACAGACTGATTAAAAGTTTTACAATTTAGCGGGTATGTTAAAAGAACGAGAACCAAAACAGATAAATTAAAAAAAAGCATTTAAGTAAACTGGAGTTATAACTCTTAAAAAATAAAATATTAACAACATTTTTCAAATGTATTTAAATATGTTTATTAAAGGCCAAGATAAATCATCTTCTAAATGTGCCAATTTTGCTCCAAATTTGCTCATATTTTCTATATAGGCCACAAAGACCATATTTACACTCCATGTTAAAATTTGTTTACATACGTTAATCAGAATTTGAGTTATAGTATTTTACATGCTAGGTTTGTATGGGGGGTGTTACACCCCTTTTTTCTATTCCGCCCAAATTTTACATAGAGATCAGACATGCTAAAATATCATTCTATACCAAATTTCATTCGAATCTGTTAAACAGAAGCCGAGTTATTGCATTTTGCATGCTAAGCTAATGTGGGAGGTGCCACTCCCCTTTGTCCAATTCTTCTAAAATTTTACACAGACATTGTACATGGTATAATATTATTCTGTACCAAATTTTATTTTAATCTGTAAAGTAGAAGCTGTGTAAACGCATTTTGTATTTTCAAAATTTAAGAGGTGTCATTAAACTTTCACTCATAACTTTTGATCGGCTGGGCCGATTTCGCTCAAATGCAATACCAAACTTCTCGGGAGAACTTCCAACAAATATGTTAAGTTTCAGTCATCTCTGTGTAATATTTTGTCCGCTACAGCATTTTCAACAGACAGACGGACAGACGGACAGACGGACAGACGGACAGACGGACAGACGGACAGACGGACAGACGGACATCGCTAGAATGTCTTAAAATCGATCGGGCATCATGAATATATATACTTTATGGGGTCCCAGACCGATATTTCGATGAGTTACAAACGGAATGACAAACTTATATATACCCTCTATCACTAAGTGGAGGGTATAAAAATATATGTTACATATGTGACCATATATGTCCATATATTTACATATGCCGCCAATTTTCGCATTTGCTTCATATATGTAATACATATGGGCGAGCATATATGAATAATATATGAATAACATCTGACATTTTTCACCGGGTAGGAAGAATTTCTCTGAATTTTTTGTATAGAAATAGTCTAAGAGTTCGAAGCTTTTTTTTGTACACGAAAATGTTAATTAGTTGTTTGCTTTATAAAAAACTTGTTATGCGCTTTAACCCTTATGTGTGTGGAAAAAAAAACCTTCTATAGGGTGGATAGGTACCTGGGTACCTTCATGCAAATTGTATGAGAAATCTAATTTTTTGTCTTGTATTGTACAAAAAATCGATGGTTAATGATATAATATTAGAATTTTACTCTGGTTTTCCCCTTTTCATATATTTTTTAAAATCCTACACCCAAAAAAAAATAATTTATAATATCAGCAACTTTTTTGCTTTTTTGCTTTTGAAAACGCAATAGGTACCCAGGTACCTGTCCACACACATAAGGGTTAAAAAGCAAGTTTATTAGACTGTTAGGGCATCCGTTATGTCGGAGGGCCCTGAGCACGTGTACCGTGTGCCCTAATGGTTAAAACGTTACTAATCATATCTAAATTTTTTCTGGGATCATAGTAGAATACTAAGTGTTTTACATTTTAAGTTATATATTGCAATTTCTTTTCATTTGTGCCAAAATTTGGCTAGATCCGCACAAAAAAACCGAAATTCATTTTATATACAAATAGTTACATGATGATGTTTGACTGATAAAATGTCACTATTTCGTACAAAAAATAACAAAATAAAAAACAAACTTAAGTACAAAGGTTGTAAACATGTCGGCTGTAACTTCATATGTATGTAATCTTTATTTTTTCATCATACTTATGCCTACATTTTCAATTCATAAGCAAATAAAAATGGCTCATGTCTTTGTAAGCGGTAATTTAATACATGGTTTTCCAAGGAAGTGGTTACATGTTAGGGAAATTGCAAATTTTTTAAGTGGATTTAATAAGATATACAAAAAAAACCAAACAAACTAGCAAGCAAACAAAAAAATAAATTTAAATAAGGAAGTTTCAAAGATGAAGTTTATCAACTATAAAAATTCATACATCATTTAATATCAAATTATTTATCAATCTCTCAAAAGAAAAAAAAGCACACACACAAACAAAATGCGTAGACATCACATGTGCTGTACGAGTAGGCTATAACTTATAGATTTTGATATATTCATCAAAAAACGTGACATTCCAATTAGTGTCATCCAACTTTATACACAATTTTTTCTTTGTTATTTTGATGAAATTGTGTCACGATTAACAGTCAAAAAACGTTTGGTTTGCTAAGAAAAAATTAAAAAAACTTGTTTGATATTCAATGTAAGCATCATTTTTTAAAAATTACTACTATTTTATTTTTTTGTTTATGTATGTGTTTTTATATACAAAATATGAGTGTTGTTAGAATTTCGTATTACAAATTAATTGTAGTTTTAGTTGGTGACAGTTAAAATTATGTTTTTTGTGTGTATATTTCGAATTTGATGTCAAGTTTGTGTCTTAGGTCTTTGGTATTTTTAATTGTTAAGTGTATTGGATGATAATATTTATAATTTTACACTTAGGTACTGTGTATAATAATGTGACTGGTTATAAACTTTTTGTCTGTGATAAAATTCAAAATACAACAATCTACGAATACCCACCACAATGTCCTTTAAAGGATAGACAATTTTCTAACGTAAAAAAAATTAACAATTTTGATTAGAAATATGTTACTTTAAGTAAAAAACTGTTTTTGGTAATTAAAAAAAGAAAAACAAAAATTTTTTTTGAGTGTAATTTTTTTTAGTGTAAAAATATTTTTGAGTGACAAAAATACTTTGTAAAGTAGTTTAGTGGCATAACAATGTTTTTAAAGCTTGTTTTTAAAAGCTTGTTTTTTTTAGCATGTTAATTTAAGGTGATACCAATCTGAAATTTAAGGTTTTGCTAATAACTTTTGATCCACTGGACTGATTTGGCTGAAATTCAATGAACCAGGCCAGGGGAACGACAAATATATATGCCAAGCTTGAGCATTCCCAGAATTGTCTTTCGAAAGCTAGCATTTTTTTTTATCTCGTAAATTTGCGAAAAACCCATGCCGAAAGTCTGTCTTTTGCTTATAGTTTTTGAATCACTGAACCGTATTCGCTAAATTGCAATACCAACCTGACTAGGTAAATGACCATAATATATGCCAAACTTCAAGAGCCTCTATAAAGTCTTTTAAACTTTAGAGTGCTTTCAACAGACATACAGATGTTATTAGGGGGACCTCTGTAGGTTATTTAGTAGCGTGCTAGCCTATAGAAGAGGGGATCATGGGTCCGGTTCCCACCAAAACCGTTGGTTAATTTCGCTACAATGAGATGACGTTCTTTATTACCAGTTCTCGGTTAGTTTAAAGTTGTTAAAAATGAAATGTTATATAACAGAAAATATAAATAAAAACACTTGATCAAAAAATTTATATTATATATTATACATATACAGTGGGCAATACAATAGAAACTTTTTTATAGTAGATGCAATTTGTTAAAGACAAAGTTAACAATACTAAACGTTATTAATATCAAATGAGTACTATTTTAAAAAAAATGTTATGTAGGTAATTTATAAAGTTTTAATTTAAGCTTGATATCGTCCAGATTGAGTAAATAATAAATGTGCTACGAGGGTCGATCCGAAATACTAAATTATTTATAGACATTTTTCAGGCTATTTTTTAAAAATATTTCTAAGTAATTTTTTTCCAAGTTCAAACATTAAGTATTAAAAAAAGTGTCCAATAGATTTTATTCAGTAACCAACAATTTTTGTTAATAACCCAAACAAACATTTAAGAACAGTAGAAGAATCCACATTTTTGACCGAAAATTTTTCATACGAAAAAATCTAAAAATTTTTAAAGGAAAAATCTTAAAATCTTAATAAAATTTTCTTCAGAAAAAGGTCTCAGAATCAGAAAATTTTTTTACTCTGATTTTATTTTCTGAAACATTCCTCCAAACAAAAATTTTCTGATATTTAGACTCTGAAATAATTTTCCAAAACATTTTTGCTTACGTTAGACTATCAAAATTTCTGAAGAAAAAAGTCTCAGAATTTGAGTCTCAGAATCTGAAATTTTTCCAAAAGGAAATGGTATCAAAATCTGGAACTTTTTCAAAAAGACAAAAGGTCTCAGAATTTAAGACTTTTTCTATTGGAAAAAGTTCTCAGAATACCAGAATTTGAGATTTTTCGAAAGTAAAAAGATCTCAAAATCTGAGGCTTTTTCTGTTTCAGAATTTAGGACTTATTTTATTGGAAGAAAGTCTCAGAAGCTTTTTCTATAAGCAAAAGCTCTGAGAATCTGACACTTTTTCTATAGGAATAAGGTCTTAGAATCCCAGAATTTGAAACTTTTTTATATGAAATAGGTCTCATAATCTGAGACATATTCTTTTGGAAAAAGGACTCAGAATCAAAAACGTTTTCTGTAGAAAAAGGTCTCAGAATCTAAGACTTTTCTGTGGGAAACATGTTTTAGATTCTGAAACTTTTTCTACAGGAAAAAAAATCTCAGATTCTGAGACATTTTTCGAAAAGGAAAAGTCTCACTCAGATTCTGAAAAATTTTCGAATCTCTAGCATTTCTTTACGAAAAATGGCTCCAAATCAGGAGTCTAATCACGTGAACGGAAAACGATTGACGATATATAGACGACATTAAAATACATATCTGACTTTCCCTATATAAAATCGCTAACATCTTCATACAATTTTTCAAAATGTCCCCAATGACATTTCAGCTATTGGTCAACGGTTGTTTAAACGAATTATTGGTGGGCACCGATGCTGACATGTCATTGGGGACATTTTGAAAAATTGCATGAATATGTTACCAATTTCATAAAAGGAGAGTCAACGGTATGTCAGCGGTGATTTAATTTTCCCAACTGGGCAACTATCGTCATACTGTAGTATGAGCTAACCACCATACTGTAGTTTAGAGTTAGTTTAGAGCAAATAATCTAGATATTTCATAATCGCGATTACGATCAAAAAAATCGCCGTTAACGTGATTATCAATTAATCGACTTTTTTAAAAAAATTTGAATTGCAAAAGCTTTTTAAAAAAACCTCTGTTAAAATTTTCATTTCAGAACGTACGAAATTACAAAAAATTATTTTAAAAAAATAAAATTTATGAATTTATATTTTGAGGATGTTTATTCTGGCTCGAGGTCATTATTTTCTTTACTAATTAAAACCATGATATTCTCATAGCATTATTTTCAAGAAAACTATTTTTTGTTTTAAATTTATTTATGTTTGTCATTTTTGCAAGACTTAATCGACGAGCGTTTCGGAATTTGTCAGATTCCATTGTCAAGACTAGAAAATAATGACCTCGAGCCAGAATAAACATCCTCAGAATATAATATTTTAAAGGTCGAATAAAACAATTTTTATCTTAATATATAAAAACGTTTGTGCAGGGTACGTGTTAATAAAACTTAAGAACCGCTGGACCGAATGTCACCAAACTTGGACAATATACAGTCGAACCCGGTTATAACGAACTCCGAGGGACCAGAAAAAATAGTTCGTTATAAGCGAAGTTCGTTATAAGCGGGGGTTTTTCTTTTATCAACCTAGTTTTATATCAAAAAAAATAGATCCAATTTTGTTTAATTTGATGTTTTTTTCGTAAATAAACTACTTATTGAAAAGAAATCATTAAAAATATAAATACATTTTATCAAAATTATACTATAAAACCAAAAAAGTCCAATCTTTTGTTAATTTGATAAAAATGATTCCCACACATTAAAAAATATTTATGGAAATTCGTTATAAAAAGGTAAATATACATGAAATTATGTTCTTGGGACAATAATAATTAGTTCGTTTTAACCGAGGATTCGTTATAACCGAGTTCGTTATAAAAGAAGTATTTTGTATGAAAATTGATGATAAAACGCCGGGACTTTAGAATTAGTTCGTTATAACCGAGAATTCGTTATAACCGAGTTCGTTATATATATATGGAGCTAGGTTTCTCTTAAGTTTAATCCCATCCCTATAGGTGGCGCGGTTGTCGCAATATTTGAATTTTTGGTATTTATTGTACGATTTGGCTGAAATTCACAACATATATTTATAAAACAAAAATAGGTTTCTTGATAAAATTTGGACCCGATAGGTGGCGCTGTTGTCATAATTCCAATTTTTGTATTTATGGTATAATTTTGCTAAAATTCACAAGATATATTTATTAAACAAAAATAAGTTTCCTGCTAAAATTTGGACCCAGTAGATGACGCTGGGGTGAAGTTAATAATAAAAATCTACATTTCAGTAAATTTTACGGCATTTCAGAATGTATGTAAGTATGTTTGGTCATGAGAAAAGTATGACTGTACTCCATAGATGACGCCGGGGAGAAGCTATTTAGATAGTCATTTCAATTCAACCCGGGTCACGCCGGGCGCTTCAGCTAGTTTTTTAGTAAAAATTAATCAGAATTTATGAATTTTATTATTTCCCAGCAAAAATAAATCTAGATTTTGACAGCACAGTTTCTTGTTATTGGATATTTTATCGCATCCAAAGAGCGCTCTTGAGATTTTGATTTTTTTAATAAGATTTTTTTTAATTTTTAATATAAAATTCTTTGTTGATAAAATTTCACAGATGCTTTTCTTTTCAACACTTTTTGAATGGTAAATTATGATTTTTGGGGAAAATATAAGATTTCCCTTGCATCTTTGTTGCGTTTAAATCAACTATACAAAGAATAAGTGTTGAAAAGATACATGATTTCACTGCGTCTTAATAGTGTTTTATCAGTGCTACCAATGAGTGATCTTAACTGTGAAATCTTCACACAAAAATCATGCCTGGATTCAGGTGGGTTGAATGCGTTATTTGAATCGTGATTCCTTTTCAAAAGCTTATTCCAGTTTAGCAAAATTTTTACTGTGTCGTGCCTGAATACCTGCCAATGGCAAGTAAGGAACTGATTACGGGAAAATGTATTAAAAGTTTTGCAACGCCATCTTCAGTAGGCAACCAGCGGTAATTGTTTGAAAAAATTAAGTTTTTCGAAAAAAATTCATGTCCGAATTTTTTGACCAAATCCGGCCAAACCCTTTGGAATATATTTTTAAAACAAAATTGAGGGGTTTCTATGATCCGAATTTAAATTTTACTTTAAATTTAAATGACATTTAAGAGAAGGAAGGGAAAGAAAAATGGCAAACTACTTAAATGAATCATGGGCCAAGACTTTATATATTTCAAATTCCTATATAAATATTTACAGAGTATTTCACAGAAAATGATTAATCGTAACCGCGTGATTTTTTTGTCGATTACGATAACGATTAATTTGTGCGATATATCGGGTACGTACGATTTTAATTGTTTTGCAAACTCTACTGTAGTTGTATTCTATACAAAAGTAAAAAAGTTTGTGTCTTAAGTCTTTTGTTTTCTAATGCACAAATTTACAGTTTCTTTAGTTGACTCAATTTAACAAAAAAAAATCTTAAAAAAAAAATTAAAGTAAATTACCTAAACATCGTTTAGTAAACATGTTATTAATAGATTAAAATTAAGCCATAGCTAATACCGTGTAAAAATAAATTTTCTTGTTGAAACTAAAATGAAAGTGCAACAAGGCGTAAAAAAGAGTGTTCAGTAGAAAAACCATGCATATAAATATGTATTAAAATACCTTTCATAAATTTGAAATAAAATACATAAAAAAGTTATAATTTCAAACAAACAAATAAACAAAAAACGAATAGGTGTAAGACATTTATGCATATATGTTTTGACGTCAGAGTATAAACAGAGAAACAAAATAATTTTCTTCATATAAGGTTAGAGTTATTATTACCATAAAAGTGTTACACATTACTAACATTGTTATTATTACATCATATATGATGTTTTTTTTTTTTTTGTGAAAAAAACATTAAAAATAATTATGACAGATAGACAAAAATACACAACAACAGCAACAAATTTAAAAATACAACTTACCAAATAGAGTTACAAATACTTAATCATGACATGCAAAAATAATGATTATTTAGTATAAAATGATATAATTTTTTAACAATTTTGAAGGATTTTAAATTGCACAAAGAAGAGTTATTGACAAAACATTACCTACATAAATATAAACATATTTATCAATAATTGCAAATATTAATAAAGGTTTTTAATTTATTGTGATCTTTGAAAAAATTAAAAATATTTTTTAACCGTAATGGAAAAATTATTAACAAATCATCACCTACATAAACATATTTATTAATAATTGCAAAAATTATTGTATAGTTTGTTTATTGTGATCTATTAAAAATAAATGCATTTAATTTTATTTATATTTATTATAAATATTTACCACACCTAAATTGTTTGTACTACTTATTTTTTTCTTTCTTTGCATAATCATAATACCATTGATTATACACTATTTTGTTAAAAAGGGAACAATGACCCCACCTGCTTGTAGTATAAACAATGTGTTTGTATATAAATATTGCATGTATTTTTATTTAAAAGTTAACACGAAAACGTGTTTAAAATTGGAATTCAATAAATTGGTTAATAGAAAAATAAACAAAATACCTGATATTAATAAAGCAGTACCGTTGTAGTTATTTGAAATGTATTTTTTTGCATTTTTCTTTTACACAATTTTTTAGCACTTAAGGTTTGTTGAGTGTTGTTAATAATGTTATTAAAATTTAAAAAATATAATTTAATTAAAAAACTATTGAAGGATAACTCGAATATTTACCTTCGCTAATGTAAAGTTAAAATTTGTTTGTAAATATCAGCAAAATATAGAAATTATAAATTTATACTTGTGTATTAAAGAACAAAAGACTTAAGACCCATACTTGTAATAGTTTTTATTCAAATACTAGAGGACCACCTGCGCACTTTGTAGTGTAAATGCCTTGGTACCCCTTTTTACCCCCAACATTTTAAATTTCAGATTATGTCTTTCTCTTGGATGTTAATGATGCCAGATGATCCTACATTTTACATTTTTTTAATCCTGTCGTTTTTAGTTCAATAGTTATACAAATAGTATAAATTTTTTTTTGTCCCCTTAGAATCAAAATTTCAAGTTTGAAACCTGAACTTGGAAAAGTACTAAAGTACAATTGTTTACCCTATTTCACCCTCTTAGAATACCCATCCAAATTTTCCCTACATGCGACATTTACGCAAACGTACAGATATGTGCACTATAATGCATGTAACTCATGAACCAATACGCATACAAATACCATACACACATAAAAACCTTGGCATTGTAACCTTTCAAGGGAAATTTCACGGATTACAGAGAACACGCATGCAACTTATTTTTATATTTACTGCACATAAATGTATATAACTCATAAACCAATATAAAGTGGGCGACAATACATTGGACACTTTTTTATAGTAGATGCAATTTCTTAAAGACAAAGTTAACAATACTAAACGTTATTAATAGGGATGAGATTTCCATGCAAATGCATGTTTTTTGTCAATGGTCTAAAAACGATATCGACCAATTATCTTTCCGAATCAAGAAATTTGCGTTAAAATGGCATCGATTTGTTTTTGCATATTTTTGCATATTTTGGTGAAAATGCATATTTTTGCATATTTTTGTTTTAAATGCATATTTTGTGCATATTTCCAACTTTTAAGTGCATATTGTTGCATATTTTGGCATAAGTGAGAAAAAACACAAATTAAAATTTAAATGTTTCAAAAACTTTTTCAAATTTTCAAATTTTTTTTTTTTGAAAATAATAAAAGTTATTTTTTTTCTTTAATTTTTTTTTAAAGATTGTCTTAATTTCTAAAAAATCTTGCTTATATGAAGTTTTAAATGTAGCTATTTAAACCCGACATTACTTTTTGCTTTTTAATAACTTTTTTTCTATGAAAACAAGACTTTCATTGCACACATTTTATTTTTTAGTGCATATTTTTATGTTTTTTAGAGCATATTTTGAATTTTTTAGCGCATGTTTTAAGCGCATATTTTCGATTTTTTAGTGCATGAAAATCTCATCCCTAGTTATTAATATCAAACGATTACACTGTGCTCGAATTTGACACTTTGTATTTTGATGCTCAAGTAAAATAAAAACGATATTTTTAAACTTTTGCAATTTAAAATTTTGCGATTTTTTTCGCGAAAAACATTTTTTGATTGCGAAAAATCGTTATTTTCTTGAAATAATTGGTTTATTGAAATATTTTTAGTTTGATTTGAAATTATGACATCCATCTGGTAAAGCTAGTTTTTGTACACTTAATCCCATTGTAATATCAGTTTTTTCAAAGTTAGCGTATGTATAAGCGATATTCGCGATTAATTTTTATACCCTCCAGCCACAGTATGGGGGTATACTCACTTTGTTATTCCGGTGTAACACATCAAAATATCGGTCGGGGACCCCACAAAGTATATATAATATTGATCCATGAGAGAATCTAAGACATTCTAGCGATGTCCGTCCGTCCGTCTGTAGAAATAACGATACAGTCCAAACCAAAAGAGCTAGACCCCTGAAATTGGGCAAGAATATCTCTTGTGTTACTGGTACGGTTAAGTCCGAAGATGGGGAAAATCGGACCAGGGGGAACAAAGTTCTCCCTTGAAGAGCTAAAACGACCCCTGAAAAATACGATATTTTTACGAGTTTTTTTTAATTTTTGCTCAACAAATGTCACATTTGTATGCCATATTATATTCATAGACCTACGCTTGGACCAAGGAGGTTAGAAAATTCGATTTTTTTTCAGGCCGCCCTCTTTGGGGTCGTGGTTATAGAAATTAATTACAAATAACGATAAAAAAATTTTATTTACGCGTAAATATCATAAATAATTTGTAAACATATATATAGCGGGAGTACAGGTGTCCCCCGCCAACTCCGATTTTTTTTTTTTAATTTTAAACGTGTTTGAGGGTATAAAAGATTCGGCACAGCCGAATTTAATACTACTTGTTTTTTTTATTTTTAAGTAAAAAAAAAATATTTTTTATATTATTTAGAAAAATTCTGATTTTTTATCATCTAAACTCTATTGAATATACAGCTGCGAAAGAAAAAATAGCACCAGTGGTATTTTCTTCAGTTTTATGATTGGGGTTGTAATGTTATAAATATCCAAAAAAAAACAGTCCAACGGTTACCACAAAAACAAAAAATGTTTAGAAAACTATGCCAAGAAAACACACTTTTGCATTTTGGTATGACGCCCTTCGTTTTTAGTGGGCGTGGTTTTTAGCTTGAATTGGGCAGATTTATCATCTTAGGAAATTCATATCATATCTCAAAAACTACTCACTAGATCGGCATGAAATTCGCAAAATTGGAAAGCTTATTAAAATTTGTTATAAAAATCATTCATAGCCCATTTAAATGCTCACCAGATTATCAGTGAGATCATCAAATACAAAAACAAAATTTTCGTAATTTTTGATATCGTTAAAATTTGGATTATTTCTCAGAGTCTAAGTTATAAAAGGGTTCATAAAATACATTAAATTAAATCTGTATTGGGGATGAATATAAATGGCAATATATTGCTATGCCGTCCCTTGTGAAACATCGGAGTTATTAACAAAATTTTATTTTTATTAAAAATTGTGTGATTTAAACTTTTGTTCCAATCTATATCATTGTAAATTCAGTGACCTATTAGGACCACTGTGTACTTAGAATAGAAGCCATTTTTACAAGCTTTCGATTACTTTTTATTTCGTTTAGATCGGATCAGTAACTTTGCAGATATGCTATGTTGTTTCAGAGGTGATGGATAAGGCTGATTTTAGCTTTAAAGCCACGCCCACTATAAACAGAAAACTGCATAGAAAAAACATGCTGGTATTTTTATTCTGTGTTATTTTTTTAACATATTCTTTTTATGAAATGACCGTTAGACACTTCTGTAAATGTCATCGGATAAAACTCGAAAGGCATAAGATTTAGAAAATTCCCTTTGGTGCTATTTTTTCTTTCGCAACTGTACAAAAAAAAAAAAATTATTCGCAAAAAAAATTTTTCGCACTATTTTTTTTGCGAAATTTTTATTTATACAAGCAAATTACAAAATTGTTATGAAATTTAAAATTCAAATAATATTTTCTCGAAAAAAAAACGAAAAACGCGTGTCTGAATTTTTTTGTGTGGATGGACAAGCATCTAAACTTTTGAAAAAAAATAAAAAAAGTGGCCGGATTTTTGATAAATTGACTTTTTGAAAAAATGGAAAATTTCAGAACGGGTTCTGAAAATTTTCCAAAAAAAAAATTTTATCGATAGCCCATACAAAACTATATGGGCCTCCTAAGCCCAGTTTTTGAAAATTAGAAAAACCAAAAACGCAATTTTCTTAGTTCCATATAGGGCTATCCAAACAACCTATTCAGAAATTTACGGGACACATGCTTTTCTGTAGCGGGACATTTGGTGTGGAATGCCTCATATGACTGAGACTTAGCAAATTTACTTGTTGTTGTCTTAAGTAAATTGGTATTGCATTTGAGCGAAATAGGTTCAGCGGTTCAAAAGTTATGAACTAAAATGTAAGAACACCTTGAAAATTTTGGTATATTCTACATAACCTTAAAATACAAAATGCTTTAAATTGGCTGCTGGTTGGCATATGTGAATAGAATTGGACACAGAATGGAATTTTTACAAGTACAAAGCAATTTTTTTACAAAAAAAAAAAAATTCGCGGAATTTTTTTTCACCAAAAATTTTTTTTCAAAAAAATTTTTTTTTGCAAATAATCTTTTATTACATCAAGCTCTTCGTCTCCCGCTCTTAATATTTTGGAACTTTTTAACAGAAGGTACGAAAACTGTTAGACGAGGAAAATACGATAATGTTAAATTAACATTGTTGGTTTGACAAATAATTAGTGTTTGGGAATTCCCGGACTTTTCAATTTCCCGGGAAACGGGAAAAAAATAATTTATTTCCCGGGATTCCCGGGAATCCCGGGAAATTTTCATTATTAATGTAAATCATAAAAAACATTAAAATTTGATTATCTTTTTATTAAAAACAGTTTTATTAGAGATAAACAATTAAGTAAAACATAAAAAATCAAAACATAAAAGTTTAAAATCCTAAAATACAATAAAACAAAACAAAAAAAAGTATTGCAACTTTTTCCTTCACAAAAAATCGCAAAAAATAGCTAAAAATCGCAAAAAAATTAAAACTGCGTTATTCGAGAAAAAACTAATAGTTGGCAGCACTTTAAATATTTATTCTGGAAATGTAAGTTCTAGGTTCAAAATTTTTATATTTTTTGAAAGTCTTAGCAAAATTATCAATAACCAACGTATATTTTTTGACTTTTTAAGTTTTTTGATGTTATTAACATACTTTTTACACTTGGTCAGTTTTCCTATGCATATATATTTGCACTGTTGTTCCAAATAGAAAAAATACAAAAAATATCAAATGTAATTATATCTGTATGTAAAAAAAATAGTAAAAATTAAAGTAAAATAAACGGTTTTATGTAAAAAGGTATATTTTACAAAATTCCCGGATTTCCCGGGAAAAATTAAAAAAATTCCCGGGAATTCCCGTCAGTGTTTTCCCGGGAATTCCCGGGAAATCCGACCCGGGAATTCCCGGACCCCAAACACTACAAATAATGCTAACTTTTTATATAGAAAAAGCGCTAAATTTTGAAAAAATGTATCAATTTATAATTATTATGGTAATATTATTTAAGAAATACCTTTAAAAGTGTTTAAAACAAATTCTCAGCAAATAAAAAGTCATTGGATTTCCCGATAATCCACAAAAAAAAATTTTTTTTACAGCTAGATGACAAAAAAAAACCCTAGCTTTAGTCTGAAAATCGCCAAACTGAAACACTTTTTTGTTTGTTTATATCGAACTTAAGGGATTTTTTTTGGTTTGATCAAACGTCCAGTTCGATGGCGGACTTAGCAAAGGGAATTTAAGAGAGGGTTTAACAGAAGAAGGGAGACTTCACATATCTTTAAGTATTGATAGTCTTTGATTACATTGTGGAGGGTATCAATACATTCGGCAAAGCCTAATTTAACTTTTTTACTTGTTTAAATTATGTTTGAAATAAAATGGAATTTTCTGAAAATTTGATCTGCATATTATATAGCGTTGTTGACTTTTTTAAAATAATTTATAACAAAATGTCCTCTTGTTTGGGACAAATGTCCTCATTTTTTGAGGTTCACGTCCTCTTTTTCTCAAAATGGAAATGACTACCCTAAAAGTCTTTACACAATCTTTAAGTTATAACTTTTGATTTATTCTAAAAATTAGCAAAGGGAATTTAAGAGAGGGTTTAACAGAAGAAGGGAGACTTCACATATCTTTAAGTATTGATAGTCTTTGATTACATTGTGGAGGGTATCAATACATTCGGCAAAGCCTAATTTAACTTTTTTACTTGTTTAAATTATGTTTGAAATAAAATGGAATTTTCTGAAAATTTGATCTGCATATTATATAGCGTTGTTGACTTTTTTAAAATAATTTATAACAAAATGTCCTCTTGTTTGGGACAAATGTCCTCATTTTTTGAGGTTCACGTCCTCTTTTTCTCAAAATGGAAATGACTACCCTAAAAGTCTTTACACAATCTTTAAGTTATAACTTTTGATTTATTCTAAAAATTAAATAAAATCCAAAAGCTGTCTGCCTGGTAGATCAAAACCCGGGTATTTTAAACCCACAATTTTTAATTTATTTTTGTAGCAAAAAGCTCTAAATTTACAAAACATTTTATATCATGTCAATTTTACTAAAGCTGCATTTCCTTATACGCAAGTAACTAATTTCAATATACATAAGTTTTCATGAATGTTGGCATACATTAAAGTTTAAAATGTAAAACAATTGAAAATCAAATACACCAACACTTGTTTCAAAACCGTTAAAAGGATAATGAATAATTTATAAATGCAATAACTGAACTAATTTTAAAAACACTAGCATAGATAAATGAAAATTATTGCAAATGCATGCAGGTGTATTCCGTTTACTTTTTTTAAGGTGCGGAATTTTTTTATGAAGTTTGAGATCTTTTAAAAAAATATTCAATTATTTATTTTCCAAAAAAATATGTTCAATTACCGAGGAACATTTTTTAAATAGATTCTAGAATATGTTCTACAGTAATCACAAAAAAAATTTTAATGAAAAATATTTTTTCCAAAAAAATACTTGCTTCAAAAAATGATTCCTTTTGGAACAAGTAGAATCGATTGATTGATAGTATGTATAATGCTCTATGGAACCGATTTTTTGGAACGGAAATTTTCTAGGTAAACTCTTATTAAAATTTAAGAATTTTGATAACGTTATGCATTTAATACTTATATTATATTGAAATTTCGTGATGTTGTTGAAAGGTTATATTATAAAATAAAAGCGTTTAATAAAAGGTTTATTAATCGAATTTCCATACAAATTTTGTTTTATAAACCTCTTATTAGACTCTTTGAACATTTATGAATTTGAAGGTAAATAAATAACATGTTGTTATTTGATAAATGACACAATTTATAGTTTTTCCATATAGAGACAAAATTTAAAAAGAATTCGGAATTGATCGGACTTTTTCCACCTCCAAAATGTTTCCTTTTGGACAAACAAGAAAATTCAACAAGTTCCAAAATAAGGCCACCATAATAAATTTTTCTAATTCTAAGCATAAACTAATCTTTAACTAAACATAAACTCAAAAGAATGTTGTGAAAAAAGCATTATACAAAATATTTTTTTTTTTAATTTCAGCATCTATTAAATTTATGTGCATACTTTTTATTTATCTCATATAAATGTATAAGTACCTACCTTTTTAAATAATAGTTGTATGAATATATTTTTATACCCTACACCACTCTGTGGTACAGGGTATAATGAGTTTGTGCTGATGTTTGTAACTACCCGAAATATTGGTCCTAGACCTACCTTTAAGTATACAGATCGACTCAGAATGACTTTTTGAGCCGATTTAGCGATGTCCGTCCGTCTGTCCATCTATCGTTTTAAGCACGATACAGGTCGCAATTTTCAGTCAATTGACTTGAAATGTGAAACTTAAGCATCTTTAGGCCCAAGGACGAAGCCTATTGAAATTGGAGAAAATCGGTCCATGGTAAGACCTAGCCCCCATACAAACGACTCCTTTGGATTCGGCTTAAATTACTCTAATAACCGTATTATAATAGATATCGCTTTGAAATTAGCAGGTAATCAAATTTTGTATGCAGAAATCTTCATTTCAAATTTCAAAGGAATTGCGTCAGTCCTTCTGGTAGTCCCCATACAAACCACCCTCCCCGATATTCACATAATTCCCTCAAAATTCATGAAAATGGAAATATTTTATAAAAATTTAATTTTTAGGTATTAAACGTGTACTTTAGCAACCTAATCAAATCGGAATATAATTGGACCATTTTTGGACTTAGTCCCCCATACAAAAATGTCGACAGATATTCAGTTAAATTCACAAAAAATAAACAAATTCCACAAAACTTTTATCTGTGTGTGTTTTCTACACTAAATAAAGATCTAACAAAAGACAGATCCAATCGGTCCATGTTTGGACTTGGGACCCATTTTCCGGAAAACACAGGTGTAGGGTATCATATGGTCGGTCTTGACCGACTATAACTTTCTTACTTGTTTTTTATTTAAAATTATTATTAATTACAATTAACTATAGAATAGGTTTTCACATAATTATATTTTGTTGTGAACCCTAACTAAATGCAAATTAAATTCAAAACAATTAAAAATAAATGATATTTTATTAAAACAAAAAAAAAATCTCACGAGAATTCTGAGATAAGAATAAAAATATGAAAGAAACAACACAACTTTAATAAATGTGTAAAACAATTAAATATTTAAAAAAATTATGCGCTAAAAATTTTTACTTTATGTGAATTAAATGTACATACGTGAGGAAAAAGTTAAATAAAACTAACACACACAGAAAAAAACGAATTGCTATATTGACCCCCATATTTGTGAATACAATTAATTTTTTCACTGAAAGTGCTCCTATACGGAAATTTGTTATATCAACAAAAGTTTGTAAATTTTGATTGTTGAAAAAATAAATTTGTTTTTTTCTACAAAGAAATTCAACAAACACAAACACAATTTGTTGATCTGACAAATTATTTTTTTTCCAACACAGAAATTTAACAATCTACAAACACTATTTGTTGACATGATAAAATAATTTTGAAATAAAGTTACTTGACTGAGTTTGTTGAAAACAAAATCGAAGTTTTGTATTATGGACTAAATGGCGGCCGTTTTTACTAAACGTTTGGTTGATTTGAAATTGATGTTTGTTGATTTAAATTTGACAAATTATTTTATGTTTACAATTGGTAGTTAAAAACGAAGTATTTTTCGTTTAAACAAAAGCTATACAGCTTAACCAAAGAAAAATAAAATAAATTTAAACCCGACTTTAAGTTATATGTACAGTGCCGGTCAAAAAAATAGCACCAATGACAAAATCTCTATTCATCCAATTATAACAAAATATTATGTGTGTATTCGTTTAAAGTAAATATGTAATACTCTTATACTAAGTATATACCCCTTAAATGTTTTTACTTTTTTCCAAAAATTGTGGACGGTTCATTTTTAATGATCGATATTTAAAAAAAAACTCTGAATCAGCGCAGTCAATAAAATAGCACCGAATGACAAAATTTCATTAAAAAAATTAATACTGTTTAAATTATTAAAATAAAAGTGTTAAATACTAAAGGAAGATAGTTTTTATTTATAAAAAAAACTAATTCATTACAAAATTTGATGTTTATTTTCATAAAAATTGGACGTGGAAAGCATTACACTCCTCAAAAACGTGCCTTTGTAAAACATATAATTTCTGAACATAAACCATATTCTGAAACAGGAAAATTGGTTGGATGCGCTTATAAAATGATTGAAAATTCAACAAAATTAACTTTAGAGCTTGAAAAACTTAGTCACAAGCGACGTTTGTCACCATAAGTGGTTAGGTGTTTGTAAAGACAATGGAAGTAGGCCCCATTTACGGCAGCTCTAAAGCTAAAAAAGGACAGCAAATGCCGAAAATGTTCGTCGAAGATTACAAAACAACAACATTAACGCTTGTAGATTCGAAAAAGTGCGCCTACTCTCACTTAAGCATGCTGCAAGTCGTTTGAAGTTTGCTAACAGTAACTCAGAATGACCAGCTTAAAAGTGGATCAATGTTCTATGGACAAATGAATCCATTGTTGCTTTATTTGGAGACATGGGTTCACATACCTATGTCAGAAGACCCTATAACGCGGATTTCAATCCAAAATTCTAAATAAAAATAACTTAAAATGGTGCTTATGGTGTGGGGGATACTTTCCTACTGTGGAGTGGGGTTCATATATTGGACCATGGCACTATGGTTCCAAATCCATTTTTTTTGGCAGAAATTAAAAAAATAAAATTTAACAAATTTTTAAAAGCTTATACATTTCCTCAATGTCAACACTATTAGCTATTAAGAAAGTGTAATGAAAAAAATTTGGTGCCAATACTGTCAGTTTGCTAGGCTTTCAAAGTTGAAAGTTTTAAGACGTATAATAAAACAGGAGTGAAATCAATATTACAATTATACAAACGGCAAATGGGAAAAAATAAAATTATAAAGAGGCTAAAGGGACAAATTGAAACCTAAGGATACTAGTTATTGTTTAAAATTCCTATTTTGCAATTAATGCTTCCTTGGCGTTATTCTTGGGTGTTTTGATTATGAGAATTTTGGAGCGAAAATAGCCCATATCTTTCGTGGACGAAAAGTTGTGTTTGGGCACGAACTTGCATGAGTCTTTAAACGTGAAAGTGTTTTCAATATTGTATATTTAATATTAAAATTTACATCTTCCCAGCATTTTTTGGCAAACTCCCACAATTTCCATTTTAGTTTAGCACAAATTCCGGCCAAATTTGCTGTTTTTTGTGTGACACGTTTTCAAATATTTTTTTTTATAATTTTTTTTACCTTCCGTGAAGCTACTTAATTTAGACAAATATATTATTTTTAAAAAAAAAAAATTTTTTCCAAAAAAAAAAAAAAAATAAAATAAAAATTAAAAAAAAAACTTTTTTCAAAAAAAATTTTTTTTCTGACAATCGATTTTTGATTGCGCTAAGAGATTAAAATCATCCCAGAATTAATCTAAGTGCCCTTGCTTCATTTTTTGAATTTATGCCAAAAAAATGCATTTGGAACCATAGTGCTTTGGTGGAATTCGAGCTATTTAGAAAAATTTACTTTATTCTATTTTAAAATTTTTCTTTTTCGAATTGCAATTAATCTTTTACTAATCACAATTCATATTTTACAAATTATTTTTTTTTTTTTACAAATAGAATCTTCGAACTGCAATTGAAACATTCGAAATTCAAATAGAATCTTCGAATTACAAATAGAATTATGGGCAATGTCACAGACTCAATTCCGGTGTAATTTGGAATAAGTGGTTTACACGTAAATCGCAAAACGAATATATTTTTTTTGGAAACGAAATCACTTTTAAAAATCAAAGTGGAATTGAATTGCATAAAAGTGATTTCATTCCGAAAAAAACATATTCGCTTTGCGCTTTACGAGCAAACCACTTATTGCACTACCCATGGACGTATACAGGGGATGGGCACAGGGGGCACGTGCCCCCCTTTTCGATTAAAATAAAAAAAAAAAAAATTTCTAACGAAATATCAGTAAAATATGTTTAAAGACACATAAAATTGGTTTCATCTAATAAAAATTATATAACAGGATCATGAAAATAAATTTATATAAAAAATTGTCAAACTACAAGATCTTAAGACACTTTTTCTGTATCAAAATCTGAGATTTTATGTCTATAGGGAATTCTCAGATTCTGAAAAGTTTTTAGATTTGAATAAATTTTTTCTTATGGCTCTCCCTTATAACTCTTACGTGAAATAATAAAAATATGTTTTTTTAACTCATCAAACTTGAATGTTTCGAAAATGGAAAACGCTAACTTACGAAAATGTAGCAGTAGATCCACAAAAAGCCACGTTCGATATATCGATGATGGTGACACTTTTAGGTTACATATTGTTTCCACGAACCGTTTCTTAAAAAATATCTCTGAATTTGAGGATTTGTGAGACATTATTTTTATCAAAAATTTAGTTTTCAAATGAAAATTCGTAGATTCAAAAATTTTTCCTGTACAAAGATTTTGAGATTTCTAGAATTTTTGTATAAACAAACTGTATTTCCAGACATTTTTTTATAATAATAATAAAGATAAAGTCGGGGGGGGGGCGGGTTTGCTAGTTAAAAATAAATATAAATAGGCGAGGACAAAACAATTTTGGAAGTTGTGCCCCCCCCCCTTTTCAAAATCCTGGATACGTCGCTGGCACTACCGAATGATACTGAGTCTGACACATGCCCCCACAAGTAGAAACGTCGAATTAAAATTGATTTTTTTCGAATTACATCTATAATTAGTGTAACAAATTTGGAACCACTTTTTTTTTTTTTATGTTATATAAAGTTAGGCTGATTCGTACTGATTTGATCAGTACATGTACTGATTTTTGATCATGTGTACTGATCAAAAAACGTTGTACTGATTTGTACTGATGTTTTGAAATATGTACTGATTGTACTGATTTTTGAACATTTCAACATAAAAATATTTTCATTTGAAAATTCTATATAAAAACTTGAATTTCCATATAATACGTCTTCAGAGTAGTTTTTTATAACTTAGCAGACTTACAATTAGATAATTTGAATTAATTATAAGGAGCGTAGAGTTCGTAAATCAAGAGGTTCCTTAACGCAGAAATGAATCTGAGCATGAGATTATTTTAATATTCATAAATTTATATAAAAAAGCGCACAGAATCTTTGAGGTTTTCTATAACGAAAAGTTCACGAGATAATGAATTTTCTATCTTTTAAGAAAGATAACGTAATTGCACGAATCCAAACGATTCTAAGATGTTCGATGAGGTAATTTCATCAGTTTTTATTGGAAAAGGCGCTCAAAACATGTGCTTATTATCTGGAAAGTTTTTTTAAAAGGAAGAGTTATCAAAACTTAAGAGAAAAAGTCCTCAGAATCTGAGGGATTTTCTTATTCTAAAAACTGTGGGGTTTGTTATATTTAATGCACTGAAATGAAGCAGTTTAAAGTCAACTAAATTTTATGCAAAATAACGACAACAGTTCATGGCAGTTGTTTTTTAACAGTTGTTTTTCAACAGTTGTTTTTACTGAAATACTAAATAAGTTTGTTAGTTTAACCCACATTTTTTTAATGTTGAAAACACCATCAGTGTTTTCCCATAGAAAAGAGTTTTCAGAGAGTTTTTTTTCTAGAAAAAAAAAACACACATAAAAAATTGGGCGTACTGATTTGAGTTTAGAAAAAAATGGTCACCCTGTATAAAGTATAGTAATTTTTTTTTAAATCCAATAAGGGGGCAACCCAACAATTTTAGTTCGGCAGAAAATTTCTGCTTGGGTATTTTTCTGCCGCACATACTTTTAGATGCCTCTAACATTTCTAAAAGGTAACAACACAAGCCAAATTGTATTATATCGCAAAGAAATGAAAACCGCCTACTCAGACCTGTATTATTAATGGAAATTAGAAAAAATAATAGTAATAAATTAATGTTTTGACAAACTTTTGTAAATTAACTGAATACATCAATTTACACAAAGTGCTCCAAATTACTACATCTTAACGAATTCAATGGATAGATTTCATATGTGGGTTATGCACTGTGTAAATTTTAGAGCAAATAACAGTTGATGAGGCTTAAACAATTTTCCGCTATAGTTTTGTTTGTTAAATTGTTTAGTAGAGACAACAAATAATAAAATTAATGCTAAGATGATATGATGTTACCTTATATAAACAATCTTAAAGTTCAACAAACTTAAAGATTTACGCGGAATTTACTTTTTTGTATATAAAAAAATTGAACAAAAAACATAAACAATATGAGGCGTTATAATAATAGTAATACATACGTAAAAATTTACCAAGTAATTGTTTATAATTAACACCTTTAAAGTTAATAAATTGACAAATTGTATATTGTCATGATATTTATAATTTTATTGCAAATATAAACAATTTGTTTATTAACAGATAATAATAAAATATTTCATCTTCTTCTTTTTTTATTTTCTAGTTTGCGGTCCTCCAGCCGTACCTTTAAATGCTAAAGTTCAAACAGTATCAGATGGTACACAAAATTTAGAAGCTAAATATGAGTGTGATTCAGGATATGAGCTTTTTGGTCCTGCCTCAATAAAATGTGATTCCCGCACAGGTTGGGAAAAAGAATTACCTTTTTGTGGCACAAATGTGGCCTATAGTAAACCAGTAAATCAAAGTTCTTATACACGAGCTGGTCCGGCTCACTATGCCAATGATGGTAAACCGGGTAATAAAAATCCCGATGGCCAACAATGTTCCGAAACACAAAAGGAACCGTCACCTTGGTGGCGTGTGGACTTATTAACACCACAAGCCGTTAGAGTTGTACGTATTACCACACGTGGATGTTGTGGTCATCAACCATTACAAGATTTGGAAATAAGAGTTGGTAATAGTAGTGCCGATTTACAAAGAAATCCCCTATGTGCCTGGTATCCAGGCACATTAGATGAAGGTATTACAAAGACATTTACATGTGCCCGTCCGTTGGTGGGACAATTTGTTGCCATACAATTAGTTGGCGTAGAAGGAAGTCTGAGTCTCTGTGAAGTTGAGGTCTTTACAAATGATGAGTTTTCTGTTGATCGTTGTTTGAGTTCTAATTTGGGCGTGGATACAGTTTTGACAACATTCTCGAAGACATGTTATGAATTTCATGTTACCAAGGGAGAAAATTTTGAAAAAGCTCAACAAATGTGTAAAACGACAGGTAAGTTACAATAGAAATTAATATGAAATTAAAAAAAAAAAATATGATAAAACGAATCACAGTAATTAAGAACTGGGAACAAAATGGAATAGAACGGGAACGAAATGGAACAGGGAACGAAATAGCATGATTTTTCAATTGATTTATATAGAAATTATTTATAAAACAGGCTTTAAAGGTCAGATTTTTATTTGTTTAAAATTTTTGCACTAAATATTTTGCACTCAAATTTGTTTTACCGCTATAAGGGCTCGAAAATTGACAAGGAAATTTTTCACCGGAACGAACATGATAATGGGCTAGATTTTTATTTTATGGTTTAAATTGTTCTCAACTGTTTTTGTGAAAAACTTAAACGTCCACAATTAAATAAAATAAAGATTCCGTAGGGAAGAGTTTTAAAAAATGGGTACTGTATTCCTGATCCTTTTAGTATCCGGTGTTTAATAATACCGATAACGAAGCACAGGGCATGATAGTAAAACATAAATTAATCAATCATTTGATAGGTATTTGATAATTCTTTGTGAAATACATTGGTAACAGCATGACCGTCTTCCTTTACACTTTTCGACCCCAAAATCTTAGTTAAATTTAAAAATGTTCTTACATTGAAAGTGGTATCCCATGTTCGAAAACTGTCTCCCAAACATTTTTAATGAATTTCTTGTGGTAAAAATCATGTGAAATTTTATTGATCTTTTCGAAATTTTATTCATAAAAATTTAACTAAGTAAATTAATTGAAATTCAATTGAAACTTGATGACACTCTCATTTAACACTTTAAAAATTGCCTAAAGTTCATTGTAATCAAATGGTGTCGCGTAAAATTAACAACATTAATGTTTGTCATATTATTTTTTGTTAAACACAATTTTATTTTTGGAAATTATTTTTTGTTTCTTCTTTTTTATAACAATACCTATAATCTCATTAAAGGTGGCGATTTAGTGCACGATTTTCGTGGAGCTGCCAACGATTACATACTTGCCGAATTGGAACGTCGCAAATCAGATTTAAAGACACAATTAGTGTGGATTGGTGCGCAAAAAGAACCGGGACTTACTTCACGCACTTGGAAATGGGTAAATGGTGAGTAAATAAATAAAAAATAAATTGTAAAAATCATTTAGCAAATACTTACGTGCGTAAGCATGTTATTCATCATATCCAAACTTAAATTAAGCACATGATATAAAAATTTATATTCAATTAACACTTTTCAATATACACAAATGCACGATTTAAAAAAAAAACTATGGAAAGATTACAGCGTATTCCACAATAAAAATTCTTAATTATAAAAAATTTGGGCTTAAGTTGAGTTTACTGGCATTGGTCGGATTGATCCCAAAAAGAGATAGATCTTTTGATTACAAATCGAAAATATTAGGGTGACTTTTTGTCGGCGAGATCTGGTTCGCGAGTTATGTCGACTTGAAATTCGAATATAATATAACTGGAAAAAGGCTTAATACACTCAAAAAAAAAAAAACTGCAATGATAGCAAAAAAAGCTTGTAAATTTACTAGAAAATTTGCTGATTTTGAACCGAAAATTTTTCTGGTAAAATTAGCAAAAATGATTTGCTAATAATTAGTTAACTGAAATTAGCAAAAAAACTGTAGCTTTTACCACAAAATATAGTAAAATTTTAGTAGAACATTTATACATTCATAGAAAAAAAAAAATAGAAAACAAAACAACCCTCACAAAAGTGTGTTGATGATCAATTAATACACAATTGTTTTTATTGAGTTTTTTCCGCGTCCTTTTTATTTGTGTACATTGGTGTTTTGAAACAATATAGTGTATGTGATCGTTAAATACATAAGTGTTTTTGTTGGGTTTTTTCCGCATCCTCTTTTTATGATGCAAATTGCGTACATTGTTGTTTAAGAAGATAATATAATTATCTACCAATTCATCGTTTTTTCTCATTTTGTGTTATATGAAAATATCTACGTGAAAAAAAAACAAATTAAAATGAAACAAAAAGAGGGAAAATGCTAAAGAAACGAACAAACTCACACTAGTTTTTCTCAAACATATTTGCTTTCTTACAGCAATTTTTATACCCTCCACTCTAGTGATAGAGGGTATATATAAGTTTGTCATTCCGTTTGTAACACTTCGAAATATTGGTCTAGGACCCCATAAAGTATATATATTCATGATCCTCGATCGATTTTAAGGCGATCTAGCGATGTCCGTCCGTCCGTCTGTCCGTCTGTCTGTCTGTTGAAAACACGCTAACTTTTTAAAGACTTTACGAAGGCTCCTGAAGTTTGGCATATATGTTGGGCATTTACCTGGTCAGGTTGGTATTGCAATCCAGCGAAATCGGTCAAGTGGTTCAAAAGTTATAAGCAAATGAGTGAATTTCGGCAAGGGTTTTTCAGGAATTTACGAGATAAAACACAGGGTAACTTTCGAACGGCAACTCTGAGGGTGCTAAGGAGTGGCACATATATTTGCCGTTCCTCTGGTTCGGTTCGTTTTAAATTTCAGCCAAATCGGTCCAGTGGTTCAAAAGTTATTAGCAAAACCGTGAATTTCAGATTAGTTTCACCTTAAATCACGTGTTGAAAACCCGTTAAACATGTTTTAAAAACATTGGTAAGTCACAAAAATATTTTACAAGGTATTTTTGTCACTCAAAAATATTTTCACACTAAAACAAAAAAAAAATACACTCAAAAAAAATTTTGCACTCAAAAAAAATTAGTAAATTATTTTTTTTTTTTCAAAAATTACTAAAAAAAGTATTTTACACAAAATAAAATATTTCTAACCCAAAATGTTATTTTTTCACGTCCCATGTAAAAATGGATTAGATCTTATCTGGTCTGTTTATATCTTTTCAGATATGATCGGGTCTGATTGCATATAATTATATCTAAAATGGCCAAAATCGAGATCTAATTATATCTTGGATTTGGTCGACATTAGCACAAATTTGACATTTTATTATATCTGATCAGATACAATTATATACAATCAGATGCAATTATATATTATCAGATCAAAGCAGATCTGATAAGATCAAATCGTTTTTACACGGGGTTAGAAAATTTACTATCACTTAAAAAGGGCATTGTGGAGGGTATTCATAGATTCGGCCAAGTCGAATTTAACTTTTCTACTTGTTTTTACTTATATCATCGTCCGACAAATTTCAAATTTTGGCTGTACACATGAACCGGACTAAAAAATTCTGAGAGTACGGTTGAAAATAAAATACCCGTGTCTCCCAGTCGAAAAATGCAAAAAAAATAAAAAATTTCGCACTATGGAAAAAATTCACTCTAGTCAGAAAGTGGGTATGAAAATAACATTCCCGTGTCTCTCAGGTTTTTTAAATCAATTCGTATTTTTCGCGAAAAATGCAAACAAAATATAATGTTAAATTGTGATTCACAAGAGAAGTGTGAAATAAGTCGAAAAAATGTAGAAAATGTACTTCTGAGAAAAATAGTGTTAATAGATGTGTTTAGTAAAATTTAATGTAGAAAATGTACTTCTGAGAAAAATAGTGTTAATTGATGTGTTCAGTAAAATTAAATGTCTGTTCTAAGGGTTCAAGTTGAAAAAATGCAGAAGAAAAATTGAATTTCTAAAAATTATAGACATTTCTGGTATTTCCTATACCGGTTTCAAACACCCCAGTTAGTGTCATCATCAGTAGGATTTTAAATGTCGGTTTGTCTTGTTAACGAAAACTGTTTTTTATATATGTGAATATTTATAGTTTCTACAGAATAAATTTTGACAGTTTCCAACACTACGGCCGCTGTTCCAAAAAAAGTATTTCATATAAAAAATGTGAAAATGAAAATTTCCGAATTTTTGTGGTGTTCTAGATTTCACATCCGAATTTCTTTTTCGTTTTGTTTCACATAATTAAAATTTGGTGAAAGTAAAACGAATGCATTTTTTTTCTTATAATTTTTTAAATTTAAATTATTCGACTTCAACTTCAAATGAAAACGTGATCAACAAAACACTAAACTTGATTTCATATGATTCGGAAATTTTCATGTGAATTGAAAAGTTGTGAAAGACAGAACAGAGGCCTACAATTCTATTTCTAGCAATCTCAACCTCACTTCATACTTTCTTTCAACTTTTTTGTCTCTTACAAAAAAAAAAAAATATTTTTTTTTACCAAAATGAAAGATATTTCAATTACCTTTCGAATGACAATTTTTTTGAAATCGAACAATAAATAACGAAGATATAAGCAAAAAACTTCAAGTCGAGATAACTCGCTAAATACGTGTCGCCGACATTTTTTTCGAAATCATCGCTATAAAAGGGCTATTTTCAATTTTATTGTTTTTGGACCAATGCCAGTAAACTCAACTTGTTCCAAAATTTGCACAATCCGGATAATTTGAGCCCAATAAGATCAATATATTTAAATGTAACTATGTTCAATTTTCCTAATTAGAACACAGGACAGAGCAGCCAGCCTTATATACTCAGAATAAAGTAATTCCATATCTATGAACCGTCTTCTGATCACAATAATAACTATGTTAAATTACAGAAAACCTTTGCTAATTTAACATAGTACTCCAGAGTATTAAATCTTTAGTTCTTCAAAAAAAAATTATATTTATTTAGTTCAAACCATCTTTTTTTCACCTTTTTTATTGGCCGACTCTAAATTACTAAATTAATCGCTCATTTTGAAAATTATTTGGAAATTTATAAGCAAACATTATTACAAAAAATTAATAACTTTTTTTGTTATTGCTGCTCACTTTTTCTATTATAATTATTATTATTATTTAAACTTTATTTATAACCCTGAAATATTATTGTGAAATAAAAAGAAAGTAAATATTTTTTTTTTCGATAATTTACCAAAAAAGTGTTTCTAATTTGTTCAGCACCACACCATAACTTAAACAAATTAATAATTCTTTACATAAAACATTCCATACAAATTATTACTAAACAATAATAATTCAATACCATTTACCATATTTGTTTTCTTTTGAATAAATTTAACCAAAAATGAAGAAAAAAAATTCACATGGTCAAACTTATTGCCACAATACCTTTTATAGTACGGTGTATACAATGTACACCACCCTAAAAAAAATATAGTCTGAGGTTCTGCTATTTTTTTTATTTAATAAAAAATGAAAGTTATTATTTTGATTGTGTTAATAATTAATTTTAATGTTTATTTTTAGGCTTTTTATATTCGCATGTATTTAATGTGATTAAATTAAATTAAATTTTTATTTTTTTTTATTTTCGATTAACCTTGTTTTATGACCATTTATTGATTTGTGGTTTGATTTTGTTTTTATATCAACAGGTGAAATAGTACAGAAACCAGCTTGGGGTAAAGATCAACCAAATAATTATAATGGCGAACAAAATTGCGTGGTATTGGATGGTGGCCGCAATTGGTTATGGAATGATGTAGGTTGCAATCTGGATTATTTGCATTTCATATGTCAGCATGGTAAGTTTGAATAAAAAATATTTGATTTTTAATGCATAAATTAAGAAAAAAAGGAATGGTTATTGGAATGTCATTAAAGCCATTATAGACTAAAAACAAGTAAGAAAATTATAGTCGGTCAAGACGGACCATGTGATACCCTACACCAGTGTTTTCCGGAAAATGGGTCCCTAGTCCACACATGGACTGTTTGTACCAATCTTTTGTTAAATCTTTATTTAGTGTAGAAAACACACACAGATCAAATTTTAGTGGAATTGGCTTATTTTTTGCCAATAGACTGATTCAACTGAATATCGGTCGAAATTTTCATATCGGGGACTAAGACCAAAAATGGTCCAAATGTATTCCGATGCGATTAGGTTACCAAAGTACACGTTTAACACCTACACACAAAAAATTATTGGATAAAAATTTTCAATTAAATGTATTGATCAACAAAATTTAAATGAGTCAATAATGTTTTGATTAAAATTTTTGCTATTTTTTGTTACAAATTTTCAACATATCAGATTTTTTTCGCTTTACTTTATTGTAATAGATTAATTCAAAAATATACAAAATAATCGGGCTTTACTTTTTTTTATTGTTGGCAACATAATGGAAAGCAAAAAAGATGAATTTTTTGATAATTTTTTTATAAGCTTATAATTCATTTGTTAAATCAATCATTTATTTGATTGACTTTTAACAAAAAAATGATCAAATTTTGGATCAAAATCGAAAAAATGCTTGATTGAAAAAAATTTCAATCAATCACCTACAATTTGATGATTGGTATAACAATTTTTTTAATTGGAGGAATTTCAATCAAAAAATTGATTGAATCCGCGTTTTTGTTGATTGAAATTCGTTTCAAATTTTTTCTGTGTACAAATAAAATGTTAATCAAATATTTTCCTTTTATGAATTTAGAGGAAATTATGTGAATATCGGTAGGGTGGTTTGTATTGGGACTACCAGAAGGACTGACCCGATTCCTTTGAAATTTGGTATATTGGTTTGAGCATTCAAAATTTTATTACCTGTCAAATTTTAAAACGATATATATTATAATACGGTTATTAGAGGCATTTAAGCTAAATTCAAAGGGGCGTTTGTACGGGGGATAGGTCTTAACATGGACCGATTTTTTCCAATTTCAATAGACTTTGTCTTTGGGCCACAAGAAGCTTATGTTTTAAATTTCAAGTGATTGAAAATTGCGAGCTGTATCGTGCTTAAACCGATAGATGGACAGACGCACGGACGGATTGACGGACATCGCTAAATCGACTCAAAAAGTAAGTCTGAGTCGATCGGTATACTTAAAGGTAGGTTTAGGACCAATATTTCGGGTAGTTACAAACATCAGCACAAACTCATTATACCCTGTACCACAGAGTGGTGTAGGTGTAAATATGTGTATCAAATAAGCAGAAAACTATATTGAAATCAGGTATGATAAATTACATTTTCAAGATTGTACTGACTTGACTAAAAAGGTGTACTTTTTTTGACCCGCATTGTATTTAAAAATTTTAGTTTTTTTTTAATTTTTATTAAAATAGAATGTAATATCCTACACTAGTGTTGCCCGGAAAATGAGTTCCAAAATCCACACATGGACCGATTCGATCTATCATTAGTTAGTCCTTAAATAAGTGTAGAAAACATCCAAACCACATTTGAGCAAAATGGGCTTCTATTTGTTGGCAACAGACCGATTTACCGGCATGTCGTGCAAAATTTGTATATGGATCAAACATTAAATAAATGGCGCCTATGTCCAATTAAAATCGAACTAGATAAGGTTATCAAAGAAATCGTTTTAGACCTTCAAACAAAGTTTTAATAAAATATTTGCAATTTTCATTAAATTTTTGAGATTTATGGGAAAATCAATAAGATGGTTTGTATGGGGACTACAAGTGATCCGATTTCTTAAAAATTCGATACCCGTGTAAAAATCGATAAGATATGATGTGATCTGTTAAGATCTGATTATAGCAATTGTATCTGATCAGATCTATTATATCCGAGATTTGTCCTCATTTACGAGATCTGATCAGATACAATTACTGATCAGATCTCCTTAGATCTCGGAATTGGGGACAAATCTCGTATAATAGATCTGATCAGATATAATCGATATAATTAGATCTTAAAAGATCAGTCAGATCTAATAAATTTTTACATGGGTATCTTTAAAACTTATAATGGTTATTTGTGAACACAAATGCCAAATTGCGAAACGATATCTATTATAATACAGTTACAGTCATTTAAAACGGACGTTTGTGTGGGGGCTATTTCTACCCAGTTGGAAAATGTGTCACTGAGGAAATTTCCACAGTGATTCCTTGAGGAAATGTCTTCAGGTTCTGACAAATCATTGGTAATCCTTGATGAAATGTCCTAACATTGTCATCACTGAACTTTTGATTTGCGACCCCTTTTCAATATTTAAAATTTTTCGCGACCCCCAACATAAAAAAAAAAATTGTTAACGTGAACTTTGCCCTCAGTTTTTTCAAAAACCTGGAGTAATGGAAAAATTTGCAAACCAAATTCAGAAGCAGCATTGAAAGATTAATCGAAACCGTGTGGTCAGATTCGAGACGCATACCAAAAATTTCACGTAAAAAGCTTCTAAAAAATCACAATTTTTATAAACTTTGAACTCAATTTCCTGAAAAAATTGGAAACCATGTCCCGTACTACGGCTTTTTATATCGAAACTTACTATCGTTATCCATTTTTTATTTCCGAAAATAAAAGAAAAATACCACTTTAGCCTGATCAGAAATGAAGACATGTTTACCAAGAAAGTACACTCAAAAAAATAACTTAGTCAAAATATTAGTAAAAGGTGTTGTAATTTACTTCAACCAAACTTTAGCAAAAAAAATTGTAAAAATTTAACTTTTACAGTTTTTTTTGGCAATTTACTATTGGTAAAATACAAAAATTTTGTGGTACTTTTACTATATTTTCTTGCTAGTTCTTTTTTTTTTCCCGAGTAAAAATTTTTATATGATGCAATATATATTGATATGTAATACAATATATAATTAAACGCAATTTGATCCGAAAAATGGTGGATGTTTTTGCATTAAAAAAGATCAATTTGTATAAAATATGATTTGATTTCATCCGAGTTTTGTCCAGACATTGCCATATATTAGTGGATCTAATTAGATCTAATTGCATAAAAACATGTAAAATCCTGGTGTTTTTTGGTTTGGGTTGAGTTACACCACAGGTCAACGATACATTCACCAAACATATAATTTTCTTTAAAAAAAAATGTTCGGGTACGCTTCGAACCAGATAGGTGATATACATAACCCTAACAAGGAAATGTTTAGGAACATTTTAAAAAGTTTCTTATACTTTGCCTTAAAAACTTAGAAAATTGTTGGCTAAATGGAAACATATAGTGTTATATATGGAACAGAATTGGATATATATAATTTTATATTAAATTACACAGAAAAACAAATTTTGTATTGACCCTCATGAAATTTTATATAATTATATCAACCGTACACCTTTTAATCCGAATCATGATTCAATTATATATTACTACATATGACTGCATTAAAAAAATTTAGAAAATATCTCACGGATGTATAATCATATATAATTTATTATGTTTGTATCAAGTTATGTATTGTAATATATGTTTATTTTTACTCGGGTTATTTTACTATAATTTTAGCAAAAATATTAGTATTTTCCTTAAAGAAATGGTAATACTTTTTATTTTTTTTTCTTAGTTTTAAGAAAAAAAAATGTTTAAAGTGTTCTAGTGTGAAAAAAAACTCATTGCAGGTTGATGATGCTGCCAACACCATAGCAAAGTAGCCATCCATCAACTGCATGTGCGCTCAAAAATAGGCTACACAATTTTTAGTATTTTTTACCATATTTTTTTGCTAATTTTACCATATTTTTTGGTAATTTTATATGAAAATTTTTTAAAATTTGCCACCTAAATTGTTAATAAAAAGTTGATAATTTTGAAAAATTATTTTTTTATAATGTTAACACGTAGTTAGATATCTAATCTTTAATATCCAAAGTTTTTTTTTTATTTTTTTTTTAAATACATGTGAAAAAAATTAAAAATTCGAAAAAAAAAATTGTTAATTTTTTTACAAATTTTACCTGAAAATGTAAGAAATTTCTTGTGTAGACTACTGACGCAAAAAAATAAAAAAAGTGAAGTGTTGTTCTTTAAGTTTTTTGTTTAAAGTGTTTAAGTGAAAAAAAAAAATCATTTTGGATTTTGATGTTGTTGGAAGTCCAGTTACTGCAACTACAGCTGCTGAGAAGAAGGCAAAAGAAGATGCTGCCACCAGCAAGCCGAAGAAACCATCCAACAACTGAAGTAATAGTTGATGCTGCTATTACTACATTTAAAGAACGTGGTGCTCAAAAACAGGCAAACATTTTTTTAGTATATTCACCAAATTTTAAATCAACTACTAATCAAAAAAAACAAAATTACTAAATAAAACAGTTTTTTTTACCAAATTACAATTTTTGTTATCTATTTCAATTTTACCATTTTTTTTTGGTAATTTTACCATATTTTTTGATAATTTTACAAGGTTGATTTTTTACAAAAATAAAATGGTATTCTTGTAATTTTACCATTTTTTTCCTAATTTTTTGATTAGCAAAATGGTTTTGCTAATATTACCAAAATTTTTGCAACGTCCAAAACTACAGATTTTTTTGCTAATTTTAACCATTTTTTTTGCTAGTTTTACAATATTTTTTTTTGAGTGTATTTAAAGTCCAATTTGGAGAAATGATAGTTCTTTTTTTCAAAATTATGTACCAATGTTTGGTTATGATCGAAAATTTATTCGATCACGAATCTAGATCCGTTATTTGGATCCAGATTACGAATCAGCATTAAAAAGTAAATCGAAAAAAGTGGTCAAATCCCAGACGCATCCAAAAATTTCATAAACAAAGCTCTTAAAAATGCACAAGAATACGTTTTTGTGAACTTTTCCTTTAGTTTTCTCAAAAACCTAACGTACTAGAAAAATTTGGAACCCAGATTTAGAATCAGCATCGAAAAGTTAATAGAAAACGAACTGTCAGATCACAGACTAAGCCAAAATACTTCACAAATCAGTTTTGGGCATCCCGGGAAATTAACAACTGCACAGTGATTACGGAGGGACCTTAAGTGATGAAAAAACTACATTTCTTTAATAAAAGTATTTGTATATTTTTATTACACAACAATAAAAAAAATTTCGCATGACCTACGTCAGACATTTCCCCAAAGAAGTCTTAGGTGACATGTCCCCAGAAGGTCAGCCCTAACCACTGCTGACTTTGAGTGAGGCCATTTTGCAAATTTGTATGAAACTGTCCTCAACCCAGTACATAGAGATGTCTTGTGGATGTCAGCAGTAACTCTGACATGTCACCGCTCCGGCACTGAGGATGGCTCGAGGACATTGCCAACTGGGTAAACATGTACTGATGTTTTCGAATTTCTATAGGCTTCTTTATTGGGCCAAAAAAAGCTTAAGTTTTAAATTATACCGTTTAAATGGACAGACGGACGGATATAGCTAAACCGACTCAAAAAGTGATTCTAAGTCGATCGGTACACTAAAGAGCAGATCTAGGAAGAATATTTCGAGAATTTACAAGCATCAGCACAAACTCAATATAGTGTACCACAGAGTAGATTTACAAAAATAACAATGAAGAATGTTATTTTGTTGATTTTTTAAAATAGAATTGATTATGACGATTTTTCTTCAAAGTTCATAGTTGTTTGACGATTTTATACCCAAAAATTGCGTCAACCATGGTTGACACATTAAAAGAGTCGAAATAAAATTAGTGATTGGGAAAATTTTAAAATTGTACTAGTCAGTGGAGTACTGCCGTACTTTTGGCCTCCAAATTGTACTAAAAAAAGTACAACTGTACGACTTTATCGTCCCTGACTGAATTTAACCAAATTTGAGGGCAGTTAAAAATTCTATTTTGAATGGGAGCCCTCTTAAGGAGTTCATGTAGGGAGTAGGTTTTTTCAGAAAAAATGTTGAGGTGTAAAAATTAATTGGGATCGGCCTTACATTGCACTCCTCTAGGAGCGACTCCTATGGGTGATTTTCGTGTTTTTTACCGCCACCTTTGCTCCGATGAGAAACCATTTGCTCCACAATTGCCTCGGAGTCGCTTCTAGAGCGGTGCAATGTAAAGCCGCCCCAATAATTCTTACACCCCAACATTTTTCTGAACAAACCTACTGCCTATCTCCACTCCTTAAGGGTACATACAAAATGATATTTTTGTGAAATTTGCCCCATAGACGAGTGAAATGTATGAAGTTTAAAATAGTGTAACATCTTAACAAAAAGAGATATTTTATTCGTTATGGTTTTAAAATATCAAAAATTTATCTAGCTAACTAAAAACCAGGAAATTCAGGATCGAAAAAAAAAACAAGTTAGAAAATTATAGTCGGTCAAGACCGACCATATAATACCCTACACCAAGGTTTCCCGGAAAATGAGTCCCATGGATCGATTAGATCTATATGTTGTAAAACCTTTAATAAGTGAAGAAAACACTCACAAATCAAATTTGAGTGAAATAGGCTTCTATCTGTTGACAATAAACCGCTTTAACTAAATATCGGGCGAAATTTTCACAAGGGGCCTGAGTCCAAAACTGGTCCGATGATTATCAGGTTTGATAAGGTTATTTAAGTACGCGTTTAACATACACAAACAAAATTTTAATTAAATATTTTCTATTTTCATGAAATTTGAGACATTTATGTGAAAATCGGGAAGGTGGTTTGTATGGGGGCTACAAGAAGAACTGGTCCGATTTCTTTGAAATTCGGAATGATTATATGTGAAGACAAAACATGTTTACCATCCAAATTTCAAAGCGATACCTTCTATAATACGGTTATTAGAGTCATTTGAGCCAAAACTAAAGAGGACCTTTGTATGGGGCTAGGTCTAAATATGGACCGATTTTTTCCAATTTCAATAGGCTTCGTCCTTGGGTCAAGAGAGACTTAAGTTTCAAATTTCAAGTCAATTGATTAAAAATTGCGACCTGTATCGTGTTTACACCGTTTACATGGACAGACAGACAGACAGACAGACAGACAGACAGACAGACAGACAGACAGACAGACAGACAGACAGACAGACAGACAGACAGACAGACAGACAGACAGACAGACAGACAGACAGACAGACAGACAGACGGACGGACGGACAGACGGACGGACGGACGGACATCGCTAAATCGACTCAAAAAGTGATTCTGAGTCGATCGGTATACTTAAAGGTGGGTCTAGGACCAATATTTCGGGTAGTTACAAACATCAGCACAAACTCATTATACCCTGTACCACAGTGTGGTGTAGGGTATAAAAATGTCCCCATTCAAATGGCTATAAATCGGAAAAAACTTTTTTTTCAAAAAAGAGATAACGACTACTTCAAGCATGTTTTTTTTTAAGCTATTTAATAGTGCTTTAAAAAATCTAAATTTCAAAAAAATCGGTTAATAAACAACAAATTGTCAACTTTTTTGTATGCAAAAGGTGTCCTTCTTTAGGGCCCCCTGGTGGCGCCACTATTCGACATGTTGAGTCCTTCATCCAAACTTAAGCCCGAAATTACGGTGACATGACATAATCCCCACGGACATAATCCCCATTTTCGTTATTGGGATTATGACCAAATTCATTTCGGTCATAATCCCCATAATGGTAGTGGGGACTATGACCGAAAATAATTTGGACATAATCCCAATAAAAAACGGACATAATTCCCAGATTTATGGGAATAATGACCGCATAACAAATGGCCATAATCCCCATTACAGGGATTATGTCCACTATACTAGTTGGTCATAATCCCAAAAATTGTAATTTTTTTGCCTTAAAAATTTTTCTGCGTAGCCGGCCTTCGGCCAGGCTTAGGGATTACAAACTCCATGCATTAAACCCACCCTCTCCGCAAAAAACGGGGCTTATGGCCGAAATTTCTTTGGACTTAGTCCCCATAATATGAATGGGGGTTATGACCGAATAATTTTCGGTCGTAATCCCAACAGAGAACGGACATAATCCCAATTGGGATTATGACCGTTTTAGAAACGGTCATATTCACCACAACTATTATGGGGGTTATGTCCGTGATGAATTCAGTCATAATCCCCATTTCCGTTATGGGGGTAATGTCCGTGGGGATTATGTCCTGTCACCCGAAATTACGTTAGCTATATATAACTATAACTGGTATAAATTTCAGTGCAATCGGTGCAGTACTTCCTGAATGTCCGAATTATTAAAAAAAAGCGATAAACCACTGTGCAATGTGTTAAACTTTCTTAACTCTTATTTAAAAAAATCCGCTTCCTATTTATACATACATATGTTTTTTTTTACAGCTCCACTATCTTGTGGTTCACCAGATTCACAACAAAATACAACAGTTGTTGGTAAAAACTTTACTATTGACAGTACGATACAATACAATTGCCCCAAGGGTCATTCATTAATTGGTGATGCAGAACGTACGTGTCGCACCGATGGCACATGGAGCGGAAAGGCACCCACTTGTAAATGTAAGTAATAAAAACAAATATACAAATAAATATACATTTTGTTAACATAATTTTTACATTTTTTTTTTTTTTTCATTTTTTCTTTGTCTTTCCTTTATTATAATGCACAAAATTTATATGCAGATGTCGATTGCGGTTCGCTGCCTGAATTAGAGCATGGCTCAGTGTTTTTGTCCGAAAAACGAACAAGTTATGGCGTACAAGCCACATATAGTTGTCACGAAAATTACACATTGATTGGTAATGAGAATCGAACATGTGAATTAGATGGTTGGACAGGTAAACAACCAGAATGTTTAGTTGACTGGTGTCCGGAGCCACCACAAATACAAGGAGGCAGTGTTGTGGTAACAGATAAAAGAGCAGGATCAACGGCTACGTATGAGTGTGAAACTGGTTATGTGTTAGTAGGAGAACCGGTAAGTTAGAAAAGATAAGGATTTCAAGGTTTAAAATTTATCTATGTAAAATTTACAAAATCAGCCACTTCAGGGTTTTCAAGTGTTGGTAGGACCTGGGGACTGTTAGTAGGACCTGGTGACTGTTAGTAGGACCTAGGACTGAGCCTCAGAATGGTCATATGACGTACCAACCCACCAAAAACTAATGCTTCACCGTAAGCAGGTTTGTAAGGGAATGTTGAGTTGATATTCTCTTACAAACCTGCTAACGTATGGCATGATATTTGGTCGCAATGTCTCACATTAGAGCATTTCATCCGAGCGCTTATTTCAGCGCAATAAAAATGTAAGGAGATCATACCTTAGAAGCTTACTAGGTGCATATTGGATGCTCAGAAATCATTTCTCCAATAAAGCACAAAAATAATGTATTACCATCACTAAAGTCTTTATGCCTTAAAAGTTTGTATGAAGGAAGTGCACCTCGTAAGCACACAAATAATACTACAGTTTTAATGTCTAAATAGTGTGTAGTCGAAACATTGGTTTTCACTTTTGCACATGCGTACACGTCCGTGCACAAAAAAACAGAATATAAACTGAATTAAAAATATATTTTTTATGGCGTTATTCAAATTTTCGTGTTGCTGTTTGATGCTCGTAAGTCGTCGTATAATTTATAGTTTTTGCTCTCTGCCTTACGGTAGTGCATACAAGATGCACTACTGTAAGCGAATGTATTTAAAAACGTCTGTTTATATTCGTAATTTATCAAAACATTTATATTTCTATCTCTGCCTTACAGTAGTGCATCTAGTATGCACTACTGTAAGGCAAAAATATCTATGTGCTTGTGTATGCCAGAAAAATTATGAACTGATTCCACAATCTCGTTTATTTTTTGCTGGAAAGCCATAGTCTGGTGACCGAAAACTATGCAGAGGGATGCTACTGCGAAACTATCTACAAGATGATTGTTAGACCGATTATGACGTACGAAGCCATTGTCTGGTGACCGAAAACTATGCAGAAGGATGCTTCTGCGAAACTATGCAAGGTGCAGCGTCTGGCTTGTACCCTAATTACGGGTGCTACGAAAACCTGTCCAACATTGGCCCAAGAAGCTATTTTAGGTCTCACACCTCTCGACATCTACGGCAACTATGGCTGTGCGTAGGATGAATATCGATTACTCTGACCATCGCAACTTGAACTGTCACTCCAATATTCTTTCTTCAATAGGAATTAGGGAAAACTTGGATATGCCGATGGATAGGATAAATTCTGAGCTTCGCTTTGGACGGAAATTTTGAGATTTCGGATTAGCAAGCTAGCTAGAAATGCTTCCGGTACTCCTATGACCAGACCCAAACCCCATTGTGGGGTGAATTGGACCAATTTTATAAACCAAGATTAGAAGCTTAGAGAGGACAGACTTCTTTAACTTATGACAGAATTCGGGAGGTCTACGAAAATACAAAGCACTAATCGCACCACTATCATATGGAAGTATTCTTTATCTCACCAAAAGCGACATTAGGTTATTGATAGGTTTTCTTACCGGACACTATAAAGTTAATTAACATTTGTATAATTTAAACATTTGTGCATCGTCTTTGTGTCGACTTTGTCTGCTGGAAGTAGAAACAATGCAACACATATTGACAGGGATTTACTTAATTCTGAGGTTAAGTTAGGTTGGATGGGCGTTCGCCATTTGGCGAACTCACTCGGAGGTCATAAGGCCCATTGTGATTCCCTTAATTCTATATCCCTACTGCCCCTCTGATACAAAGTTCTACATCTTAAACCACCCCGATTCTCTAAGGTATTCTGCTAGAGACGTCAATGAGACACAGTTTAGACAATCCATGTCATCGAAAAATCTTTGCCCCAAATGCTTAAGGCGGCTTCTCATTAGACCCGGACATTCCCATAACAAGTGCTTTACAGACTCCACCCCCACCACTTTCCCACAACTTCTACAATAGTCCCTTTCAGAAATTCCCATACGCACGGCCGTCTGGCCAACTCACTCGGAGGCCATAAGGCCCATTGTGATTTCCTTAATTCTGTTTCCATACTCCCCCTCTGATACAAAGTTCTACTTCTTAAACCACTCCGATTCTCTAAGGTATTCTGCTAGAGACGTCAATGAGACACAGTTTAGACAATCAAGGTCATCGAAAAATCTTTGCCCCAAATCCTTAAGGCGGTTTCTCATTAGACCCAGACATTCCCATAAAAAGTGCTTTACAGACTTCACCTCCTCTACAACTTCTACAATAGTCCCTATCAGAAATTTCCATACGCACGGCCGTCTGGCGAACTCACTCGGAGGTCATAAGGCCCATTGTGATTCCCTTAATTCTATTTCCCTACTCCCCCTCTGATACAATGTTCAACTTCTTAAACCACCCCGATTCTGTAAGGTATTCTACTAGAGACGTCAATGAGACACAGTTTAAACAATCCAGGTCATCGAAAAATCTTGCCCCAAATGCTTAAGGCGGCTTCTAATTAGACCCGCACATTCCTATAACAAGTGCATCACAGACTCCACCTCGTCCACTTCCCCACAACTTCAACAATAGTCCCTATTAGAAATTCCTATACGCACGGCCTTCTGGCCAAGTATACAGTGTCCTGTGAGTACTCCTACTAATAGGCTAACAGTGCGTTTGCCAAAAGTAAGAAGACTGTTTGCCCTCTTGGGATTTAGCAGTGGCCACAGGGTTCTCGATATCCTGCACGTAGTCAGTGATATCCAGCTATCCTTAATCCTTTCCTCAGATATCCTATCAATTTCGTTCATCAATTCCACTATGGGAACCGATTTGTCAGGTTCTACACATTCCCCCACCGATTCCGAGCCGATTCTCGCACACTCATTAGCCAATTCGTTCCCCGCGACCCCACTATGTCCAGCTGACTGATTCGACGAAGTGATTATATACAATTTCTAACGATTCCCAATTTAAAATTTTTGATCCTAAGGCTTTCAGAGCTGCAAAACTATCCACAAAAGTGTAAATGGCATAAGGACGAAGCTCCCTTGTCATAATCATCTGCCCGGCTTTATCAATTGCAAGCCTGAAAAATACTACATTTAGCTGGAAGTCTCAATGACGCCCCGATTTCGAGGCATTCACAGTAAATTTCCGAATCCGTACCCATCTCCATCTTTGATCCGTCCGTAAAGATTGAGATCGCATACTCTGTCATAACAGATTTTTCCGCCCAGTCTTCTCTAGTCGGTATTTGGACTTCAAAGGTTCTGTCAAAGTTCGTCTGTGGTGAGATATAGTCGGCTCTCTGTTCCAGTTTCGTCCCGCACACCGTACTTAATTGGGTCGAGTGTCCCCAAGACACTTGCTTAATCATTTGCGACTCTCTTAACCTCTCTTAATTCTAAGGATACAAGGCGGGCCTTTCCATCCTATGTTTTAATGTTCATAAGAAATGTTGAACAGAGTTTGAATTAAATTCATAGATCTTTGCCCAAAGACCCATAAGGGTCGCAGTGCAAATCTCCCCTTGAATAATAATAAGATGGGGTTTTCCGTTATCTATTTTTATATTAGGATACAATTGTAGAAACTTGCAACCTCTTTGATGTCTAACAAAGACTAATCTAAAAGCTGTTGCAAATTTGCAAGATATGAGAAGTTTGCAACCTGACAAATTTGTTTCACTGCAGTGTTTAACATGTTTAGTTTTGCAAGGCACGAAGTAGTTCTCTCAAAACATATTATTTTAGCATTTATGAAAAATAACTCAAATACCAATTCCTTACAGATTATTTCCTGTGGCTTAGGAGGTGAATGGTCTAGCAAAGCTCCTTCTTGCCGTTTTGTAGATTGTGGTTCTCCCGCCCGCCCCGATCATGGTGTGGCTGTTTTGATAAATGCCTCAACTACTGTTGGATCATTGGTAAAATATGAATGTGAAGATGATTATTGGTTAGATGGTCCTTCGGATTTCTATTGCACCAAAGAAGGTAAATGGTCTGGTGATGCACCCGTTTGTGACTTGGTAACTTGTGACACTCCGCACGTACCACCTGGTACTTATGTTGTGGGCTATGATTATAATGTACACTCAAAAATAACATATAATTGTGATCCGGGTCATGTTTTACGAGGTACACCAGTCTTAGAGTGTTTAGAGTCGGGAGATTGGAGTACAGAAGCACCATTTTGTGAATGTAAGTGTTATTGCAAATTAACAAATTATTCAAAATTAATAATGTTTTTCGTTTTCCAATTTTCTAGATATCGATTGTGGTACAATTACTCCAATACCTTATGGCAGCCATAAATATTCATCAAACACTACCTATGTAGGGTCAGAAGTTACATTTAGTTGTACACAATCTCATAAACTAAGTGGGGTACCTAAACGTACTTGCTTAGAGTCGGGAATATGGAGTGATTCATCGCCAAAATGTGAAGGTAATGTAATAAAAGTTTTAATAAAAAACAATTTTGAAATTTAATTTTATTTTTACTTAGAAATTCGTTGTACGGAACCCACATTGGCGCCTCATAGTTTACTTTCGGTGACTGGAAATGATCGCATGTATGGTCGTACTTTGATTAGAACCGCAGAATCAGCCTCAAATGCAGCACAAACATATAGGTAATGTGACGGGAGCGTGAGAGACGGGTTTTCTGTGCATACAATTTAAAAATTTATTTTAAAAAATTTCGTTTTTACAGAATTGGTGCCTTGGCCAAATATCGCTGTGAACGTGGTTATAAAATGGTGGGCGAAGCTTTAGTAACCTGTGAAGATAATGGTCAATGGAGTGGCAATGTTCCCGAATGTGTTTGTAAGTAGAACATCTCTTATTTGATTGAAAAACATTTTTTAATAATTCCTTAATCCTTTGCAGATGTTGAATGCGGTGTTCCACCAAATATTACACGCGGCAAATTAACCTTAGCTACAAATGCCACCTATTATGGCGCTGCTGCTTTGTATGAATGCGATCCCAATTTCAAATTGGATGGTGTTTCAAGACGTTTATGTACCGAAGATGGTAGTTGGAGTCATGAAACACCCAAGTGTGTGGAAATTACTTGCGATGAACCGGATCTAAGTGAAAGTGTTGTAGTGGAGGCTGGTGAAAGATCAGTTGGTTCATTGGCAAAATTCAGATGCCAGAGAGGACGTTATTTGATTGGTAATGATACGCGAGTGTGTCAAAAGTCTGGTAAATGGACTGGTAAAAGTCCAGTATGCAAACGTAAGTAAAATATTTTTGAAATGGTACTAAATCTCAACAAAATTGGTACTTTTTAACTAAAATGTACTTCGTTTTAAAGAAAAGTTACTAAAAAAAATTCCAAAACCTTAACGTTTTTCTAATGAAAAATTTAATGAAATTTTAAACGGAATGTTTTTCCGAGATCTGGAGAGTTTTCTAGAAAATCTTCGAGAAAAAAGTTCTCCTAAATATATTTTTAACTTTTTTTTTACTTGAAAACTCAAAAAAAAAAACAAGTAAGAAAATTATAGTCTGTCAATACCGACCATATAATACCCTACACCAGAGTTTCCCGGAAAATGGGTCCCATGGACCGATTAGATCTATATGTTGTAAAATCTTTAATAAGTGTAAAAAACACTCACAAATCAAATTTGAGTGAAATAGGCTTTTATTTGTTGATAATAAACCGCTTTAACTGAATATCGGGAGAAATTTTCACAAGGGGCCTGAGTCCAAAACTGGTCCGATGATTATCAGGTTTGAAAAGGTTGTTTAAGTACGCATTTAACATACGCAAACAAAATTTTAATTAAATATTTTCTATTTTCATGAAATTTGAGAGATTTATGTGAAAATCGGGAAGGTGGTTTGTATGGGGGCTACAAGAAGAACTGGTCCGATTTCTTTGAAATTCGGAATGGTGATTTGTGAAGACAAAACATGTTTACGTGCCAAATTTCAAAAAGAGACCTATAATAATACGGTTATTAGAGTCATTTGAGCCAATACTAAAGAGGACCTTTGTACAGCACTCTCAGAATTGTCGTTCGGAAGCTACCGTGTGTTTTATCTCGTAAATTCATGAAAAACACTTGCCGAAATTCTGTCTTTTGCTCATAACTTTTGAAACACTGGACCGATTTCGCAGGATTGCAATACCAACCTGACCAGGTAAATGCCCAACATATATGCCAAACTTCAGGAGCCTCCGTTAAGTCTTTCAAAAGTTAACATGTTTTCAACAGACAGACGGGCATCGCTAGATCGTTTAAGATTGATCTAGGACCATGAATATATATACTTTATATTTCGAGGTGTTTCGGATTTTGTCAGATTCCATTGTCAAGATTATTTAGCAAAAATAGAAACGATTTACTACAAAGTAGCAAACGAGTCTAATACATATACATACATATTCGACTCTATCCCCATTGGAAATTAGAAAGACGAAGAAATTGTTCCTTACTAGTGTAAAATGTTTTAAATATTTTTGTTGGTTATTGACAATCGTTGCGTTACTAGTATAGTACAATTTCTTCGTCTTTCTAATTCCCATTGTGGAAAAAATCGGTCCATATTTAGACCTATGCCCCATACAAACGTCCTTTTATAATTTGGCTCAAATGACTCAAATACCCGTATTATAATGGGTATCCTTCTTTTCTTGTTTTTCTAGTAGTCCCCCTACAAACCACCCTCCCGATATTCACATAAATCTCTTATCATTTCAAGAAAATAGCAAATATTTTGTTAACATTTTGTTTGTGTGTGTTTAACGCGTACTTTAATAACCTAGTCAAATTTGATAATTATCAGATCATTTTTGGACCTACCCTATATATAAAAATTTCGCCCGTTTTCATGGCAACAAATAGCAGCCTATTTCACTCATATTTGGATTGTGAGTGTTTTTTTAAATTATTAAAGATTAGACAAAAGATAAATCCAATCAGCCCATGTTTGAACTTGAGACCCATTATCCGGTAAAAACTGGTGTGGGGTATTATATGGTCGGTCTTGAATGAATATAATTTCTTTCTTGCTTTTACTTTTAAAATGATCCCTCTTTCTGAGCGCTCTTATACGGCTCATAAATGACTCCGAAAAATATTTGTTATTATTATTTTGTGAATATGAATTTTTCTTTCCTGTTAATATAACTCAATAACCGAATTTTTCTTCCAGCTGTTGATTGTGGAAGACCATTACCTATTGAAAATGGTCGTGTAATTGTCGTTAATGAATCAACCATATATGGTGGTTCAGCTGAATATCATTGTATACCCGGTTTCAATCGTATCGGACAATATTTACGCAAATGCACCGATGATGGTATGTGGAGTGGAGATGAGCCACGATGTGAGCTAGCCGCCACAGAAGCTCAAGAAGGTGGTAGTTTGGGAACAGGCATAGCCATAGGAGCCACTGTTATTATAGCATTACTAATAATGATTGGTTTAGTATTTATACATCGTAATAAGGCCAGGCCAGTTAAGAATACGGAAAATGTACAGGCAGCAGAAACCAAAGATGAAAGAAGTGCAGCGGTAATGTCATATTCGACACTGGAAGCCAATAATCGTAATATGCATTTAGATAATGGACCACCGGCAACATTTAACACATTCCACGGTGGTAGAGGAATGAGTAATGGTAATGGTACAGTGGGCAGAGGAGGAGGTGGAGGTAAGAAAGAAAATATTTTTTAGACATTAAAAAAAAAAAAATACTAAAATTTCTATTTATTTCTTTTTTTTTCGCCAGAAAACATTTACGATCAAATACCTAATGAACAATTTTATGATGCCCCCTATGAAATGCGTACAAATGAAGAAGTCTATGAACCCGAACCTACCGCATCAAATAACATTACAATAAATGGTATATCTGTTAGATAAACGTGTTTTTTTTTTGGAAGATTGGTTTAAGTAAACAGCTATATTCCAAAATTTGTTTTGTTTTTTAAAAAAATATATTGTATTTTAAACTATTCAAAATGACTGTATTATTATCAAAATTTGTTTGAAATAACTTTATTCCTTAAGTATCCTTAAAATATTTTTAAAGAACAAAAAAAAAAAAAATAACGAAAAACGAATGTTTTGTAGATTTTGTATAAAGAATTTTAAAATATAATTTAGTATAAGTATGTTTGTCTTAAGGGCATGTCATAGATTCAATTCCGTTCGGAAGTGAAATAAGTACCCAGCAAAAATTGGCATTACTAGTAATGGGTTTTGTAATCCGAACCAAATGTTAATCAGTAGTTACTTATTGAATGAAACACTAATTATTTTAACAAGGGCGTGAGACAAAAATAAGTAGTGAAGAGTATGGAGATGAATAAGTAGTTACTGACTCGGATTACTAATAAGGAGTAAAAAGTCATTACCAATAAGAAGTAAAATAATTAGTTAATTAAAACATTTTAAATTTAATTTGTTTTTACTAAAACTTAAAAATTGCGTAATTTTTATTAAGTTTTTAAGTACTTTTTAAGTTAATTGAATTGTAAAGGTTAAAAACTGCAAGTTCAAGGAGATATTATTACTTAGAAGTGCTTTTATAACATATTACTGAGAAGTAGTTACTTTTGGGCTTAAAATAATGTTGATGGTAATGGGTACTCATTATAAATAATGTACTTGGTAATGATTACTTTCCACAACTCATTACCATGTTTTTGCTGGGTAGTTTACTCGTAAAACGCCAAGCCAATATTTTTTTTTCGGAATGAAGCCACTTTTATGCAATTCAATATCACTTTGATTTTTGAAAGTGATTTTATTCCGAAAAAAATAATATTCGTTTTACGAGTAAACAACTTTTTTCAAATCCGAACGGAATTGAGTCTGTGACATGCCCTTTAATATAAGTTTTATTGTATGTGTACATATATTTAGAGAGTATGTGATTTGTTATAATTTAAAAAAAAATATATATATTTATTTTGGCGTAAAAACTAATATTTACAGAAAACAAATTTAGGAATAGTAAATAAGAAATAAAAAAAAAAAAACATTTAAATAACTTACAAGTCTGTATTGTTTTTGGTCGATATGGTAACATTATTTGTTAGGAAAAGCTTTTATGAAAGCTTTTTATAAAAGTTGTAATTGTGGTGTTGATAGGGTTGCCTCACTTACACTAATTTTGATACAACCAGCAGAACTTCGTAATAAGAAGTAACAAGCTTTTTCTGATTAGATTATGCTTTAATGTAAAAGGCAAAATGGTTCAAAGAAAAATAGCTTAAAAATTTAATTAAAAATCGCCCAATTGCAAAATTGCCCAAAAATAAAAAAAAAAATAAAAAAATTGCCCAAAAGTATAATAAAACCTTAAAAAATGGGGCCATTTTCCCCTGGTACGATTTTGCCCATCTCCGAACTTAACACCATAACACGTATCTGTGTCAAACTACACGAGTCTGGTTTTCGTGTCATAATATCTGCCAAACGATGGCCATGTTAGAGCTGATTATGGGAAAATTTATAAAAAAACTTTGCAGGGTCATCTTCAGTCGGCAACCAGTGGACAAAGTTGGAAAAAATTATGTATTTCGACCACAATTAATGTCCGAATTTTTTAATCAAATCCAGTTTAAAAATTCGGAAATTTTGCGAAAAAATATTGAAAAATTTCTAAAACCGCGATTCATAACATACTTAACATTTCCAAACTTTTAAGACTAATTTGGTTAAAAAATGATTTTATCATTTTTGTGGACCATAATCGCGGTTTTGTATTTTTTTTAAATATTTTTCCAATAAAGTGCGCAAAATTTCCGAATTTTTGAGCCGGATTTGGTTAAAAAATTCTGACAAGAACTTTGGACGAAATATGTAATTTTTTTTAATCTTTGACCGATGGTTCAAGATAAACTTGCAAGATTTGTTTATAAACTTTCCCATATTCATCACTAGCGTGGCCATCGTTTGGCAGGTATTATTACACGAAATTTCAAAGTTTAAATTTGACGGGACGCCCTAGTGAGTCTACTCCCATGCTGTGATTGGAGGGTATCGAGGGAAAAAATATTATTATTAATATAATATTCCCTGCAGTCGGTATAAAAAGGCCAAGAAGAAATGAAAAATTACCCAAAATAAAAGAACAGACTTTTTTAAAGCAGATACTACCCCAAAAAGCTTTATTTTGCAAAGAGACTGGAGTTTTTAATCCCTAAGCCCGGTCGAAAACAGGCTACGAACAAAGTTTTTAAGGAAAAAAAAAAGAATTTCACAGAAGTCTGGTACACATACACACAAAATTATTGGCTAAAAATGCTCAATTTATTCTATTGATCAACTAATTTTGAATGAATCAATCATTGTTTTTATGAAAATTTTGTTATGTCTCTGCAGAAAAAGTTATAGATCCATGATAGGTCACGTGACCTATCACCCGGACCCAAAACACCTATCACTTAATCGAATCCTTTCATATAAAAATACCCATCAATTTTCTTAGAGAATATCTCAGCCCCAGATACAGCACTATTGACATTTCACTGAATATGTCCCTTAAGGTGTGTTTATATCATACCACCGAGTCTTTGGATTTTAAGAAAGTAAAATATTACCAAAGTCTTAATAATGCCAAAAAATCACAAACAAAATCAAACCGACATTTTTTAAAAACAGCTGTTTGTATGCAAATCTAATAACACATAGCCATTTTTTGAAATATTTCATAAAATCAAAAGTCTTTATGGACTGTCAACAAAATTAGATTACACACGATTTTTGGACAAGTCTTAATACTCACAAGAAAGGTCTTTTACAGGGCACCCACCGATTGTCCTAAAACTTGCATATAGGAAAGAGGGAAGCAAAATCAGAGTTACCTTTTTTTTATAGCTGCCCAGTCTCACATTTGGCGGGTCAAAGTGGAGGGGGAAAATGGGATTTTTTCGTTTTTTGAGGATTTTTCCCATTTCTTCAAAAGAATTTTCAAAAATGTGTATTCGTTGGGGTAGTTTATATGGAGATATATATACGTACGACTGCCAAAATCACATATAATAATCTCTATCAAAATTAAGCTGACCCGTATTTTTTCGTTTGGCGAAATTCTTGTCCTTATTTTTTCATAAGGTGGCAACCCTTTTTCAAATTTGAGATTGGGCAGCTAAAAAAAACAGGTAACTCTTATTTTGCCCCCCTCTTTCCCATATTAAAGTTTCAGGACAATCGGTGGGTGCCCTGTGAAAGACCTTCCTTGTCGGTGTAATGATATAAACACAGCTTTACCCACACATCTCAGCTGTACCCTCCATTTTTCGGAATTTAAAAATTTGAAAAAAAAATTCCTAAAAGAATTTTGAATGAGTTTTTTACTCCAAAACGCAACAAGAATTGACAAACATTTTGTGAAAATTTTCAAAACATAGAAAATTAAAAAAAAATAAAAATGAATAAAATAAAATTCTTGTTATTTTTTAAAAAATTGTCGTGACTTTAAAATTTATGATTTTTTTTCTAAAATCATTTTTGATGATATTTTTTACTACAAAATGCAAAATAATGTGTCTAGAACTAAGACAATTTTTTAATTTTGTTCGAAACTTGGTAAAAATTTGGGTTTGTCCTATTGTCTTCGGTCACGGTATAAGTTTTTTTTTGAGACAGTTTAGTGATAAGTTAAATAATCATCTGTTATATAATAGGTATTTTAGTGATATGTCCCGTTTTGACCAATCACGGAATAGGTGATTTCGGATCGAGAGATATACTTTTTTTGCAGCTGCAGTTTATTTTATGAAATCTTTTTGGTTTTATTCCTTGAACTTAGATTTGTGGTAAATTTGACAATTGTTTTTTAATACAACTAAAAATATTTTATGATATGAAAATTGTGTTTCCTACCTACCTTTGGTGTTGTATTTTAAAGACTTAACCCAGACACAAAAATTTCCCAGTATATGCTCATAGATTTTATGAGTGACCAAATGTTTGCTCGGTAATTTTCCAGTAACTAATTAGAAGGTAGATTTGGTATTAACCAAGGTTGGGTAGATTACACAAAAATACATTTATCAACACTAAAAAATAGTTTAATAGGCAATCTTTAAAGTTTTTTTTTTTGGAAATATACACAGAAAAAAAAAATTGAGTAAATTTTTAATACTATTAATATAGGAAAATTTCATAAAGATGATTTTAAACTTTCATATACATATACAAAAACTATAAACTAAATGCGAATTCAAAACACCAAGAGAATAAAAAAATAATAAAAAAGAATATTAAATTTGTATTAAATTGTTTACTCATTTTTTTTTAGTATTGGAGTAAATTTTTAAATTGCGTCAATTAAAAAATTAACAAATTTTTTTTTTTTAAATTTTGAGTAATTAAATTGTTTTTGTCAATATTATTTTCTGTGTAATGAAGGGTATTTAATATTCACAAAAATACCGTTATGATCCTTAAAAATTGTTAACTACTTTTCGCAAGACAATTATCATAAAAAAATATTTTTTTTTGGAAATATAATGTAGGGAATTTAATATTCAAATTTATTTTCAAAATGACGGACTCACAAAAAACCGTTACAATTATTTAATAGACATTAAGTTGGCAGCATTGATTATACTTTTAGAAAGCTCTATGCAAAACCGTTACGATTTAAACAATTGTATACTGTTGGGAAAGCTCTTTTGAAACCCGTTACAATTTAAACAATTTATAAAAAAAAAAACAATATAATATTTGGTAACATTATTTCTTAAGGGGGCCATACACGATACTACATGCTGTACAATTGGCTGAATGAAAACGTGATTTTGATCGTGTATGGGCTGGATGGACGACCATTACAAAAACAAAATGCACATGTCTATCCAGCAAGCTGTACAATAGGCAGGGTCGTATTCCAACAAAGTGCTCAGATCAACTATTAATAGTGAAAAAGAGTTGGTACAAGTAAATACAAGCAATTTAAAACCAAAATGAACAAAATCGGTCCATGGCTTCCGTTCTCGCATCGCGGGTCAAAATTGCGGTTTTTAAAAAATGGACATAATTTAAAAAAAAAAATTAAATATTAAAAAAAAAAATTATTAAAAAAAAAAAAATTTTTTGTATCGCATTAATTCAAAAATATTTAGAAAAATTTTGTTTGTTTTTTTGGGATATCGATAACCCACCCAAACGTGAGGCCAAAAAAAACTCACATTTTTAACATGGAGCTCAAAACTACTTTTTCACTATTTTAAAAATTTAGTGAAACAAAATTTTTAAATATATTAGTTTATCCACTTGATATCATTGAATACATCTCAGGGATTGTAGAAAAAATTCTTAGTTAAATTCCTTCGTCCAGTTCGTGTGTGGAGCGATTTGAATTTAGAGGATTTCCAGAACATATGTTTTTATCGACATTTTTGACTAATTTGTAGTTGTTAGCAACATTTTACTTAAATTAACCAACTTTTTTTGTTCAAATGGTTGTTTTGGACCATAGTAACTCTGCTTTGAAATAATAGGCTTTTTGGACAACGTTAACCTTTGCCGGCACGATGTTAAAAATTCCTCCAATGAAATTTTCGAAAATTCCTCACTCTAAAACCGTGTATGTGTTTAAATAATGAACAATTACAAATTTATACAAAGTTTTCTTGAAGGACATCTTTAACCCTTGTTGAACGAACGCCCAAAAAACAGCTGTTTTTTTTGCTCATAGTCAAAATGGACTTTTTTGACATATTAAATAATATATTTTTCACTTTTAGCTTTACACAGTAAAAACGACGAAGACGTAATGAAATTTCGGATGCCATTTTTTTATTTTATTTAGTTTTAAACACTTTCCGCTTAAGTGCGCTTACTTTAAAACGTTGATTTAAATGCGATCGTTTAAATGCATTCCCCGCTCAAACGATTCACTCGCAGATGTACATATCCGAAAAAAACAAACAACATTTTTCAAAATATTTTTGAATTAATGCGATACAAAAAAAATTTTTTTTTTTTAATAATTTTTTTTTAAATATTTAATTTTTTTTTTTAAATTATGTCCATTTTTTTAAAAACCATGGACCGATTTTGTTCATTTTGGTTTTAAATTGCTTGTATTTACTTGTACCAACTTTTTTTCACTATTAATAGTTGATCACCTTTATGATTACAATTAGACCGTTTTTTAACTAATTGTTAGTCTCTATTAAAGATGGGCGCGTGAGTGAATTTTGACTCACGCACGCTCACGATATAAAAATATTGCTCACGCACGAAATTTATTTTTTGTGCTCACGTTCACGCACGCTCACGTGAGTTACTAAAATTTTTCTCGCGCTCACGAAATAATCACGGAGATTCACGAAATCAAAATAAACAAATTTTTATTTTAATTTTTCGATTCCTTGCACAAAAAGAATTTAAATTCCTAAAGGCGTGATTAGGCGAGAGAGAATTCCCCTAGATTTAAAGTAAAAAGCAACTCTGTGGTAACTTTTAAAATTGGAATGTCAAATAAAATTTTATTATATATTTTTTATTTACTTTAATTCGTTTTCCAATCTACAAATTATTGACTAAATGTGCGAGAACAAATAATAATATTATGAAAATGGTAAGCAAAAACAAGTATTAAAGAAATGAGATTTGACACAAAGTCAAAAGTATATTACCACAAAGTTGTGTTTTACTTTAAATCTAGGGGTTTTCTCTCCCGTATAAACGCGCCTTAAAAATAATCATAAAAATATATTTAAATCATAATTTGGTATTAATTACCCTCTAAATGCAATGTGATGACGATTACAGAAAATTAAATTATGGCGTGTTCTCTTCTCAAACGGTAAGTTTAAATGATAATAATAGGAATTTTTGACACAATATAAAGTTTGATATCACGAATAATTTTGTACCATTAACTCAAAAATCATGATTTTTGAGTTATGACACTATGCAAGTAAATGAGCATTATATATTTATTGCAAACAATTCACAGAAAAAAATAAAAAAAAATTTTGAGTAAATTTTTAATACTATTGAGTAAAAAATTACTCAATTTTGCACCGGTATACTTTGGCTGAATTTTAAATTTTCGCGGCAAAAAGTCAATTTTTCAAGTATAGATTTTTAAAAATTTTTTGATTGTGTTCAATTCTTAATATATTGGTAAGAAAAAATGTAAAAAAGTTATGATAGTTGGCAACACTGTCTATGTGTAAACAGCTGCTAATGTATACAGTTTTTTAACACGTGCTGCAAGTTGTGAAGCAACCAAATTTTAATAAATCTAAATATTTTTTATTAAATATATTTTGGTTAAAAAAAATGTTGTGAATATGAATTTTAATACTCGAGGTGAGTATTTTTACGAATTCTTAACATATTTGAAAAAAAAAAAAAATTATTTCGTAGTTATTTTGGATTTTTTTTACGGGTAATTTTTTGTGAAATTGTGAACAGTTTTATCGTCTTTCGTGGAGTATAACTTAAAATGTTAACAAGTGTTAAAGCATTTTTATACACGTAAATCTTCGTAGAAAGCTCAGGTTTAATTGTATATTAATATGGTATGCGAACGAGTGCGAACGAATGAGTTATTAGCAAAAACGTGAATTTTGGATGTTTTTTTTTCGCAAATTCACGTGTTGAAAAACACACTAAAAACGCTTTAAAGCTTAGTGGTTGGCTACAAAAATATTTTACAGCATTTCTTTCATTCAAAAAACTTTTTATTCTCAAACAAAAAAAAAAATACACTTAAAAAAAAATTATACACTCAAAAAAATTTTTTTTTATATATATTATTAAAAAACGTAATTTCAAAATAGTAATATTATTAATAAATTACAATCACTAAAAAAAGTGTTTTTCTACTTGAATATGTTTTTCAACAAGTGATAAAAATTTGTTGACAATTATTCGGTATTCGGCCATATTCGTCCAAAAATGTGACCGAAGCCGAATAATGGCCGAATAGTACTTTTTTGCCTACCGAATATTGGGTCAGACACTTCAAATGGCAAATGACAAAGGAAGATTTTAATTAAATACAGTTTTGTGAGCATTAATTTTTTTCGAAAATCCCCCTTATGGGCGGGCCACTAGAAGAAGGGGGCGTGGACCGCCCATTTTTTCTTAAATCGAATATTTCGACAGTAGAACCCTGCATACCAAATTTGGTGAGGCTAGCTTGTCGGGAAATAGTTTTTGCCGCGATTTGGGGATTTTCGGCCATAGTGCAGTAAACGATTTAATAGTATTGAGTAAACTTTTAATAAAAAATTATTAAATGCTTAATAAAAAAAAATTAGTAAATTATTAATTCTCACAATTAAAACTTACCTTAAAAATTTTCAATATTTTTAAGTAACTTTTTAATTGTGTCAAGTTAAAATTTACTCAATTTATTTTTTTGAAAAGTTTTGATTTTTTTTTTTTAAATTGCTTTTTCAAACTTTACCAAATATACTTATGCCTTCAAAATAAAGGAAAGTTTTATAAAGATGATTTCAAACTTTCATATACATATACAAAAAACTATAAACTAAATGAGAATTCAAAACACCAAGATAATAAAAAACAAGTGAGAGTGTTAAATTCGGCTGTACCGAATCTATTATACACGTTAAAAAAACAGGAGCGTTTTTTTTTGGTTGGTGGGGGGTTCGGTGGTGGGAAACAACCTTCCTGGATCCAACTACAGGACTTTGAACTTCTTCTGACATAAAGAAATCTCTCGTTTGCTAAGCAAAAGTACAAAAAATCTATAAAAAATTGCGTTTTTTCAGAGGTTGGTTTAGAGGTTGGACAGACGGACATCGCTGACTTAGAATCGATCACTGATCAATAATATACATATATACATTATGGGGTCCCCGACCGATATTTCGATGCGTAACAAACGGAATGACAAAGTGAGTATACCCCCCATACTGTGGTTGGAGAGTATAAAAAAAAAATTAAAAAAAAAAATTATAAAATTATTTACTCAAATTATTTTCAATTTTTGAGTAAATATTTAATTGTGTTAATTAAAAAATTACTCAAATTTGTTTAAAAATTTTAACAAGTGATTACTCAAATTGTTTTTCTCAAAATTATTTTCTGTGTATCATAAGGAAATGTACATTTAAGAAAGATATCACTATTGTGCTCGTGTAAGAGGCGATTGATATTTAGGATTTTAGGAGATAAAGTTTCGATACCATAATGGCATCGTTTGGGTAATTTAGTAGTGTATGTACAAAATAAGCATATTTTAGTAAAATATAAATTTATGATATTTTTAATACGAACTATTTAAATTGAATACCTTAAGATATATTTAACCTATCTATACTTAGCGTGGTTGCTTAAAGACTAAACCCAGACAAAAAAATTCCCAGTATGAACTCATCAATTTTATGAGTTAGCAAATGTTTGCACAGTAATTTCCCAAGAACTATATGAAGAAGATGGATTTGAAATTCATCATGTCTACCAAATTTCTAAAGAACAAAGTACAGTTTCTTCTTTAGTTCACATAAACCACGCTAGATGTCACTCTGACTACCTAAATGGTACACCCTGCTGTGCAGTTATTACTTATAAGATTATAAAATATTTTTTTTACCTATCAGAAAACATATTTGAGTGGAAATCTGGCGTCTTTGTTTTTCCTTGTCATATGTTACCTGTAAAAAGGTATAATTTTCATTAGTATAAATATTGTTTGAAGTTACTACAGTAAATCAGTTCCATCTGCAAGTTATTGCAATTCACTTCATTACATAGAACACGCATTGTGATATCAGTAAAACCTACTAGTTGTTCTTCCAGTGCAAACACTTTTCAATTTAACTGATTTATTTTAAAAAAATTATTATTCTCAATCAGTTAAATTACGAAAACTGTTTGACAATCATGATTTTGGCAGCACGTAAACATCTCTTTGCCACCAATATCATTTTCTTTTTCATCATTTATGTGGTGCAGAAATTTATACAAATTTTCTGCATTATTGAGGAGAAGGCCTGCAAGAATGCCAATTGTACTCCTAGTAATCGTTGTGATGATCGCTGTGAAGCTCCCAAAACAACTGCAGCATCTCCAGTAATAGTTGTAGCCGTTGCCGCCACAGCCATAACACCACCACAATCACCAACTCTCCCAGTGAAACGTCTAAGACTTATACCCATGTCTATGCGTAAAACAATGCGCAGTTTTGGTTACGGTGAGGGTCATTTCCAAATTTTCGTCGAGGAGAAACAACGTAATAAACCTGCTCGTTTAAATGCGGCCGTAGCTGAAGTTAAACTCAATCCTAATTAGATACGAGTTTAACAAATAGAACATTTGGTCGCTATGAAAATGGGAACAAATGTTTGAAAATAATACTATGTACCTCATTTTAAATAAAGTTTAAAATTATTTTTACTTTTCGTGCATAGTTAATACTAATAATGTTTAATTTGAGTTTTAATGGAAGATAAAACTGAATTAGGAAGACTGCAGGTGACTGAAGGAAAAAATACTCATTCTAAAGAAATTGACGATAGCTTATGAATATTGTTGAGTTTTATAAATATTCAGACTCAGTTTGCAAAAATGTTTAACTATACTCAAAACAAATGCTTCATCACTTGCTCTCATCAATATTGATGACAAATTTCATTATATGGATGAAGTTTTTCTTTTAAATGATGAAATATGTCATCGAAATTGACGAGGCAAGTAATGACACATTTTATCATGTCATCAATGTGCCTTTTAATATTATAATAATTAAAACAAATGAAAAATAAATAAAAAAAAAATCGAACCCATGGCCTCCCAGTTGTAATATTTATTGTCGAAGCTTTAGCCAGCTGAGCCACCATAGAGAAAAATCTCTCCACCTAGCACTTACAATTAGTTTAATAACGTTTGCTAATGTCTATTTGAAAAAAAAATCCCTCTCTTTATCTCACAGCTTTTTGGCAAAGCTTAGTGATATTCAAACTCTGAATGTTATAGAACACTATGAAGAAAATAGATTTTAAGTGTAATTATTTGTTGATATACTAAGGTAAGTGGCTAGAGGGTAAGCTTGAAAAACGAATGGTCCGGTGTTAGAATATCGGTGAAGAAATATATAAATTTTAAAAAATTGAAAATAGCAGGCAAATTGTTAATAAAATAGTAGTAAATTAAATTAATAAAATAAAAATAGTATTAAATATATATAATTTTTTTTATTTTTCAAATTAAAATAAATTGTTTTTATTGATGACATCGCTTCATCATATTGATGACACGTTACATTGGACGCAACAGTATAGTTCTACAACAAAAAAACGAGAAAAAAAAACTAACCAATTCAAAGGGGGGAACAGAGCAATTTTAGAATTTTAGCTAAATACATCAACGCTTTCTACTATTTAGTAGTGAGTTAAACAATAAAATCTCCTCTGACATCAATTTTGTTAAGGCGTGTATATCCCTGCAGGAAATGTGATAGGTCACGTGACCGATCACCCAGACCCAGAACACCTATCACAAAGTTCACACCTTTTAAGGTCTAGGCACTTGAGCGCTACTGGAACGGTGCTGTAGCGTGACGTTCTGTTGTATTTTTCAAGAACTTACTGATTCCGTTTCGACGTGTCATATTAATTTACAAATTTTATTTTAAAAAGTGGTTATTTGTGATTTTTTTTAATTTATATTTACAGAAAAACATTTTTTTTCGTTTATTTATATTTATTTGTCAATTCTGCCACACAAATTAAAAAATTTCAACACAAAATAAAAAATAGAATCAGCTGACACGTAAAACGTACGGAAAATCAAAATTTTTTAGGTTCGGCCGCTATAGCACCGTCACGTATTCGTTTAAGTACCTATTTCTATTCATTTTAATACAAGCTAACGTATCAGCTGACACGTCTCCGCTCCGTATTCGTTCAAGTAATTATGCCTTTATATAAGAAATACCTATCACTTTTGTTAGGGAATGTCTCAGCATAGGATATCTCGTGTCACTAGGTGACATGTCATCCTAAAAGCATTTTAATTATTTGTATACCCTCCACTTATTGTTATAGTGATAGAGGGTATACATAAGTTTGTCATTCCGTTTGTAACTTATCGAAATATCGGTCAAGGACCCCATAAAGTATATATATTAGAGTTCGTTTGGTGACTATGTCACTTCATCTGTTTATCGGATATCAGCATTTTTTTAAAGGATTTAGGGGAGCTAAAAAGAATGCCGGTACTTTTTTTGGAAAAATTTTCACTCCTTGGGGTGGTTCAAAGCATCTGAAAACGCGGATTTTGAGGTGATTTTTTTTGCAGAGAAAAAACGGCTGAATATATTGCAAATCATATTTTACCAGTCGATTCTACAGCAAAAATAAAAATAATAGCAGTTTTTTGAACTCTAAAAAAAGGGTCCAATAACCCACAGCAGGGGGCGCAAAAATCGATTTTTTTTTTTAAATTTTAATTATTTTTTTAATCATGCACAATGAAGAGACAGTTTTCGCTAAGAAAATTGGTACAAAAAGCACCATTAACAAGTTATAAGGCTTTAAAGTTTTTTTTTTTCTAATGGCAAAATTATAAAACACTGACCGAAATTTGAAAATTTTTTGGATGGGTCAGAGGTCTGGACACTCGTTTTCGATTTTCATCTCAATGCTGATTCCAAATCTGGTTTCCAAAATGTTCCGTAACGCCAGGTTTTTGAGATAATTGAGGTCAAAGTTCACAAAAAAAGCATTTTTGTGCATTATTGAGAGCATTTTTTATGATGTTTTTGTATAATATTCTGGGATCATAAAACTTGTTTTCGATTAACATTTCGATGCTGATTCTGAATCTAGTTTTAAATTTTTTCTATCACTTCATGTTTTCGAGAAAATGGAGGTCAAAGTTCACAAAAATCGTGTTTTTGTCAATTTTTGAGAGCTTATAACTTTTTAACGGGTTGTGATAGAATGGAAAATTTGGTACCATTTTGTTAAGCTGAAAATGCTCTTTAATTGTACATATTTAAAAAATTAATTTAAAATGAAAATGGAAAAACCTTATATTTCCGCCCTCTGTGGTGGGTTTTTGGAACTTTTTTTTTAAAGTTTAAACAAGTAGAAAAGTTAAATTCGACTTTGCCGAATCTATAAATACCCTCCACAATGCATTTTTTTGAGGATAGTACATTTTTTAACAAAATTAACAATGTTGATTAGAAATATTTTATTTTGAGTAAAAAACTCTTTTTTGTGTCATTTAAAAAAAAAAAAAAAATACTATTTTTTTTTTTGAGTGTAAAATTTTGTTCGAGTGTAATGTTTTTTTACTGTAGAAATATTTCTGAGTGAATGCACGTAAGTATGTACACACAATAGTGTCTTTTTGTAAAAACAAAAAAACTAAATTTTTTTGGGTGTACAATTTTTTTTTGAGTGTAAAATTTTTTTCGAGTGTAATTTTTAAGTTACCAATGCTTTTAAAACTAATTAAGTTTAAAAAGCATTGCTTTAAAACTAAACAAGTTTAAAAAGCATTGCTAAGTTACCACCAATGCTTTTAAAACTGGTTTAACACTTGCATTTAAGATGAAACAAATCTGAAATTCAGGATTTTGCTTATAACTTTTGAACTAATGTACCGATTGAGCAGAAATTTAAAACCAAGCAGACCTGGGGAACGTCAAAGATATATGCCAAGCTTAAGCATTCTCATTATTCTCTTTCAGAAGTTATTGTCATTTTTATCTCGTAAATTCGCGAAAAACCCTTGCCGAAATTTACTCTTTTGCTCATAACTTTTGAACCGCTTAACCGATATCGCTCAAATGCAATACCAAACTGCTCGGGAGAACTTCCAATAAATATTTTAGGTTTTGGAATGGTATTTTCACGTCACAATTTTAAGAAAATCGCGGTTAAAAATTCAAAAAAGGCACATTTTGACCATTTTTAAACGCCTATTAAATAAAATTCCCACATGCAAATGACTACGATGCGCGTCCATCTTCCATCGTGGAACAGTTGATTCTCTATGTCTCATGAAGTATGAAATGGGTTTTGAATTTCCGTAATTTCGGAATTCCCTGATTCTGTTTTCTTGATTTTAAATATGTAGTTATAAAGCCGAAGTTGGTTTTACAAACAAAATGTGTTATTCTTTTATTTAATTTTCTGTTTTTATAATTAAAAACATCTGTATTATTTTGTTTATTTATTTTAAACCACGTTTGTTTATGTTTTAATAAATGATACTTTAAGTTAAATTTTTCTGTAATTCAATTAGGCCTATTTTCAAAGAAATTTTCTTAATTGTTTATTTTAAAAACATAATAAATTATTAAAATAACATACAAACACGACTAAAAAAAACTACAGTCGGTCAAGAGCGACTTGATTCATATTTGATTGAATTTTATATTACGAAATAAATTGGCAAAAAAATAAAAATTAAAACAAAAATTAAAATGATTACTTACAAGTACAATAAGATGATATATGTAATTTTTTGGGGTTTTTACTTTAATCGCAATGCGGGATGGTAAGAAGATTTTTGATATTCATGAAAATTTTATTGAGTCATATAGACACCCAATAGAAACAAAACAAATGAGAGTGTTAACTTGTAACAAACCACTTGATTAAGAAATACAGGCCCCATTTTGTAAATTTATTGAAATTTTCGACTGTAACAAAATTGTTTTATTCAAGTTCCAATGTAACAAACTGTACCTCCTTCCGCGTGGTGTAGGGCATATTTATTATTACGTTTGTATTACGAACATAAAAATGTAAATACGTTTTTATAAAAAAATATTTCCATTTCCAGACGGGATGTGACGTACGGCGCGTGTATTAAATGTCAAGAACATTTTTTTTGATTTGCTTCAAGAGAATGGTTCTATCCAGAAAATTTTTAATATTTGTCAGGTGATCAACTGAGAATGCGACCTAAATATTAGCGTGTAGATATTGGTTTTGGGAACATAAAATTAAATTATTTAATCGCAAGTGTAAATAATCGCAGATTCTGATGATTTTTTATAACAAAAATATCTAAGAATCTGAGAATTTTTCCACACGCAAAATATTTCACTACCCAGCAAAAAAAAATATGTTTTGGCAGCAAAGATTTTTTTCAGAGCATACACAGAAAAAATTTAAAACTAATTTCAATCAACAAAAACACGGATTCAATTAATTTGTTGATTGAAATTTGTCTAATTAAGAAAATTGTTATACCAATCATCAAGTTGTAGGTGATTTATTGCCCAGTTGGCAACGTCCTCGAGCCATCCTCAGTGACGGAGCGATGACATGTCAGAGTTACACCTGACATCCACAAGACATCTCTATGTACTGGGTTGAGGACAGTTTCATACAAATTTTCAAAATGTCCTCACTCAAAGTCAGCAGTGGTCAGGGCTGACCTTCTGGGGACATTTCACCTAAGACTTCCTTGGGGAAATGTCTGACATAGGTCATGCGAAAATACAAAAAATTTTCGTATTTCCTTTAGTTTTTACTTTTATCCATTTTCCTTTATAAATTATCTTTCTCATATTTAGAAAAAACTTTTCGCCTTTTTTAGTCCCAACTGGATTTGAACCTGGAACCTCCAGTTTATTAGTCCCACACCTAACCACTTGTTCCAAACTTTATTTTTAAAATTGTTTGTCTATTTATTACTTTTATTCTACTTGTTAGATTTTGATTTTATTTTAATTAAGTCGATAATATTGCCATCTTTTCTTGGAAATTGAAGAGTTGCCCAGATTTAAAATTCTAATTTAATATACTGCTATTCTGAAGACATTTCCTTTTAGACGTCTTAGAGGAATTGTCCACACTCTTAAAGCAAACATTCAGTGCTGACAATGTTAGGACATGTCATCAAGGATTGCCTATGATTTGTCAGAACCTGAAGACATTTCCTCAAGGAATCACTGTGGAAATTTCCTCAGTGACACATTTTCCAACTGGGTGAGTATTTTTTCAATCAACCACAATCACAAATTTAATCAATATTTTATTTATAGTCAATCAAAATAATGATTGATTTAACGAATGAATTTTAATCTTATAACAAAATTATTAAAAATTCATCTTTTTTGCTTTCCACTACACTCCGTTGCATAACTATAATTACACTCTGAAATCGCTGATATGTAAAATTTATGTAGCGCTGTGCGTTTTAGTAAATAAAACATTATAAAAATACCATTTGGTGTTCAATTATGTTCACATATGTCAACCAGAAGCCGAATTAAAGCATTTTGTATTTTTAGGATATGTTAAATGTACTGCAATTTTTGAGGTGTGCTTAAATTTTCGTTCATAACTTTTGAACCGCTGAACCGATATCGATCAAATGCAATACCAAACTTCTCGGGAGAATTTCCAATAAATATGTTCAGTTTCAGTCATCTCTGTGCAATATTTTGTCCGTGATAGCATTTTCCACAGACAGACGGTCATCGCTAGAATGTCTTAAAATCATCGGGCATGATGAATATTTATACTTTATGGGGTCCCAGACCGATATTTCGATGAGTTACAAACGGAATGACAAACTTATATATATCCTCTATCACTAAGTGGAGGGTATAAAAATATTTTGAAACTTCCCGCCATTTTAACCTTTACCCCATCCTCAATATTTACCGTCATGGGTCAATTTTGACACATAAAGATCGATCTTTACAACTATTCGCCTGATTGCTTCACAATGTATTAATCATTTGTAGCAAAGGGCTATGACTTTCCAAATTTTTTCATCCAGAGTCATTCTGAAAACTACAGCGTATTCTACAGTGCACCAAAGTGGACCGATTCGGGTATAAAAATTAATTCGGAACCTCAAAATTGTTCATTAAGGAAACCATCTTCAACAGGATTTACAAATCTTTAAGTAGAGAATATAAGCTTTCTAAATCATTTTGATTCAGTCTCCTAGCTGCAATATTGACCCAGATATGAGCCATCAAAGTTAATCACTTTAATCAACAAGTGACCCACCCTATGAAAACCATTATAAAAGCTCATAACACCCACAAAAAAAAAGTTGGTTAACTTTGATGACTCATATCTTGGTCAATATTGCAGCTAGAAGACTAAATAAGCATGATTTAGAAAGCTCATATTCTCTACTTTAAGATGTGTAAGTCTTTTAAAGATGGATTTCATTGTGAACAATTTTCAAGTTCTGAATTAATTTTTATGCCTGAAGTGGTCCATTTTGGTGCCCTGTAGAACACCCTTTGGTTTACAGAATGACTCCGGATAAAAAAATTTTAAAAGTCCTAGTCCTTTGCTGCAAATGATTAATATATTGTGAAGCAATCGGACCAATAGTTTTAAAGATCGACCTTTATGGGTCAAAATTGACCCATGGCGGTGCATTTTGTGGATGGGGTAATGGCGGGCGGATTCAAAATAATATTTTTTTACTTTTTAATTAACGGAAGTTTTCTACACTTTCAGTTTATAACATTTATCCTTTTTAGTTGGCTTATAATTATTTTTTAATTAGTGTCTTTATAGTTATGCAACACCCAAAAAAAACAAAAATGCCTTGAAAAGTCAGGACGTCCATGAAAATAATATTTGTTTTTCTCAAATAATATTCGTTTTTGGTTAATTTATAATTTTTTTTTATTAATGGGCTTAGCTCTACATAAATTTTAAATATCAGCGATTTCAGAGTGTAATTATAGTTATGCAACAGAGTGTATATTGGGCATTACAACCATTTCTTGAAATGTTTTTGTAAACCCTACATAGAAAACTATTTAACTTGTTTAAATATTACCGTTACAAGTTAGTATTTACATAAAACGCATCAATTGTGTAAATAACAAGTGTTTTTTTGGGTGTAAAATTGTAATTTTTTTACAACTCAAAAAATTATGTATAAATGATGCATCCAACCGAATTACAGCTTCAGTTTGTTACAACATTTCAACTCATTAATTAAATTCTTAAAAAAAAATATGAAAATTTTCTATTTATTAACAATCCAAGCCTTAATTGTTTGGTCATGTTGTGTAGCCGAAAGAAATCCTGTTACAGAATCTCCACTACAAATTCGAGATGATATTATCTACAATCCAAATCCAACAGAAGCACCTTTCATTCATGATGCTAAAAATGTTAATGGAACAATTAAAAAGCCTGTCAAAAAGCCTGCTAGGAATACTAATGCAGACAGGACTGTAAATAGGATTAAAGCTTTTCTTGAGCAACATACGCCAGCAATGAGTTACAATAAAACTTCTGCAAGGCCTAAAAATCCGACCGCAACAACACCAAAACCAATTGTAAATCAAAAAACTATTAAAAAACCAAAAATTGCATCTCCACCAAAAAACGGAAATCAGAATAAAATTAAAAATAATCAGAAAATAAAATCTAATAAAAATTATAAGGGGAAAACTAACAAAACGAGTGAAAACAAAAGGAAAAACATCAAAAACAAGAAAAATAATAATCGGAAAAATATTAAGAATGGTAGCCAATGGAACAAGAAACCCAATAAAAATGTTGTAAATAATAATAAAGATATAAAAAATAAAAATAAGAATTAATAGTATATTACAGATGAATTAAATAAATTTACATTACAATAATTTGGTATATGAATTTTTTTGAGGTTGCCAATTGCAACTTAAGTGTCGCAAATTGGAAGACTCGTGAGAAATCAAAAGATTTATTGCAAAAAACATATGGAGAAGTCAATGTCAAATCGGACACTTTGAATTTTTTTTTTAGATTTTTTCCAATTTGTTTACAGTTTTTAGTACCCTTTGAAAACTCCTTATTGGTTAATTTTCAGATTTTTTGATGAACCGTTCACAAGATATCGAATTTTGAAAAAAATTGGTAGATTGTTTTACTCAAACTTTTATTACTTTACTTTTTCAATAATGGTCCAAATTCCAATTAAATTTTTTTAAATTTTAGTTCTTTTCGTGCTTTAAAAAAAATCATAAAAAATCCCTAAAATTTAAGAGGCCGACTCACAGAAAATAGTCATAACTCAATCATTACTAGGGTGACCATTTTTTTTTTGAGTACGCCGAATTTTTAATGTTTTTTTTTTCTTAGAAATAACTCTACGAAACTTTTTGCTATGGAAAAACCCTGACAAATTTGTTCAACACTATAAAAAATTGTTTTTACTTTAACTCAAATTGTTGGAATTTTTTATTAACAAAAAAAAAAACTAGAAGTAAAAATAGTTAAAATTGTTTGGTAATAATTCCTGCCGCATCTGACACTTCCAACTCGATGAACACATCCGTTTTTCTATTTTTTTTATAGACTAAAAACAACTACATAAATCAACTGTTACTACAATGTAGTTATTTTTTGTATTTATTTTTTTTAAATGACTACAAAAAATTGTTTTTTGAGATTTTTCATACAAAAACAACTGAAATTGATGTTGAAAACAGCAACTACTTCTTACTACACAAATGACCGTCATGTTGTAACTGCAATAATTTTCTAACAAGGGAAGTATCTCAACCCTTATGAACCGATTTGCCTGAAACTTAAAATATATATAAAAGAGACGATTTTAAGGTTGGGGTGTCTCGGCTTATCAGCCATATCAGTGTTTCAAAATTTCGTTGTCCCCTTATAAAACAATGTGGACCTCCGGAAAAATTTCGATAACTCGCGAACTAACAGGAATATCTCTAGAGCAAAAAAATTAAAGATTAATAAAGATTGTTTCATATTCATATGGACTTCGAAGGTCTATGTCTTCATAAAAATACCCCTTAATATTTACACATTTTCATGAAAAAAGTATTTAATGAAGCCAAACTTTTGGATACGCATTACAAAAAACTTTCTTCTCATATGTAAACATTATATAGTTTCTTAGAAAGAAATGGCTGAAAAATCCAAAAAACGATTTTTTCGCCATTTTTTGACCCATGTTTTAAAACCCTAAATCCCCGATATGTCCAATAAGCCGAGACACCCCAACCTTAGAATTGTCTCTTTTATATATACATATTTTACGTTTCATGCAAATCATCAGGGTTGATATACTTCCCTTGTAAGTGAATTTATTTGTGGAGATTAAAATAACCTGATCCTCAGATACATTTTGTGGTAAGGACCTTTGATTCACGAACTCTAAGGTCCATATAATTAATTCAATATAAATTATCTCATTGTCCGACTTTAGTTATAAAACACAACTCTGACGACTTATTTGATGAAAATTCAGGTTTTTGTATAGAATTCTCGAATAAACTATTTTTTATGTTAAAATGTTCAAAAATCAGTACCTGACTGTACTGATTTTTGAACAACATATTTAAAAAAATCAGTACATCGTTTTTGATCAGTACACGTGATCAAAAATCAGTACATGTACTGATCAAATCAGTACACTGAAAAAAAAGACATTACTAAATTTAAGGAAAAAATGTCTTTGAAAATTTATCATGAATTTTCCTAAAATTTAGTTAAATTTAACTTAAAAATGAGAAATTTTCTTAACTATGAGGAAAAAATTTTAGTTCATTTACTTATAATTAGTTCAAAGTTTTCTTTAAATGGATTTTTTAAATATTAGGAAAAAAATTCTTACTGCCAAAGAAATTTTCCACAAATCTAAGAATCGTATCTTTATTTTTAAGACATATTTCTTAAAAAACAATTTAGTTCAAGTTTAGTTAAAATTTACTAAAAAAAACATCATCGTATTTCTCTTCTTTGAATTGAGGAAGTGTACTTCTTAGAATTTAGTTAATGACTTCTGAGAATTTAGTAAATAACTTCTTAGAATTTAGTTAAAAATTCAAAATGGCGATATCTCGAAAACTAAGCGAGATAGAGCGAAACGGATGAAATTTTCAAAAGAAAGACTGCAAAGAAAAATATGGAATAGCCTAGCTCTGTATATCTATCGGGGTCTCAAGACCCTAATTTTAGATCTAAAATTTGAAATTCCCGAGATTTTATATATACACATATCGCGGTAAATACTGCCAACACGAGAAAACGTCCAACGGCATTTTTGTAGCTCTTGACTCATAGAACACTTCCGCAAAATACTCGAAAGCTCTCGGATTAATAGTTTTTGAGTTATCCGGTTTTTAAGATTCTCAAGACCCTATCAGGCCCCTTATTACCGTATCTCAAAAACTAAGCAAGTTAGAGCGAAACGGACACAAGTTTTGGTTCAAAATCTATGGGGACCCTTAAAGGACACAACGGGGTCTCGAGTTAAATGGGGTCCGAACCCATGGGTCCAGGGTCTAGACCCAATCTATTTCTAAAATGTGAAGTATAATTTTTCCCATTTTCTAGTTAAAATTGGGTTAAAATTAAATAACTTTGTTTTCCTTATTTTTGGGAAAATTATGAACTAAAACCAAGAAAAAAAATCTTTGGAGCCAAATCATTCCCTCTTTTTCTCAAAATTGAGTTAATTTTCCCAGATTTTAGTTCACTTTTTTTTTGAGTGTACGAATGGTCAGCCTAATCATAACTCAAATTTGTCTATGCAGTTGTTGAAAACAATCATAAAAAATTCAAATTTTGTTTGAAAACGTAAAAAAAAAAATAATGACCTGAATAATGAATTTTGAAAATTTTTATGATTGTGTACAATAAACACAGGGAATATGAAGTTAAAAAAAATAAAATTGTTGGTTACCATACATAACAGTGAATAGGCCTGTAAATCTCATTTTTGAAAATGTTTGCACCAGGCCGTATAAATTTTTAATTACATTTTTTGAGCTGAAAAGGGTCCAGAAAGTTTTTATTGGGAGTCAAAATGAATCCATAAACATTTCGTGAAAATCAACAACTTCCTTCTGCTACCGCATCGCGGTAAAGTATGGCTTTTTTGAGAATTTTTACTTAATCCGCGGCACCCACAGCCCAAAGATTTTTTTGATTTGCTTTAAGACTTCGGGGGAGGCACTTGGAGTTCCAGCAGAAGGCTGGAATGGCATAATTCATTAAAGTGGCTTAACTCGGAGGAATCGCTAAAAAAGTTACACTCAAAATAATAATTCTGTAAAATTCTCTGTAAAATGGCTGTAATCTCAATTCAACAGATATTTGACAGAGTTTCTGTCAAAATACAGATTTAAAGAAAATACTTTGTATTTTGTTGTGACAAAAAAAAACAAAGTTTCCTCTGTTATATTACTTTTTACTTTGTAATCTTAATTTTACAGATAATTAACAGAGTTTTCTGCTAAAATACAGATTTAAGCAAAATACTTCGTATTTTTTTGTAACCAAAAAAGCTTTCAAAATTTTATCTGTTTATTTTTTTTTTTAGAAAAAGTTGAAAAAGTAGCAAAAAAAGTTATAATTTTTTTTTTTTTAGAAATCTTATAAAAATTTTACAAAATAACATGCATTTAACTAAACTCTGTAAATTTACTGAGATTTTTCAGGGGGGGGCCCCTGTAGGCTAGTTGGTAGCGTACTAGCCTATGAAACATGGGGTCGTGGGTTCGGTTCCCACCAAAACCCTTGGTCGATTTCGCTACAACGAGACGACGGTCATTGTTACCAGTTCTCGGTTAGGTTAAAATTATTTAAAATGAGTTGTAAATAAAAATTGGAAGAATAAATAAAAACTGATCATTGGATCAAATTATTATATATTATACTGAGATTTTTCTGTAAATTTTTTTTGCATCAAATGCATTTTACAAATATATGTAAATTTATATAGTTTTCTATGCTAAATGGTGGTTTTTTTAACCAATATTTTACCAGAAACTCTGTAAATTAACAGTTTTTTTGTCCAAATCATTTTACAGAGTTTTAAAGTAAAAATACAAAGTTTTCTCTGTCGAAAAGCTTTTATATTTAACCAATATTTTACTATAAACTCTGTAAATTAACAGTTTTCTATGTCATAATCATTTTACAGAGTATTTTAGTAAAATTACCAAGAAATGTTGTTAGCTGGAAAAGTATGGTGTACTCTGTTAAATTAGCAGAGTTTTTCTGTAGTTTAACAGAGTTATTATTTTGAGTGTACGATTACGAAATTTTTTATTATTTATAATTCCCATAATTCGCGAACAAATTTTTTTCCAATTTTTTTTTAATGTGATAATATCAATAAAAAATACCTGGTTGCCTATAAATAAGATGAATCAAAAATGTTTAATAATTTATTTATTATGATTTTTGTAATAAAGTTATAAAATTTTATCATAATTTTAACAATTTTTTTATATCCACGCCCTAAAAAGGGGGCGGGACAAAAAATATACATTTTTTAGTCCTCCCGGTCCTAGTGCAGGACTCTGAACTTCTTCTGGCATAAACATGTTTCATTTGTTAAACAAAAAATAAAAAAAAAACACTTTAAATACATGGTGTTTTTCGGAGGTTGGTTTATTTTCTCAAGGGGGAACTTTTTTCCCCCTGGTCCGATTTTGCCCATTTACGAACTTAACCTGCCTAGAAATATAAGACATATTCGTGCCAAATATCAGGAGGCTAGCTCTTTTATTTTGGACAGCATCGTGTCATCTACAGGACGGACAGACGGACATTCACTAGAGATAGGCGCGTGAGTGATTTTTGACTCACACTCACTCACGCTCACGACAGGAATTTTTAAATCACGCACTCTCACTCACGAGCATATTTTTTCTACTCACACTCACTCACAATCACGTGAGTAAATTTAAAACAACTCACACTCACGTGCACTCACACAAGCTTCACTCACACTCACGTTGACTCACACTCACGAAACTTTTATTCATACAGAAAAAAATTTAAAAACTAAAATTTGAAAAAACCTTTTAAAATTTTCAGCAAGATTTAAAGTTCAGCGAAATTTGACATTTTTTTTAGCTTTTTGGGATAAAATCTTAAGTTAAGTCAAATTTTACAATTTTTTTTGTACCTTTTTTGGTACGAAAGGAAATATAAAAAGAAAATGAATCACGCAAATTCACGCAAAAAATTCGACTCACGCGAAAATCTTAAAATTCACGCGTGATCACTCGTGAGTGTGACTGAAATCAATTTTACTCACGTGATTGTAAATGAGTGTGAGTGGAGAATAAAATTGCGTGCGTTATTCATCAAGTGAATCACGCGTGAATCAAGTGAATCACGCTCTAATCTGCTCATGTGCCCATCTCTAACATTCGAATCGATCATAGATCAATAATATATATACTTTATGGGATCCCTGACCGATATTTCGATGCATTACAAACGGAATGACAAAGTGAGTATACCCCATACTGTGGTTGGAGGGTATAAAAATATAGTTGGAGTATAAAACACAAAAGCCGTTTCATACATGTTTACAGCACAAAATTTTATCTCTAAACTTCAAATTTTCTGCGGGGGTCATTTTTGACCCCCAGCCAATGTGGGTTAAAGACGTCCTAGATCGGTAAGATAGCATGACAGACTTAAAGTTATTAAATAGAATGCCATGACACCAAAAAAACCGTTAATTTGCCCAAAAATAAAATTTATAAGATTTTATTAATCCAAATTATGGATAAAACCAACATTTCCTTAAAATCCGCTAACTTCCCCCAGCGATTCCCGAAAAGTGGCCCGATGGATATCCGCCATATCTTACATTTTTCTTCTCCAAGGTATTTTTAATGAACTCAGAAAAAAAAAATTATATATTTTAAATTTTTTTATACCCTCCACTCTAGTGATAGAGGGTATATATAAGTTTGTCATTCCGTTTGTAACACCTCGAAATATTGGTCTAGGACCCCATAAAGTATATATATTTATGATCCTCGATCGATTTTAAGTCGATCTAGCGATGTCCGTCCGTCCGTCCGTCTGTCTGTCTGTCTGTCCGTAGAAAACACGCTAACTTTTGAAAGACTTTACAGAGGCTACTGAAGTTTGGCATATATGTTTGTCATTTACCTGGTCAGGTTGGTATTGCAATCCAGCCAAATCGGTCCAGTGGTTCAAAAGTTATGAGCAAAAGAGTAAATTTCGGCAAGGGTGTTTCGCGAATTTACGAGATAAAAAACACGATAACTTTCGAAAGACAATAATGAGACTACTGAAGCTTGGCACGTATCTTTGCCGTTCCCCGGGTCTATTTGGTTTTAAATTTCAGCTCAATCGGTCCAGTGGTTCAAAAGTTATAAGTAAAACCCTGAATTTCAGATTAGTTTCATCTAAAATGCCACGTGTTTTAACAAGTTTTAAAAGCATTGGTGGTAACTAAACAATGCTTTTCAAACTTGTTTAATTTTAAAGCAATGCTTTTTAAACTTGTTTAGTTTCAAAAGCATTGGTAACTTAAAAACAACACTCGAAAAAAATTTTACACTCAAAAAAAATTTTACACTCAAAAAAAATTTTACACTCAAAAAAAAATGTACACAAAAAAAATTTAGTTTTTTTTACAAAAATGACTATATTTTGTGTACATACGTACGTGCATTCACTCAGAAATATTTTTACAGTAAAAACATATTACACTCGAAAAAAATTTTACACTCAAAAAAAAAATTAGTAATTTTTTTTTTTTTTTTAAATGACAAAAAAAGAGTTTTTACTCAAAATGAAATATTTCTAACCAAAATTGTTTATATTTTCACGTTAAAAATATACTACCCTTTAAAAAAAAATGCATTGTGGAGGGTATTCATAGATTCGGCAAAGTCGAATTTAACTTTTCTACTTGTTTTTTAATAAAATTTTCAAATTTTGAAAAAATGTGTTTTGAGAACGCCCCCAAAATCAAGCCATTTTTTTGGTATCAAGTTTGTACTGGTTAATGATATCGTAAGATCTTTAGATTTCATATTTAAGTATTTACGATCAAATATTATACAAAAATATTTTTAAAAAAATAAAAGTCCTTTTTTGCAAAAACCCCAATTTTGAGGCTCAAAGTGGAGACAGAAGATAAACTCCGATCGGAGTGATATTTTGCATGTGAGTTACCCTTAGGGGACCGACACTTTTGGCAGGTATTATAATTTGATCAGAGCAAAAAGCCCAAAAACAAGCCACCTCTTTGATTTTTTGAAATTTTTTTGTGGAAAACTTTTATTGATATTACATATTTGGTTCCCAGTAGGATCATGGGATAACAATTATTACTATTTTGTTAAATTTTTATACCCTCCACTCTAGTGATAGAGGGTATATATAAGTTTGTCATTCCGTTTGTAACACCTCGAAATATTGGTCTAGGACCCCATAAAGTATATATATTCATGATCCTCGATCGATTTTAAGACGATCTAGCGATGTCCGTCCGTCCGTCCGTCCGTCCGTCCGTCCGTCCGTCTGTCCGTCTGTCTGTCTGTCTGTCTGTCTGTCTGTTGAAAACACGCTAACTTTTGAAAGACTTTACGGAGGCTCCTGAAGTTTGGCACATGTGTTGGACATTTACCTGGTCAGGTTGGTATTGCAATCCAGCGAAATCGGTCCAGTGGTTCAAAAGTTATAAGCAAATTAGTGAATTTCGGCAAGGGTTTTTTTGGAATTTACGAGATAAAACACACGGTAACTTTCGAACGGCAATTCTGAGGGTGCTGAAGTGTGGCATATATATTTACCGTTCCTCTGGTCTGGTTCGATTTAAATTTCAGCCAAATCGGTCCAGTGGTTCAAAAGTTATTAGCAAAACCGTAAATTTCAAATTAGTTTCACCTTAAATTCACGTGTTGAAAACCCGTTAAACATGTTTTAAAAACATTTGGAAGTCAGAAAAATATTTTAAAAGGTATTTTTGTCACACAAAAATATTTTTACACTAAAACAAAAAAAAAATACACTCAAAAAAAAGTTTACACTCAAAAAAAATTTTACACTCAAAAAATAAATTGGTAAATTATTTTTTTTTTTTTCAAAAATTAATAAAAAAAAATTTTTTACACTAAAAAATTACACTCCAAAAAATTTTACACTCAAAAAAAAAATTAGTAAATTTTTTTTTTTTTTTTTCAAAAATTAATAAAAAAAAGTTTTTTTACAGAAAATAAAATATTTCTAACCAAAAATGTTATTTTTTCACGTTAGAAAATTTACTAGCACTTAAAAAGGGCATTGTGGAGGGTATTCATAGATTCGGCCAAGTCGAATTTAACTTTTCTACTTGTTTAAAATAATTTTATTGTAATATTTCAATCATTAAATCAGTTCTACTGCTCCACTGGTGCGTTGTAGAGGGTCAGTAGCAAGACCGACCCCCATTAATTTTTACGCTTAAATATTTTTTCAGAATCCGTACAGCGACCATGCTGTACGGATTTTATGGGTGTAAGAAAAATGTATAAAGAAAAAAAATTGTACTTTGAAAGTCTAAAAAGCACATTTCCAAATCGTTTTTCATACCAAAATTAAATTTTCATATTCCATCCCTGATAAAAGAGAGGTTTGGGTGTATCGGCTTATCGGCCAAATTGGGGATTTAGGGGTTAAAAAAATAGCGAGAAAATCGTAATAATACCTATCCAAAATGTGTACATTTTTGAGATATTTATTTAAAGACATAGACCTACGATATCCATATGAATACAAAAAATTCTTTATCAAATTTAAGTCGGCACGTATTTTTGCTCTGGACGATATTCCTGTTATTTTGGGAGTTATCGAAATTTTCCCGAAGGCCGATAAGCCAGACACTAACTTCAAACACGACCTGCTTCGATTTCGCTAATTTTTTGGTATGTTAATTTTGTGGATCGTATTTTTTTTTTTTTAATTTGTAAACTAGTGTAAAGTCGTGTTAACAAAAATACTAAATACGTAAATCACAAATATATTTTTTTTGGTAGTAAGAATTTTTTTTTTCATTTTTAATTTGATACAAAATTAAATTTATTCTTAAAACTTAATATCACTGGTTACAATTTTCCTAACTAAATATAATTTATACAAATAAACTAAAAAAAAATCTTTCAATATATCGTTTCCTCTGCAACAAAAAACATCATAAAGTAAACTTCAAAAACACAACATGATTTTTTAATTATAATTCATTTCATCTTCATCATAATTCCAAGACATTTCATCATCATTTTCGCCAGCATAATCAGCATCATCGTCCATGGTTTCACCATTCATATCCACATCATCCTCTTCCTCCTCATCTTCGGGACAAGCAGTGCAACGACTTTCATTGATGCCATAGTTGTAACAATTGGCACCAACACATTCGCAGCAGCCATCATGAAACCAACGATAACTATTTGAACCCTATTGAATAGAAAAAAAGGAAGATATGAAATAAAAAATTTAAAGAATTAAAAAATTTCATAAATTCCTTGAAAAAAATAGAAAGTACACACAGAAAACAAATTTGCTGATTTCCAACTGAAATTCAGTTGATGCAACCAAAATTCGTTTGATGCAATTGCATATACAAACAGAAAAACAAGTAAGAAAGTTATAGTCGGTCAAGATCGACCATATGATACCCTACACCAGTGTTTTCCGGAAAAAGGGTCTCAAGTCCAAACATGGACCGATTGGATCTATCTTTTGTTAGATCTGTATTTAGTTTAGAAAACACACACAGATCATATTTTAGTGAAAATGGTTAATTTTTTTTGCCAATAGACCGATTTAACTGAATATCGGTCGAAATTTGGATATGGGGGACTAAGTCCAAAAATGGTCCAATTATATTCCAATTTGATTTGGTTAATAAAGTACACGTTTAACTCCTAAAAATAAAATTTTTATCAAATATTTCCATTTTTAGGAATTTTGAGGGAATTATGTGAAGGGTGGTTTGTGTGGGGACTATCAGAAGGACTGACCCGATTCCTTTGAAATTTGGAACGATGTTTCGTGCATACAAAATTTGATTACCTGTTAAATTTCAAAGCGATATCTGCTAAAATATGGGGGCTAGGTCTTAACTAGGTCAATTTCAATAGGCTTCGTCATTAGGCCAAACGATGCTTAAGTTTCAAATTTCAAGTCAATTAGTTGAAAATTGCGACCTGTATCGTGCTTAAACCAATAGATGGACAGACGGACGGACGGACGTACATCGCTAAATCGACTCAAAAAGTGATTCTGAGTCGATCGGTATACTCGAAGGTAGGTGTAGGACCAATATTTCGGGTAGTTACAAACATCAGAACAAACTCATTATAGCCTGACCACAGAGTGGTGTAGGGCATAATAAATTACCAACTGACTTTTTCAGTTGCATCAGTTTAAAATTCGGTTGCTGCTACTATATTTAGTGGTGACAACCGAATTTTATGGTTGTTTTTATTAAAAGACAGATGTATCAACCAAATTTAGTTGTGACTACCGATATTCAATTGTGACAACCTATATATAAGTGTCTCAACTGAATTTTTATTGCATCAACTGACTTTTAGTTGGAAATTGGCCAATTTGTTGTTTGTGTGTATATTGTCACAACTGAATATCAGTAGTAACAACTGATTTCGGTTGATATAACTAAATTTTTAGTTGAAACAACCACAAAACTCGGTTGTCGCAGCCGAATATATAAATTTTGAGTTAACACAACTTAAAACTTCAGTTTAAAATGTATTTTTCTGTGTATGGATAAACAAAAAAACTTACCATACTCTCACAATATTGTAAACATTTTTTATTTGTAGTACATGAATTCAAATAGATGACCGTACAATTTACAGTAGCGGGTTTGTGTTTTTGTACAATAGCCCCATGATCTATGTCATCACCAGAGGGAGAACCAAAACCAAATGACCCAGTTGCCATATTGTAATGACGTTGTAAACTATTACGCATAGGAAAACGTATCGTTGTCCATTGATCTTCGTCCTCTTCGGCAGTGAGGGTATCAAAAAGTTCTGGTACTCCTTCAAAGTCACCGATTTGTGATTTTGGCGCCAGAGCACTTAAAGTGTCATTGTGCTTGGGACACATATCTAAACAGCTACAACACTCTGTATACAATTCCCCCAAACAATTAAGACAATCCTTGCAACAAAAGCAATCAGAAAGTTTACATTGACAACTTTGTGTCAAAAGACACTTGGAGACCACTGAACCACATACGAATTCATTGCAACCATCTCCTCTAATACTGGGTACGAAGCCAAAACACAAGACAGCACAGGATGAATATAACAAAAGCTTCACAAATATAAATGTACACATTTCAATTAAGTTTAATGAAAACAAAATACAAAAAAAACTAAATTTATTAAAAAAAAAATATCCTTGATGGCTTATGAGCTGTATGTGCTTGGACAGACTGCTATGTGTGTGTTCACTTTTAAGGTTTTTAAACAACTAATAGAAATTTTCCCATAACCATTCTTAAATGAAAGGGAAAACCATATGACAAACTAAACATTGTCCCAAAACAAAGATTACAAACAAATTAGTTTGTTAACCAACACATACACAGACGTATATAAAATCTTTGACTAATTTGAGGGATAAAATAAAAGCAACAGGTAGTCAAAAGATTCAGGGAGGATAAATTGAAATGCCCAATAAGGTACTAACTAATTTAAGAAAATGTACTTTTTTGAAAACATAATGCAGAAACAAAAAATTTTAAGCAAACACTCATCAACACCAATATTCGACCTGTTAAGTAGCCACTGATCCTTATGGTTTTTATACCCGACATCACTCTGTGATTCAGGAAAAAAGGAGTTATGTGCTGATGTTTGTAACTACCCGAAATATTTGTAATAGTCAAGTATACCGATCAACTCAAAAATACTTTTTAAGTCGATTAAGCGATATCCATCCCTCCGCCCGTCTGTCTAGGTAAACACTGCAATCATGAAACTTAAGCTTCTTTTGGCACAAGGACAAATTCTATAAAAATTAGAACAATACTTTGACCAGCTCCCATACAAACGCCCCTTTAGATTTGGCTAAAATTACTCTATTAACCGTATTTTAAAATATATCCTTTCAAAATTTGTCAGGGAATCGGACCAGTTGTACTTGTAGTCCCTATACAAACCACCATCCCGAAATTCACAGAAATCTCCCCAAATTCATGAAATCATTAAATATTTTATTGAAATTTTGTTTGTAATAGTCAAATCTGACTAAAATTGGACCACTTTTGGACTCAGTCCCCATATAAAATTTTTGACCGAGGTCTATTGTTTTACATTTTTATTTTATTTCTCCGATATTTTGAAATTCATTGAATATCATCCTCAGGGACAATAGTAAAAATTACACAAACAAAATAAATTTAAAGTTATAGTTGTTTTAACACCGTCGTGTAATTTTTGCAACCATTTGTGTAATTTTTGCAAGTGCCCCTGAGGATGAAATTCGATGAATTTTAAAATATCGGAGAAATAAAATAAAAATTTAAAACAACAGACCGACTTGGACTTGGGACCAATTTTGGGGTAATTACCGGGGATAGGGTATTATATGGTCAGTCTACACCGACTATAATTTTCTTACTTGTTCTTCTTCCCAATCTTAAAATTTTTGTAGCACTTACCGTTATTGAGATGTTTGAGTTTGAAAAATCAAAAAGTACAAAACTACATACTTCTACGTTTGCGACACATAATGGGTGTATTTGATGAAATTTCAAAGTCCCATATCTCGGAAACGGTTCATGTTTTTTTTTATATTAAACCAACACTCAGGGGATGCCCCCTACGAATGCAGTGCATTTTGTTGATATCAGGAAAAATAGGTATGAGGTGGAGGAAAGAGGTAGTAGTGTTTATGAATATTTGACTTGAACCTTTCTAGATTAAATGCGTTAGAAAATACTTCTGCGGGGAGGTTATTTCACATACGAATAGATCGACTGAGAAACGAATTCTCTCTCTAATGCGTTGTGCGAAGCACTGTACTGTCGATTATGAGTATGAGTTCGCTTATCTCAGCAGAAAATTTCCTATGGTAATATCGATAGAACAGTGTCACACAACCCACATTTCGACGATGCTCTAATGAATCAATAGAGTTAGATACGCTATTGTTATTAATAAGCTTCACCGGCCTCCTTTGCACACGGTCCAGAAGATTCAAAATAGACACTTAAGCTCCTGCCCATATATGCCAAATTCGATCGAATGTAGGTGGTATAGATAGTGCGGAGATCGGATGAGGTAAAGTAGTTCTTAGACCTTTTAAGAAAGCCAAGACACTTGAATGCTTCTTTCGACACTTGAAAAATATGCTTTTTCCATCGGACATCACTCTGTGTGTTTATGCCCAGAACATCAAGAGTTTGCGATTCCATAATATCTATACCACCCATTGATACAGATGACGGTGCTAATTCCACAGCCCGTCTGTGGGACAACACACAACACTGGGTTTTGCGTGCATTAAAGTTATGCATCTTCGAGCTTTAGTTTAAAAGTTGGTTCCCAGCGGTTGAACGGGAGCGGCAACAGAACTCCCCAAAGGTTAAAGGTGGCGAAGTGAAAGACTCCTCACATAGACCGGTTGGTCCATAGCGAAACGACAATAATTCCTTAGCGTCGCTGATAGAATGCGTTAGTCCTCATCGCGAATTGTAATTCATTAATTCATTCCCGGTATTCCCGGGAATACCGGTATTCCCGGTTCCGGTTCTGACGGTATTCCCGGGACTACCGGTATGTATATTTTGTACAATTTAATTTTTTTCTTTGCTTTTACCAAAAAAAAAATACAAAACATGTGAAATATACCATTTCCATTTAATTTTTTGAATTTAAGAAAAAATTGTTACATGATTTTCAAATAATTTTACAAACACAACTAAATATTTCTGAAATAAGATTAAATAGTGTAATTTAAATATTTAATGGTATAGTATATTTTTGGTTTTTGAGAACCGGTACCAGGATCAGAACCGGGAATACCGGTATTCCCGGGAATATATCTAGAACCGGGAAACCGGTACCAGAACCGGAAATAACAGTATTCCCGGGAATACCGAGAACCGGGAAATGGGGGGCACTAGTCAACACTCGAAACCGTTTCCAAGCTTTCGAAGGCATAGAAGACAGTGGTCCTCCTTTGGAGGACAATGGAGAACAGTGGTTCCTCGCACCTTCTACAGCTGGCATCGGAAATAAGTCTTATTTTCTCTCTATGATAACCTATAAGTCAGTGCCCAGTAAGTGTACGGCAATTCCATCTGGTAAGCTAGATTGAGTCTTTTGTTTTCTTCAGATTGTAGCATGACCACAAACTTCTACTGATCGTACTTGTTGTTAGCTCACTCCACTTTCTGTTAGCCATTGCGGTGTTTAGATTATCGCGTAGCGATCTAATGTGTTGGATAGGTGGATAGATATGTACCGAAGTACCAATACCATCAGCACCTTATTTTGCGAGCTCCTCTGCTCTTTCGTTCCCTTGAATACCTATGTGCTCTGGTACCCATAGAAGCATTACCTTGTTCATACTCCCGAAAAGCTGGGCACCTTTTTCATACGAACACTTTAGGTTAGGTAAGATTGTAAGTGGCTGCTGACGTTTTACGTCAGCAAACATAGATCTGGGGTTCATTGTGATACCACGGGACTGAAATATGTTCCCTTACTTGTCCCTGGCGTTAAACCAATTTCAGCTTCTTATAAAACTCCTAAGATATTGAATTTTGACATCTGACAAATCAGAAAGATCGTGCTGCTGCCTAGATCCCAGTGAAGCAAGTCTCTGACCAGAAATTGACGGACTATGACGGATATTGTGTTTGATAATTTTCAACTTCTTTTTATCCATGCAACTCCGATAAAAGCCATTTGAAGGCGCACTTAACCGCTCTGAGTGCTTCCCTACAAGACAGTGTCGGTATTGCAGCAACCACCGTCAAAATCTCTTCTCTTGGAAGCGATATATATATAGCTTATTTGTGCGCTTCTGATTAAGAGAAGGCCAGAACTGTCGTGTTGTCTTAAACGTCCATCCATTTGCCCATCTCATTAGTCTCCGTAGCGGCATACCAAGATTTTCCAATTCTGTTGGAACCAATTCTGTTGGAACCTGGAATGTCTCTGTGCGCTGGGATTCCAAAGGAGACGTGCGGCAGTTAAGGGCATCTTGTTTTCAGAAAAATTAACTCCAGATACTTGACCGCGGCTTGACTGTCAGAATGACCGCGGCTTGACTGTCAGAACTTAACCAGACAACCACTTCCTTTATTGCCGGAATCTCTGCCTGATAAACACTGCAATGATCTGGCAATCTTCGAGCCTGGCCCAATCCAAGCTTTTCCGAAAAGACTCCAAAGCTAACTTGTTCGTGCAGTCTCGATTCATCCGATTAAAAATCTATGGAATCTCCACTACCCGGGAGCACAGTCCACAATTTGTGGCATTGTTATCTTCTTCAAGATCGCGCTATGTCCACAATCGTTGCTCCTCCATTGCAGTGTGCTATCAAGTCGAATTGCCGACGCAGTCGCATACTGCCTACCCAATATGTCCAATGGTATCAGGTGAAGGAGGATCTCTAATGCATCCGAAGGTGTAGTACGAAGAGCACCAGTGATGCGTTTTTTATACTCTCCACTTTAGTGATTGAGGGTATACTTAAGTTTGTCATTTCATTCTTAACACCTCGAAATATTGTTCTAGGACTCCATAATGTACATATTTTCATGATCCTCAATTTTAAGACGATCTAGCAATGCCCGCCTGTCCGACTGTATGTCTGCCTGTTGAAAACTTTTGAAATTCTTTACGTAGGCTCCTGAAGTTTGGCATAAGTTGGTCATTTACCTGGTAAGGTAAATCCGGTCCAGTGGTTCAAAAGTTACAAGCAAAAGAGTGAAATTCGGCAATTGTTTTTCGCGAATTTTCGAGATAAAAAACACGCTTCCCGCTCCAATTGTGATTATTCTCTTCCTTAGAGCAAAAAATAGAAAACAAACTATTTCAGTACAATAGGTTTGTTTGGGAAAATCACATTAATTAGTTTTACCTCAACATCTAAAGTTAATAGCTTTTGTTTGAAGAATATCTTTTCTGATTTACTCTTTTTGCACTGCGTAGTACTACTCAAGGTACTTTTAGAGTTGCTTCTTCTAAAACAGCAAAAGCGTACAATCTAAATCATACCTATCGAGATTTGTTTGTTATTTGTTTCCATTTTTTTTCGATTTTTGGTTAAACCAATTTTGTAATCTGAGTAATTTTACCTATTAGAATATAAATTGCCTAAATATATTTTTGTACATATGCTGACGATACCCTTAACGTACTAAGAATTAGTTTAAGGATAATAAGAATTTGTCTGATGTGCATGGCCATAAACCACCCATGTGCTCTGGTTACTTTATTTTTCTTAATCACAGGTAGTTTTGAAAAATAATGCTGTATGTTGTCTTTGTTGTTATGCTTAAATTTCAGGTAGTATATTCAGATATTGTACATTGTCAGCTGCATGTTATTTTTAGTTTAAATAACATTGTTTTTAAAAACATTTAAGATAAATCCTTAAGATATTTGACATTTTTACTAAAAGATTAAAAAAAATTAAGAGTGTTCAATTCGGCAGTGCCGAATCTTCGATACGCTTCACAATGTAAAAAATTATTGCAAAAAAATTGTTGAAAACAAATTTTTGAGAAAAAAAAAATTTTTCGCGAAAAAAAGTTTTGGTGGAAAGACCAACAATTTTGCGAAAAAAAATGTTTGGGGGTATAAAAATATGTTTGTTCTTGTTTAAATACCTTTCGGTATCCAATTCTGTCAACCTGCATCATTTTGTAGTTTAAGGTTATGTAGAATGTAACAACATTTTTGAGGTGTTCTTACATTTACTTTTATAACTTTTGAACCGCTAAACCGGTATCGCTCAAATGCAATACCAAACATCTCGAAGCAACAGCAAATAAATATGTTAAGCTACAGTCAAGTCTGTGTAATATTTTGGACGTTATCGTCATTGTAACAGACGGATATCGCTAGAATGTAAATAATTTATATATACTTTGTGGGGTCCAGAACGATATTTTGATACGTTACAAACGGAATAAAAAACTTATACATACCCTCTACCACTTATTGTTAGTGTATATAAAATAAAAATGTCTCCGATATAAGTTGTTTTGAGATAGAAAATTTTTTTTTTCTATACACATATTTCCAATAAGATTTTTCTTAAAAGAATTATAGAAAATTTACAACTACATAGTAGCAACAAGACTTACATAAAATCAAGGTAGATTTATACATGGTAATATCCAATAACCTCACTTTTCCTCCATAGTAAGTTTTTTGACAAATTTGGAAACAATAATATTTACGAATTTTCAAAACGAAATAAAAATACTTTGTTCGGCATAAATGACTTGAGTTTACACTTCACTTTTTATGCTTAAAAATATTTTAATTTTTTTTATTTTTTGCCGTGGAAAATAAAAGATTTACGTTTGAATTTCAATATTTTTTTTATAATTTAGTTGTTTTCTAAAATTTTAAAGTCTTAAAAAGCGTGTAAATTGGTTAATGTGTGAACTGAACATTTAAGTCGTTTTTGCCGACTAAAATGATTTTGAAAGAAAATTGTTTTCATTTACGTCACTAAAATATTACCTTATATAAATCTACCTTGCATAAAATTATACACGGAATAAATATGCTGGTTTGGTTATTTTAAGACATTTTATGAACTTCCACTGAAAAAAATTTTTGGTGAAAAAAAAATGTGCAAAATCAATGATAAAAGAATTAGCGAACATTTATTGCGGGGGGAAATGTGTCCCCCACTGACTCCGCCGAAAAAAACCTGCCCCGAAAAAAACGTCTCTGCATTTTTTTTTTAAAATTTTTTTTAACATGTTGGCAGCCGAGTTTAACACTCTCATTTCTTCGAATTACAATTGATCTTTTTCGAAATATTATTGATCTTTTTCGAATTAAAAATAATCTTTTTCGGATTACATTTAATCTTTTTTGAATTACATTTGAGCATTTTGAATTATAATTGATCTTTTTCGAATTACAATTCGTCTTTTTCAAATTGCAATTCATCTATGTCGAATAAGAATTAATCTATTTCGAATTACAATTGATATTTTTCAAATTACAATTATGATTATCGAGTTGCAAGTGGAATCTTAGAATTACGTATAGAATTTTCGAATTATAACACTGCGGAACACTAAAAAATAAACAAGAGTTACGACCATTATTTCTACATATTTCGGACATGCTGATTCGAATGGCGTACTCCGTTTTTCGATGTATGGTACAGTTTTCTTTCATTGAAGGGCATAACTCTTCAACTGTCCACAGAAGTTAAGTACTTAGGGGTTACCCTAGATAGTAAACTAATGTGGACAAAACATGTTGAACAAAAAGTTTCACGGGCACTTCGGATTTTCTGGCAGTGTCGGCGAGCTTTTGGAAAGACATGGGGTCTAAGACCTGCTAATGTACATTGGATGTACATAGCTGTAATTAGACCTATTGTGACGTATGCGGCGGTAGTTTGGTGGCCGAAAACGATGGTGAAGACTATTCGATCCAAGCTAAACGGACTACAAAGAGCGGCTGCCTTGGGAATTACTGGTGCCATGAGCACCACCTTGGACTTACCTTCCCTTGGACTTACCTTCCCTTGGACTTACATATTCAAGGAGAAGCCATGAAATCTTTGTGCAGGCTCCGCAAAAGCGGAACATGGCATGGGGAGTACAATGTGGGACATGGTCGTCTGTTTAATAGGCTATCGGAACTTTGTCCGATGTTTTCTATGCCTTTGGACAGTACAACCTCTTGCATCGAGTTTGGTAGGAAGTTTACAGTAATATTTCCGAGTAGGGAAGACTGGGGAAACCCAGCAGACCTACTGGAAAATTACACGGATACTTTCTACACGGATGGATCCAGTAACTTAAATGGCTCTGGGTCTGGCTGGTATTTGGACGATGCGACCAAATGCTATATTGCTATGGGAAAAATGGCTACAATATTTCAGACTGAAATATTTGCTATTTTGGACGTAGCGACCTGGATAATTAGGAACAGATGGAGTAATAGGAGAATCAGTATTTGCAGTGACAGCCAGGCTGCGCTCATTGCACTTGAATCTCCAGTCACTTCATCCAAAATTGTCCAGGAATGTAGACGCAGACTCAATGAGGTCTCATGTGGGAATAGCGTCAGTCTTCTGTGGCTTCCGGGTCATAGGGGAATACGGGGAAATGAGATTGCCGACTCTTTGGCAAATCTTGGCTCTGATACAATTCCTTACAATCCGGAACCTCAAATTGATTGGCTTGACATGGCTGATGAGTTGGATCAACTCTCATATGAAAGAAACTTTCATGGAAAGATGGTCAAATGAGTTGGCATGCAAGAATACCAAACGTTTTGTGATTAAGCCAGACAAGAAAGTGGCTAACTATCTACTCAGCCTCAGTAGAATAGACTGTCGCAGACTTACTGGCTTAATTACGGGACACAATGCCTGTGCTCGTCATATGACGAGATTAGGTGTCTTATCAGACCCATTATGCGTGGCTTGTCTTGAGGATGATGACACAACTGAACATTACGTCTGTTGTTGTCCAGCGTTCTCAAGGGCTAGACTGCGGATATTGGGTTCTGATATTCTGTCTATGGACACGGTCCATGGACTTCCCTTGTCAGATTTTCTCAAGTTTGTGAAAGCAACTGAGAAATTCTGAACAAGCACTTTTCTTTCTTTTTCTTCTCAACCTTTTATCACCCTTACTTAATCTTTCTTTTCAGGGTACGGTACAATGGACTATTATAAGTCTGAGCGCCATGGACTTGCCTAGAAAATTTACTTATTTTTAGGCTTGTACAACCCACCCTCAACTCAACTCAACAACTCAACAGTTTTCTTGCAAAATGTCGTTAAAGATTTGCTGATTTCAAGCCAGTTTTTTAACAAAAAAATTTGCAAAGTTAATGATTTATAAATTTTATGGCATGGAAAACAAAGATGTGACTTGTAGCAATATTTCTTATGCAAATTTGGTTTAAAGCTTTTCATCTTAAGCCCTTAAGCCCTTAAATTCGCGAATTTCTTCATTTTTTAAGGGTTTCGCGAAATTAACAGCCAAATTGGTCTTTGATAAAAAACTTGCTTTTAGTGAATCAAAAAGGCATCCCTAACAATACGAATAGTGGACAAAAAACAGCTATGTTATATGGACCATCATGATGAAAATCGCGAAAACCAGTTTTTTTGTGTATGGCAGGCAGCATCACTTTACGAGATGATTTAAGGCTCCATATTTTAGTATATAATGTGGGAACCTTAAACAACAAACTAACCAAAAATTTGGCCAAAAAAGTTTTCATTTGCAAAAGTTATCTTAACAAAAACTATTATTTCAGTGTTTGCCATACAATAATTATAGTTTTTGTTAAGATAACTTTTGCAAATGAAAACTTTTTTGGACAAATTTTGGGTCAGTTCATTGTTTAAGGTTCCCACATTATATACTAAAAGATGAAGTCTCAAATCATCTCCTAAAGTGATGCTGCCATATACAAAAAAACGGTTTTTCGCGATTTTCATCATGATGGTATTTATAACATAGATGTTTTTTGTCCACTATTCGTACTGTCATGGATACCTTTATGATCCACAAAATGCAAGTTTTTTTATCAGAGACCAATTTAGCGGTTAATTTCGCGAAAACTTAAAAAAATGAAGAAATCCGTGAATTTAAGGGCTTAAGATGAAGAGCTTTAAACCAAATTTATATTAGAAATATTGCTACAAGTTATATCTTTGTTTTCCATGCCATAAAATTTAAAAATCATTAGCTTTAGAATTTTTTTTTGTTAAAAAAGCAGCTGAATATCAGCCAATCTTTAATGACATTTTACAAGAAAACTGTACCATACATCGAAAAACGGGGTACGCCATTCGATTCAGCATGTCCGAAATATATAGAAATTATGGTCGACCCTCTTGTTTTCTAAAATGGTGGTTAGTTTTGTCACGCAGTGTAATTATAGTTTTTGTCAAGATAACTTTTGCAAATGAAAACTTTTTTGGACAAATTTTGGGTCAGTTCATTGTTTAAGGTTCCCACATTATATACTAAAAGATGAAGTCTCAAATCATCTCCTAAAGTGATGCTGCCATATTAGTGTTTGGGAATTCCCGGACTTTTCAATTTCCCGGGAAACGGGAAAAAAATAATTTATTTCCCGGGATTCCCGGGAATCCCGGGAAATTTTCATTATTAATGTAAATCATAAAAAACATTAAAATTTGATTATCTTTTTATTAAAAACTGTTTTATTAGAGATAAACAATTAATTAAAACATAAAAAATCAAAACATAAAAGTTAAAAATCCTGAAATACAATAAAACAAACCAAAAAAATATTGCAACTTTTTCCTTCACAAAAAATCGCAAAAAATAGCTAAAAATCGCAAAAAATATTAAAACTGCGTTATTCGAGAAAAAACTAATATAGTTGGCAGTACTTTTAATATTTATTCTGGAAATGTTAATTCTAGGTTCAAAATTTTTATATTTTTTTGACAGTCTTAGCAAAATTATCATTAACCGACGTATATTTTTTGACTTTTAAGTTTTTTCATGATATTAACATACTTTTTACACTTGGTCAGTTTTCCTATGAATATATATTTGCACTGTTCTTCCAAATAGAAAAAATACAAAAAATATCAATTTAATTATACCTGTGTGTAAAAAAAAATGGTAAAAATTAAAGTAAAATAAACGTTTTTATGTAAAAAGGTAAAATAAACGTTTTTATGTAAAAAGGTTTATTTTACAAAATTCCCGGATTTCCCGGGAAAAATTAAAAAAATTCCCGGGAATTCCCGGCAGTGTTTTCCCGGGAATTCCCGGGAAATCCGACCCGGGAATTCCCGGACCCCAAACACTATGCCATATACAAAAAAACGGTTTTTTGCGATTTTCATCATGATGGTCCATATAACATAGATGTTTTTTGTCCACTATTCGTAGTGTCATGGACGCCTTTATGATCCACAAAATGCAAGTTTTTTATCAGAGACCAATTTAGCGGTTAATTTCGCGAAAACTTATAAATGAAGAAATCCGCGAATTTAAGGGCTTAAGATGAAAAGCTTTAAACCAAATTTATATTAGAAATATTGCTACAAGTTATATCTTTGTTTTCCATGCCATAAAATTTAAAAATCATTAGCTTTGGAATTTTTTTTGTTAAAAAAGCAGCTGAATATCAGCCAATCTTTAATGACATTTTACAAGAAAACTGTAGCATACATCGAAAAACGGAGTACGCCATTCGATTCAGCATGTCCGAAATATATTGAAATGATGGTCGTACCTCTTGTTTTCTAAAATTGTGGTTAGTTTTGTCACGCAGTGTAATTGATATAATTGATATATTTTTTTTTTTTTAAATTTAAGACTTTATTAAACTTAAAAAAAAATAAATAGATAAATTTTGAGTACATTTTTAATTGACACAATTGAAAATTTACTCAAATTTTTTTTCAAACCTTTAATAAATTTTTATTAAAAATTTACTCAATACTATTAAATCGTTTACTGGTGCAAAATTGAGTAATTTTTTACTCTATAGTATTAAAAATTTACTCAAATATATTTTTTATTTTTTTCTGTGTGGTCATAACTTTGGAACGGTAAGACCTATGGGCTTCTTCTAGGGCATTTTGGAAAGGTAAGAGGTAGGGCTATCTTTCAAGGGAAAAAACATAAGTTACCTGCCATCTGGCTGAGCAAATTGAGGTTATGTGCAAATACTTATGTCTTTTTTCAATTTTTTTTTTTAAAAGCTCCGTAAAAACAAAAAAAATGTGCCCTTGGTTCAGAAGTTATCAATTTTACCCTACTACCCTCCGACCATTAATCCGAAAATCTTCAAACCGCTGCCATTTCGCAAACTTGCATTTTCGGGGATGGTATGTAATGGACATATTTTCATGAAATGAGCCAAGGAATACGCTGGTAAAATTCGGCGGGTCGTGACTGAATCACCCTATATAAAATCAAGTCCTGTAGTAACTTAAGTCTTTGGTAGTAACTTAAGAATACGTTACAGCATGCGCGGGTACAAGGGGGGGGGAAAAAGGGGAAATTTCCCCCCCCCCCAGACCAAATTTCGAAAAGAAAAAAAAAGGAAAAAAAAGAAAAAAAAGGAAAGGAAAGAAAAGAAAAAAAAAAAAGAAGAAAAAAGAAAGAAGGAAATTTTCTAAAAAATCTTGAATTTTTCTAGAAGAAAATCTAAAAAAATTTAATAGGAAAAATTTTTTTAAGGGAAAAGTGAATTAATCTGAACATTTTCTGTGAAAAATATCTGTCAATCTTATTATGAATTTTGGCATAAACTAATTAATTAGAATATGCTTTTTTTGTATAGAAAAATCTTACAGGATCTTAATTTGGTTTATATAAAAAATTTTTGTCTTCTAAATAGCAATGTTGATAGTCGAACTTACATATGTAAAAGTATTTTAATTTTTTTTTTCTAAAGAAAAAACTTTTTCTAAAGAAAAAATTCTCAGAATCTGAGACCTTTTTATGTGAAAAAGGTTAAAATTTATTTATAGGAAAACGGTCGCAGAAGAATTTTTCTTTGGAAAAAAAGTCTCAGAATTTCTAAATTTGAGACTTATTTTAAGGAAAAAGGTCTCAGAATCTGAGTTTTTTTTGAAAAGAAAAAGGTCTTAAAGTCTGAGACTTTTTACTGTTGAAAAATAGTTTTAGGATTTGAAACTTACTGAATTGGTAGAAGGTCGCAGAATCTGAGACTTTTTCAACAGGAAAATGTCTTAGAATCTAAGACTTTATTATAGGAATAAGGTCTCCGAGTCTCAGAAAAATGTCTCTGAATCTCAAATTTTTTCTATTGGAAACAGGTCTCAGAATCTAGGATCTTTCTATAGGAAAAATTCTTAAATTCATAAATTCTGCGACGTTTTCTATAGAAAAAACATTTCCGAATATGGGACTTTTTCTTTAGGAAAGGGTCACAGAATCATCGACTTTTTCTATAGAAAAAGTGTCATAGAATCGGAAAAGATTTCAGAATCAGAAAAAGGTCTCAGAATCTGTCACTTCTTCTTTAAAGAAAAAGTGCCAGAATTTAAACTTTTTCTGTATCAGAAAAACCTCTCAGAGTCTGAGACTTTTTCTTTAGGAAAAAGGTCTGAGAATCTGAGCTTTTTTCTTTAGGAATAAGAACTCAGAATTTGAAACTTTTTCTTTAGGAAAGGTTCTTAGAATCTGAGACTTTTTTTATTGAAAAAAGGTCAAGAAACTAAGACTTTTTCTATAGAAAAAAAGTTGCAGAATCTAAAATTTTTTTTAGTATGAAACAAATCTAATAATCAGAGACCTCGCTATAGGAAAAATGTCTCAATAACGCTTTAAAATATGAGACTTTTTCTATAGTAAAATGTCTCAGAATCTGAGAATTTTTCTGTGGAAAAACATTCTTAGAATCTGAAAATTTTTCTATACGAAAAAAATAAAAAATTTCAGACACGAAAAATGTCTCAAAATCTGATATGTTCTATGCAGGAGGAATTTTTTCTATTAAAAAAATTCTCAGATTTAGACTCTTCTTATGTATACGAAAAATATACAAATTTCTTTTAAATTTCTTTTAAAAATCTGAAAATTTTTCTATACGAAAATAGTCTTAGATTATGAGACATTTTTCGTTAAGAAAAGTCTTATATTCTGAGACATTTTCCCTATAAAAAATATTTTTTCACGAAAAATGTATCAACATCTGATGTTTTCTATGTAGGAAGAATTTCTTCTATTAAAAAATTCTTTCCTGATGTAAACGAAAAATATACAATTTTCTTTTAAAACAAATTAAAATAAAATTTACCTACCCGGTGAAAAATGAGCATATATGGATACAAATATGTGAATATATGGATGCAAATATGTGGATATATGAGCAAATATGGTCATATATGAAATTGTATGCAGTCATATATGATCATATTTGCAACATATATGTTCATATACGTAAAATGAGGGCATATGCCCATATATGACATACGTGGAGATATATGGAGCATATATGTGATATATGTTCATATGCCCTCATTTTACGTATATGGACATATATGTTGCAAATATGATCATATATCCCTTCATACAGTGTCATATATATCCATATATGCTCCATATATGGACATACATGACGCTGTATGAACGCATATATGATCATATTTGTATCATTTTTCACCGGGTAAACGAAATATGGTCATGAAAAACAAACCTCCTTCGGCAAAAACTAATAAATTTGATGATTTTATAGCTTTCCCTTCACTTTTTTTGTAAAAAAAAACGTATCCTTTTTTTGCTCGTCAACAAAGGTTAATTTATGATTTTTTTTTCGAAGTAAAAAAAAATGTTCCCCCCCACACCAAAAAGCTGTACCCGCCACTGGTTACAGGGAAGACTCAAAAATAGCTAAATCAACGGTTTTATAAAATTCAAACTCGAATATCTTTATAACGGTGCGTGATAGAAAGATTTGGAAGGCAGACTTGGAATCAGGAGATCAAATTCTATCTAATCTAAGTAAATTCATGAGTGAGCGAATTTCTCTGAAATTGTTCAACAGTGTTATTTTGAAATTGTAAATTCAAGGATTGTTGAATATATATTGAATTTCCAGACTTATGAGTTTGTGAAGTGATTGTGTTCATTGTGTTACTCCCATCACAAGCCTCCTGAAAATTAACCTTTAAATGTTCAAAAAAGAAAATAAATTTTTTTTTTTACATATTTTCCTATCTAACGATTTAAAGGTTTATTTTAGGAGGTTATTGGCCTGTTAATATTTTTGTTACATTCAGAGAAAACTTTCATAGTTGTTTTTCCCAAAAAAAAAAAAAAATGTTAAAAATATTTACAATTTTAGTTGTTATTTAATTAAAACAAATTTAACTTTTGGCTGTTATATTTATTTGTTTAAAATCAACAAAACAGCATAAGTTTGTTAACAAATACATATTTTATTAACAATAAAAATTCTTATGTTCGCAACATATTTTTTTTTTGTTAAAATGATTGAAGCCTTATTTAAACAAGACTTGTGGTTTCACTACTAGAAGTTTTTTTTGCATAAATAGTGGGATCTGAGCAAGTTTGGGTTATCAGTTATCATCAGTGTATCTTAGAATACACTAAACTTTTTGTGAAACAGCTAATAAAAAAATAAAAAAAAAAAAAAATAAAATGAAATTTGTAATATTTCTAACTTTGGCCACTTTGTTGGCTTTAGCTGTAGCACAAACTTCACCTGGAACTGGAACAGCACCTGCACCTGCACCAGAACCTGGAACTGGTACTGCTCCACCTGCTACTGACGCTCCACCTGCTACAGGAGGTCCTGCTACTGACGCTCCACCTGCCACAGGAGGTCCTGCTACTGATGCTCCACCTGTTGACGATGGTCCAACAACTGTCGCTCCCCCAGCTACAGGAGGTCCTGCAACTGATGCTCCACCAGCCACAGATGGTCCTGCAACTGTCGCTCCCCCAGCTACAGAAGGTCCTACAACTGTCGCTCCACCAGCTCCTGTTACAACAACAAAGAAGCCAGTAGTCACTACTAAGAAAGCAACCACTAAAAAAACTACCAAAAAAACTACCAAAAAAACTACCAAAAAAACTACCAAAAAAACTACTAAAAAAACTACTAAGAAACCAACCAAGAAAACAACCAAGAAAACTACCAAGAAAACAACCAAGAAACCAAACAAAAAAACAACCAAGAAACCAAACAAAAAAACAAACAAGAAACCAATCAAAAAAACAACCAAGAAACCAAACAAAAAAACAACCAAGAAATCAAACAAGCAAGGTTAATTTTTTTCTTCTAGAATGCCATAAGTTTAATTATTAGAATTTAAAATATCAATTGTATCAAGGAGGCTATTTACCATTAAAAATTTTATTTCAATATTTAAAAAAAAAATATTTTTGGCTTTATTAGGGATGGTTGAAAACATTGTGGATGTACAATGTACATCCACAAAGTTTTCAACATTGTACAATGTACATATTAGTGCCATCGATGTCAAATGTCATTGGTGTCGTCTTAAAATGGATATTTTAAAATCCTTCTATAGTATGTGAAGTCTGAAATAATGGACTAGTACACACTAGGGTGGCTCGTTTTTGGGCTTTTCTCTCTGATCAAATTCTAATACCCGTCAAAAGTGTCGGTCCCCTAAGGGAAACTCACATGCAAAATATCACTCCGATCGGAGTTTATCTTCTGTCTCCACTTTGAGCCTCAAAATTGGGGTTTTTGCAAAAAAGGACTTTTCTTAACAAAAAAAAAATTAAGTTTTGTTATTAAAATTATTAAAAAATTATTTTTGTATAATATTTGATCGTAAATACTTAAATATGAAATCTAAAGATTTTACGATATCATTAACCCGTTCAAACTTGATACCAAAAAATGGCATGATTTTGGGGGCGTTCTCAAAACACATTTTTTCAAAATTTGAAAATGTTAATAAAAAAAATTTAAAATATATAATTTTTTCTTTCTGTATTCATTAAGAACACCTTGGAGAAGAAAAATGTGAAATATGACGGATATCCGTCGGACCACTTTTCGGGAATCGCGGGGGGAAGTTAGCGGATTTCAAGGAAATGTTGGTTTTATCAATAATTTGGATTAATAAAATCTTACAAATTTAATTTTTGGGTACATTAACAGTTTTTTGGTGTCGTAGCATTCTTTTAAATAACTTCCAATCTGTCATGAAATCTTACCGATCTAGGACGTCTTTAACCCACATTGGCTGGGGGTCAAAAATGACCCCCGCAGAAAATTTGAAGTTTAGAGCTTAAATTTTGTGCTATAAACATGTATAAAACGGATTTTGTGTTTTCCAACCTAACTATTATTTCGTATTAATATTTTATCTTTAAAAAAATCGTTAACCCTCCTTGGCAGGGGGTCAAAAATTACCCATTTAGTAAAAAATATATATTTTGTTGATATCAAAAAATGCAAGCACTGTGCCTAAAAGTTTTTGACCCCAGGCCAATGTGGGTTAAAGTTATCTTAAATTGGTAGGATTTTTGGGCTGATTTAAAGTTATCTAATAGATTGCCACAAACTAATTTTCTATAAAAATAATAGTTAGGTAAGAAAACACAAAAGTCGTTTTATACTTGTTTATAGCACAAAATTTAAGCTCTAAACTTCAAATTTTCTGCGGGGGTCATTTTTGACCCCCAGCCAATGTGGGTTAAAGACGTCCTAGATCGGTAAGATTTCATGGCAGATTTGAAGTTATTTAATAGAATGCCACGACACCAAAAACCTGTTAATTTGCCCAAAAATTAAATTTATAAGATTTTATTAATCCAAATTATTAATAAAACCAACATTTCCTTGAAATCCGCTAACTTCCCACCGCGATTCCCGAAAAGTGGCCCGACGGATATCCGCCATATTTCACATTTTTCTTCTCCAAGGTGTTCTTAATGAATTCAGTAAGAAAAACTTATATATTTAAAATTTTTTTTTAATAAAATTTTCAAATTTTGAAAAAAGGTGTTTTGAGAATGCCCCCAAAATCATGGCATTTTTTGGTATCAAGTTTGAACGGGTTAATGATATCGTAAAATCTTTAAATTTCATATTTAAGTATTTACGATCAAATATTATACAAAAATAATTTTTTAATTATTTTAATAAAAAAACTTAAATTTTTTATTTTTTTTTTTTTTTAAAAAGTCCTTTTTTTCAAAAACCCCAATTTTGAGGCTCAAAGTGAAGACAGAAGATAAACTCCGATCGGAGTGATATTTTGCATGACAGTTACCCTTAGGGGACCGACACTTTTGGCAGGTATTAGAATTTGATCAGAGAGAAAAGCCCAAAAACGAGCCACCCTAGTACACACTAAACAAAACTTGTCAAATTACTAGAAAAAGTCTCGTAATCCCATTTTACCAATATTTGTTAGTTTATCTTGTTTTAAACAACAAATTTTTAATCGAAATTTACATTTTTGTTTGTAATTTTACATTTTATTTTGGTAATTTTACAAATTTTCAAAATTTTTTTACAAAAAAAAAAATGTACGAATTTACGAGATTTCCGTGTAAGTTTTATTGCGCTAAAAAAGTTGTAAATTTACAATTTTATTGGTAAAACTCTTGTAAAATTACGAAAAAACTCGCAATTTTTTATAGGAATTCTCGTAAAATAGGAGGTAGCAAAAAATCTAGTAAAAACACGAAACCTCCTTGTAAGTTTTATCGCGTTAAAAAATTTGTAAATTTACAATTTTATTGGTAAAATCTTGTACAATATCCAGCAAAATTTTCGGTTGCAAAGAACCGATTGTGGAACAACTTATACTTCCCTAGAAACTGTTCTAATTCTTGTGCAACACCGATTCTTTTTACAAAGGCATTGTCCCAAAAGCAACAGGTGTTTGTAAGCAAAATTGGAACACATTTTTGTTCTTCGGAACCGGTTCTAGAAGTAAAATTTAGAACAGAAATGAGAATTAAAGAAATATTTTGAATTGCATTAATTTATTAAAAAAAGATAAAGATAATCCTATATGACATCGTATATTAATTTTTTGTAACACACATACATCCTTTTTCGCCTCCAAAATTGCATTTTGGGCCTTGCAATAAAGATACATCAGAACATGAATTTTCTGCAAACAAAAATGAAAAACATTATTTTATTAGTATTTGTCCCGACCCAGACAATCAAAATTTAATTTACTTACCTTCGTATCAACAATTTTCGCGATTATATCCTGATATTTTCATAGAATTTCGTGTTTTTTCTTGGTGAACACAAAAAAAAAAAAAAAATGATATTTATTTTTTAATTTTTTTGACACATAATTTTTTTTAATTCCTGAGAACCAAAATGTTATGAAATTTAGATTGCATAGAACAAGCTTCACAATAATATTCACTTAACTTGTTCTGAATAATTAAAGTGTAATAGTGTTTGCTTACTGAAGAACCTGTTCTAGAACAAGTGTTATCGGAATTTTCCTGGGTAAAAAGGAATTGTTGTCTAATAGTAGGTAGCAAAAAAAAAAAGTTACAACCTTTTCTTGTCGTCTTACAAGGTTTTTTTTTTGAGTGTATGAGTCAGGGACGTTTAAGCTGGTACAATTGTACTTTTTTTGGTACATTATTACCTTCAAAGGTTAAAATGGTGACCAAATCGTGTAATGGCATTTCACTCCTCTTTATTTTGAACTTTAAAAATCGTTAACACTAAAATCCTAGATGATCCTGTTTTCGAGTTATTGCTAAATAATTACACTGTTCGACAACAAAAACCTCCCAGTGAAATATTCAACCGAATCTTATACATTTCGCTCTCCTGGATCCAAATCTGCCATCCAATGTTTTGTAGCACGTACCGTTTTTGAGATATTCGCTATTAAAAAAGTCAAACAACATATAATTTTGTACTTTTGGTGGTCTACTGTTAGAGATTCTTCCAAAAATAGGACTTTATTTCAAATAAAAAGGACCTCCTGATTCCAAAACTGCGATATAAAATTGTCTAGCACACTTAGAAAATTATTGCAGTTACTACATGCTGAGGCAGAGATGCTGGCAATAAAGGAAGTGGCTGACTGGTTGAGCTGCAATGTCTTGTCTACAACCGCAGTCAACATCTATACTGACAGTCAAGCCGCGGTCAAGTCCCTGGATTCAATGTTTCTGAAAACAAGATCTGCCCTTAACTGCCGCACGTCTTTAAATGAGATGGCCAAGCAGTTTAACATACGACTCATATGGGTCCCAGGGCACAGAGACATTCCAGGGAATTGCAAAGCCGATGAGCTTGCAAGACTAGGAACTACCTTACAGGTTCCAACAGAATTGGAATGTGTTGGTATGCCTCTAGAAACTTGCAAGCAAAACCTACGGCTTTGTTCAGCGACGGAGACTAATCAAAGATGGGCAAATGGATGGACGTGTGAGACAACACGACTGATTTGGCCTTCTCTTAATCAGGGGCGCACAAGTGAGCTGATATCGCTTCCAAGAGGAGAGATTTCGACGGTGGTTTCTATAATTACCGGACACTGTCTTATAGGGAAGCACGCAGAGCGGTTAAATGTGCCGTCGAATGACTTTTGCCGAAGTTGCATGGATGAAGAGGAGTTGGAAACTATCGAACACTTTATTTGCCATTGCCCGGCACTTTCTGGTCAGCGACTTGCTTCACTGGGATCTAGGGAGCTGTACGATCTTTCTGATTTGTCGGATGTCAAAATTCAACATCTAAGGAGTTTCATAAGAAGCTCAAACTGGTTTAACGACAGGGACTAGTAGGGAAACCTATTACGATCCCGTGGTATCACAATGGACCACAGAGTCTACGTGTGTTGACGTAAAACGTCAGCAGCCACTTACAACCTAACCTAACCTAACCTAACCTAACCTACTACATGCTGGTCATTTGTGTAGTAAGTAGTAGTTGTTGTTTTCAACTACAACTTCAGTTGTTTTTGGGTGAAAAATCTCAAACAACTGTTTTTTGAAGTTGTTTTAAAAAATAAATACAAAAAATTACTGCATTGTAGTAACAGTTGTTTTATGTAGTTGTTTTTAGTCTATAAAAAAACTTGTTGGACGATTTGGAAGTGTCAGATGCAGCAGAAATTATTTCCAAATAATTTTAACCGTTTTTTAAGTTTAGAAGGAAATTCAGATAATTTGAGTTACAGCAAAAATAACTGTAATTTGAAGTAGTTTTTACCGTTTTTTGTAGTTGTTAATTGATAGTTAAAAACAACAACAATTTGTGGTTGATTTTACCGTAAAATGTAGTGGACGCCAAAACAACAGCAAATGTAGTAGTTTTAACTGTCTTTTGTAGTGGAATCTACCGTCATAATTTTTTGAGTGCAAGCTTTGTTTTTGAGATATTCGCATTTGAAATTTTTTCCACGCGAAAATCTCGATCGCGAATATCTCAAAAACGGAACATGCTAGTAAAATTTTGGATTTCTGTTTTGAACTCAGGAGATCCAAATTATATGAAATCAAGTCCTATTTGTTGGAAGCAACTAACAGTGGAAACCCAAAAGTGCGATATTATTGCATTTTTGAGCTTTTAACAGCGAATATCTCAAAAACGGTACGTGCTAGAAAAAATTGGTTGACAGATTTGGATTCAGGAGAGGAAAAAGTATAAGAATCAGTTGAATATTTTACTAAGAGGTTTGTGTTGTCGAACAGTATAGTTATTTAGCAAAAACTCGAAAACAGGATCATCTAGGATTTCCGTGTTAACGATTTTTAAAGTTCAAAATAACACAACCTAAAGTTGCTTGAAGAGGGATGTGCCATTAGACTGGAATTTTTTTGTCATCTTTCGATTTTTCCCAAGTGTCCGGGAAAATTTTTATTGTCCTAGGTCTAAAACTTATGTGGTACAAATTTGAGGTCAATCGGATTAAATTGACCCGTGGCGCCCGGCGGTCAAAGTTTTAGATTTTTAAAAAATGTTTAAAAATAAAATTAAAAAAAATTTATCTTTCGACACATCATATTTGTTAATTTCGATGCGCTGAGTACGAAAATAAAAAAAAAAAAATTAAAATCGCTCGATCGGTTTTCGAGATATCGCCATTTCAAATTTGTGAAAAATGGCGGTTTTTTCCTACACTCAAGAAATTTTTTTAAAAAAGTCTCAATTTCATTCCGCCGACCCTTTGTAGAGCTTGAGACAGTCTTTCATTTAAAACTAATTTGAGTCAAATCCGATCACGGCTTAACCGTGGCGCTCATTGATCAAAGTTTTGGCATTTTATAAACTTTTTACCACAAACCCTAAATTTGATCGAAGGGTGTCACGGGTTAAAATGATCGGATTTGGCTCCAATTAAGCTTAAATGAAAGATTGCATAAAGCTCTATAAAAGGGTTAAAATAAAGAAATTTTTAGATACATATTTAAAAAAAAAAAAAAAATCTTAAACGTAGGAAAAAACCCCCCATTTTGCAATTTTTTGACAAATTTTAAATGGCGATATCTCGGAAACCGTTCGACCGATTTTATAAATGTTTTGATATTCGATTTTATAAATGTTTTGATATTCAGCATGCTAAAATTAATAAAAAGAATGTATCGCAAGACATATATTTTTTTTTTTCATTTTCAAAAACCCAAAATATTGGTGGAAATTTTCCAAAAGTCCACAACTTTGATCGAAGGGCGCCACGGGTTAAAATGATCGAATTGGCTGAAATTAGTTTTAAATGATAGATTGTCTCAAGCTCTACAAAAGGGTCGGTGGAATGAAATTTTGAGACTTTTTTTAAAAAATTTCTTGAACGTAGGAAAAAACCGCTATTTTTGGCAAATTTCAAATAGCGATATCTCGAAAATTGTTCGACCGATTTTAATTTTTTTTGATATTCGTGCTCAGCACATCAAAATTAACAAAAATGATGTGTCGAAAGATATATTTATTTTTTATTTATTTTTTTTTTAATTTTTCAAAAATCCAAAATTTTGACCCCAGGGCGCCACGGGTTAATTTAATCCGATTGGCTTTAAATTGGTACCACTTGAGACTTAGGCCTACTAGAAAAAAACAAGTAAAAAAGTTAAATTCGGCCTTGCCGAATGTAGTGATACCCTCCACAATTTCAAAAAGATTATTGCAAAAACTTTATTTAAAAGGAAATTAATTTTGAAAAAAAAAATTTTTTTTAAAAAATTTCCGCAATAAAAAAATTTGGTAGAAAAAAAATCCGCGATTTTTTTCTTTTTTTGTCAAAAAATATGTTTGTTATTGTTTAAATACCATTTAGAGTTCAATTATGTTCACATAAGTCAATCAGCAGCCGAATTAAAGCATTTTGTATTTTTAGGTTATGTTGAATGTACTAAAATTTTTGAGGTGTCCTTACATTTTCGTTCATAACTTTTGAACCGCTAAACCGATATCGCTCAAATGCAATACCAAACTTCTCGGGAGAACTTCCAATAAATATGTAAAGTTTCAGTCATCTCCGTGTAATATTTTGGCCGTGATCACCATTTCCACAGAGAGACGGACAGACGGACATCGCTAGAATGTCTTAAAATCGATCGGGCATCATGAATATATATACTTTATGGTGTCCCAGACCGATATCACTGTGCAACAAGAAAAATGAGCCTCAATGGCTTCAACGCCATATGAAAGTAGACCATCAAATGGATAAAATCCATAGCCCACTGAAGTTTTCATTTTTTTTATCAAAGGCGTTTGGAAAATGTAAAAAATATAATATAATAAAAACACATATGAGCTTCAAAATATGATATGATGTCTTCAGTGAAATTTTATGGCAGTTCTTGGAACATTTTAACCCTCTAACTGCCATTTTAAGGGGTCATTTTAGTCCTTTTTCAAAAACTGAACACAGAAGTCTAATAAAACGTTCATTTAGAGGGTTAAAATGTTCTCCAAATATTTTCCTAATAAAATTTCACTAGGGGTTGTCAAATGGTCAAACTTTGTGCGACATGCGCAAAATGCTTAAAAAGGGTCAAGTATTAACAATAAATGTGTGTTACTTTTTTTATCAAAGCAGTGTTAACAAATATCGACAAAAAACAGTGCAAATATAATTTTGAGCTTAAAATGATGTGTTGATGTGTTTTATAAAATTTTATGATTATTCTTTTCTTTGACCAAACTAACCCTCTAGCTCCCGTTTTAAGGGGTAATTTTTGTCCTTTTTTAAAATAAATACAAAAAAGTCTTTAAAAAAGACAGTTAGAGGGATAAAATGTTTTACAAATATTTTCTACATCAAATTTTACTGGGGCAAATTTGCAAAACCCTTTGGTGATTTTATCCATTTGATGGTCTACTTTCATATGGCGTTGAAGGCATTGAGGCTCAAAGCGATGACCCAAAATTTGTTGCACAGTGTATTTCGATGAGTTACAAACGGAATGACAAACTTATATATACCCTCTATCACTAGAGTGGAGGGAATAGAAATGCCCGGACTTTGAAAATCAGAGAAGAAAAAATTTTGCTATACAGAAAAATGCCAGTCTGATGTAACAGTGAACCCCCAAATTTTGGTTTTTTGACTTTGTAACAATGGTACATGCTAGAAAAATTTGGATGGCGTATTTGGAATCGGGCGAGCAAAATCTATAAGAATCTGGTGGATAATACATTTGGAGGTTTTTGTTGTCGAACAGTGTAATTATTTAGCAATAACTCAAAAACAGCTAGGATTTTCGTTTTAACGATTTTTAAAGCTCTAAATAAAGAGGAATGAAATGTCATTACCTAATTTTGTCACAATTTTTGCGCACCCTAAATTTTTTTGAAGAGGGGTTGTGACCAGCCTAAAAACATTATATTCTTAAAAAATAATTTTGGTGAAAAAAAAAATTAAGAAAAAAAAATTATTATAATTATGTTACGTTTTATTCACCAGCTGGTAAAAAACATTTTGTTCAATATATCCAAGTTAAACATCTAAGTATATGAAAACAGTAATTCTTATTTTCGTATTTTTTTTTGTCGTCCGGATAATATACGTTTGCAATTAGAGACTAACCCCCAGTTTCTGTAAAACGAACGCCATTCGTCTGCGACGAATTTGCATGTATTTTGTTTTTGTTACAATAACAAAATCACACAAATTCGTCACGAACGAATGGCGTTCGTATTACAGAAACTGGGGGTAAATGTAAAAAAACTGCATTTACAGTTTTTCGTTTCTGTTTTCTTTTAAAAGGACTTCAAAGTTTTGGAGGATTTTAATATTTATACATGTCCTAGAATGCCACTTGAGATATCAAATGAAAGGGGAGGATCTCTCTTAATTTTCCTATTTTATTATTTTTACATATCAGGAAAAAGGAGGTTAGTTACAAACTTTCAAAACTTTATCCTTTAATATTATTCAAAATTTTTAAAAAAATATTTTGATAAAGTTTTTAAAGGACTTTATTCACATCCTTTTATTCTAATATGGCAAAATAAAAAAAGTAAAACTTAGGGGATATCCTCCTCTTTTATTTGGCATCACCAAAGGCATCCTTGGACAAGTAAAAATATTTCAGAAATATTTTACAAAATGTATCCTTTAAAACTTTGAAGTCATTTTAAAAGGAAACAGCATCACGAAATAAAAAACTGTAAATGCAGTTTAACTCAATTTGATCTCTACTTTCAGGCGTATATACCGGATTATGTTTAATATTGGCTGTCGGACGGTGTAGTCAAACTGAGGTGGTGTCCTACGTCAGTTTTAAAATTAGAAACCAGCTTAAAAACATTATCATGTTAAAAAGTTAATTTTTGTAGAAAAGTGTTATGATACTAAATAAATAATCACTTGCCAATATTAGCTTTAATACAAAAAACATAAATTACAATTGTTTTGCCAAAAAAACGTAAATTATATTTTGTTGGAACGATTTTACTAGCTTTTTTTTATTGATTCAAATGTTTTAATTCACACATACACATATTTTTAAAACTATCACAGTTAAGAAAAATTTTGAATATTAAATTTAAATATATTTGAAATATTTACATAACTTATTAATAAAATTTATGGATAAAAAAAAATAAACGATAACTGTGCTTCGCACAGAAACAATAACTAAAATATTTATACACTAAAACGAATAATTAATTCGAAAGTGTTTTTAACTTTACTTCGATTTGGGATAAAAACAAAAGTCACTTAAGAACTAAACCCTGACAAGTCCATGGTTTCAATTTAAATGATAAATGCAAATATCCAATCCAGAAATTTTGCTACATCTGTATAAATAACATATTGATTTATACTACAACTATGCATTGATCTTGATGTAGTTGGTGTTTCAGACTCTTTGGCTGGATCTTGCATGGGTAGTGAACCCGATACGGTACCTCTCAACATCCAACGATTATTTTTGAATATCATTAAGCCGGCTCCAGAATCTCCTGTACATGGTCCCTGATGTAGGTGGCGCTGAAAACTCAAAGGTTTTCCTCCAAATCCACTTTTTGTTGCTGTCGTTGCTGTTTGATGTTGCTGCAACATAATACCAGCACAAAATGTACGATTTGATGAAAGACTACTATATTTGGGATTTGCTTGAAAGCAGACATCATTTGAGACAATAGGAGTGCTAACAATTTTTGGTACCGTACTGGTAGTTGAGGTATGTTGGGAGGTATTAAAGCCTCCGAGACCCCATCCAACAACAATGCCATGTTCTCCTTCGATATATTGTTTCTTTGTAGAACCAGACCACACGCAAGAGGGACGTATAAAGGTATTAAATCTGGAAATATAATAAAAATTTTATTAAGACCATTTCTTCTATACAGTTATAATTATAGGCCCGTACCAAAGAAAAATAAAAAGTGTATTTTAACAAAAGTTTTATTTTAAATATTAAGTTTTCTATACAATTTTTGAAAATCGATTTTAAAAACAAAAACAATTTGTATGTAAATAAAATTAAAAGTCGATTTTAAATTTATTTTATTTTTCTATAGTAAGGCTGATAATGTGCACAAAAAATATATGTGGGTAAAATCAAAAAATGTCAGTGAATTTGGTAAATGAGTGTATTACTTAAGTTCAAAAATTTTCTTTTACATTTTGGAGAGTATAAGAGATTCGGCACCGATGAATGTAACACTTTAACATGTTTTTTTGTACATTTGTTAAACAAATGGAACATTTTTAAGTCAGTAGTTTAGACTGCATGAAAAAGTAGTTTTGGTGAAAAAAATTAAAATATTTTTTTTTTATATTTTGAGGATGTTTATTCTGGCTCAAGGTCATTATTTTCTTTACTAATTAAAACCATGATATTCTCATAGCATAATTTTCAAGAAAATTATTTTTTTTGTTTTAAATTTATTTATGTTGGTCATTTTTGCAAGACTTAATCGACACGTGTTTCGAAATTTTTCAGATTCCATTGTCAAGATTATTTAGAAAACAAGAAACGACTTATAAATATTTTTGTGGGTTATTGACAATCGTTGCCTTACTAGTATAGTAAAATTTCTTCGCCTTTCTAATTCCCATTGTGGATAGAGGCGAATATGTATTAATATTTTAGTTTGTGCACAAACGATTTGTCATTAGACTCGTTTGCTACTTTGTTACTATTTTTGCTCACAAAGTATATTGACCAGTGATCGGTTCTAAGACATTCTAGCAATATCCGTCTGTCTGTCCGTCTGTGGAAATGGTGATCACGGCCAAAGTAATAAACATATATGACTGAGACTTAGCAAATTTACTTGTTGTTGTCCTATGTAGTTTGGTATTGCATTTGAGCAAAATCGGTTCAGCGGTTCAAAAGTTATAAACTAAAATGTACACAGAAAAAAACGAATTGTTATATTGACCCCCATATTTGTGAACACAATTAACTTTTTCACTGAAAGTGCTCCTATACGGAAATTTGTGATATCAACTAACGTTTGTAAATATTAATTGTTGAAAAAAATGTAAAAAAAAATTGATAAACGAGTTTGTAATAGTTCTCTAAAATTATTATTTGTATTAACAAACGTACAAAATCTTAAATTTTTTTTCAACAAAGAAATTCAACAAACACAAACACAATTAGTTGATCTAACAAACGTAAAAAATTTTATTTTTTTTTCAACAAAGAAATTCAACAAACACAAAAACTATTTGTTGACATGATAAAATAATTTTGAAATAAAATTACTTGACTGAGTTTGTTAAAATCAAACTTGAAGTTTTGTATTATAGACTAACAGGCGGCCGTTTTTATTAAATATTTGGTTGATATCATATTTGGTTGATTTACAATTACTGCATGTTGATTTAAATTTGACGATTTTATTTTCTGTGTAAGAACACCTCGAAAATTTTGGTATATTCTACATAACCTAAAAATACAAAATGCTTTTAATTGGCTGCTGGTAGGCATATCTGAACAGAATTGGACACAGAATGGAATTTTTACAAGTACAAACCAATTTTTTTACAAAAAAAAAAAAAAAATTCGCGGAACTTTTTTTTCACCAACTTTTTTTTTCCGTGGAGTTTTTTTTTCGACCGATTAAGTAATTCGTTTAATCGATCAGACAAAACCAAACTCTTCTTCAATTAATTAAAATATGACAATTTTCGAATAACGAATAAATCGATTAATTTATTTCAATTAATCGAACAATTATTTTTTTATACCTTCCAACTACAGTATTGAAATATCGGTCTAGGACCCGATAAAGTATATCGTCGATTCGACTAGTCATTTTAAAAAATCTGACCGAGGGTCTTCTAATTTTCATTCTTTTTTTAAAAATTTCAAAAAATAGCTCACACTGCTAGTCCATTACAGGCCAACAAAATTTAAAAAAGGTCGAACCCCTGGACTAGAATATACTTTTCTAAGGGTTTGAGATGCGCTGAGTCCGAATCTGTACTCAGAATTTCCCATCACATAAGGTTTTCCAGATGTTTTGGTTTAAAGTTTGAAAAACACTATTTTTCGCCATATTCGAGACTTCTTAACTGCGCGAGTTCACCTTTATTTATAAATCCTGATATGTAGTCTGAAAGTCCTACTTTATACCTTTAAAATAAATGTTTAACCTCTGTTATATGTTGTTTCTTCTCTGAGATATCTTAACACGAAGTTTAAAAAATTTTGGGTTTTCGCTATATTCACGGTATTTTTCCTACGAATGCAAATTTGCTTCATATCGCCTTTATTTTATGACGAACTTATAAAATTCTTAAATTCCCAATTAAAAAAATAAAAAAATGATTTTTGAATTGTTTAGATATCTTGTCTATTTGCTGAGATATCGCCCGTTGAAATTTATATGATCTGTTTAATGAATACAAACCAATCTCAGCCGCATCCAGAGTCTTGAAACGAGAACAAACTTCAGGTTAAGATATCTCAGAAATGAAACACGATATTATAAAGGTTAAACATTCATTTTGAAGGTAATTTGTAGGACTTTCGGACTACATATCATGTTTTATAAACAAAGGTGAACTCGCGCAGTTATAACGTCTCGAATATGGCGAAAAACGGGTTTTTTTTCAACTTCAAGCTAAGATATCTCGAAAACCTGATGTGATAGGCAAATTCTAAGACCAGATTCGGATTCAGCGCAACTCAAACCCTTAGAAAAGTTACCTCTGGTTTATGGGTTACCAATTTGTTGGCCTCTGTTATTAGGGAAAATTTTGTTGTTATAAAAATCAAAAACTTTTCCAATATGATAATAAAAAAAAAATTTTTTTTTGTGTTATTTTAAAAATTTTCAACTTACCTAACTTCATTTTTCAGAACCACTACAGCAATATCAGCATCATATGAATTTAAATGTTGATTAAAATCTGGATGTATAAATATATCATCGACCGGTGCCGCTAAAGAACCTTCTTCATTCCAATTTTTCAAATTATGTCGCCCCAGAAATACTAACACTTCATTGGCCGTATAGCGTTTTTTAAACAATTGAAAACAGTGTGCTGCACTGATGACAATACGATTGGATACCAACGTTCCACCGCACTGGTAAGCCAGTGATGTTAGATTATTAACATAAACTGCAGCCAACCATGGCCAAGCACCACGCGTGATCGATGGTAATTCGTTAATGGTCATTGAACCATCATCAGCTACTGCCACATCATCTGACATAAATTCCGAATTAAAATCCGTATCGCTTGTAACCAAAGGGGGTAAATTGTCATTATCGTCATCCTCATCATGGCCATCGATGGCCATCTCTGCAGCATCATCATTATCACCCGTAGAGATTTCATCATTTTGACGTGGCAATAAAGTTGACAACAACAAGGAACCCACACTATCCAAAGGATTTTTAAAGGCTAAAGTAGAGGCAGCCATAGAAGGAGTTTTTTGTTTTAATGCATGTAAAACTTGAAAACGTATACGGTCATCGATTGTACCACAAATATCCTTTGACAGACGCATGGGATTCCTACAAATGGAAAAAATGGGAAATGGAGAAAATAAGAAGAAGAAGGAAAACGGATATAAGGAAATAATTTTTCAATTTCTTTGTTTAACATTGATTAAAGATGTCTTTTCGTTTTGCCGTCTGTCTGTCCGTCCATCCGTCCGTCCGTAAGTCTTGTCTGTTGCTATTGGGGTTATTTAGTTATTGAAGTGTTGTAGTCAACTTACTTTTCCATATTAGTTAAAGGCAATTGTTTAGTACCAAATGCAATATTTGTTGGTAGTAACGATGATGATGATTCTTTCATGCCTGTTGTTATGGGGAAAGCTGATATGGATGCTGAGTGACCTCCTCCCAAGCCCATTGTTGCTGTCGATAACGATGAGGATGATGATGTTCCTGACGCCGTTCCTGATGATGAGGATGATGATGTTTTTAAGGGTGGCGGTGTATCATCTGGTAGAAATGTAAACTTTCTAGTATGTTCCAATTGTATATGTGTCACAAAGATGCTATGATCTGTATTTGTCGATAATGTTTGTCACAGACGCACATATTTGCAGTACAAAAAAACACGTTGAGTGAATTGATGAATGGAATGAATGGTGTTGATGTTTTCAATGTTATTTTTGTTTGATGGACATCATATCATCATCATTACCAACAAGACACAATGTGTGTGTGTATGTATGGGTAACCAAGTACACAGTGTCAAGTAATGTTTTTTTTTTTTGTGTGTGAAAATAACAGGAAGTGGAAAAGGATGTAAAAAAAACAGATTTTGTATTTAGTGTATTGTAGTTTTTTTTAGAATTAAACTTGAAAGAAACATTGATTTTTTTTCTTCTATTGAATGATTTTTTTTCTTGCAAATTTGTTTCTATAGGATTTTTTTTCTATTTTTGTTTGTAGTTTTTAATACTTTACCTGCAGCTCCAAGACAAACAACTTGATTATTCGTTGTCAGTTGTAACAATTTCGGTGGAAAGTGATTTTTCGGAAATTTAATTTTATACAAAACTGGTGTGTCGCTTAAAAATTGGCCACGTGTTAGCAATTCAATTTCACCCAAATAGTTCTGTGTTGAAGAAAAAATAAGAAGAAAAAAACATATTTAAAAAAGATTTATTTGATTGAAAAGTGAAAATGTTATCGTAAGTAAAATACAAGTACATTAAGAGGCATTTTGTTTTTATGGCAAAATTTTTTTCTTCCGATTTTAAATATCCGGGCATTTTTTATTCTACTTAGCAACTTAAATTAAAAAGTTTTTGATTTCTGAAAATTAAAAAAAATATATATAAAAAATATACATATCTCGGGATGCATATGGGGCATTCCATGTGAAATCGGACACTTTAAATTTTTTTTTTTATATTTTCCCAACTTTTTGACAGTTTTTAGCACCCTTCGAAAACTCCTTCGTTGATGACCCGTTCAAAAGATATAGAGCTTTCAAAAACTGTTAGTTTGTTAATTTACATAAACTTTTTTACTCATAACTTCTTCAAAAATGGTCCAAATTCAATATTTTTTAATTTTGTTTTTTTAAGTAATTTAAAAAAAATAGTTCCTAAAAAATTCTTAAAAGTGTTATATGTACTATACGCTTTTTAAGTTTTAAAATTTAAATCTCATTTTTAAAAATCTTTGGCTTTTTTGTATATTTTTTTTTTTTGAAAAACTTCTAATGATTTAACAAATTTTTAGCCTAAAAGATCGTGGGATAACAGTTATTACTTTTAAAACTTTTTGAAAAAAATTTATTGTAATTTTCCAATCTTTAAATTAGGTCTACTGCTCCAATGCTGCGTCGTAGAGGGGTCAATAGCAAGACAAACCCCTGTTAATTGTTACGCCTAAACATTTTTTCAGACTATTACCCTATCTCGAATTTTAAAGAGGCTCCCATGCAAAATTAATTTTTTTTTTAAATTTTCTCAAACAGCTCTAACTGCCCTTAGAGTGCCCTTAGAGCAGTCAAATGTAGGGCCGACCCACATTATATTTTTAACCTCTAACAGTTTTTCTAAACGTACCTATGCCCTATTTCCACTTCCTAAGTGAGCTCCTATACAAATTACAGTTGAGCAAATTTTATAAAAAGTAATTTTTGATGGGAGCCCACTTAGGCAGTGGAGACAGGGCGTAGGTATGTTTCGAAAAAATGTTTAGAAGGTAAAAATTAATGGGTGTCGGTCTCACTAATAACTCATCTAGGACGCGCCATTGGACCGGTAGAAACTGATTAAAAAAAAAATTATAAAAATAAAAACAAATGTATGTAGACCACCTTAAGGGTTGAAGATAGGGGGTAGGTGAGTTCAGAAAATATTTTTGAATTAAAAAAATATTGTGGTACGGTTATACATTTGACTGCTCTAGGGCAATGGTGCCCAAACACTTGTTAAAGATCGACAAAAATACACGTACACAATCCGAACAAAACTAACAACAGAGAGCGTAAAAAACAAAAAAAATATTATCGTTTCTCTTTTTGGGCACCACTGCTCTAGGGGCACTCTTAGGGCAGTTAGAGTGGTTGGAGCCAATTTTAAAAAAATTCATTTTGTATGGGAGCCTCTTAAAAATTGGAGATAGGGTGTTAGTTTGTTCTAAAAAAATATTTAGGCGTAATAATTAATTGGGGTCGGTTTTGCTATTAACCCCTCTACTACGCACCATTGGAGCAGTAGACTTGATTAAAATATTGTAAAATTACAATAAAATTTGTTCAACAAATTTAAAAAAATAGTAATAATTATTATTCCACGATCCTACTATGCAAAAAATTTGTAGAATCGTTAGAAGTTTTCCACAAAAAATTTTAAAAAATCAAAGAATACACAAATTTTAAAAAATGAGATTTTAATTTTAAAACTTAAAAATTGTATACTAGAAAAATTTTAAGAATTTTTTTGGAATTTTTTTTATAAGAACTTAAAAAAACAAAATTAAAAAAAAAAATGGAAATTGGACCATTTTTAAAGAAGTGAATGTGGGTGTGGAACAAGGTGCTATAATCCAAAAACCAAATTGTTCAGGAGAAACAAAAAACTAAATAAGTCGCGAAAAAAAATATTTTTCTGAAATTTCTTTTTGCAGCTCGACGAAGATGGACCATATGTATCTATGTACAAAATTTCATTAAAAACAAATGAGCGGAAGTAGCAAAAAAATGCATGTGAAATTTTGTTCTAGTGGAATAAGGTGCTATGTTACAATTTCTACTAGGAATTTCAATACATTTGCCAAGTAGTTTTAAGTTTTTTGTGTTATTTTTAAAAATTTAAATTTAGCGTGATGAAATCTGCAAAATTTAGACCGGGTCCAGCAGTAATCATTTTTATATAAAAATAATAAAAAGCAGTCAATTTAACAAAAAAAAAATATCTGTTATATTGGGTATTTCAAACAAATTTTCCCATAATGGGTTAAAAATTTTGTACAATTTATGATATAAGTTACTAACCATTAAATTTTAAAGCTTGAACTTAAAAATTTTATAGATTATCAAAATTTACCCTTAGTATTACGTAAAACAATATTATGTTTTTATATGGATATAGCACCTTTTTCCAGTTTACACTTTAACTGTCGATAGATTAGATAATATAGCGTTTTTTGCCAAACCAATGGGCACATGTTAAAGCCTAGGATGTTTTCTACACGTTACCCATCTCACATGTAAGAATTTAAATAAATAACCTTTTGTTTAACTACAAAACACATGTTAGTATAAGGCCAAAAGTATAAAATATTCCCAAAAATAGTTAAAATTGAACTTTTAATGTCACTTTTATGACAGGAAACGATCAAGTTTTTAACAAATTTGTTTAGAAATAGGTCGAACTCCTGTAGGAAGGCACGATTTTGCAAAAAAACGCGATTTCCAAAATTTGGATTTTAGCACCTTGATCCACACATACATTCAAGTTATGAATAAAAGAAGTTTGTAACGGGTCATCAAAAAAATCTGCAAATTTACTACCAAGGAGTTTGTGAAGGGTACTAAAAACTGTAAAAAAAATTGGGAAAATCAAAAAGTTTTTTTTTTTAAGTGTCCGATTTGACATGCAATACATAGAAAAAAAAATAATAAAATCAATCGAAAGGTTTTCGAGATATTGCTGTTTGAATTTAAAAAAAAAAATACAGTTTTTTCTACGTTCAAGAATTTGTTAATTTTTTTTTTTGGAAATTTTAACCTAATTATGCTCTTAATTAAATAAGAAAAGTAAATTTTTCCATTTTTTAAACTCACACAAGAATCAATATTTTTAACAAAAATGTACACGGTAAGTACTAGAGAGTTTAATAATCTATGTATAAATAAAAAAAATGTCATCAAAATCGGTTCAGTAGTTGTTGGTGTAAAACTGCGGCTGATTTTATCCTTTAAAAAACATTATATAATTGAGTGACAACCCTGCTAATTCTACATTACAATCATTTATCTTTGAAATAAAAAAAAAACTAAATTAAAAATATTGCGTATTAATTTTTTTATAAATGTTTAAAAATTAGTTTAACACGCTCACTTGTTTTTTTTTTTGTACATTTGGTAAACAGATGGAATATTTTTATGTCAGAATTTTAGACTTGGTTAAACAGTAGTTTTGGTGAAAAAATTAAAAAGAAGGAAACATTTTTTGACGAAAAACAAAATTTTTATGAAAAAAAGCTTTGATGAAAAATTTTTATGAAAAAAAGTAATTTATGAACAAAAAAAATATTTGATGGAAAAAAAAATTATTAAAATAAGGTTTTTGATGAAAAAAAGTAATGAAAAAAAATGTTGTTGAAAAATAATTATGTTAATTTATATTCACCATCTGGTGAAAAACGTTTTTATTTACCAGCAGGTGAGTTATTAACAAGTTACAAATCGAAGTTACAAGCCATTTTGGTTTTAAGAAAATGAAAACAGTAATTCCAGTTTTCTTTTTTGTTAGTCGTTAGCTTATATAGTCAAACTGAGGTGGCGTCCTGCTTCATTTTTAAAATTAGACACCAGCATAAAAAAATTATCATGTTAAAATTTTTTTTTTTATTTGAAAATATTTTTTTTTTAATTATTTTAAGACCGTCTTATTTTTGTTAAATGTTTCTTTAAACTTAATATGATGTTATTTAAGTTCGTAACAAATTCAAATTTGAATTTTTGTTATAAAAACACTGTGCTCGATTCGGGAGCATTTTTTCGAATCTTAAGACTTATTTTTTTTTTGGTAACAATTAAAGGTCTAGTTAATATATTTAATAATTGCAGGAAAACAAATTTAAAAATCTTAAAATTCAAAAAATATAAAAATTTTAAAAGTTAAGTGAATGGTGAAAGTGTACTGCCGAATGGAGCACAATATTGTAGCATGCTTAATTAAGAATTATATGTCAAATTTTTATATGAAATCCTTTAAATAATTTTAGTGTAAGATATTTTATTAATTCAAATAAAAGCATTTTTGCAGCTTGTGGCGGATTTCTGTAACTCTCGAATTGAAAGATTTTTTGCATGAAACATGTGAAATGAAACAAAAACATTGTAAATCGGCACAAAAACTGACTTTTCACATTTTACTGTTTCTGTAACTTTGTTGTCCGATAACTTTCAGTAAATTGCGTTTTTTTCTAAACTTATTGGAATGATGCAAAAAAATGTTTCTGTAAAGTAATTGGTCGAAAACTCTTGTATTTGAAGTGCCAAAAAAAAACTCACATTTTAAAACGGTGCGAGACTTCGACAAAAAGAAGTATAAACAATTAAATAATAATAATAATAATAAATTAAAAAATGGAGAAAAATAATAAGAAAAGTGCAAATAATTGTTTTTTGTTTGTATAAATACACAGAAAAAAATATGGAGGAAACAAATTTGAGTAATCACTTGTTTAAATTTTAAAAGAAAAATTGAGTAATTTTTTAATTGACGCAATTAAAAATTTACTCAAACATTTTAAAAACAATTTAAGTAAATAATTTAATAAAAATTTAATAGTTTTTTAATTTTTTTTATTCTCTCATAGTTTTTTGAATTCTCGTTTAGTTTATAGTTTTTTGTATATGTATATGAAAGTTTGTAATCGTCTTTATGAAATTTGCCTATGTCTTTGAGACATAAATATGTTTGGTAAAGTTTGAAAAAACAAGTTTTCTGTTTTTTTGTAAAAAAAACTAAAACTATTTTAAACTTTTTAAAAAATAAACTAATAAATTTTGAGTAAATTTTTAATTGTGTCAATTAAAAATTTACTCAAATTTTTTGGCAAACATTTAATAAGTTTTTATTAAAAATTTATTCAATACTATTAAATCGTTTACTGGTGCAAAATTGAGTAATTTTTTACTCAATAGTATTAAAAATTTACTCAAATATTTTTTTTATTTTTTTCTGTGTACCTAATTTATTATATTTTTGCACAAATTTTAGAAAAACCAAAGAATTTCTAAGATTAAAAAAATCTTTTATCAATACAACAATATACGTTTTTATCAACAATATAAAATTTTAATTTGTTGTACCCTCCACTCTAGTGATAAGTTTGTCATTCCGTTTGTAACGCATCGAAATATTGGTCAAGGGCTTCATAAACTATATACAGTGGGCGACAATATATTGGAAACTTTTTTAAAAATGTAAATGCAATTTGTTAAAGACAAAGTTAACAATAATAACGTTATTATTATTAAACGAGTATCGATCTGGAGGGTCGATCGAGGGTCGATCTGGAAAATGAAATTATTTATAGACATTTTGCAGAACATTTTTTAAAAAAAGTCGATTTTTTCCAACTTCAAATATTAAAAATTTAAAAAAATGTCCAATAGTTTTTATTCAGTGATGAAATAATTTTTCCAACAACCCAAACAAACAGTGAAAAAGAAATATTTTATTAATTATTTTAATATTTTATTACTATACACTTAGGTATACTAAAATTAATAAATAATATCATCTTTCTTTGTTTACAAAAAATTGGTAGTCAAATAAATTGGAGGTCAAAAGATGTGGATTTTTTCTACTGTATATAAAAAAGTTCACTGTTTGTTTGGGTTGTTGGAAAAATTATTTGATCACCGAATAAAAATTATTGGACCTTTTCTTAAATTTCTAATGTTTGAACTTGGAAAAGATCAACTTGGAATTTTTTAAAAAAATGTTCTAAAAAATGTTTATAAATAATTTAATTTTCCAGATCGATCCTAGTAGCACATTTATTATTTGCACAATCTGGACGCCATTAAGCTTAAATTAAAGCTTTATAAATATAACCTACATATTTTTAAATTAGTACTCGTTGGATAATAATAACGTTTAGTATTAATTGTTAAGTAAACAATTGTTAACTTTGTCTTTAACAAATTGCATCTGCTGCAAAAAAGTTTCCAATTTATTGTCGCCCACTGTATATTTATGATCCTCGATCGATTTTAGGTCTATCTAACGATGTCTTTTTTTGATGAAATTTTTTTTCTAAACATTTAGTCTTAATAATTTTATCTACAATATTGTTTTTAACAAAAAATGGTAAAAAACTGTCTAAAAGTCAATATTGCTAAAAACTCACTTTTTCAATCGCTCATATCTTCAATCAAACAAAGTATTATTAAAAAAAAATACGGTTTTTAATATTTTATGAAGCTCTATCAAATTATTAAAAATTACAAGATCGGTGATCCGCCAGTGTAATTTCCCAAGGATTTGCTCGTATACTTTATGGGATCCTAGACCGATATTTCGATGCAAAGTGAGTATACCACCATAATGTGGTTAGAGTTGTGTGGCCCATCATAACTGAACGTACCTCAAAATATGATAGATGGCATCGTAACGAACAATTTGCGCCAAATTTCAGCACCCTACAACGATTGGAAGGGGATGCTAACTTATCATAAGTGCAACCTCCAAAGAAATTTTAAATTTTTTTTTATTGGAATCTTAAAAATAACCATATGGAATGCTAGCGTAACAAGAGCACATAATTCACATGTGGCCATTTTGTCCTAAGTTTGTCCTTAAACAAAAAAAAAAAAAAATAAAAAAAAGCGGAACCCTGCATTTCACTAAAACCGCTGCAACTCAAAAACTATGCGGACCATTAAGTTGCGATAAAGTTCATTTGAAAGGTAATAACAATATCTTTAATTTGAGTATAATATCAAAAAAAATTTTTTTGTTTTTTTCCTAACCGAAACTAAAATGTCCTTATTGTTATTTGTAAGCAACCTTAGGACAAAATGGCCATATGTGACTTATTTGCTCTTGTAGCGATACCATTCCATGTAGTAATTTTTAGGATTGGACAATTTTTTTTTTTTTAGATTTCTTCGGAGGTTGCAAACACATGTGATCAGTTAGCATCCCCTTCTAATCGTCGTAGGGTGCTGCAATTTGGCTCAAAATATTAGATACGATACCATCTTTAATTTTTTAAGGTACGTTGACCTGTAGCGAAGCAAAAGGAATTTTGGGCCACCCTAGGTTTGAGGGTATAAAAGATCAACTGTTATTCGAAAAAGATCAATTGAAATTTTAAAAAGATTAATTGTAATGCGAAAAAGATCAATTGAACCTCGAAAAAGATCAATTGTAATACGAAAAAGATCAATTGTAATTCGAATAAGATCATTTGTAATTTAAAAAAAAAAATCAATTGTAATTCGAAATAGGTCGATTGTGCTTTATAAAAGATCAATTGTAATCTTAAAAGTTCAAATGTAATCAATTGTGATTCGAAATAGATCAATTGTGATTCGATTAAGATCAATTGTAATTCGAAAAAGGTCCATTGTAATTCAAAAAATATCAACTGGATTTCCTATGACTTTTTTTCGAAAATTAATTGGAATATTCGATTTACAATTGGTCTTTTTCGAATTTCAAATAATCTTTTTTAATTTACAATTAATTTTTTTCGAATTAGAATTTACCTTTTTTGAATTACAATTGATCTTTCTTGAATTACAATTGATCTTTTTCGATTTACAATTTATGTATTTCGGATTTCAATTGAACTCTTTCGAACTACAATTGAATTACAATTGCTATTTTTTGAATTACAGTTGATATTTTTTTTTGAATTACAATTAATCTTTTTTGGAATACAGTTATCATCTTCTTTGAACTACAATTGATCTTTTTCGAATGAAAATTGGAATCTTTGAATTACAATTCGCTCATTTACTTGTATAGTGTCATAACGCAAAATGTTTGACTTTACAGAAAACCTGTTTAAAGTTTACAATTGGAACTTGTTTTACATTGCAAAAGGCCAGTACATAGAAAATGTTAAAATGGCTTGTTCTCTTCTCCAACGGTGAGTTTAGAAGATATTAATACGAATTTTTGACACAATATAAAGCAGGATATAACAAATAATTCTGTATGGTTTACCCAAAAACGACATATTTTGAGTTATGACACAATACAAGTAAATGAGCGAATTGATATTTTTTGAATAACAATTGATCTATTTCGAATCACAATTGATCTTTTTCGAATTCTAATGATCTCTTTCTAATTAAAACAGGAATTTTCGAATTACAAGTGGAATTTTCGAATTAAAAATGGAATTTCCGAATTACAAATGGAATCTTTGAATTACAAGTAGAATCTTCGAACTACAAGTAGAATCTTTGAATTACAAGTAGAATCTTTGAATTACCATTGTTCTTATTCAAATGACATCTGGTATTGCTGACTTTAATCAGATAGAATTTTGGGAAGAAATGGTAAATGAAAATAGTTGCATTTAGCAAATGCTTTTCAATTCAAATGTTTACTTTATTCAAAGCTAATAAATACAATTTGAAATAAATCCGATTTAAAATTTAACTTTACCGTAGTTGGTTTTCCTCTCATCGACAGTGTTACACGTAAATGTAAAGGCTGTCCAAAATCCGGATTACGTACTGACAATATTCCAAACCATTCGGAACCATCAAAACGATATTGAAACATTTTTGGACAAGGACTTATGGGAATACCTTGTGTAAATATTTTATTAATATGTTCGAATATGATAAACAAAATTGTGGTTATGTGTAAATGCATTGTTTCACTTATTATTTTTTAAATAAATAATTTAAAAAAAAACAATTTTTTATAATTTAATTTTTTTTATTTTATTCACTATTTCACTTGTTTTATTAGTTTTGTTTTGTTTATTTTCTTTTACTTTCTATTATTTTTAATATACACTTTTAACGCATGCAACTCAATTGCGAGAGCGTTCAATAACAACTGATTTGATAATGACATTTGTAAAGAAGAATGTCAATTATTAGCAAATATTTGTGAGAATAAATCCGTTAAAAAAAAAGATCAAGTGCAAAAAAGGTAACCGTGATAACAATAAATGAACCTGTGAATGAATTAAGGGAATTTCCCTTAAATAGGGTACATAAAATGAAAGAGTACTTTTGTTAATGAATAACTAATGACAGCTGCTCTTTACTTTTTGTTAATGAATCTCTTTAACAATGATCATAAAAACTAATTAGAGGGATTTAAATAGAGTTGTGCGGTGCTAAAACGAAAGTGTGGGGGATCATAAAACTGCATACAAACAGTCTAGGGTGTTTAATTAAGTCTACCTTAACAACGGTTAAGAATTTTTAAAAACCCAACAGGTATTTTTTTTTTTAAACTAAATTTAAAATCCTAAATAAATACACTACATTTTCAAAATTACACTGGAATAATTTTTTGCTTAAATTTTTTAAAGCGCCTGCGCTTAAATAACACTTATATTTCCCCTATTTACGGCGAATTTTGTGGTATTAAAAATAAAAAAAGGTTTGAGTTTTTGTGTAGTTTTAAATATTGTTGCATGCAACAAGTTGTAACCTGTTGTAGTATTATGATTTATTTGCAATCATTTTTTTTAATATTTAGTTTAAAACTTTTTCAAAGAAACCATTCCTTAAAAAAATGTTTTTTGTTGTTTTTGTTTACTTTAAACAAAATATTATCTACATTTAAAACTCGTAACGTATGCAAAATGAAATTTTAATAAATTTTGTTAGAGTGGAACAAAAGGAAGACACCAGGTCGTCTTTAGGTATGGCGGGGCCCCTTGGCACACAAGATTTTTAGACCCCGCTTGAAAGTAAAAATTCACATGAAAAAAGCATTCTTTTGTTACAAATTAAATTCATATTATAATGTACCTGTTTTAAGAAAAAAATAATTTTTGAGTAGGGATATTCTAGCTCGAGGTCATTGTTCCTATCTCAAAATCTGAGACTTTTACTATTCGAAAAATGCCTCAGAATCTAAGACTTTTGGGGATAAAAAATATTGATGAAACAAAAATTTTTATAAAAAATTTGATCAAAACAAGAAATAGGCTAAAACGCCATAAGCCACAGGATCTGATCTAGTGGGCTCTTATTAAAAATTTGTAAATATTTTAGAATAATATTACTTTTTAGTTAAGTACTAGTTGTAATCTTATGAAATGTAGAAATAAAATCCAATTTTATAATGTTTCAATAAAAAAAATAAAAAAAAAAACAAAAAAAAAAAATTGAGAAAAAACAATTTTTGATGAAAAAAAAAAAAAAAAATTTATGAAAAAACATTTTTTTGATTAAAAAAAAAATTTTTTGATGTAAAAAAACTTTATGAAAAAAATATTTTTTGATGAGAAAAAAAGTTGATAAAATATTTGATGAAAAAAAAGTTGATTAAATATTTGATGAAATAAAAAATTTTATAAAAAAAATTGATGAAAAAAACATTGAAACAAAAATTTTTATAAAAAAAAAAAATTATCAAAACAAAAAATTAAAAAAAAAAATTTAAAAAAAATTTTATGAAAAAAAAAAAATTGCTGAAAAAACATTTTTTTGATGAAAAGAAAAATTTTTTGATGTTAAAAAAACTTTATGAAATAAAAAATTTTATAAAAAAAAATTGATGAAAAAAAAAAATTTAAAAAAATTTCATGAAAAAAAAAAATTTATGAAAAAAAATGTGATGAAAAAAAATTTATGAAAAAAAAACAATTAACGAAAAAATTAATGAAAAAATATGATGGAAAAAAAATTTTATGAAAAAAAAATGTAGATGAAAAATAGAAACAAGTATAAAAGTTAAATTCGACATGGCCGAATCTATGAATTACCTCCACAATGCTATTTATCAAGGATAGTAAATTTTTTAATGTGAAAAAAATTGACGATTTTGATTTGAAATATTATATTTTGCGTAAAAAACTTTTTTTTTGTAATTTTTGTAAAAAAAAAAAATAATTTACTAATTTTTTTTTTTTGAGTGTAAAATTTTTTTGAGTGTAAATTTTTTTTTTTTAGTGTAAAAATTTTCTGAGCGACAAAAATACTCTGTACAGTAATTTTATGGTTTATCATTGTTTTTAAAGCTTGTTTTTTTAAAACTCGGGTTTTTCAACGCGTGAATTTTAGGTGAAACCAATCTGAAATTCACGGTTTTGCTAATAACTTTTGAACCACTGGACCGATATGGCCGAAATTCAATACAAACCAGGCCAGGGGACAACAAATATATATGCCAAGCTTCAGCATCATCTGAATTGACTTTCGAAAGTTAGCGTGTTTTTTATCTCGTGAATTCTCGAAAAACCCTTGCCGAAATTTAGTCTTTTGCTCATAACTTTTGAACCACTGGACCGATTTTGCTGGATTGCAATACCATCCTGACCAAGATAAATGCCCAACATGTATGCCAAACTTAAGGAGCCTCCGTAAAGTCTTTCAAAAGTTAGACAGACAGATTTACGGATGGACATAGCTAGATCGTCTTAAAATTGATAGAGGATCATGAATATATATGGGGCATTCCATGTCAAATCGGACACTTTGATAATTTTTTTTTTAGATTTTCCCAATTTGTTTGCAGTTTTTAGTACCCTTTGAAAACTCCTTCGTGGTAAATTTTCATATTTTTTTGATGACCCGTTCAAAAGATATCGAATTTTTAAAAATTCTTTTACTCATAACTTCTTTAATAATCGTCCAAATTTCTATTTTTTTTTTCAAAATTTTTTTTTGTTGCGTACTTTCTAAAACAAAATCCCAAAAAATTCTTAAGATTGTTCTAATATGCGATTTTATAGTTTTTAAAATTAAATCTCATTTTTAAAAATGTTTGTACTCTTCGATTTTTTTTGAAATTTTTTTGTGTAAAACTTCTATCGATTCTACAAATTTTTTGCCCAAGAGGATCGTGGGATAACGATTATTACTATATTTAAAAATTTGTTAAAAAAAATTTATTGTTATTTTCCAATCTTAAAATCATTTATACTGCTCCAATGGTGCGTCATAGAGGGGTCATTTATAAGACCGACCCCCATTAATTTTTACGTCTTAACATTTCTTTGGAACAAACTAATACCCTATCTCCAATTTCTAAGGGGGCTCACACACAAAACGACATATTTTAAAATTTGCTCCAACCGCTCTAACTGCCCTAATAGTGGCCTAAGAGCAACAAAATGTATGACCGACCCACAATTTTTTTTTTTAAGTTCAAACACACCTACCCTCTATCTTTAACTGTTAAGGGGGTCCCCATACAATTTTTTTGATTTTTTGTAAATTTGTTTTATTTAATCAGCTTCTACCGGTCCAATGGTGCGTCCGAGAGTTGTCATTAGTGAGACCGACCCCCATTTATTTTTACCCTACAACATTTTTTTAAAACGCCTTATCTCCACTTCCTAAGTAGGCTCCCATACAAATAACAGTTGGAGCAAATTTTATAAAAATGTAATTTTGAATGGGAGCCTACTTAGGGGGTGGAGATAGGGCGTAGGTATATTTTAAAAAAATGTTGGAGGGTAAAAATAAATGGGGGTCGGTCTCACTAATGACCCCTCTCGGACGCACCATTGGACCGGTAGAAGCTGATTAAATTAAACTAATTTAAAAAAAATAAAAAAAATTGTAAGGGGACCGCCTTAACAATTAGAGATAGAGGGTAGGTGTGTTCAGAGAAAATGTTTGGACTAAAAAATATTGAGGGTCGGTCATACAATTTGTTGCTCTAAGGGCACTATTAGGGCAGTTAGAGCGGTTGGAGCAAATTTTGAAAAATGTCGTTTTGTGTTGAAGCCCCCTTAGAAATTGGAGATAGGGTATTAGTTTGTTCCAAAGAAATTTTAAGACGTAAAAAATAATGGGGGACTTTCTTATAAAAGACCCCTCTATGACGCACTATTGGAGCAGTAGAAATGATTTTAAGATTGAAAAATTACAATAAATTTTTTTCAAAAAATTTAAAAAAATAGTAATAATTGTTATCCCACGATCCTCCTTGGCAAAAAATTTGTAGAATCGATAGAAGTTTTACACAAAAAATTTCAAACAAATCGAAGAGTACAAACATTTTCAAAAATGAGATTTAAATTTAAAAACTTAAAAATCGCATACTAGAGCGCTTTTAATAATTTTTTGGGATTTTTTTTTTAAAAAGTACGCAAAAAACAAAATTTTTTTAAAAAAAAATTGAAATTTGGACCATTATTGAAAAAGTTATGAGTAAAAGAAGTTTGAGTAAAGGAACAAACTACCAATTTTTAAAAATTCGATATCTTTTGAACGGGTCATCAAAAAAATCTGAAAATTTACCACGAAGGGGTTTTCGAAGGGTACTAAAAACTGTAAATAAATTGGGAAAATCTAAAAAATAAAATTTTCAAGTGTAGGGTGTCATATGGTCGGTCTTGACCGACAGTAATTTTTTTACTTTTATACACTCCACTCTAGTGACAGAGGGTATATATAAGTTTGTCATTCCGTTTGTAACACCTCGAAATATTGGTCTAAGACCCCATAAAGTATATATATTCATGATCCTCGATAGATTTTAAGACGATCTAGCGATGTCCGTCCGTCTGTCCGTCTGTCTGTCTGTTGAAAACACGTTAACTTTTGAAATGCTTTACGGAGGCTCCTGAAGTTTGGCATATATGTTGGGCATTTACCTGGTCAGGTTGGCATCGCAATCCAGCAAAATCAATCCAGTGGTTCAAAAGTTATGAGCAAAAGACTGAATTTCGGCTAGGGTTTTTCGTGAATTTACAAGATAAAAAACGCGCTAACTTTCGAAAAGCAATTCTGAGGATACTGAAGCATGGCATATATATTTATCGTTTTCCAGGCCTGGTCCCTATTGAATTTCAGCCAAATCGGTCCAGTGGTTCAAAAGTTATTAGAAAAACCGTGAATATCAGATTAGTTTCATCTTAAATTCACGTGTGGAAACCCCGTTAAACATCTTTTAAAAACATTGGTAAGTCACAAAAATATTTAAGATCGTATTTTTGACACCAAAAAAATATTTTTACACTAAAAAAATAATAAATACACTTGAAAAAAATTTTACACTCAAAAAAATTTAGCACTCAAAAAAAAATTTAGTAAATTATTTTTTTTTCAAAAATTACTTTAAAAAAGTTTTTTTACACAAAATAAAATATTTCTAAACAAAAATTTTATTTTTTCACGTTAGAGAATTTACTATCACTTAAAAAGGGCTCTGTGGAGGGTATTCATAGATTCGGCCAAGTCGAATTTAACCTTTCTACTTGTTTTTTTTTTGGGTTTATGTAGCTTAAATGTTAATAAAAAAGTTTTTTACTGTTTAATATTTTTACCACTTTTACCTACAAAACATATTGTTGGTAAAATTTTAATATTTTACTCTCAAACAAGATTTCAGTTAAATTTTTTTGTATATTTAGCAATATTTGAATAAAAGCATGTTTTTTTAGAGAGTAGACAAAAATTATTTTGGCAAAGTATCAAATTTGTAACTGAAAATAACCCAAATATATTTATTTAGAAGAGCTGCCGAAAATACAACAGGTATATTTTGTTTTAAACCAAATTCAAACTCCTAAATAAACACGACATCTCCTAGTATACACTGGAATAATTTTGTTAATTTTTTTTTAAAGCGCCTGCGCTTAAAAATTCTTATATTTCTCCTATTTACGGCAAATTTCCTGTATTTAAAAGAAAAATAATGTTTGAGTTTTGTGTTTAGTTAAAAATATTGTTGCAGGCAACAAGTTGTACCTGTTGTAGTATTATGATTTATTTTCATACAATTTCTTAATATGTAATTAAAAACTTTCCAAAAAAATTTTTCTTAAAAAACATATTTTTTTTGTTGATTTTCTTTAAAGCTCATAAAATATGATCTTCATTAAAAACTTAAACATATCGTCACGTGAAATGTAAATGGATGTCATCAACAATTAAAATTAAATCATAATTTTAGCTCATATTAATTTTTTCTAAGAAATGAAAATATTTGTTGTACAATGAAAAATCTGTAAAAAAAGTTATCGAAGTTATTTCGAAAGTTTCTGCCTTTCCATCATCAGCGCTTTTCGTTAGTCACACCTATTTTCACAGCGTTGTGTATTTTTCATTTTTGTTAACCGTTAATAGGACTTTTCAAGCCTTAAATGAATAAAAAAATGAATACAAGCACTTTGAAAGTTTTTTGAGTTTACTCCCGTTTGCATTTCAGGCGACCATATAAACTTTTTTTGTTGGTTGTAATATAATATTTTGTTTTTGTTGGGTTAATGTATTTTAACACTTAATAAAAAAGTTTTTTTCATGTTTAATATTTTTTTTATCACTTTTACCTCCAAAACATTAAATTTTTCAACAAATATTTCAAAGAAGATTTTGTAGTTCTTCTTGAGTATACATTTAGCAATATTTAAATAAGGCCATCTTTTTTATGTATTGTGCAAAATCTAAAAATCTTGTTTCGTTGGATTTTTTTTTTCTTTTCTGCGGTGTGAAAGTATCACAATAAATAAACGTTATTTATTAGGTTGTGGGCTAAGAGAAATTGAAAATTTTTTGGGAACCGTGAAACGGTTTGCCAACTGAGTGTAACAAATTATTCAAAATTTATAAAATTAGTTTCAAATATTTCAACATTCCCAGAAAACTTTAGATCGGATTTAAAGATTATCGAAGGAGACCTCTTAAAACATTTTATTTTACAACAAATATTTAAAATCTGTAAAATGTTTTGAATTTATATGAATAAAATTATATGTTACCTGTTTTCGATTTCCGCTTAGTGTCGGTATTACGTTTATATTTTATCTTACTTACCCCCTAAACATATAAAGCATATGAATTTCTTTATCACGTACTTTAAACTTTATTTTACAATAACGACAACTACGAAACTATAGTTCCCGAGAAAAAAAATAATACTTTTAAGATCTAGTTTGATCTTAAAATTGTCTGTATAAAATTGGATCAGATGATATCTAATTTCATTATTTAAGATACACAAATATTACAAATGACACAATTGTATTCAAATTTTTGTCTGATTCAATTAAATCCAGTTGATCTTATTTGATATAATAAAAAGTAGTTATATATAATTATATAAAGTCATATATATTTATATATAACTTCAGATACACAAAAAAAAAAAAAACTTGTAAGACGACATGTCGCAATGTCGACATGTTGCAAGAAAAGTGTGTAACATTTTTTGGTACCTCCTATTTGACAACAATTCCTTGTAATTTTACAAGCTTTTTACCAACAATTTTGTAATTTTTACCAAAGTTGTAAAATTTAAAAAAAAAAGTTCTAAATTGTAAATTTACAAATTTTTGTGAAATTTTCGTGTTTTTACTAGATTTTTTGCAACCACTTATTTTACGAGAATTCCTAGTAAAAATTATCAGCTTTTTTCGTAATTTTACAAGATTTTTACCAATAAACTTGTAAATTTACAACTTTTTTTGGCGCAATAAAATTCACAAGGAAATCTCGTGAATTTGCTTGATTTTTTTTGTAAAAAAACTTGGAAATTTGTAAAATTACAAGAAAAATTGTAAAATTACAAAAAAATTTAAATTTCGATTGAAAATTTTTTGTTAAAAAATAAAGAAATCTTTAAAATATTGGTAAAATGGGATTAGGAGACTTTTTCTAGTAATGGGGCATTCCATGCCAAGTCGAACACTTTGAAAATTTTTTTTTTTAGATTTTCCTTCCTTTTTAGTACCCTTCGAAAACTCCATCGTGGTAAATTTTCAGATTTTTTTGATGAACCGTTCAAAAGATATCAAATTTTTAAAAATTTGTAGTTTGTTTCTTTACTCAAACTTCTTTTCCTCATAACTTCTTCAGAAATAGTCCAAACTTCAATTTTTTTTCAAAATTTTTGTTTTTTTACGTACTTTTAAAAAAAAATCCCAAAAAATTCTTGAAAGCGCCCTAGTACGCGATTTTTAAGTTTAAAAATTTTAATCTCATTTTTGAAAATGTTTGTACTCTTCGATTTTTTTTAAATTTTTTTGTGTAAAACTTCTATCGATTCTACAAAGTTTTTGCCCAGGAAGATCGTGGAATAACGATTATTACTATTTTTTAAAATTTTATAAAAAAATTTTATTGTAATTTTCCAATCATCATTTCTACTGCTTCAATGGTGCGTCATAGAGGGGTCATTTATAAGACCGACCCCCATTAATTTTTACATCTTAACATTTCTTTGGAACAAACTAATACCCTATCTCCAATTTCTTAGGGGGTTCCCACACAAAACGACATTTTTTAAAATTTGCTCCAACCGCTCTAACTGCCCTAATAATGCCCTTAGACCAACAAAATGTATGACCGACCCACAATATTTTTTTAGTCCAAACATTTTTTCTGAACACACCTTCCCTCTATCTATAATTTTTAAGGCGGTCCCCACACAATTTTTTTTTTTTAATTTTTTGTAAATTTGTTTATTTAATCAGCTTTTATTGGTCCAATGGTACGTCCGAGAGGGGTCATTAGTGAGACCCCCATTTAGTTTTATCATACAACATTTTTTAAAACATACCTACGCCCTATCTCCACTCCCTAAGTAGGCTTCCATTCAAAATTACATTTTTACAAAATTTGCTCCAACTGTTATGTGTATGGGAGCCTACTTAGGGAGTGGAGATAGGGCGTAGGTATGTTTTAAAAAATTTTGTAGAGTAAAAATAAATGGGGGTCGGTCTCACTAATGACCCCTCTCGGACGCACCATTGGACCGGTAGAAGCTAATTAAATAAAACAAATTTACAAAAAATAAAAAAATTGTATGGGGACCGCCTTAACAGTTAAAGATAGAGGGTAAGTGTGTTCAGAGAAAATGTTTGGACTAAAAAAATATTGTGGGTCGGTCATACATTTGATTGCTCTAAGGGCACTATTAGGGCAGTAGAAATGATTTTAAGATTGGAAAATTACAATAAAATTTTTACAAAAAATTTAAAAAAATTGTAATGTAATAATCGTTATCCCACGATCCTCCTGGGCAACAAATTTGAAGAGTCGTTAGAAGTTTTACACAAAAAAATTTCAAAAAAATCGAAGAGTACAAACATTTTCAAAAATGAGATTTAAATTTTAAAACTTAAAATCGCATTCTAGAGTGCTTTTAAGAATTTTTTGGTATTTTTTTTTTAAAGTACGTAAAAAAACAAAAATTTTTATTTTTGCGTTTTGGAGTTAAGAATTTCATTTAAAATGTTTAAAAAAAAAATTATACAAATTTTGAAAAATTTCACACTTCCCGAAAAAGTTTTGAGAATTCTCTAAATCTCGCATTCAAAATATTTTTGGTATATGTTTTTCGTTTTAGAGTAAAAAATTACTAACAAAGCTTTTAAGAAAAAAAGTTTCTAAGTTTCGATATTTATTTATTGAATTTTTAACATATAACACCGTCCGACAGCCAATGTTAAATATGAACCGGATGATATACATACGTCTGAAAGTAGAGATCAAATGGAGTAAAACTGCATTTACAGTTTTTCATTTCGTGATCCTGTTTCCTTTTAAAAGAACTTACAAGTTTTAAAATAATAATTTTAAAATATTTCTGAATTATTTGTGCTTGTCCTAGGATGCCACTGGTAATGGCAAATGAAAGAGGAGGATCTCCCCTAATTTTTCCATTTTTGTATTTTGCCAATTAGAATAAAAGGAGGTGAATAAAGTCCTTTGAAAACTATATCAACATATGTTTTTGAAAATTTTGAATGATATTGAAGGATAATGTTTTGAAGAACGTAACTTACCACCTTTTTCCTGATATGTAAAAATAATAAAATAGGACAATTTGGGGAGATCCTCCTCTTTCATTTGCTATCACTAGTGGCATCCTAGGACAAGTAAAAGTACTAAAAAAATTTAATCCTTTAAAACTTTGGAGTCCTTATAAAAAGAAACAGGTTCATGAAATGAAAAACTGTAAATGCAGTTTTATTACATTTAGTCTCTAGTTTCAAAAGTATACTATCCAGTTCGTGTTTAACGACTTTTTTCATTTTTGTCGGACGGTGTAATTACAAATGGTGACTATGACCATTTTCTCGTTGTAGAGAAACAGACCAAGGCCTCTGGTGGGAATCGAACTCATGACCCCTAGACTCATTGACTAGCACGCTACCAACTAGCATACTGGGGCGCCTTTATAAAAACATATATTTTATACAAAATTCTTCATGTTTTAACAAATTTTATTTTATTATATTTAAGATATTTTGATACACCAATTTTATCATCTTATTTTATCAAAATACGTGTTGGGCCGTATTAAATAAATTAAGATCTAAACATATCAAAAGTCGTATATAATTTATTATGATTAATCATTATATCAAAAAATTTTTGCTAGGGTTGTAAAAAAAATATGCTAGTAGAATATTTGTCTACCTCTTAAGGCAACGCATACATATGTTGCAATGTTGTAAATACACAACGAGTAAACATGAGAAAACATTTGTAAATTTTAACAGGGATTTTTAGGGATTATTATAATAAGAGTGCAATTTATAAAACAATATTAAATTTAAAACTATGGTAAACTTTTCTTAACCCATACTTTAACTTTGGGTCATATATTTAAAATTATAAGAAAAAAGATTTAAATTTTTTGTAATTTGCCTAATGTATCGTATTCATATTTTAGAACAAAATTTGTATTTAGATCAGTTTGAGACCATATTATTTGTAAGTCTTGAAAAAATTACCAAAATAATCAAATTTATAACAGAAAAATTCTTGAAAATCATAGTTTTAATTAGTAATGGAAATAATGACCTCGAGCTCGAATAAAACTACTCAAAAGAAATTTTTTTATTTTTTTGGTTTTAGGTGTTTTGGGATATTTTAGTATTTTTTTGTGGGGTAAAGGTATAAAATAACTGGCATCGCAGATTGTATTTGACACTGACGAGAGATAAATCGATTCCTCTCATTTAATAATCGTCTTACAGTGGTGCCACGTTTTTTTTTTTAATCGTCAAAAGTTAAAAACAAAATAGTCAAAAATAGCCAAACTTAAAAATGAGATTTATCTTATCCCACACAGAAAAAAAAATATTTAAGAAAATTTTAATAAACACGTTTATTAAAAATAAAAATATTTTTAATAAATTTTTTTATTGTATCAATAAAAAAATTTATTGAAATTAAAAAAAAACTATGTTCAACTCATTCCGTCGGCAAGTTTTGTTGTGTTTCTTTTTTTCACACATAGTAATTTCAAATAAAGTAATAACTTAAAAAAAAACAAAAAATATTTAAAAAAAAAAAAAAAAGTTGGGTCTGATGGGGATTCGAACCAACGACCCCCAAAAAAAGTAATAAGTTTATCCACCGCTTAGCGCATAACGCCAAAACAGTTTTATAGTTTTGTCGGCTAAATTCTGTCATCTACTTACAAGCAAGAACAAAATAAAAATAAAAACACAATTTGTTTGTGAATGCGTGTGTGTTTGTATAGTTGTGTGTTAAATATTTTTACTGTTATAAGTTAGAGAATGAAAGTGATGCACTCAACTAAATTAGTCAGTATTTTTTTCATTTGGTAATTTCAATTGAGAATTTTTTCTGTTACCATTACTGACAAAATTATGTGAGTGTTTCAGAATTCTTGTTTAGTTTTATTTAAAACCAAATTGATTTTATGCGTTAAAACTTGTTGTCATGCTGTAGCTCAGTTAGTTAGACGCCCAGCATTCTAAACAGGAGGTATGCTGTTCAAAGCTCAATGGAAACAATAAATTGAGAAAAAGTAAGAGATAAAGAAAACAATTAAATAATAAAATAAAAATAAAAAAAAAAAAAACAAATAAAAAAAAAAATTTTTTTTTTCTTTAGTTCTAAAAAAAAATATTAAAAAAAATATAAATCAATAAACTTTTTTATTGAATCTTGAAATTCGTTTATTGAAATTATTTTCAGCAAACGACTTACAAATGCGTTTATTGAATTCGTGAAAATCTTCACCGCGGCTTTTTTAGTTAATTTATTTATTGAATTCGTGAATTTTTTTATTGAAATTGAAATTTTTTTTTTTGTGTGCAGCCTAAAACCACTGAAGTCAGTGAAAATTTGGATTGGTGATTCACCTGATCCTAGAGGTAGCAAATAAACACTTTCTGAAAAAGTGGTTTTCGGAAATTTCGATTCTAAGGGGACAAAAAGAGATAAAAAGAAAAAAATTTTACATTTTTTAAATTATTGAACTAAAAACTCCAAAATCTGAAAATTGGAAATGTGTAATTCTCCAATTGAACTAACATCCAAAAGAAGGACATATTTTGAAACTTAAAATTTTTAGATTAAAAGAGGGTAAATAATTGGTAAAAGTGGGTTAAAATTTTTATATCAATCCATAAAAAAGAAACCATTTATTTTCCTCCATTATTTTTTACTTAAAAGTTGATAATTTAAAAAGGGTTATTATGATATAAGGCTTGAACATTTTCAAGTAAATTTTTCACTGGAACGAACATGATATCGGGCTAAACAGGTTTATTTTAATTTTGTTATTTAAATTATTCTAAGCAGTTTTTTTGTTTTTGTGAAAGAAAAGTGAAGTTGCCATAAAAATCGTCTAAATGTATAGGAATCAAATTAAAAATCGTCATTTTGAAAATTTCATGAAAAAATTGAATCAAAAATCGTCACTTCTGGCAGCACTGGTCTTAAAAACTTTAAGTTGAAGTTTTTGTTTTAGAAAAAGAAATGCCAATATTTATATGTTTGATGTAAATATGTTTTAAATAGTATTGTATATCAGTTTTTTTAGATTGCTACTTTACGTTTCGTCATTTACCTGTCATGTAATATTAGGCGTAAATGTCATTGTTATTCAAGTCCACAATGTAAAACAATTTATCTTAAAGGGAAATAAATGTGTCACACATTAAAGGAAATCACTCTAGTAAGAAAACTGTGAACTTTTTTTTTAATATATTTAGCAAATATAACACGGATATGACTGAAACTTTACATGTTTACTTTTTGTTGTCCTGAGAAGTTCAGTGTGGCATTTGGGCGATATCGGTTATGCGATTCAAAAGTAATGAACGGAAATGTAAGAACATCCAAAAATTTTGGTGCATTTCACATAACCTTAAAATATAAAATGCTTTAATTCGGCTGTTGGTTGACATATTTTAACAGAATGGGATAAATATTTGAACAGAATGGGATAAATGGGATAAATATCAGTATTTAAATAAGTAAAAACTTAATTAAAAAAAAAATGGCGAAACAATTTTTTTTCACCAAAAAATTTTTTCTGCAAAAATATTTTTTTTTTAATTTGATTTAAATTTTTTTAATACAATTTTTTCTCAAACATTTTTTTTCAAAAATTATTTTCAATAAAATTCAACAATTATTTTCAAACATGAAATGTTATCCGTAAATGAATTTCCGGTTAAAAATTTATTTTGAAATTTACATTCAATGTCAATATGTCTGCAAGGTAAAAGGGGGGGAGGGGGAACTTCCCCCCCCAAAACAAATTTCAAAAATGAAAAAAAGAGAAAAAAAGAAAGAAAAAAATTTTCTAAAAAAATTTTCCGAAGGAAAAAAAATCTCGAAATCTAAAAGTTTTTGTAAGAAAAATTTGAAAATTTTTGTAAGAAAAATTTTTAAAGTAAAATGTGACTTAATCTGAAATTTTTCTGTGAAAAAATATCTGTCAATCTTATTATGAATTTTGGTATAAAAAAATGACTTACAATTAGAAGATGTTTTTTGTATATTATACAGGATCTTAATTTGGTTTATATAATAAATGTTTGTCTACTACATAGGAATAGGAAAAATATCTTAAAAATGTTGACAGTCTAACGTATGTAAAATTATTTTGGACAATTTTTTCAGAATGTCTTAGAATTGGGCCGCTGTAGATTATTGCTAGCGTGTTATCCTATGAAACAGGGGTCGTGGGTTCGATTCCCCCCAAAAACCTTGGTCGAATTCGATACAACGATTCTACAGTCATTATTACCAGTTCTCGGTTAGGTTGAAATTAAAAATGATTTGAAATTAAATGAAAACAATAAATAAAAACACTTGATTATGGGATCAAAATTATGTTTGGAGAAATGATTCAAAAAATAAAAGTGTTGAATGTCCGTAAATCTTAAAAAAAAAGAAGAAAATTTGATATTTATAATAAAATAAATAAAAAAATTTTCTCAGAATTGTAAATTTTGCTATAAGAAGCTGCCAGAATCTTTAAATTAGATGAACAATTTTTTTTTTTAATATTTGAAATGTTTGAGGATTGAAAAATTTTTCTTCGTAAAAAATCTGAGACATTTTCTATAGAGAAAATGTCTGGGAATTCGAGACTTATTCTATAGGAAAGAGTTATTAGTAACTAAGGCTTATTCTATATTAAAAAGGTCACAGAATCTGATAATTTTTATATAGAAAAAGGCAAAGAAAAACTCTAAGATTTTTCAATTCCATTTTGAGTAGGTTTATTCTAGCTCGAGGTCATTATTTTCTTTACTAATTAAAACTATGATATTCTCATAGAATAATTTTCAAGAAAATTATTTTTCTGTTTTAAATTTATTTATGTTGGTCATTTTTTGCAAGACTTAATCGACACGTGTTTCGGGATTTGTCAGATCCCATTGTCAAGATTATTTAGTAAAAATAAAAACCCTATACTACAAGTAGCTACTTGTAGGTCTAAGAATCTTATACCTTCTCTATTGAAAAAAGGTCTCTAAAATTTGTTCAGTTGGAAACAATTCTAATAATCTATGACTTTTTTGTAGAAAAAATATCTCGAAAATGCTTCAAAATATGAGTCTCAGAATCTGAGACTTTTTCTATGAAAAAAAAGTTCTTAGAATCTAAAAATTTTTCTATACGTCTCAGATTCTGAGACACTTTTCGTAAAGAAGAAGTCTTAGATTCTAAGACATTCTAAGACATATCTCAACATCTAATATTTTCTATGTAGGAAGAATTTATTGACTTTTCTATAAGTCAAATTTGTTAAAATCTGAGACTTTTTCTATGTTTACGAAAATGTACAATTTTCTTTTAAAACAAATTAAAAAAAAAATCTAAACGAAATATCATAATGAAAAACAAACCTCCTTCGACAAAAACCACTAAATTTGTAGATTTTATAGCTTTCCCATATTTTTTTTCTTTTTAAACGTATCCTTGTTTTTGCTCGTCCGACAAAGGTGAATTCATGATTTTTTTTTTTCGAAGTAAACTAAATTTTTTTTTTTTAACATGATTTAAAAAAGTTGCAGGACGCCACCTCAGTTTGACTATATAAGCTAACAATTAACGAAAAAGAAAACAAGAATTACTATTTTTATTTTCTTAAAACCAAAAATTTTAATAACTTGGGTTTGTAACTTCAGGCGCGGATCCAGGAATTTCATTTGGGGGGGGAGATTTTTTTTACCAAAAAATCGGAAAGCAATATGGTTTGGTTTGTGGGGGGGGGGGGGGGGGGTATGGTGTTAATTTTTGTTAATATTTTTAATATTGCGTAACAAATTAATAACCAAGAAAAATACTTTTTTTTCCAAGCATTTGGATTTAGGGGAACTTTTTTTACTCCAAAAATTTATTAACAAGGGGACCCTGTCAGTCGTATTTACTTCCAAAAGAGGACCATTTTTATAGTCTTACAAACGTGCTTATTCACAGTTATGACTGACTATGACTGTCATAAGCCAATGTTTATAATTGAACAATCATAACATCAAATATTTTTCTATACAAAAAAATTAAAAAGTTTTAAATTTTATTCGCAAATTATAAGATTGATATTATGACTTATCAGTCATAAAAATTGGCTTATGCCAGTTAAAGCTAGTCACAACCAGCGTTGCCAATTTAGCTTTTTTCCCGCTAGATTTAGCTTTTTTTAAATTTTTCGCAGGCAAATTTTACATTTAGCTTTAAGCGGTTTTTTTTAGCTTTTTTGAAATTTTTATTGGCTTTTTATTAGCTATTTTTATACTTTTTTTTAAACTTTTTTCATTAAATATCAATGTAAAATAAGAAGAAACATAAATTTTTACTTCAGAAATTTCTACTTGTGTTTATAAACACAATTATTTTTCAGAAACATCATATTTTAAAGTTTGGCTGAATGTGTTTGAGGAAGTTCTTTTAAATTTAATTTTTTTTTTTTTCAAATTCTTATAAGTAATTGAAAATTTTGAAAACATAAATAACAAGTAAGAAAGCTATATTCGGCTGTGCCGAATCTTTAAATACCCTCCACAATGTTAACCAATGCACAATGGTTTCGCAGACGACCTTTCTTGGCCAAAACTCAATTTTCTCAAAATTGATTTTATAGAAAATCGTTAACACTTACAAACAACAGAAAACTTATTTTGTTTTTGTATACTCATTTACCGTTCAAAAACAAATTTAGATAAAAATAAAAAAAAAGTATTTTTTAAATTTCAATTATTTTTTTGAGTTTAAATACAAAAAGTTGCTTATAATATTATACATGGAAAAAAAAACTATAAAAATTTTTAACACAAAACCTATTTCAAACCAAAAATTTTTCCATTTTTGAAATTTTGGCCAAGAAAAGTGTTGAACGGAACCATAGTGCAATGTAAATATTTAAAAAACAAAAAAAAAAAAAATATTTTATAAGTATGTATGAAAATTATATAAAAATTATGAAAATTGTATAAACGCAACCACGTGTATTACACATACTACGTATTTTTTTACTTCTATTTATACAAATGGCGCGCTGCCACGCCATATCATGCAGGTTTGTATTGAAACTCATCTCAATTGGTCATAGCTTCTTAACCCCTAGACTGATATTGCCATAATTGGTACCAAAATAACCAGAAAAACGTTGAGAACAATGAAATATGAACCTATTTAAAATTTTATTTGAATATGTCAACCATGAGCCAAGATAAATCATTTTAAAATTTTGGGTTAAATTGCTGGTGCCTCGCCCCATTGTGCGATTCGGCCCAAATTTTTTGTGAGAGTTAGGAATGATAAAATTACATTAAATTCAAAGTTTCGTTTACATTCATTCAACAGGTGTCAAGTTATAGCATTTATTTTGTGTAAAATTCACATTTTCACTCATCAAAATTTACATTTTCACTCATAACTTTTAAAATACTTAACCGATTTAAAAAAAAAACCCCATCAGATTCTGCCTAGGAGAATTACGCAACTTTTGGTACCCCAGGCGTTTAAATCGGTTCTGGATTGTAGCCAAAAACGTGATTTCAACAGACAGACAGACAGACGGACGGACAGACAGACAGACAGACAGACAGACAGACGGACATCGCTAGATCGACTTAGAATCGATCAAGGATCATGAATATATATACTTTATGGGGTCCTAAACCAATATTTCAATGTGTTACATACGGAATGACAAACTTATATATACCCTCTATCACTAGAGTGGAGGGTATAAAAATTAATTGTGTTTATATATTGTTGGACTGTATATTTTATAACTGAATTTTTATTTAGTTCGGTTTAAGTCCATATTAATTATTTCTGAGAAATAATAATTGTTGTACAATGAGAAAATCTGAAAAAAATTAAGTGACAACACAGGCTAAGTGGAGATGTCGACAGCTTTCGGAAGATGCCACCCTTCCATCATCAGCACTCCTTCGATTGCCACACACTTAATGTGTGTCAGATTAAAATTAGCCATTTAAATGAAATTTTTGAAGAAATTAAGAATTGGAATTACTCCTCTGAAAGGGGTTATTCAACACAAAGAGGAGTAATTCCAATTCTTAATTTCTTCAAAAGTTTCATTTAAATGGCTAATTTTAATCTGACACACATTAAGTGTGTGGCAATCGAAGGAGTGCTGATGATGGAAGGGTGGCATCTTCCGAAAGCTGTCGACATCTCCACTTAGCCTGTGTTGTCACTTGATTTTTTTCAGATTTTCTCATTGTACAACAATTATTATTTCTCAGAAATAATTAATATGGACTCAAACCGAACTAAATTAAAATTCAGTTATAAAAAAAATATTTTCAGAAAAGGGTAGTGTAAAAATTTTACACACAAATTTAACAAAAAACAAGTAAGAGTGTTACAGTAACTATTTAGGGTTATTCAAAAAGTTTTTAGTTAAAGTTGTTTTAAACGTTTTATCGTTTGTTTTTCAAGGAAAATAAAATATTGAATGATTTATACAGTTGTAAAAACAATAAACTACAAAAGTTACGGAAAAATATTTTTATCAGTTAAATTATTTGTGACTGATTATTCCGTATAATTTTACAGAAGTACGGTTTTTGTAGTTTGTTATTAAAAAAATTTAATTTTTACTTCACAAAATAAAAAAATGTAAACAGTTAAAATAACTGACATATCGATTGTTTTTACGGAATGTCTAGTCATTTATTAACGTTTAAAAATAACTGAAAAATTATATTGTTTCAAATGAAATATAACTAGTCCGTTTTTTAAAAGGAAAAACGATTGTTTTAAACGTTTTTTCAGTTGAATTTACTTACAAAATATTTTGAGTGCATTCTTATAGAAAATGTCTCAGATTTTTAAAATTTTCTATAGAAATAATCTGATATTTTGAGACATTCTTTCTATAAAAAAAAAATCCAAATTCTGATATATTTTTCTTAAAAAAACCTCTGAAATAATTCTCATATTTCACAGTTATTCTCAGATTCTAAGAACTTTTTCGTATACAAAAATTCTCAGATCCTGAAACATAATTCGTAAAAGAAAATTATCAGTTTTTAAAGCATTTTATGAAGAAATTTTGAATCTATTTTCTTAAAATGCGAAAAATGTTACGGTTTTAATGCCATCTAGATTCTGAAACATTTTCATATAACAAAAAATTTTTTATTAGACACATTTCAAAATAAAAATTTACATATTCAGACTCTAAGACGTTTTTCCTTTAGAAATTTTATTCAATTCTGAGAAATTGTTTGCTAAAAAAATCTTGGTATATTCTGAAACATTCTTTCAAAGGAAAAATTCTCAGTTGCGGTGGGATATTTTCTATAGAAAAGTTTTAAGACATATTCCCTAAAATTTAAGATAGTTTTAAAATAAAAAAAAATTACATTTAGAGTCAAATAAGTATCAAAACAGTTTCGAAAAATAAAGTCTGGAATTTCGAAACATTTTTCTATAAAAATATTGAGATAATAATTTTTTCTTAGCGAATGATAACTCTATTGCCATTTAACTCTATTGTTACTTCAGTACAAATAGCCTCTATTTGTTTACATCCTGGTCATTTTCCTTCCATCTTTGTTCCTCTCCCTTTTTCCTTTCTTTTCTTTTCTTTTCTTTTCCTTTTTTTTTCTTTCTTTTTTCCTTTCCTTTCCTTTCCTTTTTTTTTTTTTTGAAATCATTTTGGGGGGGGAGAAATCCCATTCTCCCCCCCCCTGGATCCGCGCCTGGTAACTTGGATAATAATTCACCTCGTGGTGAATAAACCCGTTTTTCACCAGCTGGTGAATAAAAAGTAACATAATTATTTTTCAACAATTTTTTTTTTTCATTTTTTTTTTCATCAAAATTATTTTTTCATCAATTTTTTTTTTCATCAAATTTTTTTTTTCATCAAACTTTTTTTCATATTTTTTTTTTTCATAATTTTTTTTTTTTTTACCAAACTTTTTTTTTCAACATTTTTTTTTATCAAATTTTGTTTTTTTATCAAATTTTTTTTTTTCATCAATTTTATTTTCATCAAATTTTTTTTTCATCAATTTTATTTTTTTTCGTTAATTTTTTTCATAAAATTTTTTTATTTCCATGAATTTTTTTTTTTCATCAATTTTTTTTTTTTTCATCGAATTTTTTTCTTCATCAAACTTTTTTTTCATCAAATGTTTTTTGTCATCAAAATTTATTTTTCATAAATTTTTTATTATCATGTTTTTTTTCATCAATTTTTTTCATCAAATTTTTTTATCAAATTTTTTTAGTATCAATTTTTTTCTCACAAAAAAAATTTTTTTTTCATCAATTTTTTTACACCAAAAAATTTTTCTTTTCATCAAAATTTTTTTAACATAATTTTGTTTTTCGTGAAAAAAAAAATAATTTTTTTTACCAAAACTATTTTTCACCAAGTCTAAGCTTTTCGAATAAAAATTTTCCATTTGTTTATCAAATGTACATAAAACAAGTGTGTGGGTTATATTCTTTGGTGCAGAATCTTTTTTACTCTCCAAAATGTAAAAAACTTTTTTGTACTTATTTATTTTTGCACTCACTTCCGAAATGTACAGCTCTTTTTGTTTTTTAATGGGGTCCTTGACTGATATTTCAATCGTTTTGCATGGAATAGCAAAGTAATATAACATTATTTTTTCTAAAAAAACTTTGCTTTGGCAAGTACACCCAAATCTTCCGCAAAACATTATCATGATTTAATGTTTTGGGCAAGAGTACAAAATTTGCAGGCATTTTTCTAACTTTTTTTGCTTAAAACATTAGTTTATATTTGGACATTACTGAAAAATAGTTTTTATTATGGTAAAAAATTTTTTTTTTTTTGGTCTGGGAATTTTGTATACCCTCCAACTACAGCATGGGGGTATACTCACTTTGTCATTGCGTTTGTAACGCATCCAAATATCGGTCGGGGACCCCATAAAGTATATATATTATTGATCCAGGATCGATTCTAAGACATTCTGTGAATGTCCGTCCGTCTGTCTGTAGATGTCACGATGTAGATGTCACGAATATGTCTTATGGTCCTAGGCAGGTTAAGTTCGGAAATGGGCAAAATCAGACTAGGGGAAAAAAGTTTCCTTTGAAGAACTGAACCAACCTCTGAAAAAAATTCACTTTTTTACATGTTTTTTTTTGTATTTTTGTTAAATAAATGAAACATTTGGTATATTTATCGCACTGGAAAGGTGCTCTCAACGTCCCCCACTGACCCCATCACCCCCCCCCCCCCCCAAAAAACGCCCCTGACTATTTCTTTTATATTTTTCTACATTTTGGAGGGCATAAAAGATTCGGCACAGCCGACTAAAAAATATATCGTAATAATAAAGATGTATTTTTTTAGTTATTGTATTAAGTTGTTGGCCTTTTTACCGCAATTTGAAATTAATAAAAAAAATTTAAATTATTTTTAAGCAACATTTTTTTTTTTTTAATTTTTTCACACCAAAAAAAATTGTTTACCATAAAAACACTTTTTGAGTATTGTCCAAAAATAAAGTATAAGCAAAAAAAAAAAAAGTTCGAAATTTTTTTTTTCACTTTGTGCGGGACTTTTCGATTTTCAAGATTTACAGGTCCAATATTTTTGTGGGTTAACATCGACGACAAAAGGCAACTTTCCCGAACCCGACGTTTTCGAAATTCGAAAAAAGCTATATTTGCTCCACCCAAATATGTATGTTTTTTATATCCTAGAATTAAAAAAAAAATAAAAAATTAATATTAATATTAGAAAAATCATTAAAAACATACAATTATACAAACCCTAGGTACATATATAGCAAACACAAGTACATAAACACTCATAAAATCAACGAACTTTAAACTTAACATAACCTCGAAAACAGTTTACAATTTTATATTATAAAAGTGAAAAAAAAAAAAAAAATGAAATTTAATGTAAAAAAAGTTTACCTTAAATAAGCGTCATTCCTGTTGATCCCCAGCACATTGATGTGATGGACTTATAAAATATATAATTTCAACACGTACATGATTGTAAACATTAGAATTGAGAAAAATGAATTTTAATTTTCCACACAATTTTTTTACTGTTATTTCCGCATTGAACTATAATTTTCACTTTACATCCACATACATACATACACAATAGATTTGCAAACCTATATACATATAAATGTAATATATAGATACTGTTTGCTAGCATGGATTGTGGTGCTGTCGACGGTGATGAGGTTGTCAGTTGTGTTGGTGTGGTAGGAAAAAGGATTTCCGGTGGCTAAATGAGATTTTTAAGGCAAAAAAAAAAAAACAGAGGATTTTATTTAAAAGTATTTGTTTTGGAAATTGTAAAATACACTAACACATACACATATAACTTTACTTTTGATGTTTACAGTGAAATGCCGGTTATGCGAATACTGATTTTCCGCAATATCCAATATTTATACCTTTTTACTTGTAAGAATAATGTTCCTTATAGCCGGAAAACTTAAAAATATATAAAATGCAGGTTCTTTGGTATCTGGACTTATTAATCTTCTTGGGGATTTATGGGGTTGTGATCAAATGGGATGCCACTAATGCGGAAAATGTTGTCTTTCGGAAAAATTTGGACATATCCCAAACTAGCAATAATATCTGCAAAAGCCAAAAAATCGCATTTGCTGAAATACCTCCGTCAGAACTTGTTAAAAAATTCCGCAAAAAATGTTAGGCAAATATGTTTGTTCTTGTTTAAATACCGTTCGGTTTCAAATTCTGTTCACATATAGTAACCAGTAACAGAATTAAAACACCTTGTACTTTATTTAGGTAATGTGAAATGAACCAATATTTTAACGGTGCCCTTACATTTTCGTTCGTAACTTTTGAACTGTTGAACCGATATCACTCACTATCAAACTTTTCGAAGCAACAACATGTAAATATGTTAAGTAACAGTCATATTTGTGTAGTCTAATGGCCGTGATAGCCATTTAACCAACAGACAGACGAACATCCCTAGAATACATATATCATGGGGTCCCAGACCCTATTAAAGTAAATATACCTTTAAACTGTAAAAAAACAAAAAAAAAAATAACTGGGAAGATATTTTTCGGGGAGGTTGGTTTAAGTTCACAAATTAAAACAACCTCTGAAAAAATGATGTTAATCCGTGGTTGGTCTAGTTCTTCAACGGGGAATTGTTTCCCCCTGGTTACCACAAGACATATTAGTACCAAACTTAAGGTGTATAGCTCTTTTAGGTTGGACTACGACTCGTCGTGCCCTCCATTGACAGAAATACAGATAGACGGATGGACGGAATACCTTAGAATTGATCACTGATCAATTATATATGGGGCATTCCATGTTAAATCGGAATTTCCCCCATTTGTTTACAGCCAGTGACGGACGTATCCAGGAATTTGAAAAGTGGGGGGGGGGCAACTCGATTTTTTTTTTATCATAACCAAATAATACCCATTTCAAGGACTATCCCCCCACACAGAATTTTCACAGAATTTTTCTACACCACATCGTTCGAAAATCTAAAAAATCTAAATTTCTTATAAAAAAATGTCTCTGAAACTGATAATTTTTCTAGAGAACGAATGTCTCAGACTCTGAAAATTTTTATATAAAAAAATTTCTCAGAATCTGAGAATAGAAAAAACATCTCAGAGTCTGACAACTTTTTTATAAAACAAATGTCTTAGGATCTGAGAATTTTTCTATAAAAAAAAAACAGAATCTAAGAACTTTGCTACACTCAAAAAAAAAAAACTTGTCAAATTACTAGAAAAAGTCTCGTAATCCCATTTTACCAATATTTGACAGTTTTCCTTGTTTTTTAACAAATAATTTTTTATTGAAATTTACATTTTTTTTTGTAATTTTACAGTGTGTGCAGCTCTTTGCTGCACACAATCACCTTGTGCAACTTGTGGATGAACCAACACATATTCCTTGTGCTGAAAGGCAGTTTCGTAATACTCTCGACCTTTTCCTCACATCGCATCCTGACAAATATGATGTTGAGTTACTGCCCCTCTCGGAAACTCGGATCACAACCTCATTTCTACATCCTTTTCATTTTCGGACCTTCGCAGTGCTTCTCAACCAGCACCGAAGCGCTCTATTTTTGTCTATGAAAAGGCCCATTGGGCAGAGCTGAACAATTTCTTTCAACATATCAACTGGAAACTCTGTTTTCTTGATGGCAATGTTGACGCTGCAGCAGAAATGATGGTAAATATAATAATGCTGGGAATAAAATTATTTATTCCATCTAAGCAAATTTCGACTAAACCAACACATAAGTGCTGGTTTAATCAGACTTGCAGAAATGCAGTCAGATCCAGAGAGGATACGTTCAGAAATTGGCGTAATGACAAAAATCCAGTTACTGACGCGTTACGCAAACAGGCGAGAAACGAATGCGCCAGGGTACTCAGACGCGAAAAGCTTCTGTACGAACAGCGTTTGCGTGCTAAAGTCCTTGCTGTTCCGCGGGGCAGCAAGACCTTTTGGTAATTTGTTAAAAGGGTAAAGAATAATACTAGTTCATTCATTCCAACCCTTATAAGAAATGACCAAATATTCACAGACTCGGTTGACAAAGCTAACATTTTTGCTGAAATGTTTGCAAGAAACTCTTTCTTGCCGGAAGCAATCAACCACTGCCCGAACTCGAGAGAGTATCCTTTACTATGTCCAAGATATTTTTTCGAGCACGTGCAGTTTAAAGGGTTCTTGAAGATCTTAACGTTAATAAGTCTCCGGGGCCAGATGGAATTTCGGCACTAGTGTTGAAACATTGTGCTTCGACGCTGTCTCGTCCATTGGCAAGTCTTTTTAGCTACTCGTACAGAGTAGGAGTTTTCCCCTCATGTTGAAAGGTTGCTAACGTTCAGCCAATCCCTAAAAAGGGTGAGGCTTCTAACCCTGATAACTACCGCCCAATAGCAATTTTCTCTACGCTCTCTAAGGTGATGGAGAGCATAATTAATTATCACTTGGTAAATTATCTGGAGTCTAACTCACTTTTGTGCGATCGACAGTATGGATTTCGTAGAAGTCGTTCTACGGGAGACCTTTTGGCGTTTCTTTCGGAACGTTGGAGTCGTTCTATCCACCAATTTGGTGAAAGCAAAGTGGTTGTCCTGGATATTTCCAAGGCGTTTGATCGCGTGTGGCACGGTGCCCTCGTTTCGAAGCTTATTGCGTTTGGTGTCGGTAGTGATTTCTCTCGATTTATATCGAGCTTTCTATGTAATCGCAATATACGTGGGATTTCATCGGACGAATTCCATCTTAATTCGGGAGTACCGCAAGGTTCCGTTCTTTCTCCTATACTTTTTCTTATTTTTCTTAATGACCTTCTAAAACAAACTTCCAATCCTATCTATTCTTTCGCAGATGACAGCAACATTTTTCATTCATTTTCTTTCAATCATAGACCAAGCCTTACCGAGGTTGAAGCTATGAGACAGAACATGAATGACACACTCAATCATGACCTTTCGACGATCTCCGAGTGGGGTCTTGCGAATAGGGTGGATTTTAATGCTCGTAAGACCCAATGTTTTATGTTGACCCACAGACGGTCTGTGGAATCAACTCATCTGTATTCATGGGAGGCATAGCTATTGAGGAATCAGACACTCTTAATGTTCTAGGCATGAAAATCCAATGTGATGTTCGTTGGAACCAGCATGTTTTTCAGGTGTCGAAAGAAGCATTCAAGTGCCTTGGTTTTCTTAAACGGTGTAAGAAATACTTCAGTACGTCTGATCTTCTCACTATTTATACCTCCAATATCCGACCGAAAATGGAATACAACTCCCATATCTGGGCAGGAGCCTCAAGGTCTATCTTGGAGCTTCTGGACCGGGTGCAAAGGAATGCGTTGAAGCTCATCAATGACAGTAGGGTATCCAGCTCTATTGACTCATTGGAGCATCGTCGGAATGTGGGTTGTGTGTCATTGTTCTATCGATATTACCACGGTAAGTGTTTAGCTGAGATAGGTGAACTCTTCCCTGAGACGCGGGTGCATGCTCGTAGTACTCGTCTATCCAGTAGATCACATCCGTTTGTGGTCGATTGTCCAATATATCGCACAACGCATTACAGATGTGGAATAAACTCCCCGCAGTAGTCTTTCCAGTCGGCTACGATTTGAAGTTCAAATCAAATATCCACAAACACTACTCCCTCTTTCCTCCTCCTCATAACCTATTTTCCTAATACCAACACAATGCATTGATTAGTAGGGGGCATCCTCTGAGTGTTGGCTCAAAGTAAAAAAAAAATATGACGAATTATTTTTGAACCTGTGTTTAATTGTCATTATTTTATTCTTTTACTTCGTTGACGTTTAAATGCTATTTATCAACGAAGGAGGGTGCTGCGATAGATATTAGTTGTAAATAGAAACTAATAAATATCGGAAAAAAATGTTGTTCTGCCTGAGCTGAGAATCGAACACAGGCTTGCTGCGTAGTAGTCCAACGCGCTAACCACTAAGCATTGGCGTAGGAAGCCCTAGATTTTTTTAAATTTGTTGGTATTTGTTTTTTTTAATAGAAAAACCCAGACCTATTCCTGAAGCGTTCCCTTTAACATGCGTCTAGGTGTCCTAGAAACGAATGCACCCCGAAAGCGGTTAAAAATCCATATGTTTTTTAAGTTTTGATTATGTAGAATTTTCGGAAATTTAGAACTCCCAGATATGTTTTGAGAATGAAAGATTTTTAATGTTTTTCCTATAGTAAAATCATTAGATTACTATGATTTCTTCAAGAAAAAGTTCTGATGATTGCAAAAGTTGATGATTATTAGTTAAAATTCTCAGATTCTTTCTTTCAATAACTTTTGTCTATAAAAAACCCCTTAGAATTTAGAAACTTTTTTAAATCAAAGAAGTTAAAATGTTTTCCTGAAGGCAAAACCCTAAGATTCGGTAAAGTTTTTATTACTGACAAAAACATCAGATTCATATAAAAACTTTTTTCAATAATTCAGACTATTTTTCAATGGAAAAAACTATTTGATCTTATATAATAATCATTACAAGTCCTTAAGACTCATTGAATAATCATAACGAGTCCTAAAGACTCATTACATATTATTTATTGTTGCAAAAATTAATGAAACCATTAAATTAATAAAAAAAATTTTTGAATGATTAAAATTCTGGGGGGGGGGCTAAAATTTGCTATCTACGCCAATGCCACTAACAAGGGAAGTCTCCCTGGTGTCACCCTCCGATCTTCATGAAATTTGGATATGTTGTTTAGAACGAAAATTAATTCGACACGTATTTTTTTTTAGCGGCCCAAATTCATTTTTAGGGGGGGTCGATTTGTATGGGGGGAAATTGACCTTTTTCAGTTTTTTACGATTTACGCCTATTTAAACAAAATTAAAATAGGCATGTGAGGTATCAGATTAAAGGTATTTAAAATACCTATCGCGTGGTGCTAACAACGGAACAAAGAAGTTAATATTTTTCGACTTATTAGCAAAAATGTCCTAAAATTTGGGTATTTTACTCAATATGACGAAAAGTTGTGCATGTTTGGACAAGTTCTTATCACACGTAGATAGGTTTTCCAAAGACCTTTCATTTGGTATGCAACATGACTAGGTTCCTTTGCATAGTATAGGAGATAAACGAAAAAAACTGAAAAATGGCATTGTCTTCCCCCCTCCTTTTTACCCCCTAAATATGAATTTGGGCCGCTAAAAAAAAATACGTGTCCCTTTATTTTTTCTGCTCTACAAAATAAAACCAATTCCATAAAGATCCGCGGGAGACACTAGGGAGACTTCCCTTGTAAGCCACAGTACCCACAGCTGATTGGACAGAGCCATCTTATAAACACGTAAAAAATCAATAACTTATTTGTTGAATTACAATATTGCCCGAATATTTTAATTAAATTCTGAGTTAGTTAATAGTATTTAATACTTCTATATAATTATGTGTTGAAAATGCACTAAATTTATCAGTTTTTTTTTAATTTTATTAACCAAATTTTTGATTTTTACGAGTTTTAAACTAATTTGGGACTTTTTACCGTTTTTGGTAAATTACACTGTGCTATAGTAAAAAAAATACTTCTGATGTGATATAGTATATATTGTTGGTCTTGTCGAGTAGATCACAAAAATTCCCATTAAACTTGCCAGACACCCTCAAATTTTAGAGTTATTGTCAAAAAACCTTTTTTTGGGACTTTTCTCACTAAACCTTGTGTAATTCAGAAAATTTTCAACCGATTTAAAATTTTTTAACTGTTTTTGACAGAAGAAGGATGGGGCTTTCCATGTGTGTGATTTTTTCTATACACTCAAAAAAAAAAGTTTGTAAATTTACAAGTAAAAGGTCTTGTAATTCTATTTTACTAATATTTTTGTCTTTTTACAAAAATTGTTGTATATTTAATAAAACGAAAACTACAGTTTGCTTTGTAATTTTACTATTATATGTTGGTAAATTTATTTTACAAATTTTTTAGGTAAATTTACCAAAAAGTGAATTATTTTACAAATTAAAAAAATATTACAAGGTGTTTAGTTTTTTTTACACAAGAAAACTGTAATTGTACAACATAATTTTACTTGATGTTATTTAGTCTTTTTACAAAAAAAATGTTTTATTACAAACATTTTTTTTAAGATCGTTTACAAGGTTTTCAGTTTGAAATGTATGCATTGAAAAGTACAAAATTCCAATATAATTTTACAAAACTTATTTTACTACTAGAATTAATGTTGTTTTACAAAAAAAAAAATATTATTCAACAATAGGACACGCAAAAATTTTCTAAGTTCAGATTTTTTTTTGCGTTTTGGAGTAAAAAATTTAGTTAAAAATAATTTTTTATAAATAATTTTTACACCATTTTTTTTGTAATTTGCGTTAAGTAAAATACCACAATTTTTATGTGTTTCTACTTTATAATTGTTCTAGTTTTTTTTTGTATTTTTACCATTTTTTTTTTGGTGATTTTACCATATTTTTTTGGTAATTTTTTTTTTAAATTTGGTACCTAAAATGTCAATAGAAAGCTGCCAATTATGAAAAATCAAAATTTTCTTATTTTAACTGGTACTTAAACATCCAATCTACAATATCCAAAATTTTTTTTCCGATTTTTTAAAAACACTTGTGAAAATAATTAAAAATTCAAAAAAAAAAATTTATTTTTTGACTAATTTTTCCTGAAAATATAAGAAATTTCTTGTGTAGCCTCCTTCGCAATTCTACTTAAGAAAAACGAAATGTCGAAAAAAATAAAAAAGTGCAGTGTTATACATTAAAAAGTTTGTTAAAAGTGCTTTCCTGAAAATATAAGAAATTTCTTGTGTAGCCTCCTTCGCAATTCTCATATGTTCTACTTAAGAAAAACGAAATGTCGAAAAAAATAAAAAAGTGCAGTGTTATACATTAAAAAGTTTGTTAAAAGTGCTCAAGTGAAAAAAAATCTTTTCAGGTTGTTGAAGTGCTACTCCAGCTGCCGAAGAAGGAAAAATAAGATGCACCAATGGAAAAAACCTTTAAATTTACAAAACCAATATGTAAATAAACCAATTTTTTTGTAAATTTACAAAACAAATATGAAAATTTAAAAAACAAAATTGTATACTTACGAAAAAAGTTGTAATTTTACAAAAATGAAATCGAAAATACAAAAACCATATTGTAAATTTACAAATTTTATGGTTAAACTACTGTTTTTACGGCAAAAAAAATAAGGAAAAATGGTACATATACAATAAAAATTGTAAATTTACCACTTTTTATTGTAAATATACAAGTTTTTTGCATAAAAAACAGTAGTTTAACCAAATAATTTGTTAATCTACAATTTATTTTTTTCATTTTCTATTTTTCCTTGTAAAATAACAACCTTTTTCTGTAAGTTTACAATTTTGTTTTGTAAATTTACCAAATTTTTTGCAAATTTACAAAAAAAAATGTTCACCTCGAAGATGATATTTTACAAAAATAATTGTAAATTTACATTTTCTTTTGTTAAATAAATTTACAAATTATCCCCGTAACTTTACGGGGATTCTTGCTAGTACATATTTTACAAAACCTGCCCCGTAAAATCACGGGGATTTTACGTCATTTTACAAACTTTTTTTTTTGAGTGTACATATAAGATATATATTGATTTTTTCAATAAAATCAATAAATTTTTTTGTTATTTTTTGAAAATTTTTCGAGTTTATAATTTTTTTTGCTATAGTTCGTTTAACAACCTTTATATTTATAAACATATTTTTAAAGAAAATTTAAATCTGAATTCGATAAGCTTCATCCTGAAGAAATCGGATAACAATTGGCAGAGTTGTGATAATTTTTCTAAAAAAGAAAATTAAGATTTTGCAGGAAATCGGCGTTCAGATATCCCAGGCAAAAAAAAAAATAAATTTATCATAAGAGGTCATGTACAACATTTTTAAAGGTTTTTGGCGCGCTGAATCCGAAACTGGCCTTTAAATTGCTCTATCTAATTGATATATCAAATTTGAATTCGAATTCAGGAGGCCAAAAACCTTTAAAATAATGATACGCGACCTCTTAGTATGTTCGTTTATTTTTTTATTGTTTTTTGCCTGGGTTATCCGAACGGCTATTTCAAGCAAAACCTTAATTTTCTTTTTTAGAAAAATTATCACAACTCTGTCAATTGTTATCCGATTTTTTCGGCATAAAGCTCATCGTATTCACAATTAAATTTTCTTTAAGAATACTTTTATAAATATAAATGTTGTTGAACGAACTATAGCAGAAAAAAATCGAATAACTCAAAAAATTTTCAAAAAATAACAAAAAAATTAGATATTGTTGAAAAAATCAATACATATCTTTTTTTATATGTATAGACCAATTCATAGACATGAAAAGCCCTATCCTTCTTCTATCCAAAACAGTTGAAAAATTAAAAATCGGTTGAAAAATGTTTAAGTTACACTTGGTTTAGTGAGAAAAGTCCCAAAAAATCGTTTTTTGACAATAACTTAAAAATTTGAGGGTGTCTGGCAAGTTTGATGGGCATTTTTGTGATCTTTTCGACGAGGCCTACAACCTTAACTACCTCATTTTAAAAGTATTTCCGATTTTGTGTTTTTTGTAGCACAGTGTTATAGTAGTATTCATAATACCGTTACGTACCGGTATCGTTGTTTCGGTAACGGTTAACCGTTACCTAAATAATCGAAAATACCATTACCTTTACCGTTACCAATATAAAAAATATGTAATACCAATACCGTTACCAATACCATTATTCGTTTCGGTTGCCAACCCTGATTTATACATATAAAACATCCCAGCAAACAAGCAGACTCATTTTAGACTCCAAAATAGGCTCCAAAAATATAACCAAAATTTCAAATTATTGTATGAAAGTGGTTCATCCAAAAGAGCCTTCTTTTTGGACTCTAAAATGACTCTTTAAAAAGAGTGTAGAAGGGGAAATTTCCCTAACATTTTGGAGTCCATTTGGTGTCTTTAATGAGCACAAAAAGAGTGTCTATGATGCCTTTTTAGGATGATTAATTTACTTAAAATAAATAATCAAAATTAATCAATTTAGGAAAAAAAAGTATTTTTTTGTTTATTATCTACGGATGTTTCATCAGCATAATATACATAATTTACAACACATTTAACATATTAAATACAACATAAAAGTATTACATAAAAAACATAAGAACATTTTTCGTCCTGTAACATATTCAATAGGCTTCAAACTTTACTCCACTCCAAATATGCTTCACGCCGAATATTTCAGATGCATACATATTTCTGGGTCATCATCTCTATGAATTCTTAATTTTTGGTTAATTTTGGTTGATCTTTATAGGAATTTATAAAGATTTTTATTTTTGCGATTTTTATTAAATTTTAACTCGCGAAAATCTTATAGATTAATGGCTAAAACCATTTTGTTACAAAAAAATATTATGGTTTTAATTTTAGAAAATTCTGACAATTTAATTTTTAAAAACAGAAAAATCGATTTGCTCAAAAAACAATTATTTTTTGGATTGCTCCAAAAATACTTTAATTTCCCAAATTTTTGAAGTCATTTTGGATTGTACTTTTTAATATAACAATTTCCCTTTCATTTTGGAGTCATTTTGGACTCATTTCAGATGGCTCTTTTTTTAATCCAAAAAAAGAGTGTTTTATGACAAAACAAAATTCAAGCTAAAAAAAAAGTTTCAGTTTTGAATAATTTTTGACTCTAAAATATGTGTGCTCCAAAAACCATTCTTTTTTTGAGTAGTTTTTGAGTCGTATAATTGGAGGGCTCTATATTTTGTTGACTGGGATATTGATTATAATTTTCTAAATAAATTCATAACAACAGTATCAATTTTATAAAAAATTTTTCTTTAACAAAATGTATGTACTGATGTTTATACCCTACACCACTCTGTGGTACAGGGTATAATGAGTTTGTGCTGATGTTTGTAACTACCCGAAATATTGGTCCTAGACCTACCTTCAAGCATACCGATCGACTCAGAATTACTTTTTGAGTCGATTTAGCGATGATCGTCCGTCTGTCCATCTATCGGTTTAAGCACGATACAGGTCGCAATTTTCAATTAATTGACTTGAAATTTGAAACTTAAGCATATTTTGGCCCAAGGACGAAGGCTATTGAAATTGGAGAAAATCGGTTCATGTTAAAACCTAGCCCCCATACAAACGCCCTCTTTGGATTTGGCTAAAATGACGCTAATAACCGTACTATAATAGATATCGCTTTGAAATTTAGCAGGTAATCAAATCTTGTATGCAAGAATCACCATTCCAAATTTCAAAGGAATCGGGTCAGTCCTTCTGGTAGTCCCATACAAACCACCCGATATTCACATAATTTCCTCAAAATTCATAAAAATGAAAATATTTGATAAAAATTTTATTTTTAGGTTTTAAACGTGTACTTAAGTAACCTTATCAAATCGGAATATAATTGGATCATTTTTGGACTTAGTCCCTCATATAAAAATTTGGACCGATATTCAGTTAAATCGGTCAATTGACAAAAAATTAAACCAATTCCACTAAAATTTGACCTGTGTGTGTTTACTACACTAAATATAGATCTAACAACGACAGATCCAATCGTTCCATGTTTGGCATTGGGACCCATATTCCGGGAAACACTGTGTAGGGTATCATATGGTCGCTCTTGACCGACTATAACTTTCTTACTTGTTTTTATTTAAATTTATATTAAAAATTTATTTATGAAATTTAAAACTGATTTATTACCAGGAATTCTTTGTGAATTATTGAAAAAATGAAAAAAAAAAAAACATGCATTTAATTTCAATTAATTTTTACCATTTTCATTTACTTAAAAAGGTTTACTTGACTCTGTATAAATTATTCATTCACTATACGTTTCAAGCATTTAAATTACAATAAAATGTATAACATTTTAATATGACGATACACTATGGGCCAAAAAATAAACTACTTATAAAACGACAAAATTTGTAAAAGTGTCCAAGTGAAATTTAGTTTTTGAACAATAATATACTTACTAATTAACTTCCTGACCAACAATTAGAGACCAGATTTCAAAAGAATTTTTGGTGTTTACCAACACGTTTTGAAAACTCGAATAACTATGGAATGCCAAATTGGTAGAGTAGTACCTTTTGGTAATCTGATTTCAAACAAAAAAAATCTGTATTCCTTGCCGATTGTTCAACAGTCTGTTGTGTTAACATATTCAACAGTAATATACTTTTACTTCCTGTATACTAAAAATCACTACTACCATAACAACTGCTGATGTTGCTACTACGATACATATAGCAACAGTGTAATTATTCACATAAGTAGGCTTTCTTTTCTGTGTGCGTGTGTGTGTATTGGTATGCAAAATGTCTGTGTGTATATTGGAGTGTTCCGGTTACTTCACATCGTTTGTAAGAGAATAATCACAATTGGAGCGGGAAGCGTTTTTCCGCAACTGTTCACATACGTTTCATATGACAACAAAATTCCGCCGCGTTTTTCCGCCAAACTAGATTCAATTCTATTTTTATGAGGACAATTGCGTTTTTCCGCTTCCCGCTCCAATTGTGATTATTCTCTAAGTCTGGCGGTTCAGTGGTGGTTTTTGTGTTTGTAAAATTACTTACTCACATACATGCGATGCGAATTAATTACTTGAATTCATCAATTTCATGCTCGACATATATCCGTGAGTCGAATAGTCAATATTTTGATATGGTGTTTGTTTTATATGTTTATGTTTTTCGTTTGTGTGGGTGTGTATGTGTTTGTCTCAGTCATGGTATGTGAGTAGATATTTGTGTTTTGTTTTTATAAACGCTTGTAAACATTTACATTAAGAAAGTCTAGAAAAAAAAAACACTAATGCTACACTAGGTGGAACTTTTTTCGACTTTTGATTTTTCCAAGTGTCCGGGCAAGTATATGCTTTTCCATTATTAATTTGAGTCACTATAGTTCATTGTGAGAAAATTTATGAAAAAATTTTGCAAACGCATCTTCAGTCGGAAAACAGTTTAAAAAACTGAAATTCATGTCCGAATTTTTGCCCAAATTCGGCTCACAAATTAGGAATTTTTGCGTACTTTATGGAGAAAATATTTAAAAAATTCCAAAAAAGAGATTTTGGTCCACAGATGATGATTTGTAAACATAAAAATTATTTTTTTATCCAAATTGGTCCCAAAAGTTGGAAAATGTTAAGTATGTTATCTGAAAAATATTTAAAAAAAACGCGATTAGCGTTTTTGGATCCACAGATCCTGATCAGCATTTTTGGATCGAAATCGTGTTTTTTTTTAAATATTTTTAGCATAACATACTCAAAATTTTCTAACTCTTATGACCAATTTGGTTAAAAAATATTTTTTTTCTTATAGCAAACAAGTTTTTCTTCCAATTTTGAACAAATTGATATTCTTCTAGGCCTAAAACTTTTGTGGTGGAGGTGTCCCCTACAACCCCCGTCGAAGATCCCTCCAAAAATATACCATTTTTGCCTTTCAGAAAAATCGGAGTGTAAGCATTGGGTACGTTCCTTGTAAGTAAATCGTAAACAATTTGAAAAATTTAAAAATCAAAAACGTTAAACTTTCCAACCACCCTTTTTATTCTATTAATTTACATATGGTGGGTGTATAGCTGACGCTTCTGTAATTGTATATGTACCTTATGAGTGTCACTGGGTAAAGACATTAATAAATAGTGCTTCAAGCACACAAACACACAATCATTAAGGATGGGAAAATCAGTGCGTTTATTAGCAATACAATTTTTGATTTACCATAAAACCTAAACAGGCTTCATATACGGAAAGAAATGTGAAACAAGAATTTTCTTGGAAATTCTGGAGCTCGGTATGGCTGCATGTGTGTGTATACATACGCATCCTGAATATACATTCATTAGAGTGGCATTTTTTTTGTATGACAAAAAAAGTGTTTCTTCCGATTTTGAACGTACGGGCAAGTTTTTATTTTCTTCGGCCTTAAACTTATGTGGTCCAAATTTAAGGCCAATCGGTTTAGGATTTTTGAATGTTTAAAAAAAAAATCAAAAAAAAATATATCTTGCGACATATCATGTTTATTAATTTTAATGCGCTGGACATGAATATAAAAACAATTGATAAATCGCCATATTTTTGCAAATTTCAAATACCTATATCTCGAAAACCGTACGACCGAATTTTTTTTTTTAAATTAGTATTCATCACATCAAAATTAATAAATATGATGTGTCGCATGACTTATTTTTTTTAATTTCTATTTTTTTTTAATTTTTGAAAATCCAAAGCATTGATCGCCGGGCGCTACGGGTTAATTTAATCCCATTGGCCACAAATTTTTACCACTTAAATTTTAGGTCTAGTAGAAAAAAAATTCCCGGACACAAGAAAAAATGTCATTCTAATATACATGTATGTCGAAGTGCGTAGGTACACACGCAGAGGGTAAGGTGTATTGTCAATGTTTAACAACAATGTGTGGAAACCAGATGCTTATATCAACCACTTTCGATTTATATACCCTACATAAAATGTTTTGGAATATATTTAATTTGTAAGTTTTTGTCACGTGTGAAAAGTGATTTCATCTTAACTGATATGTATGTTTAAATCCAATTTTTCAGTAAATTTTACAATAAAAATTTGTTTAGTAAAAAAGTGTAGAGAAATCAGCTTTCCCAAAGTTTTCTCAAAAACAAAAATAATGAAAAAGATGATCGGCTTATTTCGAAAAATTTTTAATTCGACACGGTTGAATGTAGAGTGCTAATATTTTTTTTTGTCTTAGATTGTTAGTATGACTGAATGGAAAAAACAGAATTGTGAGTATGTTTGTAACTATGTGTAGATGTATTTTCGTTTATGTGTATTAGATCACCCATAATTGCAAGGATGTTATTTATTCTCAAATCCAAGTTATAGTTAGCGTGTCGTAACTTCATACTTTTTCAGATAACGTTACTTAATTTACCAGAGGATCAGGAAATTATTTATTTTTTCCTGAATTTTTTAATTTTTACAAAAATTTTGTTAATTATTCTAATTTTCCTAAATTTGCAGAATTTTACATAGTTTTTAATATCTCTTTTTTGAGGTTTCTTAAAAGATTCCTGATGGTTTAGCTTTTTTTAAATTTTCAGAATTTTTTCAGAAAAGAAAATATTCACCCACAAACTAAAGAAAAAAAAAAAACAAATCGAGAGTTTTTTCAAAGAAATATATTTAAGAATCTAAGAATTTTTCTATAGGAAAAATGTATCAGAATTTATCAGCATCTAAGATTTTTTTATAGAAAGAAATCTCGGAAATTCACCATAAAAAAAAAAAAAAAACTGAGAGTTTTAATACGAAAAATCAGAGAATTTTTCTATAGGAAAGTTGAGAAAATTTTCTCTATGAAAAACTAAAAATTTTTTAATAGAAAATCAGAAAAAAAGCGGGGAAAACGAAATTAAAACAATCTGACATTTTTTCGTTGAAAAAATGTCAAAGAACTTAAGAATTTTTATGTAGGAAATATATATCAGAATTTTTATCTGACGAAAATATACGGCATCCTAAAACTTTTCTAAAGAAAAAGTGTCGGAATTTCTATAGGAAAAATCTGTCAATTTTTCTTTGAGAAAAAATATGCGAATTTATCGGAATAATATAATTTTTCTATAAAAAAGTCTCGGAATCTAAACAAAAATTCTATAGGAAAAATATTAAAAAAATCTGAAAAGTTTTTTAAAGGAAAACTTAGAAAATATTCTTTAAGAAAAATTTGAGAATTTTTGAATAAAAAAATGTATTAGAATCTTATCTATAGGAAATCAGAGAATTTTTCTACATGAAAAATGTGGCAGAATCTGAGAATTTTTCTAGAAAAAATGTCTCAGAATCTAAGACTTTTTCTATAAAAAAATGTCTGAGAGTCTGAGACTTTTTCTATAGAAAAAATGTCTCAGAATCTGGGACTTTTTCTATAGAAAAAAAGCCATAGAATCTAAGACATTTTCCTCAGGAAAAATGTCTCAAAATCTGTGACTTTTCTATAGGAAAAATGTCTCAAAATCTGAGAATTTTTCTATAGAAAAAATGTCTAAGAACCTGAGACTTTTCCTAACGAAAAAATGTCTCAGAGTCTGAGACTATTTCTATAGAAAAATTATCTCAAAATCTGAGAATATTTCTAAAGGAAAAATGTATCAGAATCTAAGACGTTTTCTGTGTAAAAAATATCTCAGAATCTGATACTTTTCCTATAGGAAAAAAGTCTCATAATCTGAGAATATGTAACAGAATCTGAGATTTTTTTCTTTAGAAAAAATGTATCAGAATCCGAGACTTTTTTTTATAAAAAAAGGTCTCAGAGTCTAAGACGTTTTCTGTGGAAAAAATATCTCAGAATCTGAGACGTTCTTTGAAAAAATGTCTCTGAGACATTTCTTTAAGATAAATGTTTTTAAAACTGAGAAAATTTTTTACTTAGAATGTGAGACTTTTTCTGTATGAAAAATTACTCATTTTTGATCCCAGAATCGAAGACTTCTGAAGAAAGTTCTGAGTCATTTCCTTAACCCTCTAATCGGCCATTAGCAATAAAAAAATGTCTGCGAATTTTGTACTCTTGCGCAAAACATTAACCTTCAAATTCATAAAAGTTAAAAGAGGCTAATAAGAGGTTTATAAAACAAATTTTGTATGGAAATTCGATTAATAAACCTGTTATTAAAAGCTTTAATTTTTTATGAATTTGGAAGTTAATCATAATAACCCTGCAAAAAAAGTCATTACCACTTCTCAGTGGAGTGCTTTAAAACTATAACAAATGTAATGAAATACAACAAAAATAACAAAAAACACAAGACAAAAACACACAAACAGTTTTTTCTACTCCAGAATACATAGATATTAAGCAATTAACTCATTACCTATCGCGACACCTTCATACAAATGTAAGTAGATATTCAGTAGATAAGAACTACTCCGTGGAAGTAGTTGGAAGTAGTTGGAAGTTGTTTGAAAGCTCGGAGTACTTCTTATCTACTGAATATCTACTTACTTTTGTATGGGAGTGTCGCAGAAGGTAATGAGTTAAGTGCTGAATAACAACTTTTTATGGAGTAGAAAAAACTGTTTGTGTGTTTTTTTCTTGTGTTTTTTGTTATTTTTTTTTTGTATTTCATTACATTTGTTATAGTTTTAAAGCACTCCAAATAGAAGTACTCCGCACTTTTTTTGCTGGGAATGTTTTGCTGAATATTTGGGTGTACTTGGCAAAGGAAAAGTTTCCTAAAAAAATAGCGATGTATTAATTAGTCATTCCATGCAAAACGCTTTGAAATAGCGGTCGAGCACCCCATTATATTTTTATATAGTGATATCCATAAATCTGTTTGTGTTTGTCGATATATATTGATTAAATTAAATTTTTGATGGAAAAAAATTTATGAAAAAAAAAAAAATAATATTGATAAAAATAAAAATTTATGACAAAAAATATCGATGACCAAAAAAAAATTCAATATTTATGAAAAAAAAAAAATATTGACGAAAAAAAAAAATATTAATGAAAAAAACTTATGACAAAAAAAAATATTGATGAAAAAACAATTTTGATGAAAAAATGTATACACAAAATATGGATGAAAAAAATTTTTTTTTACATGAAAAAATAAAAATTGACAAAAAAATATTGTTGAAAAAAAAAAAAATATTGATAAAAAAAAATAATGATAAAAAAAAATATTGATAAAAAATAATTATGTTAGGTACGTTTTATTCACTAGCTGGTGAATATTTTTTTAATTCATCACGAGGTGAATTATTATCCAAGTTACAAACCCAAGTTACTAAAATTTTTGGTTTTAAGAAAATAAAACAGTAATTCTTATTTTCTTTTTTGTTAATCGTTAGCTTATATAGTTAAACTGAGGTGGAGTACTGCAAAATTTTTAAGTAAAAAAATTTTCCAATTCCGGTGAAAAATTAGCATATATGGATACATATATGTGAATATATGGATGCGTATGAACGCATATATGATCATATTTGTATCATTTTTCACCGGGATTTTAAAACATTACATACCGGAAAATGCGCGGGGAGCGGAAAATTACTATTTTAGCACAATCCTTTCATAGGTGTTCCAGTGTTGATTCCAGAGTGTTTGTGTGTACATAAAGTATATTTGTTTTTGTAAGTCTGTATGTATATGATGTTTGATGATGATGTTGTTGTGGTATTGATGAGTTTATAAAATCATAAGCAAATTATATTTGAGTGTGTGTGCGTGCATGTTTAGTGTGTGTGAGTAACATAATATTTTTTTTTTTCAAAATTTTTACCCTCATGCATGTATAAGAACTTAAAAATATAGAATTTATAAAAATTTTTAACAGCACTTCAAGCAAAATTGTATATATGCATAATAGGCCCACTATGGTAACAAAATTTAAAAAATTCTTGGCGATAGGCCCTGTTGAAGGCCAGCCAGCGATATGCCCCTTCAGTTGTTGAACTCTTCAGAATATACAAATTTAATAAAAAAATCTTAGAAAGCTCTTATTATGTAATTTTCTTATGAATTGCAAATTACTCCAACCCAGGATCCAAAAAAAAAAATATTTTATATTATTTCATAAAAAAGCATCCCAATGTCTGTATGTATAACTGCACAGGAAACGGAAACCCAAGAACCTAGTCATGAGCAATAAACATATGTTCAGGCAAACATCAACTGCCTGCCAGTCACTCAAGCTTATGCATATGACGCATTCCACGCCAACAGTTTCAGTATATAAAATATATTTACAATGCACAGTGGGGCTGATAAGTTAATTTGAAAATTAATTAGCCATTTCTTACTGGTTGATCGAATTGAAATAAAAATTTAAAATTTTTTGCACAAAAAATAACTTAATAAATCCGTTGTTAAAGTCCGGGAGGTGGCGAAATGATTTTCTCGATCACTTTAGTAAAGCTGAATTTCATATATACGAGTGTACGCACGAAATCCGGACGTCAGATGCCGCACCTCCGGGTGGTTAAGCCAGGAGACCCCATCAATAATATAAAAATTGTTTTTAAACGGCACGATATATTTTTTACTACACTCAAAATAATTACACTGTTAAATACTCTGTAAAATGACTGTAATCTCAATACGACAGATATTTGCAAAGTTATCTGTCGAAATTCAGATTTTAAGAAAATACTTTGTATTTTCTTGTGATCGAAAAACAAAATTTTGTAAAATTGGAGTTACTCGTTAAAACTCGTTATCTTCACAAAAATAAAAAAAGTAAATTTACAATTTGGAAGCATTAAAGCGGGAAAATTTTACAAAATTTTAATTTTAATTAATGTTTTTAAAGCAGAGACGTTTTACTCATTAAATGGATTTAACTAAAACTATTTAAATTTACAGTTTTTTTTTGTAAAATGTTGAACTCATAAAATGCATTTAACTAAAACATAGTAAATTTACCAAGTTTTTTTTGGTAAAATTCTTTTCGGTTTTATCAATATTTTACAGATAATTCTGTAAATTTACAGTTTTTTATCGAAATCATTTTACAGAGTTTATTTTCGTAAGATAACAAAAAAATCTTGCTGGTTGGAAATCTATAGTATTTTCTGCTGGCTCAGCAGAGTATCTCTGTAATTTAACAGAGTGATTATTTTGAGTGTATAGCGAAAACGATCGTGTGGACTTTTTTATGTAAATGTAGGTACATATCACTCATTTTCTGCAAGATTGTCACAACTAAATAAACCTGACTTTGGAAAAAACACGTTAAATTCTTAAAGTACACAGAAAAGAAAAAACGAATTGTTATATTGACCCCCATATTTGTGAATACAACTAATTTTTCACTGAAAATTTGTAATATCAACAAACGTTTGTAAATTTTGATTGTTGAAAAAAGAATTTTGTTTTTTTCAACAAAAAAATTCAACAAACACAATTTGTTGATCTGACAAAACTATAAAATCTTAATTTTTTTTTCAGCAAAAAAATTCAACAAACACAATTTGTTGATCTGACAATGAATTTTTTTTTTCAACAAAGAAATTTAACAAACGCAAACAGTATTTATTGACATAATGAAAGAACTTTGAAATAAAATTACTTGACTTAGTTTGTTGAAAACAAAATCGAAGTTTTGTATTCTGGACTAACAGGCGGCCGTTTTTAATTAAATGTTTGTGTTGATTTACAATTCGTGTTTGTTGATTTAAATTTGATGAACATATGACATGGAGATGAGGGTTACTATAACAAACAATTTTTCTTCATTAACTAAAAAAAACAAATATTTTTCTAAGTTATGTCGGTCTTGTAGTAAATGAGCGATATACATATGGGACCTTTTATATTGTATAAATAATATTTTTTTTTTTTTTGCTATCATCAAAGTAAGAAAAGTAGACACATTTATACAGATGACAACAGACTTGAATCATTTGCATTTTAATGGAATTGAACACGTTAGAAAACAAAAATAACACACTTGTTAAAATGCGGGTTATACTAACCTACATGCAATTTTTTTTATATTTTTTTATTATTTTTGTAAATATCGACTAAAGTGATTTCATCGTTGTATTCAAGGTAGGTTGAATGAAAGGAAACGTTGTATGACTTTTAGCGTTGCATGTTTCGATTTAAAAACAAAAATTTATAAAATTTATACAATATTTGTTAAAAGTTTTGTGTTTTTAATTTCTGGGTTTGTAACTTTTGAAGTTCATCCTTTTAATAACTGTTTTGATGTGTATATTTTAGAGTGTCCCTTATTTTGGAAATGTTGGAAATGTTGAGACGGTACCCCCTCATTTTTTTCCTTTTGACTAAAAAATAATACCAGTGGCGTATACAGGGGGGGGGGGCCCGGGGGCCGGGCCCCCCCCCGAAATGATTTCACAAATTTTAGAATTTAGTATCAAATAACAAAAACAATATTAAAAAACTTCTTAAAAAAATCGAAAAACATTAAGAATCTAAAATTTTTTGAAGAAAAATGTTTGAAACTAAAAATTTTCTGTTAAAAAAGTCAAAAAATCTGAAAATTTTTTCTTAGAAATTGAACTTTGCAAGTTAAGATTCTAATGAAAAAATATCTTAGAACCTGAAGTTTTTGTACACAAAAAATGGACATAATTGTAAGTAAAATGTCTTTTAGAAAAATGTCTCAGAACGAGACTATTTCTTAAAAACGTCTCAGAATCTTACAATTTTCTAAAAAAAAATGTCTCAGAATCTAAAACTTTCTATAAGAAAAATTTATGAGAATCAATGACTTTTTCTATAAAAATAATGTCTTAATATACAGAATCTAAGACTTTTTTTATATTAAAAATGTCTCAGAATCTGAGATTTTTTCTATTAAAAATTCTCAGAATCTTTTCTATATAAAAAATGTTTTAGAATCTGGGAACTTTCTATAAGAATGATGTCTCTGAATCCGAAAAATGTCTCAAAATCTGAGATTTTGTCTATAAAAAAATTCTTAGAATCTGAGGCTTTTCTATATAAAAAATGTTTTAGAATCTGAGAACTTTCTGCAGGAAAAATTTCTGTGAATTGTTCTTACAATCTAGGAAAATGTCTCAGAATCTCATACTTTTTTTACGAAAAAATGTCTCAGAATCAACAAATTTTTCTTATGGCAAATTATCTCAAAATCAAAGATTTTGTGTATAGGAAAAATGTCTCAGAGACACAAGCTGAGACTTTTTGTATAGAAAAATGCTTAAAATCTGAGACTTTCTATTGCAAAAATATATTTTTCTATAAGAATAATGTCTCAGAATCTGAGTATTTTTCTGTGGGAAAAATATTTCCGAATCTGAGACTTTTTTAATAGGAAAAATGTCTCAGAATCTAAGAAATTTTTAATAGGAAAAATGTCTCAGAATCTAAGAAATTTTCTGTAGAAAAAATGTCTGAGAATCTGAGACATTTTCTATAGGAAAACTGTCGAAGAATCTGAGACCTTTTCTATAGGAAAAATATCTCAGAATTTTAAACTTTTTCTATAAGAAAAATGTCCAAGAATCATACTTTTTCTATAGGAAAAATGACTAAGAACTTTAGACTTTTTCTCAGAATCCAAGAATTTTTCTTAAGGAAAAAGGTTTTGGAATCTAAGACTTTTTTATACTGTTTTCTTTTTAAAAAGGTCTCAGAATCTGAATTATTTTTCTTATAGAAAAAACGAAGATTTTTCTGGGGAAAATGTCGGAGTTTTTTCATTTGGAAAAGTATTTTATGAATATGTTTATACACTCAAAAAATAACTCTGTAAAATACTCTGTAAAATGACTGTTATCTCAATTCAACAGATATTTGACAGAGTTTTGTTGTGATAAAACAACAAAGTTTCATCTAGAGCTGTTAAATTACTTTTAACTTTGATCTTAATTTTACAGATAATTAACAGAGTTTTCTACTAAAATACAGATTAAATCAAAATAATCAGTATTTTTTATAACAAAAAAACTAAGTTTTATCTGTATTTTTACTTATTTCTATATAATCTTAATTTCATAGTTAAAAACAGAGTATTCTGTAAAAACACCAAAATTCTATCTGTTTTTTTTTTTGAGAAAATGTTAAAAAAGAGCCAAATAAATCTTTTCAAGAAACTTATAAAAATTTTACTAAATATGTAACATGTATTTTACTAAACTCTGTAAATTTACAGATTTTTTTCTGTAAAATTTTGGTTGTATCAAATGGATTTTACAAATACATGTAAATTTAAAGAGTTTTTTTGCTAAATGGTGTTTTATTTTACCAATATTTTACTAGAAACTCTGTAAATTAACAGTTTTTTTGTTGTCAAAATCATTTTACGAAGTTTTTAGTAAAATTACGAAGAAATGTTGCTAGCTGGAAAAGTATGGTGTACTCTGTTAAATTAGCAGAGTTTTTCTGTAATTTAACAGAATTATTATTTTGACTGTAGAATAAATTTTCTAAAGTGACTTGTTCCCGAGAAACGTTTTCCATTGGAAATATGAATATGAGTCTTTCACTTTTCTATAACAAAAACTGTCTTAACTGAAAATTGTCATAAAATCTTAGACTTTTCTTTGAAAAAATATTCAGATTCTGATAATCTTCTTTGTAAAAATGTATCAGCATCTGATACAATTCACACTTTAGAAAAAGGCTTAAGTCTCTCAAAAAATTTTAATGTTGTTTTCCCCCGACAGTTTTAAACTTACACAAAAATGAAGAATCTGATTGTGTTACTTTTAGTTCAAGAAAAAGATCGGGAAAAAATTCTAAAACATGTGCTGTTATGTTATGTAAATTTTTTGTAAAAAAAAATTAAAAAGAAATGTTGGGCCCCCACCGAAATAAAATCCTGGATACGCCCCTGATTGATACAATATCTAACATTTTCGCCTTTCACCACTTATTGTTAGAAGCACCTTTTTTTGACACTCGTACCCAGCAGAAATTTTGCTGAACTGGCAGCAGCTTTTGGAAAGGAAACTCGAGACAAGGAGAGCATTCAAACCTGCTGAATTCATACATGATTCTCTAAAGCGATGCCACACTTTAGAGCGCCAGTTGGATACACATAAAAAGCGTTTTTAAGATGCACTGAAATCAGGTGTCTTTAGAGCGCTGATTAACGCACTATAAAGATGCAGTTAATTCATGGATCTTTTCAGAGCTGATTTAAGCAGAATAAATATGAAATACATTTTACTATTTCTGAAATACAATTAGAAAATCTGAAATACTATTGGCTATTTTTTGAAATACAATGGGAAAATATTAAATACAATTGACTAGTTCAGAAAATCCGTTAAATATTTGCGAAATAAAAATATTTTTTTTAGCTATTTTGTAGTATTGATAAAAAAAATTAAAGATTGTTACACTCAAAATAATTAATCTGTTAAATACTCTGTAAAATGAATGCAATCTTAATTCGACAGATATTTGACAAAGTTATCTGTCAAAATACAGATTTTAAAAAAATACTTTGTATTTTCTTGTGACCGAAATTTTGTAAAATTGGAGTTACTCGTTAAAAATTTAACAAAATTTTAATTTTAATAAATATTTTTTTTAATTTTAATTAATGTTTTTGAAGTAGAGAAGTTTTACTCATAAAATGGATTTAACTAAAACTTTGTAAATTTACAGAGTTTTTTTTTGTAAAATTTTGAACTCATAAAATGCATTTAACTAAAACTCTGTAAATTTACAGAGTTTTTTTGGTAAAATTCTTTTCGGTTTTATCAATATTTTACAGATAATTCTGTAAATTTACAGTTTTTTTATTGAAATCATTTTACAGATTATTGTTTCTGTATTGTTTTACAGAGTTTTCTTCGTAAAATAACAAAAAATCTTGCTGGTTGGAAATCTATGGTATTTTCTGCTGGCTCAGCAGAGTATCTCTGTAATTTAACAGAGTGATTATTTTGAGTGTATGTAAATAACAGTTCAAATGTCTGATTACAGCATTTTTACTATTATTCCATTTATATTCTATTTCAGAAATTCCCATTTATATTTCAGAAACACCGATATTCAGTTGAAGCGATTTATTGTCAACAAAAAGAAGCCTATTCCACTCAAATTTGATTAGTGAGTGCTTTTTACACTTATTAAAGATTTTACAAAATATAGATCTAATCAGTCCATGTTTGAACTTGGGACCCATTCTCCGGGAAACTCTGGTGTAGGGTATTATATGGTCGGTGTTGGCCGACTATAATTTTCTTACTTGTTTTTAATTTTTTTCGGTCATAGATCCAATCACCGTTATGGGGATTATGACGGACATTATTTCGGACCTTATCGAAAGTGCTGTGACACCCCCAATTAACTCTGCCGAAACCCCACCCCACCATTTTTATAAATGTTGAAGGGTATAAAAATTTCGGCACAGCAGAATATAAAAATCTTACTTGTTTTTGACTCTGATTTATTTAATATGGTGCTCCAAAAAATTTAAGTTGTTAGATATTAACCTAACTCACCCTAAATAAATAAAGTCTCACAAAATTTAAGGATAACACTAATAAACCTCGAAAATGCGACTGGGACTCGACCTTATACACTTGATAACAATAGTTCTGCTGGTCAAAAATCCGTTCTCCAAACTTTTCCATCACATCAAATTTTTTGAGAAATTTGAGGTCAAAGTTCAAAAGATTTGGGTGCCCAAAGGGTTAAAGCGACTGACCAAATGAGTTCCGCATCTAAAACAGTAATGTTTAAGCTTCACCCTCGATTTATTGTAAAGCCGCCATCACATCGGATTTATCCGCTATGAGTTGTCAAAAATGCCCAAAACAGCGATTTTTTTGAACTTTGACCTCAGTTTTTTTCAAAAACCTTATGTGATAGAAAAGTTTGGAGACCAGATTTTCGCGTCAAGTCGCATCAAGTTTTTCAAAATATTCAGTAGTGTAATTGGATAAAAATTAGTGGGACACATTGGCCATGAAATCTAAAACCAATTACATGGAGAAAATATGTCTATTTATTTATTTATTTATTTATTTATTTATTTATTTATTTATTTATTTTTTTTGATATTTTGAATTAAGTTTGAACTCAAATGGCTTCAAAATTGTGACTTGTAGTACCTCAAATAAGGTAATAAAAAGTAAAATCGGTTTAAAAATCGGCCAAGTCATTAAAACTTCCCTAGGCATCTAATGTGTGGCAGACCACTTGATTGAATAATATCGTCGCTGCTCCGTCGTAATTTGGTATGTGTTTTTATTGAAGTTTTCAGGGGTGCAAAAAACCGTTTTATTTTGTCATTTTGATATATTTTATAAAAGTCATGCGTCTTTTAAATACATAAAGATATTTTATAGATGTGTACCATAAAAAAAGAATGATTTTTTAGCTAAATCGAAGATATTAACGGATTACATAAGAACTACACATAACACATTTTGTTACAACATTTTTGGTATTATTTTTTTTATTTTTGGACATTTTTATACACATGACCGTTTTTGTTAAAAGAACTTAAGTTATAAAATTTGATAATGGTGCAAAAAATTTTAATATTCATTAAAGTGATAGTAATTACACTTTTTGAACCCATATTTTGTACAAACCTGCATCCAAGTCCTGCGTTGTTTCAATGAACTTTGTTTTTTTTAGCAAAAAAATTTTACTCAAAAAAATGGTACTCAAATATGTGCCATGAGAACTGACCGTCATTTCTATATAATTGGGGCATGCTACTTTCAATGGTGAAGTCCGATTTTGAATCAATAGTTTTTTTCAAGTCATTGTTAAAGTTTTGCACATTTTGTTGCAGTTTTTTTATTTAAAAAAAATCTTCTTTTACAAATGTAAATTTGTTTGGTATAGGAAATGCGGATTAGACTCAAAACGATGTAAATTTGTTTGGTAAATTTGTTTGGTATAGGAAATGCGGATTAGACTCAAAACGATAATTAAGTACAAATTTGGATAAAATTTTTGCGATTAAATGGTAAAAATCGCGATTTTTCTCATATTTTATTAATTTTGCGTTTTTTTTTTGCAACCCCATAATTAGTTTTTAGAATTGATTTCCTATGTATAAAAAGACTAATGTATGTGATTAGGTTAGGTTGGATGGGCGCTCGCCATTTGGCGAGTTCACTCGGAGGCCATAAGGCCCATTGTGATTCCCCTAATCATATTTCCCCTCTCTCTCCCTGATACAAAGTTCTACCTTTTAAACCACCCCGTTTCCCTGAGGTATTCCGCTAGAGGCGTCAATGAGACACCGCTTAGGCAGTCTAGGTCATCGAAAAATCTTTGCCCTAAATGCTTAAGGCGGCTCCTCATCAGACCCGGACATTCGCATAGCAAGTGCTTCACTGACTCCTCTTCCTCCACTTCCCCACAGCTCCTACAATAGTCCCTATCAGAAATTCCCATACGCACGGCCATTTGGCCAATCATACAGTGTCCTGTAAGTACTCCAACTAATAGGCTAACCGTTCGTTTGCCAAAAGTAAGAAGACTTTTTGTCCTCTTAGGATTCGGCAGTGGCCACAGGGTTCTAGATATCCTGCACGTAGTCAGTGATGTCCACCTATCCTTCATACTATTTTCAGATATCCTATCAATTACGTTTATCAATTCTACTATAGGAACCGAGATGTCAGGTTCTACACGTCCCCCCACCGATTCAGAGCCCTTCCTCGCACACTCATCAGCCAATTCGTTCCCAGCGACCCCACTGTGTACCCATCTCCATTTTCGATCCGTCCGTAAAGATTGAGATCGCATTCTCTGTAATAACAGAGTTTTCCGCCCAGTCTTCTCTAGTCGGTATTTGGACTTCGAAGGTTCTGTCAAAGTTCGTCTGTGGTGAGATATAGTCGGTTCTCTGTTCTCTGTTCCAGTTCCGTCCCGCCCACCGTACTTAATATAGTCGAGTGTCCCCAAGAGCGTTGCTTAAGCATTTGCGACTCTCTTAACCTGAGAGCCGATTTTGCGGCTGTGCTCTTGACGTAAATATCCACGGGCTGAATGTATGTGATTAAGTTCTGCAAAAAAAAAACTGATTAGATACATATAACTTTTTTTGGAAATCGCGAAAAATCGCTTTTTTATAATGGCAGCTTCCCTTTAAAATGTGATCTCATACTTAATGCCTAAAACCGTTATCTCGGGTGAAAATGACCATGCATATTCGTACATGTTCATACATGCTCACACATGATTCCATGTATGATAGTATGTGAGCAATATATGGAAATGTATGTCATATATGGGAGCATATATGAACATACACAAGTAATGTAATATTCCATATATGTAAATGTATGCAACTATGTGTGGATATGTATATGTCATACTCCTTCATATATGCTATGCATCTGCATAGCATACATGTCTTAAAAACAATTTTTTTAAAGGTTAGGTTCGGCAGAACTTTTCAAAATTGGACGAATTTCATGCATGTGTTCAGTCTGAAAAATTCGTTCGGTTGGACAATAATGATCATACATCATCAACATTGGTTATAATTTTTGTATTCTATAGGCGAATATGAACGGCACTAACGTAAACAACCAAATTTAGAAGAAAATTCGAACACTCTGACGATATTACTGTCAGAGCTGCGAAGGATTTCATCCCTTAATAAGATTTGGTGTTCTGAATTAAACTTTAATGATTGCATTCCCCAATCACAATTTATCGAATGAATTTACATTTGATTTTAAAATTCGAATCATTCGACTTTGAAATTGAATGCGTAAGTTTTTATAAATTCGATTTTTAAGTCTCATGAATAATAAATGAATGAAATAAAGAATGCATTCGCTTTTAAAAATTCTCATAAACAAGAATTCGCTTTAATGGTAAAAATCGAATGCATTCTATGAAATATTGATATGTAAAGATAATTGTATTCAGTTACTATAAAAATCGAATGTATTTTATTTGTGAATTCATTCGAAAAGTGGTTAATTCTTCGAAGCTTTGATTATCTTAAAGTATCATAAAGTCCAAAGTATATTTTTAAAATAGTCGTTAGTTTTTATTAAAAAATCAGTGTCATAAATTAGTACAAATTATTTATATTTGAAAAAATTTCAATTAATAGACGTTTTATGGAAAAAGATACAAAAAAAATTTTACATACAAATTCATGTATGACAATATATGATCATTAATGTACATGTACCCTCAAATTACGGATATGCACTTGTATGGAGATCCATATATGCATCATATATGAACATACATGGTCATTTTCACCCGGGATGTTAAAAATTTTAAGCAAAAATGTTTATATTTGCAAAAGTTTTCTTAACAAAAACTGGTTTTAGTTTCTAAAGGCAGCATTGTTCTTTGACTTCTCTTGAACACTTATGTCTACTTTATTTTATTTATTTATTTAATTTTAAGTTTTACAATCCAATACAAAGATTAAATCTTATATTAAGTACTGGATAATATACTGGGTATACAAAAAGTGGTTACACATAAAAAAGTATAAAACTATAAAAAAATTAAATTTATAAAAAATAAAATTTTTGAGTTAAATATAAAACTTTGAAAAACTTTTAAAAAAATATAAAAATAAAATACATTAAAAATGACTTAAAATAACAAAGTTATAAATAAAAGAATTTTGTTATTTAAAATATTTTACACTTGCCTAAAATGTTTAAATATTTCAGTTTTGAATTTTTAAACTACACATACCACTTTTTTTTGGAACATTTACATGTATGAAATGAAACCTCTATAGGTCATCCGTCTGCCTACTAACCCGTTTAGCGATATCTTGAATGGTTTTGAAATTAACAAAAGTAGCTATGTGAAATCCATATACTTTTGTTAATTTCAAAACCATTCAAGATATCGCTAAACGGGTTAGTAGGCAGACGGATGACCTATAGAGGTTTCATTTTATACAATAAAAAAAAAACCAAAAATGTCACATACCAAATCATGACGGAGCAGCGACGATATGATCCTCATTTTTGAAATTATGTAATGTTAAAATATTTTTTTTAAGCTGAATTCACAATGACGTAGTACTCTGTACCAGAATGTGGATTTTGTTCCATTATCTTTCGCACTTACACATTTTTTGTATGATTTCTTCTCTATTTTCAGATTATTATTTTCTAATTTTGCTTGCTTTTTTACTTGTTGACTCCAAAACAACTAACATCACTAGATTTCATTCACCTCCTAAGTAAATGGGCAGTAACAAAACCCACTTTTTTTTTTGAATATACCTACTCAGATTAATAACTTTTCAAATGTCTAAATTCATGGTAATATAAACTACATATTCATATCTACAGGTCTGTAAATTTAACGCAATCTGCTTCAATAGTTGAATGTAGTTAGAAGTTTTTGTTAAAATGAATGCAAAGCTTTGAAATATCCAATATACACTTTTTCTGTTGCCATAGCAAAGACTCAACTAAAAATACATACAATATGGAAACTGTTTTCTATGTATATTTGCAAATAGATAAAACCTTTCAAAATCCTGTTTGGTATAAGATAAAAATAGAAAAAAAAAAAAACAATTTTTTTGTAAACAAATTTAAACCAAACTATTTTACAAAGTACCATAGTTGCCATTTTAACGATTTTCGAGTTGGTATAGTGCTTTTTATCTTGGTACCCTCAAATTTTTAAAAATTTCTTATCTTTAAAATATCTTTTTAAAATTGAGCATTTTTAAAGAAAGAGTATTAAAAACAATCGCGTGTAAAAAGGCCAAGGAGTATAAAAGAATTTCCGAAAATCACTAAAATGGCAACAGTGCAAAGTTCTAACGTAGTTTTATGGAAAAAGCAAACAAATGTGCTGCCTCAATTTATAAATTTGAAAATATATGGATAAGATATGGAAATATATGAAATAGATCTAACTTTAACTTTTTGTTCCACATGTCTTCATTCGAAAAGAGATATGGAATAATATATTTAATTTTCAAAACGGAAAACACTTTCTTGGGGAAATAAAATAAACTGTAGAGCTGCCCCACAATGGGCGCCATTTGTGTCGGTCATTGGAAACAGTTTTATCAGCACAACTGTTGTAGTTTTCAGTGACCACAACGTCAATTATGAAATTAAGAAAAACTTTTCTTGCTTCAGTGGCGTATACAGGGCCCCCGGGCCCCCTCCGAAATGATTTCACAAATTTCAGGATTTGGTATGAAATAACAAGTACTACAATATTAAAAAAATCAAAAAACATTAAGAATCTAACATTTTTTGCAACTGAAAATTTTTCTGTTAAAAAAATTCCAAAATCTGAAAATTTTTTCTTAGAATTTGAAACTTTTCAACTTAAGATTCTAATAAAAAAAATCTTAGAACCTGAAGTTTTATATACACAAAAAATGGACCGAATTGTAAGAAAAATGTAGCCAAATCTTAAAATGTCTCAGAACGAGACTATTTCTTAAAAAAAAAAAAATGTCTCAGAAACTTACACTTTTCTAAAAAAATGTGTGAGAATCTAATACTTTTTCTATAGGAATAATGTCTTAAAATATTGGCCTTTTTTCAGAATCTAAGACTTTTTCTAAAGGAAAAATGTCTCAGAATCTGAGACACTTTTTCTGTTGTAAAAATATCTTTTTCTGTAAGACTTATTTCTCAGAATCTGAGACTTTTTCTTTAGGAAAAATGTTTTAGAATCTGAGTCTTTTTCTATATGAAAAATGTTTCAGAATCTGATAATTTCCTATAGGAAAAATGTTTTAGAATCTGAGACTTGTTCTATAGGAAAATGTCTAAGAATTTAAAACTTTTTCTATAGGAAAAGTGTTAAGGCATCTGACAATGAGACTTTTTCAATAGAAAATTTTCTCAGAATCCGAGAATTTTTGTTTAGGAAAAAGGTTTTAGAATCTAAGACTTTTTTATACTGCCCGTGTAAAAATGGATTAGATCTTATTTGATCTGTTTATATCTATTTATATATGATCATGTCTGATTAGATATAATTATATCTCAAATGACCAAAATCGAGATCTAATTATATCTCGGATTTGGTCAACATTGGCACAAATTTTACATTTTATTATATCTAATCAGATACAATTATATACAATCAGATGCAATTATATATTATCAGATCAAAGCAGATCTGACAAGATCAAATCGATTTTTGCTTGGGTGTTTTCTTGTTAAAAAGGTCTCAGAGTCTGTATTATTTTTCTTATAGAAAAAGCGAAGATTTTCTCAGAATGTAAAACGTTTTGTTCAGAATCCGAGAAAATGTGCACAAACTAGAAATATCTCAGATTCTGGGAAAATGTCTTACAAATGTCTTTTATGAATATGTTTATAGAACAATTTTCTAAAGTGACTTTTCCGAAAAAACTTTTCCATTGGAAATATGATTTAGAGTCTTTGACTTTTTCGATAACAAAAACTGTCTTAACTAGAAATTGTCATAGAATCTTAGACTTTTCTTCGAAAAAAAATCAGATTCTGATAATCTTCTTTGTAAAAATGTATCAGCATCTGATACAATTCACACTTTAAAAAAAGGCTAAGTCTATCAAAAATTTTTCAAATATAAAAAAACTTTAATAGTTTTTTCCCCAACAGTTTTAAACTTACAAAAATGAATCTGATTGTGTTACATTCAGTTCAAGGAAAAGATCGAGAAAAATTCTTAAACATGTGCTGTTATGTAAATTTTTTGTAAAAAAAAAAAATTAAAAAAAATGTTTGGGCCCCTACCGAAATAAAATCCTGGATACGCCCCTGTCTCGCATCATTGCGTTAACGAGAGAAGTGATCCAGAAATCATCACTGGAAAGAATGAAGGTCTTGTTCTGTATGTCTATATTTTTTTTTTTAATAATCTATTACAATTATGACCCCTTGTCGACATGGGTTAAACAATGTTTTTCTAGTTTTCAGAGAAAAATATTATTTTAATTTGTGATAAGTAGGGCAGTACTTTCATGAAAATGCATGTTTTTACTCAGCACTCTAAACATAATATAGATTAAATATCTATCCGAATCAATAAATTTGCAATAAAATGGCATCGATTTGTAGTTGCATATTTTTGCATATTTTGGTATAAATGCATATTTTTGCATATTTTCAAACAAATTGCACTTTTTTTTTTAATTTTCATCAACATTTCTTCAAAAAACCATTTTATCTCTTGTAAAAAAATATTATTTTCTTATAAAAACTATATTCTGAGGCATTTTTTATATAAACTTGTTTCTGAAAATTTATAATTTTTAAAAAAAAGTTTAAAATTTCCTATTCTAAAAAATTTTTCTATTCGAGAAATTTAAAAATTTCTTACAGAAAAATTGTCTCAGAAATGCCTATACAACAACTTTTGTCGTTTTTCTGGGCAGGTTGGTATTGAATTTTAGCGAAATTGGTGCAGTAGTTAAGAACTTATGAGCAAACCCGTGCAATTAAGATGGATTTTACTCCAATTCAAGTGTTGGAAAAACGCTTAACACGTTTTAAAAGAGACTGGTGGGCACAAAAATATTTTACAAAGTATTTTTGTGACTTAAATAGTTTTTTAAAAAAAAAAAAAGTTTAACCCAAAAAAAAAAAAATCTTTTTTTTGGTAAATTTTTTTTTTAATTTTCTACTTGTTCCAAAAATATTTTTTTGACTCAAAGAAAACAACTTCTAAAGAAAATTTGTTCAATGAAATTTTTTTTATAACTAAATTTGTCAATTTTCTAATTAAAAGCTGTGCCCACTCAAAAACAAATTATTTAATATTGTAGAGGACTTTAAAGTATTTGAAAACATCTTATTTATGTTAAAAAAAGCTCTTTTTAAGTAAAAGCAATTGATTTTTAATACATATTTTTTCCATTTTAAGTGCATATTTTTTAAATTTTAAGTGCATATTTTGGATTTTTAGAAGCATTTTATAGGCACATATTTTCGATTTTTAGATGCATGAAAGTACTTGCCGTAGTGATAAGTAATAAAAAAATCATTTATTTTTTTAATTGTCTCAAGGGATTGTTTAAAAAAAACACTACTCACTTACAATTAGTAAGATGTTTTCATTTTTAGACCTGCGTTGTTACTTTCTTAATGTCTTTGTAAACTAAACCATTTAACAACGACACTATTTAATAATCATGAAAAAAAAAATTATTCAACCAAGAAGCGCAATGTCCTTTTAACTTGTACAAGTTAAACTAAAACAATAATAAATAAGCTACAGTCGACGTCCATTAAATCGTTCAACCAATCAAGTGACCATGACAGTTGAAACAACTACTATGTGAGTTGTTTTGGAGTCAACTACGTTTTTTAGTAAAAATAACTAACAAATTCAGTTGTTTTGACTGCCAATAATAAAAATGTCTTATATTGTTAAAGCAACTTCCAACAACAAATAATTTTTTAAGAAACATCTTTTATATATTTATTAACTAAATAAATAAAACCAACTACAGTTACTACATAGCACTGTTACTGCATAGAAAAACAACTACATTTGCACGAGAAGACTTTTTACCGAAAAACGACTTGGCATTATTATTTAAAAGAATTTGTAATACTAAAGGACTCAACTGTTAATGTTTTTGCCGTATGCTAGTCTATGGGAAAGTTTATATTAATTTAATTTAACCCTCTCACATCCCATATATAACATTCAACTGTGGCGACAGACAAACCAAGGTCCAATAAACATTGAGATCCTCAATCGAAAATGGCGCTGGATTGGTCATACGCTCCGACGACGACAAGGCGACCCTTCTAGAGCTGCTATTGATTGGAACCTCCATGGTAATGCACGAAGAGTTGGTCGCCCGTCGCACACCTGGAGATGCTAACTCGAAACTTAAATAAACCAAAGTGGGCTAAGCTGGCGGGAAATCAAACATCAATCATCAAACCGGAGCGAATGGAGAGATTTCGTTATGACTCTTTGTTCCTTGTAAGAACCACATGACACAATATATATCGGTCAAAATTTCGATACACAACAACAAATCTGGACTTGAGTCTTCAGATTTTTTTTTATATTATGAACACAGGTGCTTTATGGAGCCATTTAGAGATTATTATTATTATTTTTTAATTAAATTCCAAAAACTCGAGAATTTATTCGGGATTTTCATATTTTAAAAATCACAAAAAATTTAAAAAGTGGTGAATTGTGAAGAGGTAATACTACTTAAGTAAATATCAGATATTTATAATCAAAATTGAAATCAAAAGCCAAAGTCCCCTTCTTTAAATATAAAATTTAAATAAAAATTGTGTCATTAAAAATACATTTCAAATGCAAATGCATTTTTGTGTGCATTTTCGTCAACTTTTACCCACTTTGATTTTTTTTTAATAAACATATTATTAAAGTATGGCCTTATATCAAAAAAAAAAAAAAAATAGCCATCATTTTCATGGACAAAGGTCTTCAATTTTTAACACTTTTTTTTAAATTTTACCAATTTTTTTTTTCATACAAAAATGAAAAAAAAAAAAATATTTTTTTTTTTTGTTTTTCAAAATTTTGTATATGGGGGTTTTCGTGTCAACTGACACAACTTTTGAAACCGATATCTTCCGATCGGTATGAAATTTGCACCAAGGTTAGTCCTATTGGATAGTAGTTCAGACACAGTTTTTCAGCGAGATCGGTCAAGGACTCTCTGAGTTAGAGGGGATCGAAATTTGACATTTTGGCCAAAGAGGTTTTTATTCTCATCCATGTAACTTCTTACCTATTATTTTTAGCAAAATGTGTCCCAAATAGTTTAGATAGCTATTTCTTCAGTCTTTCGAAAAAAATTTTTTGACTTTTTTTCTTAAAAATCTAAAACTTTTTTGACTTTTTCCTCAAATTGAGTGGGATGCGAGTGGGTTATCTATGAAATTTTTTTTTTTTTAACTTTGGAACACAAAAAACGGTTCTTTAATTTACACTATTAGGCGTGGGATAGCTCACCAGTTGTCGATTTCGATCCGGGACACCCTCTAATTTTGATAGGTTCGATAAAGAAAGCATTAGCCAAAAAATAAGGGCGGTGGGGTGGGGCCATATGGCTTCTCATCGGGGTCAAAATTGGTCGTAAAGAGGTTAAAATCCTCAAAAAGCCCCACAACTGCCCTAGAACTGCCCACGGAGTGGTGCAATGTGAGACCGACCTCTATTAGTTTTCTGCCCCCAACATTTTTCTGGAATATACCTAACCTCTATATCCACTTCCTAAGGGGGCTCCCATACAAAATGACATTTTTATAAAATTTGCTCCTACCGCTCTAACTGTCCATAGGGTGCCCCTAGAGAAGTAAAATGTATGACCGACCCCCAATATTTTTTCAACTCCAACATTTTCTCAGAATATACCTACCCTTTATTTTAAACTCTTAAGGGGGTTCCCATACATTTTTTTTTTTATTTCTTTATTAGTTTTTAAAAATATGGGAGCCCCTTAAGAAGTGGAGATAGGGTGTTATTATGTTCGGAGGAAATGTTGGTAACTAAAAAGAAATGGGGGTTGGTCGTAATTTCTGCCTCTCTAGCAGGCACGGTAGGGGCGGTAGGAGCTGGTTTAATAAAACAAATTTATTAAAAATCAAAGAAATGTATGGGGACCACTTTAAGGGTTAAAGATACACTGTAGGTGTGTTAGCAAAAAAAAGGTGTTGGAATTAATAAAATAATGGAGGTCGGTCATACATTTGGCTCCACTTGGGGCACTTTAGGGTAAGTTAGAATGGTAGGATCAAATTTTTTAAAAATGTTTTGTATGGGAGCCCCCTTAGGAAGTGGAAATAGGGGTAAGGTATGTTAAAAAAAAAATGTTGGGGGCAGAAAATTATTGGAGGTTCGTCTTACATTGCACCCCTCCAGGGGCCTTTCTAGGGCAGTTTTGGGGCTTTTTGAGGATTTTTACCTCTTTACGCCCAACTGTGACCCCGATGAGGGGCCATATGGCCCCACGCCACCGCCCTTATTCTTTGGCTTATGCTTTCTTTATCGAACCTATCAAAATTAGAGGGTGTCCCGGATCGAAATCGACAACTGGTGAGCTATCCCAAGCCTAATAGTGCAAATTAAAGAACCATTTTTTGTGTTCCCAAGTTAAAAAAAAAATTTTCATACATATCCCACTCGCATCCCACTAAGCAACCCCATAGCTCTTAAAGGAAATCACCTAAGCTTTCTTTTGAATCAAAAAAAAAAGGGCCCAATTTGAGGAAAAAGTCAAAAAAGTTTTAGATTTTTAAGAAAAAAAAAATCAAAAATTTATTTTTTATTTTTTTATAATTTTTTTTCGAAAGACTGAAGAAATAGCTATCTAAACTATTTGGGACAGATTTTGCTAAAAACAATAGGTAAGAAGTTACATGGATGAGAATAAACACCTGTTTGGCCAAAATGTAAAATTTCGACCCCCTCTAACTCAGAGATTCCTTGACCGATCTCGCTGAAAACTTGTGTGTGAACTACTATCCAATAGGAGTAACCTTAGTGCAAATTTCATCCCGATCGGAAGACATCGGTTTTAAAAGTTGTGCCAGTTGACACGAAAACACCCATATAAATAAATGTTTTCTATGATATTTTTCAATGTATTTTTGAAGAGCCAAAACTTCTTAAGTATATATCAGAATTCTAAAATAAAAATTGAAATGGAAAGCTAGAATCCTCTTCTTTAGACGCAAAAGTTAAGAGAAAAATTCTCAACCCAAAAATGCATTTTAAATGCCAATTAGGGTTTTTTCCCGGGAATTCCCGTCCCGGGATTTCGCGGGAAATCCCGCTATTTGGATTTCCCGCTTTTCCGGGACTTTTTATGTGGGATCCCGGGAAATTAAAAATACTGGAAAAAGCGGTAAAATCTGCTGAATTGAGCTGAAAATCTGCTAATTTAAGCAGAAAAATCTTCTGATTTCAGCATACAAATCTGCTGATTTTAGATAAACAATCTAAGCATCTAAAATGTATTTTATTGATGTAAAAAAGACTTAAAAAGGTTTTAAGCATAAAGTTTTTTTTCAACTTATACTAAACCGATTGTAATTTTTTCAAGAAAATTTTCTAATTTTTTTTTCAAACTGTTAATTTTTAGTTATGCTGTTTTTCAACAAAATTTTAATTTTTTTTTAATCTTTAAAAAAAATCTTAAGACATTTTCTTGAAAACAAGATAACTTAAATTTTCTGTAAAATTAGCAAAATAATCATTATATTTTTTAGAACTAAATGGCAGAGAATTCAGTTAAAATATCCATTTCAGCAGAAAAATATACTGAAAGTTTGCTAATTCAAAATGAAAGTTGTTTTACAGATTTTTGGACAGAGTTGTTCTTCTGAGTGTTTTAAATTGGAAAAATTCAGTCAATGTTAAGACCAAGCCCCATAAAAACGTTTATAAAACATTTTTTAAAACGCAAGTGAGAACAGGCTATTAAATGAGCCTAATATCCATATTATAAAAGGCATGCTGTCAAATTTTGCTGGTAAATGTACTTTGTATTCATAATTCCAAATTATGAAAGAATGGGACCATTTTTACTACAAAACCCCATACCCAGCAAAAACTTGGTAATGACACATCATTACCATTCTAATTACTTAGTAATGACAGAAATTACCTTTAGCATTATTTTGAAATGTAAAATAAGGACTTATTAATAATGACTAACATAAGTCATTATAATAAAATAAAAAATTTTCAGAACTAGATTTTCACTTTTTGACTCACTGGACATTATTTTGAATAAAAACAAAATAAAATTAAATATTTTTTTATTTTTTAAATTTTTTTTTTTAAATATTTTTTTCATTACCTATAAGTATATATGTAATTAGTTATTAATATTGGTTTGATAATCATTACATCATTTGGCTTGTAAATGTAATGGGAAAGGTAATTCGAATCAGAAGTAGTTATAACTTTTGAATTTCCCATTACACATTTCATTACTTGGTAATGCAAGTTTTTTCTGGGTAAAAACCGACCTTTTCATATTGACATAAATCTCTTAAATACCATTACAATTTTCTTTGTAGGAGTTTACGTGTAGGTTCTTTTTGTGATCTTGTTAAGTCTGATCATAACCAGACCTTTTTTGGACTTATTTCACAATAATAAAAGATCTAACCAAATATGGATCCACTTGGTTCGTGTTTGGACTACGACCAATGACTATAATTTTCTTTGTTGTTACGTTTTTGTTTTCGATCTCATATCTGTAGTTTTTATACCCTCCACTCTAGTGATAGAGGGTATATATAAGTTTGTCATTCTGTTTGTAACTTATCGAAATATCGATCTGGGACCCCATAAAGTATATATATTCATGATGCCCGATCGATTTTAAGACATTCTAGCGATGTCCGTCTGTCCGTCTGTCTGCCTGTCTGTCTGTCTGTGGAAAATGCTGTCGCGGACAAAATATTGCACAGAGATGACTGAAACTTAACATATTTATTGGAAATTCTCCCGAGAAGTTTGGTATTGCATTTGAGCGATATCGGTTTAGCGGTTCAAAAGTTATGAACGAAAATGTAAGCACATCTCAAAAATTTCAGTACATTCAACATAACCTAAAAATACAAAATGCTTTAATTCGGCTTCTGGTTGGCATATGTGAACATAATTGAACACCAAATGGTATTTAAACATGTACGAACACAAAAAAAAAAAAAAATCGCGGATTTTTTTTACCAAAATTTTTTTTTTCAAAAGTAATTTGCTTTTAAATAAAGTTTTTTGCAATAATCTTTTTGAAATTGTGGAGGGTATCACTACATTCGGCAAGGCCGAATTTAACTTTTTTACTTGTTTTTATTGCTATTGTTTTATATTGTTTTAAGAAAAATCCTTTTTTCGTGATAAAAAAATACTGTAAGAAATTTAAAAAATCAAAGTTCTTAAGTTAATACGTAATTTAAATGGACATGTTTGTGTACTTATTTCTCAAACTTATTTTTTAAAGAGTTTTTAAGCTTTCTAATAAAAAATTTTCTTAATAAAAATCCATTTTATATGGAGTCGAAATTTCGATGCGGGATCCCGGGATCCCGTGAAAATTTACAAAATTTCCCGCTTTCCCGGGAAATGAAAAAGTGCGGGAAATAAAAAACTCTAATGCCAATGCAATACTTACAACTAGTGCATTAAAAATTATTTTTTTTCAATGACACAATTTTTTGAACTATTTCGTTAAAAGTAGTGGATTCTAACTTTGCATTTCAATTTTGGCTGTAGGCAAAATGGCCCAAAGAAAAATCGCCTAAAAAAGAAGATGAAATTTCGGCTGTAGGCAAAATCGCCCAAAGAAAAATGGCCCAAACAAGAAAACGAAAATTCGCCCAAAAATTTTTCATACAAATTTGGGTCATATTTCATATGAAAAGTTACCCAACATTTTTGGGCAAATTTTCATAGTTTTTGTGCAAAATTTCGAAATTAAAAACTGGGTAATTTTTCATTACGAAAAATTACCCAAAAATTATATATGAAAAATTGCCCAATTTTATTTTGGTTTTATTTTTTGTCAAAATCTTAAAATGTCAAAACTGAAATATGTATGTCACAATAAATCAGTATATTATTATTTTTAGAAACAGAAAACGCATATCGTGTTTTTTTTGTAAATTATATATTGAACTAACCAAGAATAAGCTGAAGCAAAACCGTTCCGTTGTTGCTAACATACAAAGGCTTTGGTGGGAATCGAACCCAAAACCCCTGCTCTTACTTGCAGATTACCACGCTATCTATCGCAGCGCAGTAGAAAATCAAAAGTAATGAATTTAAAAAATTTAAAAACAGTATGCAACTCCGATGAAAGCTCCGCAGGCGAAAAATTTTACCAACAAATTTTAACAAAAAATCGCGCGATTTTTTGTTAAAATTTGTTGGTAAAATTTTTCGCCTGCAGCGCTTTGATCGAAGTTAATTACAATTTTTTTTATTTCGTTAAAATTTAAGTTTTACACTTAAAACTTTTACATCAATTACTTATGCATTTTACGGACTGTATTCCCAAAACAACGATCTATAAAAATAAATAATAAACACGTAACCTTTAGTCTTATCTTAAAAGTTTTTGTCTTTGTCTTAAAATGATTCTGCGTAACCGGCCTTCGGCCGGGCTTAGAGATTACAAACTCCATGCCTTAGACCCACCCTCTCCGCAAAAGAAAGTTTTCTGTGTAGTATGTGCTTTGGAAAAAATGTGTTAGAAAAAATATTTTTTTATTTTGGGCCATTTTTCATTTCGTTTTTGGGCTTTTTTTCGTTAATTTTGGGCGAAGTTTCGTATTTTTATTTTTGGGCCATTTTTCATATTTTTTGGGCGATTTTGCATTTGGGCGATTTTTCATAAAATTTTTTGGGCGATTTTTCTTTGGGCGATTTTGCCTACAGCCGAAATTTCGCCCTAAAATTTTTCAAACAAATTTGGGCCATATTTCATATAAAAAGTTACCAACAATTTTTGGGCACATTTTCATAGTTTTTTGTGCAAAATTTTTAAATAAAAAATTGGGTGATTTTTCATTAGGAAAAATTGCCCAAAAATAAAATATGAAAAATTACCCATTTTTAGTTTGGTTTAAATTTTTTTCAAAATCTTAAAATGTCAAAAACGAGAAAGTTGCGATGAAACAGTCAATAGAAAAATTTAATACCCTACATAGTAGAACAACCTAAAACAAATAGTTTATTATTTTTTTAGAAACAATACAACGAATTGTGTGAAGTGTCCCCTTACGTCTCCCACCAACCCCCCCCCCCCAAAAAAAAAAGAAACACGCCCCTGGATTTGTTTTTTATATGGTTTTACATTTTGGAGGGTATAAACGATTCGGCACAGTTGAATGTAACACTTTCACTTGTTTTTTTATAAATTGTATACATACTTAACTAACCAAGTAAAAGCTGATGAACAACCCTCCCGTTGTGGTGAAAATATAAAGGTTCTGGTGGGAATCGAACTAACAGCCCCTGTACTTACTTCCAGATTATCACATTTCATACTAATCTACCGCTGCCAGTAGAAAATAAAAAGTAATGAATTAAAAAACAGCGTGGAGGTGCGTTGTTAAAATTTTTCACCTGCGGCGCTTTCATCGCACCTCCATGCAATTTTTTCTATTTCTTCAAAATTCATGTTACACACTTGTTACCTACTTATAGCACACACATGTTACCTACATATAGCTTTTTCTGACCATATCATCAAAAAGATTATATCTCAAAAATATTAATACACTCAAAAAAAATACGTTAGTAGATTTACTAATTTTTTTTTGCTAATGCTAGTTAGCTAACTTTTAGCAAATTTTTAGTTGAGATTAGCATGTTAGCAAAAAATTCTTGTAAACTTCATTTAGCACATTAGCAATTTTAAACAAACGTTGAACTAATTTCTTTTGCTAAGATTTGAAATTGAGTTGACAACATTTTTACAAGATTTTTTGCTAACATTAGCAAAAATAAATGGTAAATTTTTTTTTATTTTCAGAAAACTTAAAATGGCGCTATCTCGGAAACTAAGCCAGATAGAGCAAAATGGAGGGCATTTTTGGTTCTTCATACTGTCGCGGGTCCTCTTCACATGTGTGGACCCTAATGGGCCCTAACTTTGGATCCAAAAAAGTTAGCATTCCCGAAAATTTTAAAATGCTCATATCTCGGTAAATATTGCCGACACAACAAAAAGTCCAAAAGCATTTTTGTAGCTACTCAATACGTAGAACAATACCGCAAAATAGTCAAAAGCTCTCCGAGTAATATTTTTTATGTTATCGAGTTTTTTATTTCTCAAGACCCCAGTGGTCCCCTATAATCACGTATCTCAAAAACTAAGCAAGGTAGAGCGAAACGGACACAAATTTTGGATCAAAAACTATGACGATTTTTAAGGAACCCAACTAGGTCTTACAAACTCCATGCCATTAAACCACTCTCTCCGCAAAATAAAACATTTTTGGCTAATTCATATGTGTGTGGTATTGGGTATTTTAGGACAGACATTATTAGTACGGACGATAAAGAGTTAATAAATACGGACGACAAAGGGTTAATTAGAAAAGACAAGAAAGGGATAAACGGACAAGAGCTTTTAAAGCTACACTGAAAAAAATAAAACTGTAAAGTTAACAAATTTTTTTTTGTTAACTCGAGTTTACTGGCTTTTTAGCAAATTTTTAGTTAAAATCAGCGTTTTAACTACTTTTTTTAGTTAAGTTCAATTTACGAAAATACTAGTTTTGAACAAATTTTGAATTAATTTTTTTTGTTGACTTCAAAACTGAGTTTACGAATTTTTACTAATTAATTTGCTGATTTTTCGTAACAAATTTGTTAAGTGAAATTTCTTATGTTGCCTCCTATGCAAATCTCATAAGTTCTACTTAAGCTGATGAAAAAACAGAAAAAATAAACTTACAATTTTTTACAAAATATTTTTTAAATTTTAGTTTACGAAAAGTAACAAAAAGTTTAGCTGAATTCAACTAATTTTTTTGTAAAATATATATACGGTTTTTTTTTGTTACATTCATTCTACGAAAAGTTAGCTAAATATTTTTAGTTAAATTAACTAAAAATTTAGTAGGCCCAAAATCAGGTGCTTTTTTAGTTAAATTTAACTAAATTTTTTGCTAACTTTACAGTTTTTTTTTTTTTAGTGTATACAGAAGAACAGAAAGACAATAGGTACAAAATGCGACAGAGAGCATACGGAAGAGAAGTTGTGTTTTAGATGTCAAACTAGACGGTTATATAGACGGAAAACTATAGACGCGTTGCATAATTAAATTCTAATATTTAAGTGAAATTTTAAGTTATTAATAATTATAATCAAATCTTTTTAATATAAACAATTGAATTAAAAACTAAATCTCACGGTGTTATGGGTTTTATTCGGTAAAAGTAATAAAAGGACAGCCAAGTCCTACATGTGTTTTGGGGAAAATGTGTTTTCGGTTTTTTCATTTATTTTTGGGTCATTTTTCATTTCTTTCTTGGGCTTTTTTCATTAATTTTGCATTTGGGCGATTTTTCATAAAATTTTTTGGGCGATTTTTCTTTGGGTGATTTTGCTACAGCCTTTAATTTTGATTATAATTTCAATTTTGATTATAAAAATCCGATATTTACTTAAGAAGTTATAGCTCTTCAAACTACACCACTGCTTAAATTTTTTGTGATTTTTAAAATACGAAAATCGCGAATAAAATCGCATATTTTTGAAATTTTATTTAACTGTAAATGGAATTGTTTAAATGGCTCCATAGAGTATCTATTAATGTAATATAAAAAATATCTAAAGACCCGTGATAAAAAAATACTCTTTTTCTCTTGCTGTTTCATAGAAAATACGATAAATTTTAAATTTCAGGCAAATCGGTTTAGAAGGGTTGAGATACCTTGTAAGGGTTTTTTCCCTTAAATCAAATTGTATCCAAAATGTTTTGGGCTTAGCAGGGTATTCATGGACTCAAACAAATTTTACAAAAAAAAAAAAAATGTTTAGGAATCAATTTATGGATTTGACCAAGTCGAATTTAGGTTTATTAATTGTGTTTTTTTTTTTTAATTTGAAAAACCCAAAATTTTAATATAAATTTCTACCACGTAAGTTTTGGGCTTACTAGAATGATTTGCCTGGAGACTGGGCAAAACCAAATTTTACAAAATTACACTCTAATACACTTATATTTTGTCTTATATCCCTGCGCCTTAGCGGGTTAAATAAGTTCTTACATCATTGTTTTGCCAGCAACATCAAAAAGACATAGTTGTATATAATGTTGTATACAGTTGTTATTGGTATCCTGTTGTTATGACTCTTCGTAAGATGATGTTTGATGTTCTTATTTCTTCTTGTTGCTGTTGCCCCTGTCTGAAGACCCACACTGTGCATAGTTTTAATGTCACTTCGCTGACATGCTACTTTTACTTGAAACAATAATATTATATCTTTCTTATTTTTACCCTACACTTTTTGTGGTGGGTATATAAGGAATTATCATAACGTTTGTTATATTTTTGAATGATTTTTAACTAAAATTTTTATTAAAAAAATACAAACTAGTACTTCATAATTTTTAATTTTTATTTACGGAATATAAATATACCCAAAATTTTGAAGACGGTCAAAATCGGATTATTTAAACCCGTGAAAACTTGTGATCAAAGTTTTATAGATTAGGAAAATAGTAAGCAAAGGGATTTTCGAAAATATAATATATCATTTAGCTCAGTCATTAAAATCATTCATAATATGATTGGAGCCATAAAATGAAATTTTTTTTATCACATTAACAATTCACGTTACTAATACATCGATAATATTATTGTAAGTGGCTCCATTGTGTGCGCCATGATGTATGCTTTAGTTTTTGTTAACAAATGATTTTTGGTTAATCATCCCAGCAAAAAATAATCAAGATTTTGGAAGCAGTGCATACAAGAATACACTTGTGTAAGCGAATGATTTTTGATTTTGTTGTTTTTTTATGACATTCGCTTACACAGCTGCATACCGTATGCAGTACTGTAAGGGAAAGATTTTGTTGGCTTACTAACCTGCATACCGGGTGCAGTAAAGTATGGCAGTGACTTAAAAAAATACTAAAAATATGTAAGAAAAGGCATGATTTCAATTCATATTCATTGCGCCGATATAAGCGCTCGAAAGAAATGCTCTAAAGTGGGACATTGCGAACAAATATCATGCCATAAGTAAGCAGGTTTGTAAGCAGACAACAAAAATCACTCCCTTACAAACCTGCTTATAGGCAAGCAGTATTTTTTGGTGGGATACAGTACAATCGGATACAATTTTGCGATGAAAACTTGGAATTGGTGCAGGGTATTTAAGTTTCGGCACAGCCTCATTACCAGTCTTAAATGTTAAGTCTACTACCGCGACTACTACTGCTGTGCATTTTGAAACATTATTTGATTTTAATTAATTGTGGGTATTCTAATTGAATGTTATAAACCAACCGATGTGTTTGCATGAATAAATTTACTTTAATGTTAGTTTTAGTTCTGTATTATTGTCTATACATTTGTAAGTGTATTTGTGTCTGTGGCTGTGTGTGTGTGTGTTTGCGTGTTTGTTGCTATGTCCTTTTTATTACTGATGTGCAGTTTACCATTATTTTATATATTACTAGCTAACTCGCCCGGTACTTCGTTACCGGTTAGCTGTAAAAAAAAACTTTATTACTTCAAATTTTTATTAATTTTTAATAAACATAAAAATTGTTAGTTTCGACCTTTAAAATATTATATTTTGAGTAGATTTAAAGTTGCAAAAAATTTTATGTTGGCGAAACGATCCCATAGTTCAAACTTTAAGTTTTAAGGAACATTAGTGCATAAGGAACAATATGTATCAAATTGAAGCGAAAATTCAAAAATTTATTTTCCCAGAATGTAATTTCCGCGAGTGGATCGTAAAGTACCAATTTTAAGTATCTCTACTTTCTCCCTTGTTCCCCATTAGAAGCAGAATTTTCATAAAAGTACTTATTTTAGAATGTTATTTCCGCAAAAGGATCGTACAGTCCAAATTCTTTCCCCCCTATTTCCCCCAGAATTTTGAAAAGTACTTTCTTAAGAATGTTATTTCCGCGAGAGGATCGTTCAGCTAAATTTCAAGTATCTAGAACCATTAGTTCAGCAGATACAAAATTGCCCTACCTTCCCCGTTTTCCCCCTTGAAATCGGAATTTTCAAAAAAGTACTTCTTTCAGAAGGTTAATTCCAAGAGAGAGGATCGTGCAGTCTAAATTTCAAGTATCTAGGACGATTAGTTCAGCAGATACAAAATTGCCCTACTTTCCGCCTTTCCCCCTTAGAAGTGGAACTTTCCACAATAAGTACTTTTTTCGCAAGAGGATCGTGCAGTTCAAATTTTAAGTATCTAGGATCATTAGTTCAGCAGATACACAATTGCCCTACTTTCCACCTTTTCCCCCTTTAGAAGGAGAAGTTTCGAAAAAGTACTTCTTCTAGAATGTTCTTTCCGCGAGAGGATCGTACAGTCCAAACTTCAAGTATGTAGGACTATTAGTTAAGCAGATTCAAAATTGCCCTACTTTCTCCCTTTTCCCCCCGTAGAAGCAGAATTTAAAAAAAGTACTTCTTTTAGAATGTTATATCCGCGAGAGGATGGTACAGTTAAATTTTAAGTATCGAGGACCATTAGTTCAGCAGATACAAAACTGCCCTACCTTCCCCTTTTTCCCCCCTTAAAAGTTGAGTTTTCAAAAAAGAACTTCCTTTTCCCTCTTAGATGCGGAGTTTTCCAAAAAGTCCTCCATTCTAATTTTATTTCCGCGAGAGGATTGTACAGTCCAATTTTCAAGTATCTAGGACTATTTGTTCAGCAGATACAAAATTGGCCTACTTTCCCCCTTTTTCCCCTTAAAGTAGAATTTTTAAAAAAGTATTTCTTTCCGAATGTTATTTCCGCGGGAGGATCGTACAGTCCAATTTTCAAGTATCTAGAACCATTAGTTCAGCAGATTCAAAATTGCTCTATTTTCCCCTCTTTTTCCCCTCAAAAGAGGAATTTTTAAAAAAGTATTCCTATCCGAATGTTATTTCCGCGGGAGGATCGTATAGTCCAATTTTCAAGTATCTAGGACCATTACTTTAGCATATTCAAAATTGCACTACTTTCCCCCTTTCTGCCCCTTAAAAGCGAAATTTTCAAAAAAGTACTTGTTTTAGAATGTTATTGCCGCGATATGATCCCATATTCCAAATGTCATGTTTCTAAGACCATTAATTTAAAGTTTAGCAAATTGCACTATTTTCCCCCTTTTGGGCCTCCTTAAAACCAAAATTTTCAAAAAGCACTCTGATTCAAAATTTCAAGTTTGTTCAGAAGATATAAATTGCCCTATTAAACCCCTTTTACCCACCACCCCACCCTTATAAAAGGATTTTTCAAAATATTTTTATTTTTTACAAAATGTTTTTCCCGCGAGAGTAGAGTTAAAATTTCAAGTTTTTGGGACCATTCGTTTAGCAGATACGAAATTGCCCTTCTTTCCCCATTTCCCCCCTTTAAAAACGAATTTTCAAATATGTACTTCTTTTAGAATGTTATTTTCCGGATAGGATTGTACAGTTTAAATTTTAAGTATCTAGGACCATTAGTTCAGCAGATACAAAATTGCCCTACTTCCCCCCTTTTTCCCCGTAGAAGTATAATTTTTAAAAAAGTTTTTCTTTAACAATGTTATTTCCGCGAGAGGATCGTACAGTTCAAGTTTCAAGTATTTAGGACCATGAGTTCAGCAGATTCAAAATAACCCCACTCACCCCCTTTTTCCCCCGGAATTTTCAAAAAGTACTTCCTTAAGAATATTATTTCCGCGAGAGGATTGTACAGTTCAAATTTCAAGTATCTAGGACCATTAGTTCAGCAGACACAAAATTGCCCTACTTTCCCCTTTTTCCCCGTAGAAGCGGATTTTTGGAAAAGCTCTTCTTTAAGAATGTTATTTTCGCGAAAGGATCGTATAGTTTAAATTTAAAGTTTTGAGGACCATTAGTTCAGCAGATTCAAAATTGCCCTACTTTCCCGATTTCCCCCCAGAATTTTAAAAAAGTATTTCCTTTAGAATGTTATTTCCGCGAGAGGTTCGTTCACTCCAAATTTCAAGTATTTAGGACCATATTTTCAGCAGATACAAAATTGCCCTACCTTCTCTTTTTCCCCCTTTAAAGCGGAATTTTCAAAAAGTTCTTCTTTCAGAAAGTTATTTCCGCGAGAGGATCGTACAGCCCAAATTTCAAGGATCTACGACCATTAGCTCAGCAGCCACAAAATACCCTACTTTCCCCTTTTCCCCCCTTAGAAGCGAAATTTTCAAAATAGAACTTTATTCACAATGTTATTTCCGCGAAGGATCCCATAGTCAAAATTTTTAAGTTTCTGGGAAAATTAGTTCAGAACATTAAAAGTGTACCAAATTGTCCTATTATCCCCCTTTTTACCACCCTAGAAGCGGAATTGAAAAAAAACTTTGTTTCGGAAAATGTACCAAATTGCCCAATTTCCACCCTTTTCCCCTTCTTAGAAGTGCCTTTTTAAAAAAGTACTTTCTTCAGAATATTATTTTCGCAAAAGGATCCTATAGTCCAAATTTCAGGTTTCTGGGACCATTAGTTCACAATATAGAAAAAGTTCAAAATCGTCCTATTTCCCCCCAAATTTGAATGAAAAATTTTCAAAAAATACTTTCTTCAGAACATAATTTCCGCGAGAGGATCATATAGTCCAAATTTTTAAGTTTCTTGGACCATTAGTTCAGAAGATACAAAATGTACCATATTATCCTACTTTCCCCCTTACAACCCCCTAGAATCAGAATTAAAAAAAAACTTTGTTTCAGAATGTTTTTTCCGTTAGAGGATCTTATAGTCCAAACTTTAAGTTTCTAGGACCATTAGGTCAGAAGATAGAACATGTACCAAATTGTCCTTTTTTTCTCATTTCCCCTTCTTATTTTTTTTAAAAAAATACTTTCTTTAGAGTATTATTTCCGCGAGAGGATCCTATAGTCCAAATTTTAGGTTATTGGGGCCATTAGTTCAGAAGATCGAAAGGTTTAAAATTGTCCTATTTCCCCCTAAATTTAAGTGATTAAATCAATAAATTCCCAAAAATGAAAAAATTAATGAGAAAAAAAATTGAGTAAAAAATTTGATTCAAAAAATTAAGCGAAAAATATTTTGAGTAAAAAAAAATTGAGTAAAAAAAATTTGGGTGAAAACACCTTCTAAGTAAAAAATTTAAGTAAAAAAAATGAGTAAAAAAACTGAAGAATAAAATACAATTGAGTGAAAAAAATGTTAATTAAAAAAAAATTGAGTAAAAAAAAATTTTGAGTAAAAAAAAATTTTGAGTAAAAAAAAAATTGTAAAAAAAAAAATTTTGAGGGAAAAAAAATTTTGAGTGAAAAAAAAATTTGAGTGAAAAAAATTTTTTGAGTGAAAAAAAATTTTGAGTAAAGCTAAGTACTCTGTTCGATTTCACGGGAAAAAATCTGTCAAACTCCATATAAAAAAAATAAATTTTGGCAACGCGAGGAATTATAGGGAAATTGTAAAAAAAGTTTTCACGCATTTTTATTATACAAGACAATTTAAATTGTCGTGAAAAAGTGACATTTCAGTTTTGTTATGATCGTTTCTTTCTTATAATTGTCAAAAGTTGTTCATTTTTTAATGTTTTATTGCGATTTGAGACGTTTAAAGTTTATGTCAAATTTTCACCGTAAGAAACAGAGTACTTAGCTTAAAAAAAAAATTTTGAGTGAAAAAAAAATTTTGAGTAAAAAAAAATTTTGACTGAAAAAAAATTTGTAGAAAAAAAAAATTTTAACAAAAAAATTTGTAAAAAAAAAATTTTTGAGTGAAAAAAAATTTTGAGTGAAAAAAAATTTTTGAGTGAAAAAAAATTTTGAGTGAAAAAAAAAATTTTGAGTGAAAAAATTTTAGTAAAAAAATGTTTTTTCCCCGAGAGGATACTATAGTTCAAATATCTAGTTTCTAGGACTATTAGTTCAAAATTCACCAAATTGCCCTATTTTCCCCCTTTTTGTCCCCCTTAAGTGATTAAATCAATAAATTCCCAAAAATGAAAAAATAAATGAGAAAAAAAATTGAGTAAAAAATTTGAGTCAAAAAATTAAGCGAAAAATATTTTGAGTAAAAAAAAATTGAGTAAAAAAAATTTGGGTGAAAATACCTTCTAAGTAAAAAATTTAAGTAAAAAAAATGAGTAAAAAAACTGAAGAATAAAATACAATTGAGTGAAAAAAATGTTAATTAAAAAAAAATTGAGTAAAAAAATTTTGAGTAAAAAAAAATTTTAAGTAAAAAAAAAATTGTAAAAAACAAATTTTTGAGGGAAAAAAAATTTTGAGTGAAAAAAAAAATTTGAGTGAAAAAAATTTTTTGAGTGAAAAAAAATTTTGAGTAAAAAAAAAATTTTGAGTGAAAAAAAAATTTTGAGTAAAAAAAAATTTTGACTGAAAAAAAATTTGTAGAAAAAAAAAAAATTTGTAAAAAAAAAATTTTTGAGTGAAAAAAAATTTTGAGTGAAAAAAAATTTTTGAGTGAAAAAAAATTTTGAGTGAAAAAAAATTTTGAGTGAAAAAAAATTTTGAGTGAAAAAATTTTAGTAAAAAAATGTTTTTTCCCCGAGAGGATACTATAGTTCAAATATCTAGTTTCTAGGACTCTTAGTTCAAAATTCACCAAATTGCCCTATTTTCCCCCTTTTTGTCCTCCTTAAAACCGAAATTTTCAAAAAAGTACTTTTTTCAAAATGTTATTTCCGCGAGAGTATCCTATATTCAAAATTTCAAGATTGTAGGACCATTAGTTCAGAAGATACAAAATGTACCAACTTGCCCTATTTTCCCCCTCCCCCCCGCCTTAGAAACGGAATCTTCAAAATATTACTTTTTCCAAAATGTTAATTCCGCGAGAGGGTCCTAGACTTCAAATTTCAAGTTTCTGGGACCATTTGTTTAGAATATAAAAAATGTACCAATTTGCCATATTTTCCCCTTTTTCCCCCCTTGGAGGCGGAATTTTCCAAAAAAAAAAATTCCGAAATTTTATTTCCGCGAGAGGATCCTAGAGATCAAATTTGAAGTTTCTAGGACTTTTAGTTCAAAAGATACAAAATCCCCCAAAGGGCCCTATTTTCCCCCTTTTGCCCCCCTTAGAATCGGAATTTCCAAAAATCCCTTCTTAGTGGGTGGTTTTGTCGGGAGCCGAACCTACATTCCAAATTTCAAGTCTCTAGCTTCAGCGGTATGGGCTGGGCGATGATTATTGCCAATCAGTCAGTCAGTCAGTCAATCAGTCAGTCAGTCACCACACTCTTTTATATATATAGACTAGCTAACTCGCCCGGTACTTCGTTACCGGTTAGCTGTAACAAAAAAAAAAACACTTTATTAATTCAAATTCTTATTAATTTTTAATTAAACATAAAAATTGTTAGTTTCAACCTTTAAAATATTATATTTTGAGTAGATTTAAAGTAGAAACAAATTTTATTTTGGCGAAACGATCTCATAGTTCAAAATTTAAGTTTCAAGGAACATTAGTGCATAAGAAACAATATGTACCAAATTGAAGCGAAAATTCAAAAATTTATTTTCCCAGAATGTAATTTCCGCAAGTGGATCGTAAAGTACCAATTTTAAGTATTTCTACTTTCTCCCTTTTTCCCCATTAGAAGCAGAATTTTCATAAAAGTACTTATTTTAGAATGTTATTTCCGCGAAAGGATCGTTCAGTCCAAATTTCAAGTATCTAGGACCATTAATTCAGTAGATACAAAATTGCCCTACTTTCCCCAATTTCCCCCTTAGAAGCTAATAAAAAAGTGCTTCTTCCAGAATGTTATTTCCGCGAGAGGATAGTACACTCCAAACTTCAAGTATCTACGACCATTATTTCAGCAGATACAAAACAGTTTAAATTTCAAGTATCTAGGACCGTTAGTTCAGCAGATACAAAATTGCCCTAATTTCCCCCTTTTTCCCCGTAGAAGCGAAATTTTCAAAAAAGTACCTCCATTAGAATGTTGTTTCCGCAAGAAGATTCAAATTTCAAATTTGCCCTACTTTCCCTCTTTTTCCCCCATAGAAGTAGATTTTTCCAAAAAAGTACTTCTTCCATAATGTTATTTCCGCGAGAGGATCGTACAGTCCAAACTTCAATATCTAGGACCATTAGTTCAGCAGATACAAAATTGCCCTTCTTTCCCCCTTTAAAAAGTAATTTTCAAAAAAGTACTTCTTTCAATATGTTATTTCCGCGAGATTATCCTATATTGCAAATGTCATGTTTTTAAGACCATTAGTTTAAAATTTACCAAATTGCCCTATTTTCCCCCTCTTGGCCCTCCTTAAAACCAAAATTTTCAAAAAGTGTATTTTTCAAAAAATTATTTCCGCAAGAGGATCAAAACTTAAAGTTTTAGTTCAGAAGATACAAAATTGCCCTAGTTTCCCCCTTCTACTTTTTTCAAGATGTTTTTTTTTTTGCGAGATGATCCTAGAGTTCAAATTTCAAGTTTCTGGAACCATTTGTTTAAAAGATAAATAATGTACCGATTTTTCTTATTTCCCGACCTTGGAGGCGGAATTTTCAAAAAAATATTTTTTTAGTTTTTTTTTCGCGAGAGGATCATAGAGTCCAAATTTCAAGTTTCTAAAACTATTAGTTCAAAAGATACAAAATCCCCCAAAGTGCCCTACTTTCCCCTTTTTTTCCCATAGAAGTGGAAGTTCTTTAAGTATGTTATTTTCGTGAAAGGATCGTTCAGTTCAAATTTCAAGAATCTAGGACCATTAGTTCAGCAGATTCAAAATTGCCCTTCTTTCCCCCTTTTTCCCACAGAATTTTGAAAAGTACTTTCTTAAGAATGTTATTTCCGCGAGAGGATCGTTCAGCCAAATTTCAAGTATCTAGAACCATTAGTTCAGCAATTTTAAAAAAAGTACTTCTTTCAGAATGTTAATTCCAAGAGAGAGGATCGTGCAGTCTAAGTTTCAAGTATCTAGGACCATAAGTTGAGCAGATACAAAATTGCCCAACTTTCCGCCTTTTCCCCCTTAGAAGCGGAACTTTCCACAAAAAGGACTTATTTTAAAATGTTATTTCCGCAAGAAATAAATTACAGTTAAAATTTCAAGTATCTAGGATCATTAGTTCAGCAGATACAGAATTGCCCTACTTTCCACCTTTACCCCCTTTAGAAGGAGAACTTTCAAAAAAGTACTTCTTCTAGAATGTTCTTTCCGCGAGAGGATCGTAAAGTCCAAACTTCAAGTATGTAGGACTATTAGTTTAACAGATTCAAAATTGCCCTACTTTCTCCCTTTTCCCCCCGTAGAATCAGAATTTAAAAAAAGTACTTCTTTTAGAATGTTATATCCCCCCCCCCACCCCCTTAAAAGTAGAGTTTTCAAAAAAGTACTTCCTTGAGAATGTTATTTCCGCGAGAGGATCGTACAGTCCAAATTTCAAGTATATAGGACCATTATTTCAGCAGATACAAAATTGCCCTACTTTTCCCCTTTTTCCCACTCAAAATCGGAATATTTAAAAAAGCACTTCTTTTAGAATGTTATTCTCGCGAAAAGATCGTTCAGTCCAAATTTCAAGTCTCCCGGACCATTAGTTCTACTTTCCCCCTTTTCCCTCTTAGAGGCGGAATTTTCCAAAAAGTCCACCATTCGAATTTTATTTCCGCGAGAGGATCCTGCAGTCCAATTTTCAAGTATCTAGGACTATTTGTTCAGCAGATACAAAATTGGCCTACTTTCTCCTTTTTCCCCCTTAAAAGAAGAATTTTTAAAAAAGTATTTCTTTCCGAATGTTATTTCCGCGGGAGGATCGTACAGTCCAATTTTCAAGTATTTAGGACCATTAATTCAGCAGATTCAAAATTGCTCTATTTTCCCCTCTTTTCCCCCTTAAAGCTTAGTACTCTGTTTTTTACGGTGAAATTTTCACTTAAACTTTCAACGCCTTAAATCGTAATAAAACATTTAAAAATCAACAAATTTTTACAATTATAAGAAAGAAACGATCATAAAAAAACTGAAATGTCACTTTTTCACGGCAATTTAAATTGTCTTGTATAATAAAAATGGGTGAAAACTTTTTTTAACAATTTCCCTATAATTCCTCGCGCTGCCAAAATTTATTTTTTTATATGGAGTTTGACAGATTTTTTCCTGTGAACTCGAACAGAGTACTTTGCTTAAAAGAGGAATTTTTAAAAAAGGATTCCTTTCCGAATGTTATTTCCGCGGAAGGATCATAGAGTCCAATTTTCAAGTATCTAGGACCATTACTTTAGCATATACAAAATTGCACTACTTTCCCCCTTTCTACCCCTTAAAAGCGAAATTTTCAAAAAAGTACTTCTTTTAGAATGTTATTGCCGCGATATGATCCCATATTCCAAATGTCATGTTTCTAAGACCATTAGTTTAAAGTTTAGCAAATTGCCCTATTTTCCCCCTTTTGGGCTTCCTTAAAACCAAAATTCTCAAAAAAGTATATTTTTCAAAAAATAATTTCCGCGAGAGCATCCAGATTCAAAATTTCAAGTTTGTTCAGAAGATACAAAATTGCCCTATTAAACCCCTTCTACTCCTACCCCCACCCTTATAAAAGGATTTTTCAAAATATTACTTTTTACAAACTGTTTTTTCCGCGAGAGGATCATAGAGTTAAAATTTCAAGTTTCTGGGACCATTCGTTTAGCAGATACGAAACTGCCCTTCTTTCCCCATTTTCCCCCTTTAAAAACGAATTTTTCAAAAAAGTACTTCTTTTAGAATGTTATTTTCGGGATAGGATTGTACAGTTCAACCATTAGTTCAGCAGATACAAAATTGCCCTGCTTTCCCCCTTTTTTGCCGTAGAAGCGGAATTTTTAAAAAAGTTTTTCTTTAACAATGTTATTTCCGCGAGAGGATCGTTCAGTTGAAATTTCTAGTATCTAGGACCATGAGTTCAGCAGATTCAAAATTACCCCACTCACCCCCCCTTTTCCACGGAGTTTTCAAAAAGTACTTTCTTTAGAATATTATTTCGGCGAGAGGATTGTACAGTTCAAATTTCAAGTATCTAGGACCATTACTTCAGCAGATACAAAATTGTCCTACTTCCCCCTTTTTCCTTGTAGAAGCGGAATTTTTGAAAAAGGTCTTCTATAAGACTGTTATTTTCGCGAAAGGATCGTACAGTTAAAATTTCAAGTATTAAGGACCATTAGTTCAGCAGATTCAAAATTGCCCTACTTTACCCCATTTTCCCCCAGAATTTTGAAAAAGTACTTCCTTTAGAATGTTATTTCCGCGAGAGGATCGTTCACTCCAAATTTCAAGTATCTAGGACCATATTTTCAGCAGATACAAAATTGCTCTACCTTCCCCTTTTTCCCCGTTTAAAGCGGAATTTTCAAAAAATTACTTTTTTCAGAATGTTATTTCCGCGAGAGGATCGTGCAGTCCACGCGAGAGGATCGTGCAGTCCTATTTGTTCAGCAGATACAAACCGGAATTTTCAAAAAAGTACTTCTTTCAGAAAGTTATTTCCGCGAGAGGATCGTACAGTCCAAATTTTAAGGATCTACGACCATTAGTTCAGCAGACACAAAATTACCCTACTTTCCACCTTTTTCGCCCTTAGAAGCCAAATTTTCAAAATAGAATTTTCTTCACAATGTTATTTCCGCGAAGGATCCCATAGTCAAAATTTTTAAGTTTTTGTGAAAATTAGTTCAGAACATACAAAGTGTACCAAATTGTCCTATTATCCCCCTTTTCCACCCTAGAAGCGGAATTGAAAAAAAAACTTTGTTTCGGAATGTTTTTTCCGCGAGAGGATCTTATAGTCCAAACTTTAAGTATCTAGAACCATTAGGTCAGAAAAAAATATGTACCAAAGAAGTGCCTTTTTAAAAAAGTACTTTCTTCAGAATATTATTTTCGCGAGAGGTTCCTATAGTCCAAATTTCAGGTTTCTGTGACCATTAGTTCACAATATAGAAAATGTTCAAAATCGTCCTATTTCCCCCCCCCCCCCCCCCAAATTTGAATGAAAAATTTTCAAAAAATACTTTCTTCAGAACATAAATTTCGTGAGAGGATCATATAGTCCAAATTTTTAAGTTTCTAGGACTATTAGTTCAGAAGATACAAAATGTACCTATCCTACTTTCCCCTTTCAACCCCCTTGAATCAGAATTAAAAAAAAACTTTGTTTCAGAATGTTTTTTCCGTATGAGGATCTTATAGTCCAAACTTTAAGTTTCTAGGACCATTAGGTCAAAAGATAGAACATGTACCAAATTGCCCTTTTTCCCCCATTTCCCCTTCTTATTTTAAAAAAATACTTTCTTTAGAGTATTATTTCCGCGAGAGGATCCTATAGTCTAAATGTTAGGTTACTGGGGCCATTAGTTCAGAAGATCGAATGTTCAAAATCGTCCTATTTCCCCCTAAATTTATGTGATTAAATCAATAAATTCCCAAAAATAAAAAAATAAATGAGAAAAAAAATTGAGTAAAAAATTTGAGTCAAAAAATTAAGCGAAAAAAATTTTGAGTAAAAAAAAATTGAGTAAAAAAATTTGGGTGAAAACACCTTCTAAGTAAAAAATTTAAGTAAAAAAATTTAGTAAAAAAACTGAAGAATAAAATACAATTGAGTGAAAAAAATTTTTAGTAAAAAAAATTGAGTGAAAAAAAATTTTGAGTAAAAAAAAATTTTGAGTAAAAAAAAATTTTTGAGTGAAAAAAAATTTTTAGCGAAAAAAAATTGAGTGAAAAAAAATTGAGTGAAAAAAAATTTTTGAGTGAAAAAAATTTTGAGTGAAAAAAAAAATTTGAGTAAAAAAAAATTTGAGTGAAAAAAAATGTTGAGTAAAAAAAAATTTTGAGTGAAAAAAAATTTGTAAAAAAAAAAAAATTTAAAAAAAAAATTTTGAGTGAAAAAAAATTTTGAGTGAAAAAAAATTTTGAGTGAAAATAAATTTTGAGTGAAAAAAAATTTTGAGTGAAAAAAAATTTTGAGTGAAAAAATTTTAGTAAAAAAATGTTTTTTCCCCGAGAGGATACTATAGTTCAAATATCTAGTTTCTAGGACCATTAGTTCAAAATTCACCAAATTGCCCTATTTTCCCCCTTTTTGTCCCCCTTAAAACCGGAATTTTCAAAAACGTACTTTTTTCAAAATGTTATTTCCGCGAGAGTATCCTTTATTCAAAATTTCAAGATTGTAGGACCATTAGTTCAGTAGATACAAAATGTACCAACTTTCCCTATTTTCCCCCTCCCCCCCACCATAGAAACGGAATTTTCAAAATATTACTTTTTCCAAAATGTTATTTCCGCGAGAGGGTCCTAGACTTCAAATTTCAAGTTTCTGGGAGCATTTGTTTAGAATATAAAAAATGCCCGAGTAAAAATTTTCTGGTCTAATCATATATAATTTGATACAATCTTATATGAGTTAATATGCTTCCGTATAAATTTATATAAAATTGTATCTATCACTTTGATACGGTTGATCCACTTTATATGGTTAGATATTGCTCCATATATGATTAGATTCGTATTTTGGTTTTGCTCATCAAATTATATAAAAATTGATATTATAAGATCAATTTGATCTAATTAGATTTGACCAAATTCAGGATCAAATTGTATCAATTTTTATATTTTTTGATCTAAAGTAATACAATTAGATATTATTTGATACAACCATTTTACGGATCAAATTAGATCTATTCAGTAAAATTAGCATAATATTTTTACTAGGGTGTAACAATTTGCCCTATTTCCCCCTTTTTCCCCCCTTGGAGGCGGAATTTTCCAAAAAAAAATTTTCCGAAATTTTATTTCCGCGAGAGGATCCTAGAGTTCAAATTTGAAGTTTCTAGGACTATTAGTTCAAAAGATACAAAATCCCCCAAAGGGCCGTATTTTCCCCCTTTTGCCCCCCTTAGAATCGGAATTTCCAAAAATCCCTTCTTAGTGGGTGGTTTTGTCGGGAGCCGAACCTACATTCCAAATTTCAAGTCTCTAGCTCCAGCGGTTTGGGCTGGGCGATGATTATTGCCAATCAGTCAGTCAGTCAGTCACCACACTCTTTTATATATATAGATATATATAGATTGTAGTAGTGCTGAGATATTGTGGTTTCTTAAAATATTACTAATTACTTTGCTATTTATTAATAGCATTATATTATTTAAACACGTGTATGTGTATTTGTGTGTGTGTATTGGTATGGTCATTTTATAAATAGTCATACATACATGCGTATGTATTAAGGTTATATTGTTTATTAAATAAGATTTATATTTCATAGAAATCAATACATAATAAGAAAATTTTATTGTCAACAATAGATCTATTAACTAACAAGGAAGGTCTTTAAGACGCACCCACAGATTGTCCTCAAACTTTCATATGGGAATGAGGGGAGAAAAATAAGAGTTACTATTTTAGGTGCCCTATCTCAAATTAAAAAAAGGTGGCCACATTATGAAAAAATTAAGTAGTATTTCCAGAAAATCTTAATAAACTCCGAACTAGCAGGAATTTCGCCAAACGCAAAAACACGGGTCAGCTTAATTTATTAGAGATTATTATAGATGATTTTGGTCCCAACGTCTTTACAGTTTTGAAAATAAGGACTTAACAAAGCCGTATTTGGACATGACCAATACTACATTGGATAGGCCTTCAAAAACCCTTTCGATCTGTATAAATTGTTCATATGGTTTCTTTTGAAGAAATTTGAATGTCCTCAAAAAACGAAAAAAATCCATTTTCCCCCTTCCACTTTGACCCGCTAAATGTAAGATTGTTCAGCTAAGAAAAAACAGGTAGCTCTTATTTTCCTCCCCTCTTTCCCATATGCAAGTTTCAGAACAATTGGTGGGTGCCCTGTGAAAGATCTCCCTTGTAAGTGGGGGAGAATAATACAAATTCACAGAGTTCCTAATCATTTGACACAAGTTTTGACAAATTAGCTTAATCTTGTAAACAAAAAAAAAATGTCATCACCAAGGCGAAAAGTGAGAAAATATTTCTTTTAAAGTAAAAACAAGCTAAAAAAGTTAAATATAAAAAAGAAATTGGTAAAAAAAGTTATTAAAAAAAATTTTTGTCGCAAAAAATTTGATGATAGAAAATATTTAGGGCTAAAAAAAATTGGTAAAAAAATTCAGCAAAAATACATTTTGTGTAAAAATATATCTTTGGCTTACAAGGGAAGTCTCCCTAGTGTCACCCGCGGATCTTTATGGAATTGGTTTTATTTTGTCGAGCAGAAAAAATAAAGGGACACGTATTTTTGTTTAGCATCCCGAATTCATATTTAGGGGGTGAAAAGGAGGGGGGAAGAAAAGGCAATTTTTAAGTTATTTTCGTTTATCTCCTATATTATGCAAAGAAACCTAGTCATGTTACATACCAAATGAAAGGTCTTTGGAAAACCTATCTAGGTGTGTGAAGAACGTGTCCAAACTTGCACAACTTTTCGTCATATTGAGTAAAATACAAAAATTTTGGGGCATTTTTGTTAGAGATGGGCACCAATCGCGTGATTAACGTGAATCACGTGAATCACGCATGAATCACGTGATTCGTGAGAAATTTTTTTGCTACTCACGTGAGCGTGAGTAACACAAAAAAATTCGTGCGTGATCGTGCGTGAGTAAAATTCTTGCGTGAATTTTTCGTGATTTTAATAGTTTCTCAGATTTTTTTTGTTCGGTAACGTTTTTTTGATTTTTTCATGGTCTTTAAAAAAAATATAAATTTAATAAGTTTTTTAAATGTGTCATTGGGGAATTTGCACAGTGCTTCCACGAGGAAATGCCTTCAGATTCTGACATATAATAGGTAGTTCTTGAGGACATGTCCTAACATTGTCATCAATGAATTTTTGTTTTAAGAGTTTGAAAAAATTCTCTAAGACATCTTTAAGGAAATGTGTTCACAATAGCAGTATATCAAATTGAACTTTTACATCTGTGCAGTACCGTTTTAACCATTAGGGCACACTAGGCATGTGCACAGGGCCCTCGACCTAAGGGGCCTGAAATGCCAATAAATTCTGTTATACGGTTAATTTCTTTTAAAAGAAAATTTCTTATTTTCTTACAGAAAAAGTCTCAGAATCTAACAGATTTTTCGTATACACTGAGACTTTTTCTATGGGAGAAATTTGTAATATATCAAAAGTCTCAAATCCATTGAAATATTTGCTACATTAAAAGTTTCCGAATGTGAAAAATTTTTCGTACACAAAAAGTTTCATATTCTGAGATTTTAAAAGTCTAAAGTTCAGAGAAGTTTTTCCAAACTAGAAAGTCTCAGATTCCGAGACACTTTTCGTATGCAAAGTCTCAGATTCTGACACATTTTTCGTATTGAAAACTCTCAGATTCCGAGACGTTTTTTGTATAAAAATATTCTCAGATTCTGAGACATTTTTCGTACAGGATATGTCTCAGATTCTGAGACATTATTACAATCAAATTCTTTTCACGAATATCATGGTTTTAATTTTTTATGAAACTGTCCTCAACTCGGTATATAGAGATGTCATGGGGATGTCAGGTGTGTCAGCGAGCCGTCACCACGGATGGCTCAAGGACTTTCCCAACTGGGTAATGCATAAAAGAATATGACACACATTTTTTTACATATTTAAATTCGTGAGTATTTCGTGATCGTGATTACATCGTGAGCGTGATTAAATTTTTTTACTCACGTGAGCGTGCGTGAGAGTGAGCAGAAAAAAAATGTTCGTGCGTGATCGTGCGTGATTACAATTTTTTTTTTCGTGAGCGTGCGTGATCGTGATTGAAAAGTCACTCACGATCCCATCTCAAATTTTTGTTATTAAGTCGAAAAACATTAACTTCTTTGGCCCGTTGTTAGCACCACGAGATAGGTAAATTTAATATCTTTAATCTGATATCACATATGCCTATATTAATTTTGTATACATAGGCGTAAATCGTAAAAAACTGAAAAAGGTAAATTTTCTCCCGTACAAAACGACCCCCCTAAAAAAGAGTTTGGGCCGCTAAAAAAAATACGTGTCGAATTAATTTTCGTTCTTAACAACATATCCAAATTTTATCAAGATCGGAGGGTGACACCAGGGAGACTTCCCTTGTTAGACGGAACTCTTCATATGGGCGTTTAAAAAAGTTTTTTTTCAATATTGACTTTTAGAAAAATTAATATTTTCTACTCGGAAACCGTAAATTGTATGAAAAAACATAAAAAAAATATTGTAGATAAAATTACGAAGATTTAAAAAACAAAAAACTTTTTTAACAAAATTTTAACAAAAAATATTTTAAAACTATATTTAAATGTCCTTTTTTCCTGGCAAGGATACCATGGATTTCCAATATTAAAACAGTGTATTAAAGCTTAGAATGTCCTTGTAACGTTGGTAAAAATTCAGGGAGGTGTTTTCTCGTATTGTGGAGCAATAAATTTTCAAAGTATGGACATCCAAATATTTTTGTTAAAATTTTTTTGAAAAAAAAAATTATTCTAAATTTCAAATCTTTATAATTTCATCTACAATATTGTTGTAAAAAGTTTTTTTGAAAAACTAACGGTTTCCGAGTACAAAAATCGTAAAAGGCTTTCTTAAAGTCAATATTGCCATTGGAGGATAAGAGCGTTTTTTTAACGCTCTTATCCTCCAAAGCATTGCTCTAAATAACAAAAAATAGATCGTTTTAAATAAGTGATGGGATTCTACCCTGTATTTACCTGATGCATTGGTAAATACCGAGTAAATAAAAAAAACCTTTTATGGGAATTTATTTAGGTATTTTTAAAAAGCATTTGAAATCGAACATATGGAAAGCTCTGGTTGTCAATAACCTAAATCGTCATTTGTACTGAGTATTTTTTTTCAAAAATAAATATGTATATGGGGCATTCCATATCAGATCTGACAATTCGATTTTTCCAATTTTTTTACAGTTTTTAGTACCCTTCGAAAATTCCTTCTGGTAAATTTTTAAAAAAAATTACTTTTTTAAAAAAGTCTTTTTTGACTAAAAAGTAAACTTTTTTCTAAAAATAACTTTTTTTTCTAAAGTATGTACTATATTTTCTTAAATAATATTTTATAGGAAAAAAGTATTTTTTTTTCTATATAAGTACTTTTTTCCTGAAACGGTACGTTTTTGTCTTAAATGTGATATAGTACTTTTCTAAAATAGTACTACTTTACCAAAAAAGTGCTACTTTTTCTAGAAAAACACTTTCTTTCTAAAAAAGTACTTTTTCTATTTTTTTCTATAAAAAGTACTATTTTTTTTAAGAAAGTACTATTTTTTCTTAAAAAGTACTATTTATTTCTAAAAAACAACTACATAATAATCCAATGATCAGTTTTTATTTATTTTCCAATTTAATTACAAATCATTTTTTAATAATTTAAACCTAAACGAGAACTGGTAACAATGACCGTCGTCTCGTTGTAGCGAAATCGACCAAGGGTTTTTGTGGGAATCGAACCCACGACCCTCTGTTTCATAGGCTAGCACTCTACCAACTAACCTACAGGGGCCCCCTTAAAAAAAGTACTATTTTTTCTAAAAAAGTACTATTTTTTCTATAAAAAGTACTATTTTTTTCTAAAAAAGTACTATTTTTTCTTAATAAAGTATTTTATTTCTTAAAAACGTATTTTATTTCTTAAAACAATGCTGGTCGGTCTCACTTCTGACCTAACTGTAAACAAATTGGGAAAATCTAAAAAATATTTCAAAATTCATATAGTTATTGACTTAAGTTCTTAGTTTCCAACTGCTCTGTAAGCATTGTTATTTTTGTTGATATAATTTAGTATAAAATTCATTAAATTTTACTGCAAAATGTTTTTGTTCACCAAATTTTCTACAACATAGTTTATACACACCTTTTTGAAAAATACCCGTGTATTTATGATCCGCCAGTTAAATTTACCACTTGCTCATATGCCATGATTTTGGAAAAATATGTTAAAAATGCTTTTAAAGCATTTTTCTTATTTTTTCAAAAAAAAAATAAATTTTCATCGCCGGATCTATGGATTAATTAAATTCAATTGGTCTGAAAATTTTACCACATATGTTTAAGTCCTCTTGTTTCATTGATTTGACAAAATTGAATTATATTTCTGAATTTATAGAAAACATAACCGCTCTCATGAATTTTTTCAACTTATTTTTATTTTTTTAAAATTATTTTGTATTTTTGTTAAATTACTAAAAATTCTTTTTTAAATTTTACCGTTAAAAAAAAATTCCCATTCCAAATGGGTCTTATTTAAATTGTGAATAAATTTCCATTTATTTACTCCAAGTATATTAAACATCAATAAATTACAAATTACCAAAAATACTTACTGCTCCGCTCTTCATTTTCATATGCCAAACATATGTTTACGTTGGCTCTTATCAGTTCATATTTGAAAAGCAAAAAATAAATTTAAATACATAAATTTCCATTACTTTCCAGTATTACGGCGAATTCAAAGTATTCCTGTTCCCGCCAAAACCTGTGAGCTGAAACTACACAAACAATTGTTGCTTCACAAGCAACACATACAGCAGTAAATTTAACCATTGAGTGTGTTGGAACATTTGATAGAGAAAAAGTTACTGTTACCATATGTTTTCCATCAACAACCAGGCAACTAACCACCCACATTTGTACATAGTATAAACATCTTTACCCTCGAACTTATCACCATCTAACAACTTAAAAACTGATACAATACAATTTTGTATTGTCGCTTCAATATTAACATTACAAGTCAGTTTTAAATAAACGTAGTACCGTACGCATTGTCGTAAAGCGCGTAAATGTGCGAGTAGTTTAAAAAGGGAAACGGAAGAAAAAAAAAATTTCAAATTTTTTACGCAGCAGGCGCGAGTTTATAAAAATATACATAAATATTTTTTTTTGTTTGATTAACGGTTGTAGAAATTTTTTGATAATTTTCATTTTGTTGGCCGGGTAAAAATTAAAAAAAAAATGTTAAAAAGGAAAATTATTTTCTTTCCAAAAGTGTTAAGATGATCAAAAAAAAAAAATGCTCATTAAATAAAAAAGTAATTAATTATCAAGCAAAATAGAAAAAAAAAAGTGAGTTAAAAAAGTTATAGAAAATTCAAAAGTTTAATAAAAAATTGAAATAAGAAAAAGTTTCTTAATCGAAATAAGTGTAGTGTCTGAATAAAAAAAAGCAAGAGAAAAAAAATTTATGGCAATCTAGAAAAAAATAAAATATTTTGCTTTGTCACTCATTTTAAAATATTCATAATATCAAAGTGTGTAATAAAATTTTTACTATACATATAGTTTTTTTATAGTTTCTATTTTATTTTTCCTGGAAAAGTGATTTGTTTTTAGATTAATATTAAATTCCTATGGTGCTTTTGATGCAGAGAAAGTAAACTTGAATGGAACAAAAAAAAAAAATAATAAAAAAGTTTTTAAGAAAATATTTACGTATGTATTAAATATTTAAATTACTCATACGCAGTGTGGTCAAACATTAAATCTGTGGCCGTACGAAAAAACTAGTTAACTCCACTTTTTGCGAAAATTGAGATAACACCAAAAATATAAAGTGCATTCTATTTACTATCACTCTGTCAGATCGAAATTTTGATATATGTTCTCATTTACAAGTTATTTGGAAAACAAAATATTGGAAAATACCAATTTTTATGTAAAAACTAGATAACTCCATGCATTTTTTGAAAAAACAAGATAACTCCATAGTTTCTTAAAAAACATAAAAATTAAAAGTTTAAAACGATGTTCTTTCGAAAACTATGGGAGAAAAAGCTGAAAGAACAAGCTTGAGCCACGAGTCCTTTGAGTCCAAATTTTGAACCTAAAAATTTTAACTCCCGAGATTCTCCATTCTGTTATTTTTTTCTACTCCCACTCACTTGCAATCATGTGAGGAAATTTATTAACGTTACTTAAGGCCGGGTTAGCCATAAAACGTAACCGTAGCGTAGACTCTATACAATATTCAGTAAGCAAAAATAGTAAAGAACATTTTTATTTATGTTTTGTTTTTATCCAACGCATGGTATTTTATGTCACGCTAAAACGTAGAGAGAACCTGTTTAAAATAGGTTCTCTCTACGTTTCAGCGTGACATAAAATACCATGCGTTGGAAAAAAACAAAATATAAAATTTTTTTTTTTTTTTTTTTTTATTATATTTTTTCGGCGTAAGCCAAAATGTTCTGTACTATTTTTGCTTACTGAATATTGTATAGAGTCTACGCTAAGGTTACGTTTTTAGGCTAACCCGGCCTTAAGTAACGTTAGTAAATTTCCTCACGTGATTGCAAGTGAGTGGGAGTAGAAAAAAATAGGCTCGTGAGTGTGCGTGATTTTCAAATTCCTGTCGTGAGCCCATCTCTAGTTTAAACTAAAGAATTTTTATATAAAATATTTATTTTTTATCTTATTATGTTATTATAATGCATTATGTATTCAATTACAAATAATGCATTATTTAAAATTTTGAAATAATACATAATGTAACCAAATATAAGTCACCCATGATTAAATGTTTAGAGATAATAAATATGAAATACAATTTATGCAATATTCATGCATTACGTAACAAGTTATTAGTAAAACATTATTTCTCACCTTGAAATAATATGTTGTTGAACAAATGTTTGGTAAGACATCATAAAATAATGCTTCAAATAAGAGATATACATTACCTGGTAATGTGTTACATAATCCACACGCATTACAAAAGTTTTGCAGGTAATTTTATGTATAAAAACATACAAAAACCCGGCTTATTTTCGAGATACATAAGAAAAAAAGAAAAAATTTTTTTTTTTTGAAAAAACTAGTTAACTCCACTTTTTCGTAAAAAATGGGTTAATTAACGTGCTGAGTCAAAAAGTTAATATTTTGCCACATATGATTACTAAAGTTGCCTTAATTTCATAATATATAAGAATTAATTGAAAAAAAAGTTTTTTTTGGAAAAACTAGTTAACTCCATTTTTCGAAAAAACAAGTTAACTGTCATCGATTTTCGGATTTAGTGTCCAAAAATGAGTTCAATGGAACCAGAAATCTTTAATATTATTAAAAATTATGTTTTGTCTAATGCGCATGCATAACAACAGAAATTAATAATAAATAATTAGTGAAATATGTTAAAAACTTAAAGTGTGTTTTTCTCCTGTTTTAAAAAAAAATGGAGTTAACTAGTTTTTTCATACGGCCACAGAAATATAAAACTGCAGAGCACAGATTTTGGTATCAACCCTACAGGAAAAATGGTGTTGGTATTCTGAAATCACATCACTTACCTAAAAAATGTCTAAAACCAAATATCACATGGCAGGTGAAACATAGTTCATAAATTCAGAGACCAAATATAACAGTTATATGTGTCTTTTTGTTTTAAAAAAAATCATTAAACGAATGTTGTCAAATCTAAGTATTTTATATATGAATAGATTTCTAGAGATGTCCTGTGTCAAAATTTGCAATAACTTTTATTTTCCCGAGTAAAAATAAACATATATAACAATATATAACTTGATGCAAACATAGTAAATCATATATGATTATACATCGCGTGAGATATTTTCAAAAATTTTTAAATGCAGTCATATGTAGCTATAAATAATTGAATAATGATTCGGATTAAAAGGTGTACGGTTGATATAATTATATAAAATTATATGAGGGTCAATACAAAATTTGTTTTTCTGTATAATTTAATATAAAATTATATATATCCTATTCTGTTCCATATATAACTCTATATGTTTCCACTTAACCAACAAGTTTCTAAGTTTTTAAGGCAAAGTATAAGAAACTTTTTAAAATGTTCCTAAACATTTCCTTGTTAGGGTTATGTATATCACCTATCTGGTTCGAAGCGTACCCGAAAATTTTTTTGTTTAAGAAAATTATATGTTTGGTGAATGTATCGTTGACCTGTGGTGTAACTCAACCCAAACCAAAAAACACAAGGATTTTACATGTTTTTATGCAATTAGATCTAATTAGATCCACTAATATATGACAATGTCTGGTCTAAACTCGGATGAAATCAAATCATATTTTATACAAGTTGATCTTATTTAATGCAAAAACATGCACCATTATTCGGATCAAATTGCGTATAAATATATATTGTGTTACATATCATTATATATTGTATCATATAAAAATTTTTACTCGGGTTTTTATTTTTATCTTAAAAGTATAAAATAACAGTTATTTAAAGCTTTGCGTTTAAACAAATTGGAGTAAATAACTGTTTTAACAGTTATTTAAAAAAAAAAATCAATCAAATTTTATATCTTTAAAACAATGATTGAAATATTAGCTATCAAGAGGATTCTTTTACGTGCATCTATTTTAGTTTTATTTTAACAACTCAAGTTTTTTAAGGCTCAAAGAGTGTTTGATAACAGTTATAATAAATAAAAGTTATTTATGTTATTTTGAAGAGATATTTATATAAATCATTTCAAACTGTTATTTTTAATATTTTTTAAAAAAAATATTTTTGAACATTTAAATTTGATTTTTTTCAATAAATCTCATAACTGTTATGGTCTCTGCATACATTTTCCAAATTTCAAAGTTTCCAAGTCCCGAAATAAAATTTCACTATTTTTTAAAATCTATTTGACATTAGTTTTTTGTCTTTAAGAGTAAAGACTCTGCAGGAATTGAGATCCGTCCTTGATAAATCACGTGATCATAAACCTGACAAACACCTGTCACTTTTGTGAGGAAATGCTCCAAGCCTTATTTGATTTTTTCTGTAAGTACAGATCGAGCACGGGCTCTAATTATATTTGTTATAAGGGTTCAAGTTGAAAAAATGCAGAAGAAAAATTGAATTTCTAAAAATTATAGACATTTCTGGTATTTCCTATACCGGTTTCAAACACCCCAGTTAGTGTCATCATCAGTAGGATTTTAAATGTCGGTTTGTCTTGTTAATGAAAACTGTTTTTTATACATGTGAATATTTTTAGTTTCTACAGAATAAATTTTGACAGTTTCCAACACTACAATTCTATTTATAGCAATCTCAACCTCACTTCATACTTTCTTTAAACTTTTTTGTCTCTTACATTATTTCGCAAGGGTTACCAACATGATCTGGAATTGCAGACACAAATGAAGGAATTTGCATTTTCTGTTTCGGAGACGTGCCTAATGGCGACATATTTTGTCAGTAATTTTATTTGATTTTTTCTGTAAGTACAGATCGAGCACGGGCTCTAATTATATTTTTTATAAGGGTTCAAGTTGAATACTTTCTTTCAACTTTTTTGTCTCTTACATTATTTCGCAAGGGTTTGAAACCGGTATAGGAAATACCAGAAATGTCTATAATTTTTAGAAATTCAATTTTTCTTCTGCATTTTTTCAACTTGAACCCTTATAACAAATATAATTAGAGCCCGTGCTCGATCTGTTCTTACAGAAAAATAAAATAAAATTACTGACAAAATATGTCGCCATTAGGCACGTCTCCGAAACAGAAAATGCAAATTCCTTCATTTGTGTCTGCAATTCCAGATCATGTTGGTAACCCTTGCGAAATAATGTAAGAGACAAAAAAGTGGAAAAAAACATTTGTTCAATGTTCAGCTTTTTTAAATGACTTTTACTGTTTGTTGTTTCAAAAATAACAACATAAAAAATAAAGACTTTCATTAGCATTCAATTTTTAAAGTCATTTATTTCTATTCTGTACTTAAATAAGTCATTCTTCTTTAATTTTTAATAATTTGTGTATGTTATTTTCTTTTATTTGTCATTTTTTAAAAAGAAGTCATTACCCAGCAGAAATTTTGCTGAACGTTCAGCAGCTTTTGGAAGGGGAACTTGAGTAAAGGAGCGCATCCAATTGCGCTGAATTCATGCATGATTCCCTAAGGCGATGTCCCACTTTAGAGCGCTAGTTGGATACACAGAAACAGCGCTCTTTAGATGCACTGAAATCACGTGTCTTTAGAGCGCTGATTTAAGCAGAATAAAGATGCTGTAAATTCATGTATCTTTTTAGCGCTGATTTAAGCAGATTAAAGATGCAGTGAATTCATGTATCTTTGTAGAGCTGATTTAAGCAGAATAAAGATGCTGTAAATTCAAAGTTGAAATCAAATAACTAAAATTTAAAAAAATATAACAAAAAAATTCATTCGTTTTACTTTACAAAACTTTATTTATGTGAAACAAAATGAAAAAAAAAAAATCGGAAGTGAACATCAAAAAAATATCGGAAATTTTCATTTTCACATTTTTTATGGGATTTTTTTTGGGAACAGCGGTCAAAGATGCTATGATTGAAGCGCTCTTTGCAGCGCTGATTAATGCGCAATAATGATGCAGTCAAATCATGTGTCTTTGTCTAAAACTCATGTTTTTTTATTCAATAAGTGTTAAAAATATTAAAAAGGAAAGCAAATGTAAAATTTTATCAAAAAATAATTACACATTATAAGTTTTATATAAAAAATCTTAAAAAAAAATTAAAATTTTTTCCCCTTCCTTTTACTGCATCCCTAAGAGCGCTCTTTGGATGCGCTACGGTATGCTATAAACAGATGCTGTGTCGCCAAAATCTCGATTTATTTCTGCTGGGTAGTTTTTACCAAGGTTGGCAATCGAAACGAATAAAGGTGTCGATATCGGTATTGGTATCGTGTTTTTTAATTTATTTCGGTATCGGTTACGGTATTTGAGTTGAATCGGTTACGGTACACATACAAAAATAAGAAAAATATTTGAGTAAATTTTTAATACTATTGAGTAAAAAATTGAGTAAATTTTTAATAAAAATTTATTAAATGTTTGAAAAAAAAAAATTTGAGTAAATTTTTAATTGACACAATTAAAAATTAACTCAAAATTTATCTATTTATTTTTTTAAAAAGTTTTAAAATTTTTTACAAAAAAAAAAAAACAAAAAACTTGTTTTTTCAAACTTTACCCAACATATTTATGTCTCAAAAACATAGGAAAATTTTATAAAGACGATTACAAACTTTAACATATATATACAAAAACCTATAAACTAAACGAGAATTCAAAAAACTATGAGAGTTAAAAAAAAAATTTTAAAAACTGTTAGATTGTTATTAAATAATTTACTTAAATTGTTTTTAAAGTTTTTAAGTAAATTTTTAATTGCGTCAATTAAAAAATTACTTAATAGTGATTACTCAAATTTGTTTCCTCCATATTTTTTTCTGTGTATTACCGATACCAAAACGTCGATACCGGTATTATCGAAAAATACTAAAAATATAAAAAACGCATAAAAACTTAAAAAAATATATTTTTTTTTTAAATTTCACTATTAAACACGTATTTAAGTATTTATTTTTAGCAATTTTGCTAAAATGCCTTTTAAAATGTGGAAAAAATTAAAATAGTTGGTTTTTAGGGGGTCGGCGGGGACGCTGCCGGACCACACCTACAAAAGGGTCGGGCCGAAACAACTGTAATTTTCGTATCCCCTTGATCAAAGTGCAGGACTTTGAAGTTATTCTGACATAAAAATGTTTCATTTGTTTAACAGTAGAGAACACCTTTTTTCACAAAATATTTATGTATGAAAAATGTGGAATTTCGGCTAAATATGGTTACGAATGTTAAGTCTCGTCTTTCTGAAATTAGAAAAAAAATATCCCCACTTGACCACCGCAATTTATGTGTCCATGAAATGCAATGCAAATCAGCACAGAAATTGTTTCAAGCTAAAACGAAAATTTACCATTTTTTGATTTTTGGCTTTAATTTATATGATTATTTTTAAATTTTTTTTTTAGATTTAGGGGCTTATTCACAAAAAAAGTCATAACTCAATCATAACTCCATTTTTTCCATGTGGTTGTTGTAAACAATCATAAAAAAATTCAAATTTTGTTTGAAAATTTAAAAAAAATAAAGACCTGCTACCCACATCGTCTCAAAATTGACAAATAATTTTAAATTTTGAGACTTTTTATGATGTTGTTTACAACAAACACAGGGAATATGAAGTTTGAAAATAATAAAATTAGTCATAACCAGTCATAACTGAGAATAGGCCTGTTAATTTATTATCAAATTCGAATAATTTGAATCATTTTGAAACTATTTATTTTGAAAATAATGAAATAAATTAATAAAATAGCAAATATATCTAAACAATATAATTGCATAAAAAGCTGAAATGCAGGCTTTTTTGGGATAACGGCACATTGAAAATTTGCTTGACAAGATTTTTGAGATCAGCGGGTGCTAATTATCCTAAAAAGGTACCTTTAAAAAAAAAAAAAAATAAAATTGAGTTTTGGTCCAAAATGGGTTAAGAAAAGTAAAAAAATATGTAAAAAAAAGCAGAAAAGTTAAATTCGACTTATCCGAATCCATGAATACCCTCCACAGTGCCCTTTTTACAGTGATAGTTTATTTTCTAACGTGAAAAAATTAACAATTTTGATTAGAAATATTTTATTATGAGTAAAAAACTTTTTTTTATTCAGTTTTGAAAAAAAAAAATACAACATTTTTTTTTTGAGTTTAACTTTTTTTCGAGTGTAAGTGTTTTTAGTTTAATTGTAAAAATATTTGTAGGTGACAAAAATACTTTGTAAAATATTTTTCTGACTCATCAATGTTTTTAAAGCTGGTTTAACGGGTTTTTCAACATGTGAACTAAAGGTGAAACCAATTTGAAATTTACGGTTTTGCTAATAATTTTTGAACCACGATATTCTATAAATATCAAAAAAAAAATCCTTGGGCACCCACACCCATGAGGATTAAAAAAAATCTCCAAAAAATTAAACTATGGGGTTCAGAAAGTTTCTATTGACAGTCTAAATGACTCCAAAAAAATTTCGTAAAAATCAATAATTTTAATCTACTCCCGCATAGCGGTTAAAGTATATCATTTTTTTTTTGGAAATTTTTACTTAATCCACGATGTGGGTGCACAAAGATTTTTTTGATTTTTATGAGACTTCGGAGAGGCATTTGAAGTACGATTTTTCATTTACAAAAACCAAAAAAATTAAAAATTTTCTAAATTATTGTTTCTGTAAAGACAGTCGAGCTCAGGCTCTAATTATAATTATGTATTATATTTTTTTTGATTTGTTATACTATATGGTTTTGAATTGAGAAAAGTGTGAAAGAAAAATTTTAATTTTTCTAAAAATTTAAGACATCCTGGTTTGTTTCTTACTAGTTTCATATTATCCAGTTATAATAATCTTCAGAAAAACTTTTAATGTCAAATTTATTCAGTTAATTTTCTATTATTTTTTTTTTTTTGTAAAATAACATGTTTTTTTAGGAAAAACCGTTTCAATACCGGTACGTACCGGTATCGAAGGAAAAGGTTTTTGGATACCGGTATCCGAAGCCAAAACTGAGTTTAGGTATTGGTACCGGTATTAAATTTAAAGGTTTTTGAAACGGATAATGGTACTGAAAAGGTATCGATTGCCAACATTGGTTTTTACCTACATGTGTTGGTTATTTTTTTGTAGACAACATTTTTTGTAGACAAAAAATTATTTATAGAAATATAAAAACATGTGTGTATCAACTGACTTTGGCACGATGGGTAGAGTGTTTGGCCAGAATGTAGTTGATTGCGGTATCGAATCCCGAAAAATTTTTTAAAAATTTTTTAAAATAAAATTTAATAAAAAAATTTAAAAAATAAAATTAATGATTTCTTAGGTATTTTTTTTTTTGTTGAATTTGTTGGTAAAAATAACAGAACTCTGATTAATTTTTAATGTTTTCGTAGGTTATTTTTTACGAGTTTGTTGGTAAAAAAGGATAAAAAAAAACGTAATTTTGTAATGTTTAATGTTATTTATTTTAGAAAATTTTGTCAACATTAAAAAATAAATGTTGATGTTTGTTAAAACAAATGAATAATTACTGGGATGATTTTCAATTGTTTATTCACTAGTTTTTAATGTGTTTTTCATTTGTTTTTGGTAGTTTTAAAAAATTTTAGTATTTGTTGTAGTTTTGGCAAATCCACTTGTTCGTAAAGATTTGTGAAGTTCTGTTGAAGTTGTAAAATTCAAAAAAGGTAGAGATTCTTCCTGTGAAGGACATCCGTATTAAAAGTCTCTCATTTACATAAAAAATTCTCAGATTTTGCAAACTTTTTCCTAACGAAAAATTTTCATATATAATTTTAGATTTTCTTTCTAGCACTTTTTTAAAAAAATCGGCTTTCAATTAAAAAACTGCTGTTTTAAATATTAATAAATGACTTAGGACAATATTAAAAAAAAAATCTACTAATTTTTCATCTGAAAAAATAGATATATTTTCCTAAACGACCATAAATTCAATGACGTATTTGGGATCTAGAGATCCATTTTACAGGAATCCAGTAATTAAATGTAGCTCCTATGGAATAAAATGTAATAGTAGAGAACACTCAAATGAAAAACTCTGTCAAAAAAATGTGTAAAATGACTTTCAATTTAGAATAACAAATTTTTAGCAGGTATTTCTGCTGAAACAGAAAATTTTGCAACAGAAATTTTGCTGAGCTTTTACTGATTCTGTTTGCTAAGTTTTACAAAGTTTTTGTGCAGATTTTCAGCAGATTATTTTGCTAATTTAACAGATATTTTTTGTTTTCTCTTTTTAAGTATTTTTTTTTAATGTCGGACTCGCAAAAATAAAATTAAATGTCACTGAAAATTAAAGTGGACGAATTTAAATAGCTCCTGCTTAAATGCATCACTAAAAAGTTCTCAAACTAAAAAATGTAAATACTAAGACTTTTGAGTAATTTAAATAAGTTTTTGGTAAAAATACAACTCACTAAAACTTTAACGTAATTTAACGAAGTTTTTGTTCTAAAAAACATACGCAAAAGCAATTGGTGAGTTGTATTTTTACTAAAAATTTAGAAAATAATATTATTTGGTTAAAAACAAAAATTGGAGGTGGCCACCTCCCCCCCTTTCCAAATTCCTGGATACATCTTTGCTAAGAGTAGAATTTTTTAATTTTTTTTTTTTAATCGAAGGCTTTGGACGTTTTCAAAAAGTCAATTTTAATTTTTAAACATTAAAAAGTAAATAATAATTCTTGAAATATTATTTTTCATATTTTTTTTCTAAAACTTCATTTAATGACAACAAAATATTTTCAAGCCCGGTCTAGGGGCGATCTTGCTGTTAATGATAAAACTTTAAAAAAAAAAACTTATGTGTATAGTAACATAATATAAACATACCTTTTTATTTGATAAATGATACATTACATGACAATAACATAGTATAGACAAAAAGAGCCCGAGGGATTTTTAAATATTTCTTTTACTGTTGTTTGGTGTCTTAAACTTAAACATTAGTTTAAATTTAAAACCATTTTCTTTATCCCAAAGTCTTTATTGCCGCAAATAAAACATCCCCGAGTAAAAAAAAAATGTATGGTAAAACATGTTATCTTATAAAATTATATATAATTTATTGGATCTGATTTTGCTAAATTTCATCCGAAAATTGGCCGCGCCAAAGTTATCTCATAACATCTTATAATATATGAAGTTACAGTTTAATATTTGATTGTATGTGATTTCATCCGGAAATTGGCCGCGCCAAAGTTATCCCAAATTATCTATTATCATGATTTTGTATTAAATATGATATAATATGATGTAATTTCATCCGGAAATTGGCCGCGCCAAAGTTATCTTAAAATATCCAATATCATGATTTTATATTAAATTGGATATTATATAATGTAATTTCATCCGAAATTTGGCCGCGCCAAAGTTATCTTATAATATCTGATATCTTGATTTTATAAAAAAATTATTGGATACATTTTTATCCAAAAAATGTTTCTGTTTTTAGATTTATTTTTTGATATAATAATGTCAAACTGAAAATAAATAAAAAAAAAAAAACTTCGAACGGACGGGGATTAGAACCACAAGTCTTCCGTTTTGTAATCGCAATCTCTACCCTCTAGACCAGCGGACGTTGTTAGCAAATAACAACTTTAAAAGACTTAGTTTTAAATAAATTGATCGTATATAATTATATCAAATTGATCTAACATATAGTAATATATGATTATATCCAATTAAATATGTTATTCACTTGTACACAATTTTCAAAAAGACTTAGAAAATTTTTGATAAAATTTGCAAAAAAAAAAAAAATTGGAATGACGTACAGCGCTATTAGGGGCTTCCATGGTAAGCTTAAACAATAATTTTAATGTAGCGGTATGCCTTATTTCCAAGTCATAGGCTTCCAAAGTAAAATAAGACTTTGGCTTATAAATTTGAAATTTTTCATGGAATCAGGAAATCAGAATTAGATTTGAGATCGGGTTCCAAAAATCATTGATAATTTGATAATTTAAACCAAATATAGCTATTATTAACTATATAAATGCAATATAAATTTTTAAAAATGATTGCAAAAATTCAAAAAGCAAAATTAATAAAAAAACAAATGCAATAAAAAAGTGTTTTCCATTAAAAAAAAAAAATAAAAAAATATATTTTTTTCTGGAATCGAACTCGGGTTCCCAAAAATGATAGATAATTTTATAATAAATTAAATATAGTTATATATAACTATATAACAGCAATATAATTTTTTAAAAATGATTGCAAAAATTCAAAATAAGAAAAATTTTTAGTTCTAAAAAAAATAAATGCAATAAAAAAGTGTTTTCTATTTAAAAAAAATAAAAAAATATATTTTTTTTCTGGAATCGAACTCGGGTTCCCAAAAATTATAGATAATTTTATAAAAAATCAAATATAGTTATATATAACTGTATAAAAGAAAAATAATTTTTTTAAAATGATTGCAAAAATTCCAAAAATGAAAATTTTTTAGTTCTAAAAAAATTAAATGCAATAAAAAAGTGTTTTCTATTTAAAAAAAAATAAAAAAAAAACTTTTTTTTCTCGACTGGGCCGGGAATCGAACTCGGGTTCCCAAAAATCATATGTAATCTTATATGATACAATAAAAAGTTTTGTATAACCATATATGTTGACACACAAAAACTAATTTTGAAATACTGGCATATATAATTATATATGGCTAGTTGTTTGGTCAAAAAAATATTTTTTTTATACATGATTATATCAAAATATATATTCCATTACATGTGCGACCATTTATAAATATATATTGAGTTTAGACGAAATTTTCGTATATATAGTACCATACAAACACAGATATGTTATCGTTTAAGACACATATAATTATATCTATTATTTTTGTTGGAATTTTTTTTAGTATGGAACCATATATAGTTTTAAATGGTATTATATTAGTCATATATAATTATACATAAATTGATACTGGATTTTTTGTTTAGTAAAGTCCTATACATAATTAGATATAAAGTCACGTATAATAATGTATGAAATCAGATTAAGTTTTATGTGCAACGTATGATTACATCTACCATTTATATTAATATATTATGAACAATATAATTAGATATGATTTTATATGACATCATTTAAAAAAATTGGAAAATTTCAAAGTGAGATATAATTTTATACTTTGACTCATATAGTTGTATATGGTTTTATGAAAACATATAAAATAATATACATTTATATAAATTCCTTTTTACTCGGGATCATCTTTTTGCGTAAACACATAATAAAATACCACCTGCTATTGCCACCAACAAACACATTCATACACATCCATTCAACAATATTTGTATTCGTAAAACATTGAAATTCATTTATTACATATTTTTTTTTATTTTTTACATTCTTGAAGTTAGTTTCCATTTATTGTTCATTGACATTGCAAACAGGGGTTCTTAAAGTTTTTTATTTCGGTTAAAATTAATATTTTTCGAAAAAAAAAACAAAAAAGAATAAAATTTAAAATTGGATACTTGTTTAAGAAAGTGATTGACATGAAATTAAGTCATCTGAATAGTGAGTTATAATCCATCAGCATTTTGCTTTCCCAAAGTTTAAGAACATCTGCTTTAAAAGATTACTCTTATATTGTATTGTTTTTCACACAACAAAATTATAACATAAATACAAATAAAACAACAAAGAAAAGAAATGTTGTTTGGTACGAACTTGATAAATAAAATAAATAAAAAACAAGTAGAAAAGTTAAATTCGACTTTGCCGAATCTATGAATACCCTCCACAATGCATTTTTTTAAAGTGTAGTACATTTTTTAACGTGAAAAAATTAACAATTTTGATTAGAAATATTTTATTTTGAGTAAAAAACTCTTTTTTTGTCATTTTAAAAAAAAAAAAAGAAAAATTACTAATTTTTTTTTTTTGAGTGTAAAATTTTTTTCGAGTGTAATGTTTTTTTTACTGTAAAAATATTTCTGAGTGAATGCACGTACATGTATGTACACAAAATATTGTCATTTTTGTAAAAAAAAAAACATTTTTTTGTGTAAATTTATTTTTTGAGTGTAAAATTTTGTTTGAGTGAACATTTTTTTTTTTTGAGTGTAAAATTTTTTTCGAGTGTAATTTTTAAGTTACCAATGCTTTTAAAACTAAACAAGTTTAAAAAGCATTGCTTTAAAATTGAACAAGTTTGAAAAGCATTGTTTAGTTACCACCAATGCTTTTAAAACTTGTTAAAACACGTGGCATTTTAGATGAAACTAATCTGAAATTCAGGGGTTTGCTTATAACTTTTGAACCACTGGACCGATTGAGCTGAAATTTAATACCAAACAGACCCGGGGAACGGCAAAGATACATGCAAAGCTTCAGTAGTCTCATTATAGTCTTTTGAAAGTTATCGTGTTTTTTATCTCGTAAATTCGCGAAACACCCTTGCCGAAATTTACTCTTTTGCTCATAACTTTTGAACCACTGGACCGATTTGGCTGGATTGCAATACCAACCTGACCAGGTAAATGACAAACATATATGCCAAACTTCAGTAGCCTCTGTAAAGTCTTTCAAAAGTTAGCGTGTTTTCTACGGACGGACAGACAGACAGACAGACGGACGGACGGACGGACGGACGGACATCGCTAGATCGACTTAAAATCGATCGAGGATCATAAATATATATACTTTATGGGGTCCTAGACCAATATTTCGAGGTGTTACAAACGGAATAACAAACTTATATATACCCTCTATCACTAGAGTGGAGGGTATAAAAACAAATAAAAAAAAAAAACAAAAAGTATAAAAAAAACACTAAATTGACTTCATTCACCACATAATTCCAGTTACCAATTTGAGCTCTTGTTGTTGTTGTTTTTGTTGTAATACACAACATTTAAAGACATCAACGACAATTCAATGACTGCAATAAAAAAAAACAAAACAACTCAAGAAAGAAATTTCTAAAGTGGGAAGAATGTGTTAGTATAAATGTAGGGAACAGAAGTTGAAACTTAAGTTAAACTGCTTGAGGGGGAATCAGTAACTAACTAAAGGACAGTGGTTTTATTAAAAATAAAATTGTATTTGAAATTTCTTAAATTATAGGTAAATTTACAAAATTTTGTATTTCCTTCACACGACGGCGTATGATTGCTATTAATTATTATGGAATTAGTTATTACTCATACGTTCTGTTGTCTAAACATTTACAAATCATACGCACTGTGTGACAACAATTTCTCAAATTGTAAGTTTATGGATGTCATAAATATTTACAACATTTGTTATAGAGATTTTGAAAATTTTCTCTTTATGAAATCGTATTCCCTTTAATCACTGTTTTTATCTGATGTTGTTAAGCTCACATAAATGTGTATGTACGATTAGAGTATTCAAAACCGAAACTGAAAACCGGTTAACCGGTTTTTCCATTCTTAAAAACTCGACCGGTTTCGAATAGTTTTGAATTCCGAATATTCGAGAAACCGGTTATTTTGTGTCGGTTAACCGGTTTTTATAAAATGTTATAATAAAATGAGTTAAAATATTTATTGACATTACACAGTTTTTTAGAAACACTAACATAACTTAGCGGTAACACCATATTCAGGTAGTAGCAGTAGCGCTTTAACCCTTAGGGCACACTGGGCACGTGCCCAGGGCCCCGACCTCAAGGGGGCCCCCAGAAGTAGAAAGTATAACATATTCGCTTACAAAAAAAATTTTTTATATACAAATTTATGCAATAACACTTAGTCTGTTGAGTTAACAATAAGGCTGAGTATAATTTTTAATTTTATTTTTTTGTTTTTTATTTATTTATTATACCCTACACCACACTGTGGTACAGGGTATAATGAGTTTGTGCTGATGTTTGTAACTACCCGAAATATTCGTCCTAGACCCACTTTCAAGCATACCGATAGACTTAGAATCATTATTTGAGTCGATTTAGCGATGTCCGTCCGTCCGTCTGTCCGTCCGTCTGTCCATGTAAACGGTGTAAACACGATACAGGTCGCAATTTTTAATCTATTGACTTGAAATGTGAAACTTAAGCATCTTTTGGCCCAAGGACGAAGCCTATTGAAATTGAAAAAAATCGGTCCATATTTAGACCTAGCCCCCATACAAAGTTGTGGCTCAAATGACTTTAGTTGTGGCTCAAATGACTCTAATAGCCGCATTTTAATAGGAATTTGGCAGGTAATCATGTTTCATACACACAAATCACCATTCCAATTTTAAAGAAATCGGACCAGTTATTCTTGTAGCCCCCATACAAACCACCTTTTTCACAAAAATCTCTCAAATTTCATGAAAATAAAAAATAAATAATGAAAATAAAAAATAATAAAAATAAAAAATATTTAATTAAAATTCTGTTTGTGTATGTTAATCGTTCAACTGTTGACGAGTGTGGACGTGTTTTATTTTAACTCCGTGCTATAAATTGAATTACTAAAATTGTTCGTAATAGGTTTGTTCGTAATAGGTATTTTTGTGATATTTTCATTACCACATCAAGGAAAATGAAAATATGGACACAAATGATACCGATTTAGTTCGAGGCTCTGCCTCACCGACTGGTGCTGGTCCTAGCACTGGTCTTAGGGTTGCGACCTTGAAGTCCGGCCTTGATTCTGGTAGGGGTGCTCAGCCTAATATTGGTGGTAAAAAGAAAAAGAAACTTAAGCCATCAAAGGTCAGGCACAACCAGAGAAGGCTTTGTTTGAAAATAATTAACAGACTAAGCCAACTCGATGGAACGAAGCTCTCCGAACGTGAGAAGGCGTCGCTATCATGGGCGAAAGGAGTCATTGAAGAACAGGACAAACTTTCGGCAATGCGCGCATCTGACAAACAGAGCGCTGTTTCGGCCTCGTCATCGAAGTCTGGTAAAAGGTTGCGCTCGCCCGACGAGAAACCTTTACCTAAAAGATCTAAGGTGACCGGCAACGTCTGGACTCAGTCTTTTAGTGAAGTGGTGAAAGGTAACTTCGTTAGGGCTGTGATAAACAGGCAAAATGGGGATTGTAGTATTCCAAGGGACAAGTGGAGTTTAGTTGAAACTAAACTAAATGAAATCTACTATAGGCTTCTTGAGAGTATGCCTGATTTTCTCCCTACTACTGTCAACGCAGGTTGGTATCAGGGGCGAGTAAAACTCGTTGCTTTTGGAAACGAAAGATCCGCAGCCGTGTTTAAGGTTGCCATTAGCCAAGTGGGAGAGTTATGGCCTGGAGCCAGACTGGACGTTGTGGAAAAACATGATATCCCCTCGCAACCCAGAGCTCATGCATGGATCCCAATGGCTACAAGTGACACTGCGGTGATTCTAAAGATGATAAAAGTCTGCAATCCTGACCTTCCAACTCAGAATTGGCAAATTGCCAGATTGGGTGAGATGGAGGGCGCTCGTCGTCAAGCAGTGGTCTTGGTTAATGAGGAATCGCTTCCGCTTTTAGCCAGGACTGACGGCATTATTAGATTTGGCTTTTTTCATATAAGAGTCAATGTCTACAAGGGCGACCAGAAGCCTATTTTGGAAGCAGACAAGCCAGTGGCAGAGTCGGCTGGGGAGGAGAATCTGGAAAAGGTTGATATTCAGCTGACCGATTCTAGGCTGATGGGAGATGCATCTGGCATTTTCGAAACCGAATCTGGCAACGAATGCGACCTCTGTGATGGCACGGAGGATAAAGCTGATGCCACTATGGGTGACTTTCAGGACGAGGCCCATGCAGTGAGGAATTCGGAGAGTTCTGTTGCCTCCGATTCAGAACAGATGGGACACATATCTGGCTTATTCGAAACCGAATCTGGGGACGAATGCGACCTCTATGATAACACGGAGGATGAAGCCAATAACACGGTGGTGGAAAGGATGGTGGAAAAAAAGCAAGATGTTGCGGTTCCTACAAATAAACCTCCATCACTGTAAGGCAGCCTCAGCTGCACTATTGCTGCGCCTGACGACAGGAGCAGTTGACTTGGTTTTTATCCAAGAGCCATGGGTGCGGGGTGGCAGGGTTTGCGGATTGAAGACCCCTGGGTTTAAGTTGATGGTTGCCAAAGGTGAGGGCTCACCAAGAGCCTGCATCTTGGCGAAAAATGGCTTAAATATATTCTTTTTATCAACTTTTAGTGATATGGATGTTACAGCGGCTAGCTTAGAGCTTCATGGGAAATCTATTTGGCTCGCCTCTGCGTATTTTCCTAATCCGGGGCCAATACCCCCGGAGAAGGTTGGCGGTCTGATTCGGGAGTCTGAATCTAGGGGACACCAGTTACTAGTGTGCTGTGATGCTAATGCACATCATTCGATATGGGGTAGTACAGACACAAATGATAGAGGCGAATCACTTTTGGAGTTTTTGTTAAGCACTAACCTGTATATTTGTAACAAAGGTAGTGAACCAACTTTCGTTACAAGTACGCGGCAAGAGGTTCTTGACATAACACTTGTATCAGATACATTGTCTGATAGAATTGATGACTGGAGAGTTTTGGAAGAGCATTCTTTCTCAGATCATCGGTACATTGAGTTTTTACTCAGGGAGCGTGCCCCGGTTGAGACAGTCTCTAGAAATCTGAGAAGAACAAACTGGGTGAAATATAGGGAGACTTTTTCTTTGCTTTTGGATGAAGTACCCCTATCTGAACCGCATAGTTTAGCGGAAATTGACTGTCTGGTTGACCATATAACAAATGTTTGTAATAGGTGCCTGGATGCGTCTTGCCCTTCTGCAAAGCCTAGAGGGAAAAAAAAGCCACCTTGGTGGTCAAATGAGTTGCAGACGAGCAGAGATTCCTGCAGAAAGCTCTTTAATAAGGCTAAATTTTCAAGAGCGGACGAGGACTGGTCTGCATACAGGCTGCAACTTAAGAGTTATAAAAAGATGATCAGAAATGCCAAATGTGATTCTTGGAAAAACTTCTGTGGAAACATAGAAGACGTTTCTGAGGCATCCAGGCTGCGCAAGGTTCTGGCTTCTTCTCCTTGCACCCTAGGATACCTGAAAGATCCTAATGGGGTGTGGTCTTCCTCCAGTGGAGAGTCGCTGGATCTCCTTTTAAACACGCATTTTCCGGGCAATTCCATGACGCCGTTTCAAGCTTTGGAACGTTCTGACGCCCAAGCATCTGAAATTGCTTCGGAAATAATAAATATGCCAACATTAATCTGGGCGATAAAAAGCTTCAGGCCCTATAAATCTCCGGGACCTGATGGTATAATCCCGGCTGAGTTGCAGCAAGTGTTGGACTATATAGCCCCGTTGCTGTATAATCTATACACAGCATGCATCAACTGGTCGTATATTCCTTTAAAATGGAGGGATACCAGAGTCGTATTTATCCCGAAGGCTGGGAAAAGTTCCCACACAGCTCCGAAGGATTTCAGACCAATTAGTCTGTCTTCTTTTTTGTTAAAGACAATGGAACGAATGATAGACTCATATTTGCGTAGAGTGATTGACCCGAGGTTGCTTTCGACAAAGCAACATGCATACAGCAAGGGACGATCAACGGAAACAGCTCTTCATGAGCTCGTTGGTACCATCGAGAGATCGCTTTCGGTAAAGGAGTACACTATGGTGGCCTTTCTTGATATTGAGGGGGCTTTTAATAATGTCATTCCAGAATCGATAATATTGGCATTGTCTGGTCTGGGAGTAAAGCGTGAAATCGTTTTAATGGTGGAAAACCTACTTGCCAATAGACGTATAACGTCTGAATTGGGAGCGTCCGTCATATATCGATTTGTCAATAGGGGCACACCACAAGGAGGTGTTCTTTCGCCGCTTCTTTGGAACCTGGCACTGAATTCAATGCTACTATCTCTAGAAGCACGTGGTTGTCATGTTATCGCATATGCTGACGATGTCGCGATAGCGGTAAAGGGGAAGCATCTGCCAACATTGCGGGACATTCTTCAGGGTTCTCTGAAAGATCTGTCTAAATGGGCAAGAGACTGTGGCCTAGGAGTTAATCCTAGTAAAACAGAGCTTGTTTTGTTTACAAGGAAAAATAAGATTCCTGCTTTTGATCCTATTTCTCTGGACGGTACTGAAATCACCTTCTCAGATGGAGCCAAGTATCTTGGAGTATTTCTAGATAGGAAGCTGAATTTCAGGCGTAATATTGAGGAACGGGTGAGAAAAGCAACGATTGCTTTGTATTCCTGTAAAAGGGCCATTGGAAAACGATGGGGTTTTAGCCCTCAAGTCGTTCATTGGATCTATACAGCAGTGGTGCGTCCAATTTTGCTGTATGGAATCATTGTCTGGTGGCCTGCTTTGGAAACAAAAGCGAACTTTGTCTTTATCACGAAGGTACAGAGAATGGCGTCAATGTGCATCACTGGTGCTCTTCGTACTACACCTACGGCTGCATTAGAAATCCTCCTTCACCTGATACCCTTGGACATATTGGGTAGGCAGTATGCGGCTGCATCGGCAATTCGACTTAATAGCACGCTGCAATGGAGGAGCAGTGATTGTGGCCATAGCGCGATCTTGAAAAAGATAACAATACCACAAAATGTGGACTGTGCTCCCTCTTTGAGCCTCTTTGAGCGCCACTTTACCACTATGATACCATCCAGGGAGTCTTGGATGGGGGATACTCCGGGGAGTGGAGCTACCATAAATTTTTACACAGATGGATCGAGGCTGCACGAACAAGTGGGCTTTGGAGTCTATTCGGAAGAGCTTGGGTTGAGCCTGGCTCGTAGATTGCCAGATCATTGCAGTGTTTACCAGGCAGAGATGCTGGCAATAAAAGAAGTGGCTGACTGGTTGAGCTGCAATGTCTTGTCTACAACCGCAGTCAACATCTATACTGACAGTCAAGCCGCGGTCAAGTCCCTGGATTCAATGTTTCTGAAAACAAGATCTGCCCTTAACTGCCGCACGTCTTTAAATGAGATGGCCAAGCAGTTTAACATACGACTCATATGGGTCCCAGGGCACAGAGACATTCCAGGGAATTGCAAAGCCGATGAGCTTGCAAGACTAGGAACTACCTTACAGGTTCCAACAGAATTGGAATGTGTTGGTACGCCTCTAGAAACTTGCAAGCAAAACCTACGGCTTTGTTCTGCGACGGAGACTAATCAAAGATGGGCAAATGGATGGACGTGTGAGACAACACGACTGATTTGGCCTTCTCTTAATCAGGGGCGCACAAGTGAGCTGATATCGCTTCCAAGAGGAGAGATTTCAACGGTGGTTTCTATAATTACCGGACACTGTCTTATAGGGAAGCACGCAGAGCGGTTAAATGTGCCGTCGAATGACTTTTGCCGAAGTTGCATGGATGAAGAGGAGTTGGAAACTATCGAACACTTTATTTGCCATTGCCCGGCACTTTCTGGTCAGCGACTTGCTACACTGGGATCTAGGGAGCTGTACGATCTTTCAGATTTGTCGGATGTCAAAATTCAACATCTAAGGAGTTTCATAAGAAGCTCAAGCTGGTTTAACGACAGGGACTAGTAGGGAAACCTATTACGATCCCGTGGTATCACAATGGACCTCAGAGTCTACGTGTGTTGACGTAAAACGTCAGCAGCCACTTACAACCTAACCTAACCTAACCTATGTTAAACGCGTACTTTAATAACCTTATCAAATCTGGGGGGTAATTATGTAACTTGATAGTTGTCAATCGTATCGTTTCCATCGTTATTCCATTACCATATAGTGTCATTTTATGGTAATAGAATAATGAGCTAACGATGACGATTGACGACTATCAAGTTACATAATTAGCCCCCGGATTATCATCGGACCATTTTTGGACCTAGGTCCCATGTGAAAATTTCGCCCGATATTCAGTTGAAGCGGTTTATTGTCAACAAAAAGAAGCCTATTCCACTCAAATTTGATTTGTGAGTGCTTTTTACACTTATTAAAGATTTGCCAATATATAGATCTAATCAGTCCATGTTTGAACTTGGGACCCATTTTCCGGGAAACTTTGGTGTAGGGTATTATAGTATGGTCGGTCTTGACCGACTATAATTTTCTTACTTGTTTTTTTTTGTGTAGGTTCCGTTTCTTAAAACAGTTAATAACATGAATTAAATTTGTACCAATTAACTATAATAAATATAAATTTAAAAACTTTTTCTTGTCATTCGATTTTAATTTTTTTTCCAGTGGGGCCCCCAAATACTTGTGTGCCCAGGGCCCCCGGCATACCTTAACCCGGCCCTGGGTAGTAGATATGTTGGAATGTCAATATCAATATATCAACGAGTTCCGGATGTCCGTCTCATCCTTTAATATTGAAATCACTATCTATTTTTTTTTTTTTAATTTGGCACCTGTGGCAAACCATTTTTTTTTCGAAATTGTTAAAATCGGAATAGGCTAAATTAGCCCAAATGAATATGTTAGGACAGATGTCTGAATTTATTATTAATTGTGCTTTTTAAACAATTCAATAAAAACAAATTTTTAAATAAAATACCTACGGATTTCATCTCTAAATTGTTAAGAATTAAAATTTAGTTGTTTTTCCAATAAACTAAATATTACCGTTGAAATATCGAAGCAATATTACCTAAAATTCACATATTATACAAAAATGATATAAAATGTACCATGAAAACATAATATCGTTTTCGCTACTGAAAATCCTGTCATAACGATAGTAAAACTAACATATTTTAGATTTTATGGAAGAACTATCGTTATTCCTTGCGATAACGATATCTTTTCGGTAGGAAATTACGAAATCATTTTCGCTGTCGAAGTTTCCAGCGAAATTGGGCGACAGTGAAATCACCAAAACTTTGGAATGGTATCAAAATTGTATTAAAATAAAAATTTAATTAAGTTTAATTTATTTTTAACCTGAAGAATAAAAACTGAAAAAACCGGTTTAACCGGTTTTTTTGTTAAAACCGAAACCGGAAACCGGTTTTTCAAAAATAAGCTTTTTCGAATAAACCGAAAACCGGTTTTTGAAAATGGCCGGTTTTTTGAATACACTATGTACGATACATAAAAATGTTTAGAAAACATCTTTATTCTGTCAGTAGAATCTTATGTTTATTAAGGCGGCAGCTAGGATTCTGGATCGATTACATCGTCCAACAAAATGAAAAAAATTAACTAAACACAAACTGACTCTTCTAGGGACATCCTTGGCACAGTTAGAGCGATGTGAGCTAATTTCATTAAAATGTAATTTTGTATGGGAGCCGAGATAGGGCGTTGGTTTGCTCAGAAAAAATGTTGGGGTCGGTCTTACGTTGTATCCCTCTAGGAGCGAATCCGACGAAATTGTGGGGCAAATTGTTTCTCATCGCAGAAAAGGTTGCGGTATATATATATGGTGCATTCCATGTCGAATCGGACACTTTGAATAATTTTTTTTTTTTTTTGATTTTCCCAATTTATTGACAGTTTTTAGTACCCTTCGAAAACTCCTTCGTGGTAAATTTTCAGATTTTTTTGATGACACGTTCAGAAGATATCGATTTTTTTAAAAATTTGTAGTTTGTTCCCTAACTCAAACTTCTTTTACCCATAACTTCTTCAATAATGGTCCAAATTTCAAATTTGTTTTTTTCAAAATTTTTGTTTTTTTACGTACTTTTTAAAAAAGGTTCAAAAAAAATTCTTAAAAGTGCTTTAGTATGCGACTTTTAAGTTTTAAAATTTAAATATCATATTTAAAAATGTATGTACTCTTTGATTTTTTTGAAATTTTTGTATGTAAAACTTCCATCAATTCTACAACTTTTTTGCCCAGGAGGATCGTGGGATAACGATTATTACTATTTTTTAAAATTTTTTGAAAATTTAATTTGAAAATTTAATTTGAAAATTTGAGTTAAAATGTATGTTCGTTTCAAATTTCATGGCTATCGGTCCATTATTTACTGAATGGTTGAATTATTTCGAAAAAAATAGCAATTTCTCCAACTGTGCAATGTAGTAAAACTGCATTTACAGTTTTTCATTTCGTGATCCTGTTTCCTTTTAAAAGGACATCAAAGTTTAATAGGATTAAATTTTTCTAAAATAGTTTTTAAATATTTGTAACTGTTTAAAGATGTGACTATTTATAGCAAATGAAAGAAAAGGATCACCGCTTATTTTTCCATGTTATTAGTTTGCCACAACAGGTAATTTTTTTTAATTAATTTGTTAAAAAAATCTTAACTCAAAGGGAAAACCCTTTTCCTGATTTGGAAAAATAAAATTTCTGATTAATTTTTCATCAATAAGGACATTATAAGACAAGTAAAAATATAAAAAAAAAAATTTGCAAAATGAAATCCTTTAAAACTTTGAGTCCTCTTAAAAGGAAACAGGATCGCGAAATGAAAAACTGTAAATGCAGTTTTACTCTATTTGATATCTACATTCAGATATATATATCATCTGGTTCATGTTTAATATTTAATATTATCGGTCACTGTTACCAATCGTACTTTCAACAGATAGACGTAAGTTAATAAAGAAACTCAGGAAAACTTAACTGCCACCTTAATACAACTTTATATACAAGAATGTACTGGTACTATTGTTTGTTTCCATATAAATATATTCTAGTTAAACAAATAATAATAATAAAAAAGTACAAAATTCCACGGTAACAATGTGCTTCATGCAAAAAGGTTTCACGAAGAAAAAACCTCTCTTCCATAGAAATTAAGTGACTTTCAAGTGTCTTTTCAGTCAATTGAAGTATTATTTATACTCTGTATATAGTAAATGAAATATTTTTATTATATATTTTTCTTTGAATTCTTGTTTATATCCAGAACTTTTTCGTTTTTTTTTAAGCTTAAAGAATTCCTAGAATTATCTATAATGAAGACAGGTAGGTGGCTAAATTAAAAATTAACTTGGAAAAAGGTCATTTATTTGTTACTATGATACCTTTGGCTTAACTTGATCGAAGTTTATAAATATAAACTTAAAAATACAAATAAAATGTGATATGACAGTTTTCAGAATTTGTTTTTAGCAGAATTATCAGTTAAAAAAAAAAAAAAAATTAACATAAATATTAAGAATTAACAAATAATAAATGCGTTGTTTGAGCTCGAGGCCATGAAATAAATTTTATTTATTGTTTGCCGATATTTCGAAACTCTTTGAGTTTCATCATCTGGGCTAATCTATAATATAAATATAACAACATTTTTTTAAAAAATAATTTTTACTGTGTAAATATAAGACAATTTTAAACAAGACTTTTTTCTGTGTGAATATAAGTACAAGGAATAAAAACGGACAACAATATCGGCCAACAATAAATAAAATTTATTTCATGGCCTCGAGCTCAAACAACGCATTTATTATTTATAAATAAAAGGTCGAATAAAAACAACTTTAGTTAATTAAGAATTAACTAAATTGGAGAAAAAGTTACAATGGTTTGGCGATAACGATTGGGGCGAAAATTTTAACATGCTTATGTTTTTAGGCTGGTGTTTAACTTTAAAAAAGTTGCAGGACGCCACCTCTGTTTGACTACACTCTAAAAAAATGATTCCAGTTTCCTACTATAAATTGGGTAGATTTCAACAAATTCAAAAATTATACTACCATAAATTGGGTAAATTTCCAATAATATTATATAGAATTACGCAGTGTGTGTAAATTTACCCAATTTATAGTAGGAAACTGAAATCATTTTAATTAGAGTGTATATAAGCTAACGATTAACAAAAAAGAAAGTAAGAATTACTGTTTTCATTTTCTTAAAACCAAAATTTTTAGTAAAAGTTACTACAAGTTTGTAACTTGGATAATAATTCACCTCGTGGTGAATAAAAAAAATAGTCACCAACTGGTTAATAATACGTAACGTAGTTATTTTTCATCAGTATTTTTTTTTTAACCAATATTTTTTTTTTCATCAATATTTTTTTCCATCAATATTTTTTATCAAATTTTTATACCCTCCAACTACAGTATGGGGGTATACTCACTTTGTCATTCCGTATGTAACGCATCGAAATATCGGTCGGGGACCCCATAAAGTATATATATTATTGATCAGTGATCGATTCTAAGACATTCTAGCGATGTCCGTCCGTCCGTCCGTCCGTCTGTCTGTCTGTCCGTCCGTCCGTCTGTAGTTAACACGATGCAGTCCAAAATAAAAGAGCTAGATCTCTCAAGTTTGGCATAAAAATGTCTTATGATCCTAGGCAGGTTAAGTTCGGAAATGGGCCAAATCGGACTAGGGGGAAAAAAGTTCCCCCTTGAAGAACTAAACCAACCTCTTAAAAATGCTATTTTTTTTTGCGTTTTTTTGTATTTTTGTGAACCAAATGAGACATTTTTATGTTCGTAGAAGTTTAAGGTCCTGCGCTTGGACCCAGGAGACTAAAAAATATCGCTTTTTTTTGCCCCGCCCCTCTTTTAAGGGCGTGGATAAAAAAATAATTTAAATAATTATAAAACTATAGTACTTAAGTGCACAAAGCAGACAAAAATGAACTTGTAAACATACTTATACCGTGAGGGCCAAGGAGTCACACCAGCTAACCGACCCCTCCCCCAACCTTGCCCCCCCCCCTTAAAATAACGCCCCTGTCAAAATTTTTTTTTTTTATTTTTTTACATGTTGGAGGGTATAACAGATTCGGCACAGCCGAATTTAACACTCTCACTTGTTTTTGTCAATATTTTTATACCCTTCAACTACTCACTTTGTCATTTCGTTTGTAACGCATCGAAATATCGGTCTAGGACCCCATAAAGTATATATATTATTTATCAGTGATCGATTCTAAGACATTCAAGTGATGTCCGTCTGTCTGTGAAATACAAGATACAGTCATAAATAAAAGAGCTATACTTTTAAAGTTTTGCAAAAATGGTTCTTATGGTCATAGGCTGGTCGAGTTCGGAGATGGGCAAAATCGGACTATGGGGAAAAAGTTTCCCCTTGAGGAACTAAATCCACCTCTAAAAAAACTCCATTTTCACCGGTTTTATTATACTTTTTTAAGCAAATGAAACATTTTAATGTCGGAAAAAGATCTTAGTTCTGCACTTGGACTCCGGGGATTAGAATTTTTTTTTTTCGGCCGGCCCCTTTATGCGGGCGTGGTCATTAAAAAACTATTTAAATAAGGATTAAATTGTATTACTTAAGCGCAAAAAGCATAATAAATTAATTTGTAAACATAAACCGCGAGAGGGAAGTAACCCCAAATGACCCCCATATTATATTTTTTACATGTTGGAAAGTGTCAAAGATACGGCACGGAATTTCAAACTCTTGTTTAATTTAAATTTTGCTTATCTAAACTCTTAATTGGGATTTTTGAGTATCAATCTCTTCTAAGTTTTAATTGTGATTCCTTTATTTTAATTTTGCTTTTCTAAAGTTCAATTGTGATGTCTGAGTTTCATTTCAGATTTCTGAATTTCGTTTCAGATTTCTGAATTTCAATTGGCTTTTCTGAATTTTATTAGGAATTTTAAATTTCAATTGAGATTTCCAAATTTCAGCTGACTTTTCTGAATTTCAATCAATCATAAGTGATTTTTAAATTTCAATCTTGCTTTTTAAAACTCTTAATTGGTTTTTCTGAATATCAATATCAATTTGCTTTTCTGAATTTTAATTCAGTTTTTCAATATGGCTTTTCAAAATTTCAATAGAGCTTTTCTTGGAATTTAAAATTAATTATACCCTCCACTCTAGTGATAGAGGGTATATATAAGTTTGTCATTCCGTTTGTAACACATCGAAATATTGGTCTAGGACCCCATAAAGTATATATGGGGCATTCCATGTGAAATCGGACACTTTGAAAAACTTTTTTTTTAGATTTTCCCAATTTTTTTACAGTTTTTAGTTCCCTTCGAAAACTCCTTCGTGGTAAATTTTCAGATTTTTTTGATGACCCGTTCAAAAGATATCGAATTTTTAAAAATTGGTAGTTTGTTCCTTTACTCAAACTTCTTTTAATCATAACTTCTTCAATAATGGTCCAAATTTCAAATTTTTTTTTTCAAAATTTTTGTTTTTTTAAGTACTTTCTAAAAAAAAAATCCCAAAAAATTCTTAAAAGCGCTCTAGTATGCGATTTTTAAGTTTTAAAATTTAAATCTCATTTTTGAAAATGTTTGTACTCTTCGATTTTTTTGAAATTTTTTTGTGTAAAACTTCTATCAATTCTACAAATTTTTTGCCCAGGAAGATCGTGGGATAACGATTATTACTATTTTTTAAAATTTTTTAAAAAAATTTTATTGTAATTTTCCAATCTTAAAATCATTTCTACTGCTCCAATGGTGCGTCATAGTGGGGTCCTTTATAAGACCGACCCCCATTAATTTTTACGTCTTAACATTTCTTTGGAACAAACTAATACCCTATCTCCAATTTCTAAGGGGGCTCCCACACAAAACGACATTTTTTAAAATTTGTTCCAACCGCTCTAACTGCCCTAATAGTGCCCTTAGAGCAACAAAATGTATGTTTAACCCACAATTTTTTTAGCCCAACAATTTCTCTGAACACACCTACCCTCTATCTTTGACTGTTAAGGCGGTCCCCATACATTTTTTTTTATTTTTTGTAAATTTGTTTTATTTAATCAGCTTCTACCGGTCCAATGGTGCGTCCGAGAGGGGTCATTAGTAAGACCGACCCCCATTTATTTTTACATTACAACATTTTTTAAAACATACCTATGCCATATCTCCAATTCCTAAGTATGCTCCCATACAAATAACAGTTGGAGCAAATTTTATAAAAATGTTATTTTGAATGGAAGCCTACTTAGGGAGTGGAGATAGGGTGTAGGCATGTTTTAAAAAAATGTTGTAGGGAGTTTTAAAAGGGTACTAAAAACTGTCAACAAATTGGGAAAATCTAAAAAAAAAAATTATTCAAAGTGTCCGATTTGACATGAAATGCCCCATATATATTATTGATCAGTGATCGATTCTAAGACATTCTAGCGATGTCACTCCGTCCGTACGTCTGTCTAATATAATATATATAATAATAATTTTTTATCCAATGATCAATTTATATTTATTTTTCCAATTTTTTATTTACAACTCATTTTAAATAATTTTAACCTAACCGAGAACTGGTAACAATGACCGTCGTCTCGTTGCAGCGAAATCGACCAAGGGTTTTGGTGGGAATCGAACCCACGACCCCCTGTTTCATAGGCTAGCACACTACCAACTAGCCGACAGGGGCCCCCTAAACGTACGTCTGTCTGTGGAATACACGATACAGTCAAAAATAAAAGAGCTATACTCTTGAAGTTTTGCAAAAATGTATCTTATGGTCATAGGCTGGTCGAGTTCGGAGATGTCCTAAATCGGACTATGGGGAAAAAGTTTCCTCTTGAGGAACTAAACCAACCTCTAAAAAAACTCCATTTTTCACCGGTTTTATTATACTTTTTTAAACAAATGAAACATTTTAATGTCGGAAAAACTTCTTAGTTCTGCACTTGAACCCTGGGGATTACAATTTTTTTTGTCGGTCCGCCCCTTTATGTGTATTATTTAAGCACAAAAAGCATAATATGTGGATTTGTAAACATAAACCCCGAGAGGGAGTGACCCCCAATTTCCCATATAATTTTTTTTTTTTTTAATTTTTACATGTTTTAGGGCGTCAAAGATACGGCACGGAGTTTAAAACTTGTTAAATTTAAATTTTGCTTATCTAAACTCTTAATTGGGATTTCTGAATATCAATCTCTTCTAAGTTTTAATTGTGATTTCTTTATTTTAATTTTGCTTTTCAAAATTTCAATTGCGATTTCTGAGTTTCATTTCAGATTTCTGAATTTCGTTTCAGATTTCAATTGAATTTTCTGAATTTTATTTGGCATTTTAAATTTCAATTAAGATTTCCAAATTTCAGATGGCTTTTCTAAATTTCAATAAATCATTAGTGATTTTTAAATTTCAATCTTACTTTTTTAAACTCTCAATTGGTGTTTCTGAATATCAATATTAATTTTCTTTTCTGAATTTTAATTCAGTTTTTCTCTATTTCAATAGGGCTTTTCTAAATTTTATTAGAGCTTTTCATGGAATTTAAAATTAATTTTCAAGTGGAGTTTTTAAATTCCAATTGAATTTGTTTGAATTTCTATTGGGATTTCTGAATTTTAATAGGCTTTTCTGATTTTCAGTTATGGTTTTTAAATTTTAATATTGATTTTTTGAATTTGAATTTGAATTCGAATTTTCAATTGGGATTTCTAAATTTGAATTAGCTTTTCTGAATTTCAAAAGGCCGTTTCTGAATTTTAAATGGGGTTATCAATTGGGTTATCAAATAGTTTGTAGTTTAGGTTCTATACTTATTTTTTTTGCTTATTGTTTTGTAAAATATAAAAGTGTTTACAAAATTAGGACACTCAAATTCTAGTAGAATATATATATAATTATATTAACCGGTTAATCGAACCATTTTAACCGATAAAATAATTATTTGCGTTTTAAATTATTTGTTTCGACATTAACCGAAATAGAGGCGATTAATCGAGGAATCGGTTAATCGATTAACCGAATTGAAAACAGTAGTATCTACTTACTGAAAAGCGAAATTGTTAAAAATAAACCACTGTGCACCGTTGCGTATGATTGTTATTTAAAGGCAATTACAAAATTAAACATACGCCACTTATACAGTTTTCAAGCAATTGTTGTTATAATTATAATTCTGTGGAGTTTTGACAAAAGCATTTAAATCGACTTAAGTTCTCTTGTCAAAAAAATATTAAGATAGACTTTTTCGGCTACAACAAAAATTTTTAACATGATTTTTTTAAAGATCTCCACAATTTGAAATATCTGCTTATCAGATCTCTTAAAAAATATAGAGAAAATCGGCCAGTTCTTGCCATTTCAGTCTCTTAAAAAAAGCTCCAAAAAAACTTTTCAAAAAAAATAAGTGCTTTTGTCAAACGTCCACAGAATTTAAGTTCACAAACTTCAAATGCGTGTAAAAAATATCTAGCGCTGAACTTAAAAAAATAGCCTCTGTTATGGAATATGCCAACTTTCATTTGATTTTGGTTTCATTCCATTATGATCTAGGCTGTTGCACTGTGTAGTGATATGAATTAAAGTGTTTTCCCTATTTCCTAATTTTTAGTTGAATTTAACTTAATTTTAGGCAAGTTTATGAAGAAGTTTTTTCTCAAACTTTAGTTTCTTCTTTTATTTTTTTAGTGTGTGTTAAAAAAATTGTGGAGGGTAATTATTGATTCGGCCAAGTCAAATTTAACTTTTTGCTTGTTAATTTTTCTTAAGGATATTATTAAGGATAAAGGGCTTAAGTAATATATTTTTTATGAATTCATTTTTTTTCACTTAATATTTAGAATGCATTTTACAAATATGTATGTGTTTATAGAACTTTTAATTCCATTTTCCTTTTATGTACTAAAAACATAAGCTTTATGTATTTACATAACTAATCTGATTGTGTGTTAAATCAAGCATAAAAAACTATATAGATAGATTATTGTTAAATTTACCATAAAAAAGTTTAGCACATACTTGTTTGTTAAGTATCATTAGTGGAGGGGGACTAAAGAGAATTTTATGTTAAATTGTTGCACAAAAATACATGTGTATAAAAAACAATGTAAAATAAAAAATCCTAAAGCAGTAAAGGTACACATATAGAGCCATTAGCGACACTAGGGAAATATATATAAAAAAAAACAGGAATGTACGCTAGGGCGTCCTGTCAAATCTAAAAATTTAGTTTTTCGACCAAAATATATGTCCAAATTTTTTAACAAAATCCTGCTCAAAAATTAGGAATTTTTGCGTAATTTATAAAAAAAAAATATTTAAAGATAGCGATTTTGGTGCACAGATGCTGATTTTTAAACATAAAAGACATTTTTGAACTAACTTTGTCTTAAAACTTAGAAAATTTTGAGTATGTTATGTGAAAAATATTAAAAAAAATGTATTGGTTCAAAAATGCTAATCAGCAGCTTTGCACCAAAATCACTGATCAGCAGTTTTGGACCAAATTGTAGTTTTTTTATTATGTTGATATTTTTTCAATAACAAAAAAAAATTAATTAAAAAATTTGTAGATTTAATTAAAAAATTAATTAAATCTGGACCAATCACTAAAATGAGCATATAATATAAAAATATTTGTAAGTCTTTAATTAAAAATAAATGGATATTTAGTTAATTAAAAACTTAATACTATAAATTAAAAAAAATTATTAAAATTAAAAAAAAAAAATAATTTAAATTTTAATTATATAAATTAAAAATTTAATTAAAAAAAATTTTTAAAACAAATTAAAATTTTAATTGTATAAATTAAAAAAAAATATTTTTTAAAAAAATAAATATTAAATTTTTTTTTAAATAAAAAGGGTTAAAAAAAATATTTTTTCAAACTTTACCAAATATATTTATGCCATAAAGACATACTCAGTGAGACACTTTTATAAAGTTAGGTATTAACCTTTTATATATATGCACATAAAACTATAAACAAAATGAGAATTCAAAAATCTATATGAGAAATAAAAAAGCTTTCAACAAACTGTTAATACTTCTGTATTTGTTTTTGTAAGTAAAACAATGCAAGAGATAAACACATACTCGCACACACGGAAAATAAAACAAACCAAACAAAAAAAAAATAAGTAAAGCTAAAAATTTAATTAAACAGTTAATTATATTAATTAAATATATATAATTAATATTTAACTAAAAAACCAAATAAAATGTTAATTAAAACAAAGTTTAAAATTTGATTAAAGAATTATTTATATTAATTAAAAATTTAATTGACATTAATTTAAAAAACAATTAAAATTTTAATTAAAATAAAATATACGATATTATATTATTATCGGTGGACCAAACTCTCTTTTGTTTGGAATTTTTGAAATATTTTTTTCATAACGTACGAAAAAACTCCTAATTTTGTAACGACGAGTTTCCTCCGTTAGCTAGTGTATAGCTCGCAGGGGTAGGGGTCGTCACGGAAATTTGTATTTGCTGAGACCGATAGTAAAAGACTGGTTGTTAAAACGTTATAATAAATAATTCATTTATTGAATAAACTTACACTACAAAAGAAAGAGAGTAAAACTAAAACTAGGAACGGCGACCGGTGATCGGGCTGGCGGGACGGAGGCGGCGATGTAAATTCCAAGCTAGGGCAACTGGCGACAGCACTCCCTAGACGCGAGCAGTGAAAATATCCAAGCTGGAGCACCTGGCGACAGCACTCCCTAGACGCGAGCAGAGGAAATAATCTAAGCTAGGGCTCCTTGCGACAGCACTCCCTAGACGTGAGCAGCGAAAATAATCCAAGGTAGGGCACCTGGCGACAGCACTCCCTAGACGCGAGCAGCGAAAATAATCCAAGCTAGGGCACCTGGCGACAGCACTCCCTAGACACGAGATGAAAAATCCAGAAGAACTTGGGGCACCTGGCGACAGCACTCCCCAATTGCGATAGACTTAGTAAACTAGAGACTTACCCAAGTGTACTGCTTCACGGCCACTAGCAAACTGAACGAGTTTGTTGATTTCTGTTACTTATATACTGGTTGAACAGCTAATACCTATACTCAGTATGGTGAGAATAACATATGTGTGGTGGGTTTTATATCCAGCCAGGTTATCCCACTATGAAGTTGTTATAAATGTCGTTTACGATTGGCGCCATTTGATTTATGTAGGCTTTATTATATTTATATATAATACGATGGTGTGGACAAAAACGAACGTGTGACTTTTGTCCTCACAATTTTTAAGCCGAATTTGGTCAAAAATTTTGGACATGAGTTTTGACCGCTGTTTACCGATTAAAGATTCCCTTGCAAAATTTTTTAAAAAATTTTGCCTCTAACCATTCGTTTGCCATCGTTTGGCAGGTATTGAGAAACGAAATTCGAAAGTCTAAATTTGACGGAACGCCCTAATGTACACTTATTCTTAAATTGATTTTTATGTAAACCAAACATACATATTCAGCGTTTTGAGTTTTAGATTTAAATGAACAACGAGTATTATGGAGAGTGGACAAAAACACTCAATGAAAATAAGGAACACTAGGGTGACATTTTTTCTTTAATTTTTGATTTTCGCAAGTATTCGGGCAAATATTTATTTTGGATTTTTTAAAGTTTAAAAATATTAACAAAAAAAAAACACGTATATCAAAAAATTAAATCTGTCAACGGATTTCGAGATATCGAAATTTGAAATTTGCAAAAAAATTTATTTTTTTCATACGCTCAAGAAATTTTGTATAAAAAAATGTTAAAATTACTTTTCCTTGAGCCTTTTATAAAGCTTGAGACAGTCTTTCATTTAAACTTAATTTAAGCCAAATCCGTTAAATTTAACCCTTGGCTCTTTCGATCAAAATTTTAGATTTGTGGAAAATTTTTAGCAATTTTTGGATTTTTGAAAAATAAAAATTGCTTGCGATACATTATTTGTATTATCGAAGTTTATGATCGAAGTGCGCCACTGGTTAAAACGATCAGATTTGGCTCAAATTAATTTTATATGAGAGATTGTCTCAAGCTTTATGAGGGAGGGGGTCAAGGGAAAGAAATTGTGATATTTTTTTTAATTTCGTGAAAGTAGGAAAATCTGCTATTTATTTACATTTCAATAGCGATATTCGACAGATTTGATTTTTTAGATATTTCTGTTCGGCGATTCAAAATTAATAAATTTGATTTTGTTTTTTTATACCCTCCACTTAGTGATAGAGGGTATATATAAGTTTGTCATTCCATTTGTAACTCATCGAAATATCGGTCTCGGACCCCATAAAGTATATATATTCATGATGCCCGATCGATTTTAAGACATTCTAGCGATGTCCGTCTGTCCGTCTGTCTGTCTGTCTGTGGAAAATGCTGTAGCGAACAAAATATTGCACAGAGATGACTGAAACTTAACATATTTATTGGAAGTTCTCCCGAGAAGTTTGGTATTGCATTTGAGCGATATCGGTTCAGCGGTTCAAAAGTTATGAACGAAAATGTAAGCACACCTCAAAAATTTCAGTACATTCAACATAACATAAAAATACAAAATGCTTTAATTCGGCTTCTGGTTGACATATGTGAACATAATTGAACACCAAATGGTATTTAAACAAGTACGAGCTTATTTTTTACAAAAAAAAAAAGAAAAAAATCGCGGATTTTTTTTTTACAAAAAATTTTTTTCGCGGAAATTTAACTTTTTTACTTGTTTTTTTTTTAATTTTTAATTTTCAAGAATCCAAAGCTTTCATCCCAGGGCGCCACAGGTTAATTTAATTCGATTGGCCTTAAATTTTAAGCATATTATTTAAAAATGTAGTGGAATGCAAATTTGTCGGAAATTTTGGAAAAACAAAGTTGAAGAATCAGTTTCACTCTTCCCTTATAAGTGTGTCTGTATTTTAACTCAAAAAGAAGAACAGTACGTGGTAACCCACAGTCACTTTACATCTGCTCGGCACCAAACATCAACTGTAACTGTTAACTCTTTCGCCTCCTGTAAATAAAAAAAAAAAACAATTTAAATTGTTTTATAAGCAGCAATTATTATTTTAACTAATTAAATATCATGTTTCTTTATGATGTCCTTCCTCTAACATTTTTGTTTTCATTGATAAGTGTAAACAATAATTAAATGTTTTAAAAACCTAGCAACAACAATTATATCACATTAGTTAATTACTTGCTAAAGCAGGGGCGTATCCAGCTTTTAGATTTAGGAAGGAGGAAAACATTTTTTTACACAAACAAACTTTTACAAAGGATGGCGAACCGATTTACATTGTTAATAAGTAGGGATGAGATTTTCATGCACTAAAAAATCGAAAATATGCGCTAAAAATTCAAAATATGCACTAAAAAACCTCTAAATATGCACTAAAAAGTAAAATGTGTGTAATAAAAATCTTGTTTTCATAGGAAAAACTTCTTAAAAGGCAAAAAATAGCGGCGGGTTTAATTAGTAACATTTAAAACTTTATGTAAACTAAATTTTTTTAGAAATTAAGAAAATCTAAAAAAAAAATTAAAAACAAAAAAAGTGTTTTTTTTTTATTTTCCAAATAAATTTTTAAAATTTAAAATAGTTTTTGAAAAAAAATTAATTTCAATTTGTGTTTTTGCTAGTTTATGCCAAAATATGCAAAAATATGCACTTTAAAGTTGGAAATATGCACAAAATATGCATTTAAAATCAAAATATGCAAAAATATGCATTTTCACTAAAATATTCAAAAATATGCAAAAACAAATCAATGCCATTTTAACGCAAATTTCTTGATTCGGAAAGATAATTGGTCGGTATCGTTTTTTGACTATCGACAAAAAACATGCATTTGCATGGAAATCTCATCCCTATTAATACGACTCTTTTTAATCCCACTTAAAAAAAATGTCTGATATGTCCAATATTCTGAAAAAGTTTTAATAAACATCATAAAAAGGAAACTGAACTAAAATATGGGGATATTAACTAAATTTAAGAAAAATTGGTAATGATGTGGCTAAAGATTTTTTTCCTTTGTTTTAGTTCACATTCTCCTAAAGAACCCTCTCCAACCCTAAAAAACATAAAACACACCAGATTTTTTTTTTTTATTTATGAGCAAATCCATGGGAAATTTAACTGGCGGATCACCGATTTTATTAATTTGTGGCTATTTGATACAGATTTATAAATAATTGAAAACCATATATATATGGGGCTCCATGTGAAATCGGACACTTTGAAAAAATTTTTTTTTAGATTTTCCCAATTTATTTACAGTTTTTAGTACCCTTCGAAAACCCTTTCGTGGTAAATTTTCAGATTTTTTTGATGACCCGTTCAAAAGATATCGAATTTTTAAAAATTGGTAGTTTGTTCCTTTACTCAAACTTCTTTTACTCATAACTTCTTCAATAATGGTCCAAATTTAAAATTTTTTTTTTTCAAAAATTTTGTTTTTTTGCGTACTTTAAAAAAAAAAAATCTAAAAAAATTCTTAAAAGCACTCTAGTATGCGATATTTAAGTTCTTAAATTTAAATCTCATTTTTGAAAATGTTTGTACTCTTCGATTTTTTTGAGTAAAACTTCTATCGATTCTAAAAATTTTTTGGGATAACGATTATTACTATTTTTTAAAATTTTTTGAAAAAAATTTATTGTAACTTTTCAATCTTAAAATCATTTTTAACATTTTAACATTTCTTTGGAACAAACTAATACCCTATCTCCACTCCCTAAGTAGGCTCCCACACAAAATTACATTTTTATAAAATTTGCTCCAACCGCTCTAACTGCCCTAATAGTGCCCTTAGAGCAACAAAATATATGACCGACCCACAATATTTTTTTAGTCCAAACATTTTCTCTGAACACACCTACCCTCTATCTCTAAATGTTAAGGCGGTCCACATACAATTTTTTTTATTTTTTGTAAATTTGTTTAATTTAATTAGCTTCTACCAATGGTGCGTCCGAGAGGGGTCATTAGTGAGACCGACCCCCATTTATTTTTACCCTACAACATTTTTTAAAAAAAAACCACCTACGCCCTATCTCCACTCCTTAAGTAGGCTCCCATACAAAATTACATTTTTATAAAATTTGCTCCAACTGTAATTTGTATGGGAGCCTACTTAGGGAGTGGAGATAGGGCGTAGGTATGTTTTAAAAAAATGTTGTAGGGTAAAAATAAATAGGGGTCGGTCTCACTAATGACCCCTCTCGGACGCACCATCGGACCGGTAGAAGCTGATTAAATAAAATAAATTTACAAAAAATAAAATAAATTGTATGGGGACCGCCTTAAGAGTTAAAGATTGAGCGTAGGTGTGTTCAGAGAAAATTTTTGGATTAAAAAAATATTGTGGATCGGTCATACATTTTGTTGCTCTAAGGACACTATTAGGGCAGTTAGAGCGGTTGGAGCAAATTTTAAAAAATGTCGATTTGTGTGGGAGCCCCCTTAGAAATTTGAGATAGGGTATTAGTTTGTTCCAAAGAAATGTTAAGGCGTAAAAATTAAAGGGGGTCGGTCTTATAAATGACCCCTCTATGACGCACCATTGGAGCAGTAGAAATGATTTTAAGAGTGGAAAATTACAATAAAAATTTAAAACAAGTGAGAGTGTTAAATTCGGCTGTGCCGAATCTTTTATACCCTCCAAAATGTAAAAAAAAAAAATTGACAGGGGCGTTTCTTTTTTTTTTTTTTGGGGGGGGGGGGGGCGAAGTTAATAGGGTCAGTGGGGCACGTTGAGAGCACCTTCTCATCGCGATAAATATACCAAATGTTTCATTTATTTAACAAAAATACAAAAAAACCTGTAAAAACGTGTATTTTTTTAGAGGTTGGTTTAGTTCTTCAAGGGGGAACTTTTTTCCCCCTGGTCCGATTTGGCCAATTTCCGAACTTAACCTGCCTAGGAACATAAGACATATTTGTGCAAACTTGAGGTTCCTAGCTCTTTTATTTTGGTCTGCATCGTGTTAACTACAGACGGACGGACGGACAGACGGACGGACGGACAGACGGACGGACGGACGGACGGACATCGCTAAAATGTCTTAGAATCGATCACTGATCAATAATATATATACTTTATGGGGTCCCCGACCGATATTTCGATGCGTTACACACGGAATGACAAAGTGAGTATACCCCCATACTGTAGTTGGAGGGTATAAAAAATCGAAGAGTACAAACATTTTCAAAAATGAGATTTATATTTAAAAACTTAAAAATCGCATACTAGAACGCTTTTAAGAATTTTTTGGGATTTTTTTGTAGAAAGTACGCAAAAAAACAAAAAATTAAAAAAAAAAAGCATTGAAATTTGGACCATTATTGAAGAAGTTATAAGTAAAAGAAGTTTGAGTAAAAGAGCAAACTACGAATTTTTAAAAATTCGATATCTTTTGAACGGGTCATCAAAAAATATGAAAATTTACCACGAAGGAGTTTTCGAAGGGTAATAAAAACTGTAAACAAATTGGGAAAATCTAAAAAAAAAAAATTTCAAAGTGTCCGATTTGACATGGAATGCCCCATATATACTTTATGGGGTCCCCGACCGATATTTCGATGCGTTACAAACGGAATGACAAAGTGAGTATACCTCCATACTGTGGTTGGAGGGTATACAAAAAATATTGAAAAATACCAATACAAACTCTAATTTCAACAAATATAAACACCAAAATGACTAATTAACTTTAATAGTTAGGAAAATACAAAAGTTAAAAACTTTTTTTTAAATTAAAACTAAAAAAAAAATAACCTGTTGAGAACTCAAATGAAAACTTTTGAACACTGAAAAGCAAACACATACACTAAACATAAACTGACATTAGCAGACTACAGCCAACAGTAACGAAACAAAGGAATTAACCAGTAGCTGTGTTCAGTAATAAAGTTAGAAATTTTACGGATTGAAAACACTTGAAAAGAAAAATTCCACATAAAAAACTAAACCTAAAACCATATTTGATACCAAAAACCTAAGCTTCACGAGAAAAACAAGTTTTTCTTGGAAGCCTTTTTTTATTAAAATTCATGAAATGGATAAAAGCTATAAAGTAAACAAAGGCATATAGAAATTTCTGGGGATCTATCTGAAATGCTTCAGATCCATGTCTTTATAGTCTTAGGTTGACGCTTTAAGTTACGCTTAAAGTGACGCTTTACGTAAACACGTATGGACTCTGAAGGGCCCGTTGAAATGTAGGTCAGTTTTAAGTGTATTTTTTTGCCATATTTGGGCTGTTGCAGAACTTTGCTACGTCTGAAAACTTCAACTACACTTAACCACAAACAAAAATCAACAGACTACCAAACAGTGAAATAAAAGTTAAATACCACAATAACTACATAAAACACGACTACGCACACCAACGACGGTAGTCGGCGTTGCCTTTATAAGGATACCAAAAAGTTGGATTTGAAATCCAAATTAGCAAATCCAAATCCACGTGGTGGCGCAAATCCAACGTTTACTACACAAAATGTTGGCCTCTACATTTTGAGCATTTAGTACATTTATTTTATATTTAGTACATTTTTTGTTTTTAATACAAAAAATGGCATTATTAGGGGACAAAAAATAAAAATAAAACAATAAAATCGATATTTTCTTGTTTATTGTTAATTATTTTAATTTTATTTTTTTTTAAATTAGCTGCTTTTATGAGAAAAGTGTGAAAACTCAACGAAAATATAATTAACAAAAATTTAGTTAAAAATTATTATTTTTATTTTTTGATTTGTTCCCAATTTTCTTGAATTTTTTCCGACCTTTTTTTAGTTGTAGCGTTGTTTTGTACCTTTCTGCCCAACATTTTGTGTAGTAAACGTTGGATTTGCGCCACCACGTGGATTTGGATTTGCTAATTTGGATTTCAAATCCAACTTTTTGGTATCCTTATAAAGGCAACGCCGACTACCGTCGTTGCGCACACATGCAATTGCAGACAGAGTAGTTTAAACTACTTTTCACTTCAACATCCACAAGTAAAACGAAAAAAATCACATTAGTTGAACATAGAAAAATCTAAAAAGGATACTGAAGAAATTCCGGAAGTATACACGTCAAGTGGAAATGAGCATTTCAAATTTACCAGTTGTGTAGTTGTGTGCTCACTTATTTTTGTATTTAGTACATTTACTTTTCCAATATTAAACTTGTCTTTAATTTTTTTTTAATACCCTTCATTTACAATTAGTGATAAATATATATTTATCATACCGCTTGTAACTGATATATCAGACAAGGATCCTACAAAAAATATTTATCTATGATCCCTCTATTGATTTAATACTAGATTCAAAATTTTAGGCTTATAAGATTACAATTTAAGGAAATCGAAAAAGTACGGAATTTACAAAGTTTCTTCCCTTAGAATCCTTTTTTAGGACCCCTAAAGTCCCACATAATGAATTTTCGTGCCAAAGTATGCACCCTTATAATTCGATTTTTCAAAAAGTTTCTGGGATGTATAAAAAGTACCAAAGTACACTTTTTTTACCGTCTTTGAAAATGAAACATCCAAAACCAACTTTTTCAGAATGTTTTTTTCCTCACGAGGATATTATATTCCAAATTTAAAATTTTGTGAACTATTATTTTCGAAAATATGAAAAGTACCAGAGTACACATTTCTGTCCCGTTTTACTCTACACAGAAAAAAAAAAATCGTCAATACAATTAATTTCATTGTTAATACAATTAAACATTTAATTTAAATTGAGCCTACATTGGATTTTGTAAAACAATGACTTTTGTAACTTTAAAAAAAAAAATAACAACTTATTTTTGTCAATTAAATTTATTTATGAAATTACATTTAATTTGGCAAAAACCAAAAAAGCATTTCTTCATAATCGTCCGGAGAATATATGACACTTTGAAAAAAAATTTTGTAAGATTTTCCCAATTTGTTTACAGTTTTTAAACTTCTTTTACTCATAACTTCTTTAATAATGGTCCAAATTTATTTTTTTTTTTTCTTTCAAAATTTTTGTTTTTTTACGTACGTTTTAAAAAAAATCCCAAAAAAATTCTTAAAAGCGCTCTAGTATGCGATTTTTAAGTTTTAAAATTTAAATCTCATTTTTGAAAATGTTTGTACTCTTTGATTTTTTTGAAATTTTTTTGTGTAAAATTTATATTGATTTTACAAATTTTTTGCCCAAGAGAATTGTGGAATAACGATTATTACAATTTTTTAAAATTAAAAAAAAAAAAAAATGTTGTAATTTTCCAATCTTAAATTCATTTCTACTGCTCCAATGGTGCTTCATAGAGGGGTCATTTATAAGACCGACCCCCATTAATTTTTACGTCTTAACATTTCTTTGTAACAAACAAATACCCTATCTCCAATTTCTAGGGGGGCTCCCACACAAAACGACATTTTTTAAAATTTGCTTCAACCGCTCTAACTGCCCTAATAATGCCCTTAGAGCAACAAAATGTATTACCGGCCCACAATATTTTTTTAGTCCAAACATTTTCTCTGAACACACCTACCCTCTATCTTTAACTATTAAGGCGGTCCCCATTCAATTTTTTTTATTTTTTGTAAATTGGTTTTATTAAATCAGCTTCTACCGGTCCAATGGTTCGTCCAAGAAGGGTCATTAGAGAGAACGACCCCCATTTATTATTACCCTACAACATTTTTTTAAAACATACCTACGCCCTATCTCCACTCCCTAAGTAGGCTTCCATTCAAAATTACATTTTTATAAAATTTGCTCCAACTGTTATTTGTATGGGAGCCTTTTTGAGGGAGTGGAAATAAGGCGTAGGTATGTTTTAAAGAAAATATTGAAGGGTAAAAATAAATGGGGGTCGGTCTCACAAATGATCCCTCTCGTACGCACCATTGGACCGGTAGAAGCTGATTAAATAAAACAAATTTACAAAAAATAAAAAAAAATTGTATGGGGACCGCCTTAATATTTAAAGATAGATGGTAGGTGTGTTCAGAGAAAATGTTTGGACTAAAAAAATATTGTGGGTTGGTCATATATTTTTTTGCTCTAAGGGCACTATTAGGGCAGTTAGAGCGGTTGGAGCAAATTTAAAAAAATATCGTTTTGTGTGGGAGCCCCCTTAGAAATTGTAGATAGGGCATTAGTTTGTTCCAAAAAAATGTTAAGACGTACAAATTAATGGGGGCCGGTCTAATAAATGACCCCTCTATGACGCACCATTGGAGCAGTAGAAATGATTTTAAGATTTGAGAATTACAATAAAATTTTTTTCAAAAAATTTTAAAAAATAGTAATAATCGTTATCCCAAGATCCTCCTGGGCAAAAAATTTGTAGAATCGATAGAAGTTTTACACAAAAAAAAATCAAAAAAATCGAAGAGTACAAACATTTTCAAAAATGAGATTTAAATTTTAAAACTTAAAAATCGCATACTAGAGCGCTTTTAAGAATTTTTGGGATTTTTTTTAAAAGTATGTAAAAAAAAAACAAAAATTTTGAAGAAAAAAAAAATTTGAAATTTGGACCATTATTGAAGAAGTTATGAGTAAAAGAAGTTTGAGTAAAAGAACAAGCTACCAATTTTTAAAAGTTCGATATCTTTTGAACGTGTTATCAAAAAAATCTGAAAATTTACCACGAAGGAGTTTTCGAAGGGTACTAAAAACTGCAAACCAATTGGGAAAATCTAAAAAAAAAAAATTTTAAAAAGTGTCCGATTTGACATGGAATGCCCCATATGTACCAAATATATAAAACATCTAAGATGGTCAAGAAAAAAATTGTGATTTTTGTGTCTATTGAGGTTGGAATTCTTTTTATTTAAAAAAATCTATAAATGGAACAAAAAAATCGAAAAAAAAAACATTTAACATCAAGTGGAATTGATGTTTAATATTTTATCCCTTTTGACCCGGAATTACCATAAAAGTACAGTTTTGAATTTTTTTCACATTCCAAATTTTTTTATTTAATAAAAAATTTTCTTTGTCATCAAAAAATGTATTTCCTGTATTAAAAATATTTTGGGGAATGAAGAGGGTGGTTATAAATTCGACCAAGTCATATTTAACTTACTAACTTGTTTTCTATTTTCGTTCATGCTGTTTTTGGTACTTTTTTTTTCTTTTTCATATTAAAAGTTTGTTTTATTTTGGAAACGTTAGTGGTTGTTGAAGTTTATTTTTGGTTGTGTTAGTTTGTTTTTGTATTTAAGCCAACTATTTGTTGATGTAACCATTAACATCATGATCATGAAACCAGTCAACCAAATATTCAAATAACCAACTTGTAGAGTAACTAATTGTAATTGTATTAAATTGTATTGCTTTTATAGCAATTATTTTAATTTAATAAATATTTTTTTGTAATTTTTCTCTTACTTGTTGTGGAAATAAAAATTGTTGAACAAAAGTTTCTATTGAATGCGCCAAGTTATTAGAATTTATAAATATGTACAGTTGGCCCTAGACTAACGCGATTTTTACATAACGAGACAAATGCTTTATTTCATGAACTCTTAAAAAATTTTGTTAAAATAATCTTGTGTAATCAAAAAAAAAAAATGTTGTATTAACACAAACACTTCAACAACATAATTTAACAATACAATTAAAATGTTTGTTAAAACAACAAAGACTTAATATCAAATGAACTATCAATACAAAAAAAATCTGTCCGATGATTTCTTTTGTAAACGAATAGGCTTTATCTCTAAAAAAAATCTTTAGTCTGAAATTTTTTATATTTTCCAACTGTTATTCCCTTGAACCTCAGCATACTTACTTTGTCATTTCGTGAGTAACGTATCGAAATAAATAGTATATTAATGATCATTGTTATATTCTAAGACGATCTACGGTACAGTCTAAAGCAAAAGATCTACCCCGCTAAATTTTGTCATTAATATGTCTTATGATTAGAAGAAGCTTAATTTCGTTATGGAGAAAATTGGACCAGGGTAAAACGCGTTTCACTTTGAAGGAAAAAAATTAACCTCTAAAAATAAAATTTTCTTATTGTAAACCAACTGCAACCCTAATAAACATAAAACTCATGTGCACACATCGGAAAAAATTTAAATTAAATATCATTCAAAGGCTTTCAATACATTACATACTAATAATGATGCACGCGTAAATAAAATCAATTTTTAAACATCCATAGGAAGTGAATAATACCGGAAGTAAAATTTTAAATGGCAATATTATAAAAATATAAATATTATTGAACGACATTTAATTAACGAGAGAGATTTTTCAATATTAAAGAACAACAAGAAAATATTTTTATTTTTTTTTCAATATAACTTATAACTTACTGTTTTTTCCTTTTGATGACAATTTGTCATCATACCCTCCACTCTAGTGATAGAGGGTATATATAAGTTTGTCATTCCGAGTGTAACACCTCGAAATATTGGTCTAAGACCCCATAAAGTATATATATTCATGATCCTCGATCGATTTTAAGACGATCTAGCGATGTGCCTCCGTCCGTCCGTCTATCCGTCTGTCTGTCTGTTGAAAACACGCTAACTTTTGAAAGACTTTACGGAGGCTCCTGAAGTTTGGCATATATGTTTGGCATTTACCTGGTCAGGTTGGTATTGCAATCCAGCGAAATCGGTCAAGTGGTTCAAAAGTTATGGGCAACTGAATTTCGGCAAGGGTTTTTCGTGAATTTTCGACATGAAACACACGCTATTTTTCGAAATGCAATTCTGAGAATACTGAAGCTTGGCACATATATTTGTCGTTCCCCTAGCCTGATTCGTTTTGAATTTCAGCCAGATCGGTCTAGTGGTTCAAATGTTATTAGCAATAACGGAGATTTCAGATTAGTTTCACCTTAAATTCATGAGTTTAAAACCCGTTAAACATGTTTTATAAACATTGTTAAGACACAAAAATATTTTACAACATATTTTTGTCACTCAAAAATATTTTTACACTAATACAAAAAAAAAAGAATACACTCGAAAAAAATTTTACACTCAAAAAAAATTTTACACTCAGAAAAAAATTTAGTAAATCATTTTTTTTTTTTTCAAAACTACTTAAAAAAAGTCTTTTTACACAAAATAAAAACAACTCAAAAATTTTATTTTTTCACGTTAGAATATTTACTATCACTTAAAAGGGCATTGTGGAGGGTATTCATTGATTCGGCCAAGTCGAATTTAAATTTTCTACTTGTTTTATTTTAAATTTATCATTTTTATTATATTTTTTTTAATCCATACCAACAAAAAGGGGCGGCCCAAAAAAACCGATAGTTGTAATCAGTGTTGGCTACCGTTACCCTTTCAATACCGTTACCGATTAAAACCCTTTCATATTGACTACCGTTACCGTTACCAATACCGAAATAAATAATTTTGAATACCGTTACAGATAAAAAGCCGTTACCTTTATTCGTATTTTTACCGGTATTATATCGGTTTTGTTTCGGTTGTCTTAATAATACCTATTTTTATTTTTTTGTGGATTAAAAACAATAATATAGTCTACAGTCGAGATGAGTACATGAGCAGATTAGTGCATGATTCACGTGATTGTGAGTGGGTAAAAAAATTGTGTTAGTGAGTGTGCGTGAGTAAGATTTTTGCGGGAGTGAGTGTGCGTGAGTCGATTTTTTTGCGTGAGTTTGCGTGACTTATTTTCTCTTCATATTTCTTTTCGTACCAAAAAAAGCAACAAAAAAACTTTAAAATTTGGCTAAACTTAAAATTTCGTCACACAAAAATTTCGCCTGAACTTTAAATTTTGCTTAAAATTTTGTAAGATTTTTGAAATTTTAGTTTTTGAACTTTTTTTTGTACAAAAAAGAGTTCCGTGAGTGTAAGTCAACGTGAGAGTGACTAAAGCTTGTGTGAGTGCACGTGAGTGTGAGCTTTGTTAAATCTACTCACGTGATTGTGAGTGAGTGTGAGTAGAACAAATATGCTCGTAAGTGATTGTTCGTGATTCAAAAATTTCTGTCGTGAGCGTGAGTGAGTCAAACATCACTTACGCGCCCATCTCTAGTCTACATAATAAAGTAATACAGTCTTGCACCTCATAAAAATTATATATTATTTATCAGTGATCGATTGTAAGTGATGTTCGTCTGTCCGCCTGTAGAAGACACGATACTGCTGTTAAGTCTTATTGTTATAGGCTGGTTAAGTTCCGAAATGGGCAAAATCGGACCAGATGAAACAAATTTCCCCCCTGAAAAACTTACACAACCCCAGAAAAGCATATTTTATTTACTTTTTTTTGTTTATTTGTTTAGAAAGTGAAACATTTTTATGCCGTGTAAAGTTCATTGACCAAGATAAGAAATGCGATTTTTTTCCGGTCCGCCCCTTCTGGGGGCTTGTCTATAAAAAATAAAATTAAATATTGATAAATTTGTATTATTTAAGCGTAAATAAAACGAATTTCTTAACATCTATGGCGAGGGGAAAGGTGTCCCTTCAATTCCGCCCGCCCTACCCCTTAAAGAAACATTCCCTGAAACATCCTTGCCAAGTTTTTTTATCCCTGACGATTTTTTTTTAAACAACAGGACAAACAATTTTAATGTTCACGATGTTTATTTGAAATCATCAGATTTCTCTGTTAAAATCAGAAAAATTTTCTGCTGTGTTGACGGTTTTTTCCTGAGATTATACCTGGATCATCCAGACAGAAATTACGCAAACCGCTTCAGCTATAAACAGCAGATTTCTCAATGACTTAAAATGCAGATTTCTCATATGGCTCAAGATGCAGATTTTTTTGCTTATTGGACAAAGGTGTCTCTTCGAACATGAGTTCGTATTTGTTGAATTACAATATTGCGTATATGTTTTAATTAAATTATGAGCTAATTCATACACTCAAAAAAAAAACTGTAAAGTTAGCAAAAAATTTAGTTAAATTTAACTAAAAAAGCACCTGATTTTGAACCTAATAAATTTCTAGTTAATTTAACTAAAAATATTTAGCTAACTTTTCGTAGAATGAATGTAGCAAAAAAAGCCGTAACTTTAACTAAAAATTCAGCTGAAAATTTTGTAACATTTTTGTGTACATATTAACAAAAAAAAATTAATTGAATTCAGCTAAACTTTTTGTTACTTTTTTGTAAAAAATTGTAAGTTTGTTAAATATTGGTTTTTAAACACTAACACTAACACTAACACTAACACTAACACTAACACTAACACTAACACTAACACTAACACTAACACTAACACTAACACTAACACTAACACTAACACTAACACTAACACTAACACTAACACTAACACTAACACTAACACTAACACTAACACTAACACTAACACTAACACTAACACTAACACTAACACTAACACTAACACTAAAACTAACACTAACACTAACACTAACACTAACACTAACACTAACACTAACACTAACACTAACACTAACACTAACACTAACACTAACACTAACACTAACACTAACACTAACACTAACACTAACACTAACACTAACACTAACACTAACACTAACACTAACACTAACACTAACACTAACACTAACACTAACACTAACACTAACACTAACACTAACACTAACACTAACACTAACACTAACACTAACACTAACACTAACACTAACACTAACACTAACACTAACACTAACACTAACACTAACACTAACACTAACACTAACACTAACACTAACACTAACACTAACACTAACACTAACACTAACACTAACACTAACACTAACACTAACACTAACACTAACACTAACACTAACACTAACACTAACACTAACACTAACACTAACACTAACACTAACACTAACACTAACACTAACACTAACACTAACACTAACACTAACACTAACACTAACACTAACACTAACACTAACACTAACACTAACACTAACACTAACACTAACACTAACACTAACACTAACACTAACACTAACACTAACACTAACACTAACACTAACACTAACACTAACACTAACACTAACACTAACACTAACACTAACACTAACACTAACACTAACACTAACACTAACACTAACACTAACACTAACACTAACACTAACACTAACACTAACACTAACACTAACACTAACACTAACACTAACACTAACACTAACACTAACACTAACACTAACACTAACACTTCACTTTTTTTTTATTTTTTTTCACAGCATTAAGTTCAGCTTAAGTAGAACTTATGAGATTTGCATAGGAGGCTACACAGGAAATATATAAAAAAATTTTCACTTAACAAATATGTTACGAGAAATCAACAAATTAATTAGTAATAATTCGTTAACTCAGTTTAAAATTCAACAAAAAAATTAATTCAAATTTTGTTCAAAACTAGTATTTCCGTAAATTGAACTTAACTCAAAAAAGTAGTTAAAACGCTGATTTTAACTAAAAATTTGCTAAAATGCCAGTAAACTCGAGTTAACAAAAAAAAATTTGTTAACTTTACAGTTTTTTTTTTTTGAGTGTAGTGTTTAATACTAGTAAAAATATAATTATTTATAGAAAATGTACTCAACATAACAGTTTTTTAATTTTTTTAAATATTTTTTTATTTAACACGTGTTTTTAACAAATTTATGACTTGTTAACATTTTATTCATAATACCGGTAAGAACCGGTATTGATGTTTCGGTAACGGTTCACCGTTATCGAAATAATCGAAAATACCGTTACCTTTACCGTTACCGATATAAACAATATGTAATACCAATACCGTTATCGATACCGTTATTCGTTTCGGTTGCCAACCCTGATTGTAATCCTCAGGATCAAAATGCAGGTTTTTGAGCTTTTGAGCTTTTCTTGCACAAAAATGTTTCATTTGTTAAACAAAAATACAAAAAAAAAAAAAAAACATGTGAAAAATGGCGTGTTTCAGAGGTTAGTTTAGATCTTCGCGGGGAAACTTTTTCCCCTATTTCGATTTTAACCATTTACCAAATTAGCCTGCCTGTGACTGTCTATGAGGACAAAAAAAATGTCATTTTATTTATTAGAACAAAGTTAAGAACCGAATAAATTTCAACCGTAATATCGACCCAGTCTATTTTACATTTTTACTTTAAAACCACTAAAGCGTATGAGTAATTTTATTTTAATATAACAATTTAAATATTACTCATAAGTCGTGTAATACAAATTACCAAAAAGGATTATTTCTATAATACATAATAATACTTATTCAACATATAGATTAATTAAAATTTCCATAAAATCAATTTAATACAATTATTTGTTTACAAACAAAAAATTCTCCATAGTAAAAATCGTTGAAAAAAAAATCTACAAAAAAATGTGTTCAATAAAAAATTAATTAAAAACATATGATAAATTAAAAATAAATTGAAAAATAAATAATAAAATTAAAAAAAAATAAATACTTAAAGCTTGTGTAGCAAAAAAAAAAGTAATGTCGTCTTCTGCAAAATGTTCAACAAATCAAAATTATTTTTATAAATCATGCTTTATAATAAGTGTAAAAAACTAAAAGAAAAATTGTGTCACAGTTGACAATTGGATATAATACGGATTATCCTAAGTCAATTTATAAGGTAAGTGATTTTCTTGTATATTGAAAAAAAAAAAAAAAATTAGAGTGGACCGAAAAATTTCAAGTATTACTTTTTTTTATCTAAAACTCAAAAACGATTTATGTAAAATATTTCAATTGGTAAAAAAAAAATTGTTTAACAATTGTGTTCAACGGCACAATTTCAAATTTGACAATAATGATTTTCTACCCACTTTTATAATAAACGCATTACAAAAAAATTAAAATCATCATCTATCAACAAAGAAAGAATTTTGATATTTTATTTTTTATACAACATTTTGTAATTTTTCATTTTACCTGAGGGTGGGATTTTTTTTACCATTTTGTACTTTCATTTTATTTTTTTTTGTATTATATTCTATTCACTTTTGCGTTTGTATTCTCAACACGAACAAAAAAAAAAAATTGAAAAGTAGCTTAAGCTAAATAAATAAACACCCTATTTGCGTTATTTGTTGCTGTCTGTGTTTTATATTTTTGTTGTTGTCAATTTATACGTGTGGGTGTTTTGAACACTAAAGCAAATACAATAACAATGCACTATGGGTCAATAGAGCGGCATATTTTTGTATGAAAAAAAAGTTTTTCTTACGATTTTGAATCTCTGGAAAAACTTTTATTTTACATTAGAAATAAATTTTCTGTCCAATCTGCAGAAAAATCTACTGAAATATACTCATTTTGAGCCATATGAAAAATCTGCTGATTTTAGCAGACGCGTTGTGCTAAATATATCGCTCATTTAGTTGTATGGTGTCATAACTCAAAAAATGTGATTTTTGAGTTAATGATACACAATCTTTAGTTATGCTTTATATTGTGCAAAAAATTCGTATTAATATCTTTTAAACTCCTCGTTTGAGCAAAGAACACGCCATCATTATACCCTCCAACCACAGTATGGGGGTATACTCACTTTGTCATTCAGTGTGTAACGCATCGAAATATCGGTCTAGGACCCCATAAAGTATATATGGGGCATTCCAAGTCAAATCGGACACTTTGGATTTTTTTTTTAGATTTTCCCAATTTGTTTACAGTTTTTAGTACCCTTCGAAAACTCCTTCGTGGTAAATTTTCAGATTTTTTTGATGACCCGTTCAAAGGATATCGAATTTTTAAAAATTGGTAGTTTGTTCCTTTACTCAAACTTCTTTTCCTCATAACTTCTTCAATAATAGTCCAAATTTCAAATTTTTTTTTTCAAAATTTTTGTTTTTTTACGTACTTTTTAAAAAAAAATCCCAAAAAATTCTTAAAAGCGCTATAGTATGCGATTTTTAAGTTTTAAAATTTCAATCTCATTTTTGAAAATGTTTGTACTCTTCGATTTTTTTTTAATTTTTTTGTGTAAAACTTCTATCGATTCTACAAATTTTTTGCCCAGGAGGATCGTGGGATAACGATTATTACTATTTTTTTAAATTTTTTGAAAATTTTTTTTGTAATTTTCCAATCTTAAAATCATTTTTACTGCTCCAATGGTGCGTCATAGAGGCGTCATTTATAAGACCGAACCCCCATTAATTTTTACGTCTTAACATTTCTTTGGAAAAAATAAGTACCCTATCTAACTGCTCTAATAGTGCCCTTAGAGCAATCAAATATATGACCGACCCACAATATTTTTTTAGTCCAAACATTTTCTCTGAAAACACCTACCCTCTATCTTTAACTGTTAAGGCGGTCCCCATACAATTTTTTTATTTTTTGTAAATTTGTTTTATTTAATCAATTTCTACCGGTTTCCAAAGAAATGTTAAGATGTAAAAATTAATGGCAGTCGGTCTTATAAATGACCCCTCTATGACGCACCATTGGAGCAGTAAAAATGATTTTAAGATTGGAAAATTACAATAAAATTTTTTCAAAAAATTTAAAAAAATAGTAATAATCGTTATCCACGATCCTCCTGGGCAAAAAATTTGTAGAATCGATAGAAGTTTTACACAATCAAATTTCAAAAAAATCGAAGAGTACAAACATTTTCAAAAATAAGATTTAAATTTTAAAACTTAAAAATCGCATACTAGAGCGCTTTTAAGATTTTTTTTTTAAAGAAAGTAAAAAAACAAAAATTTAAAAAAAAAATTTGAAATTTGGACTATTATTGAAGAAGTTATGAGGAAAAGAAGTTTGAGTAACGGAACAAACTACCAATTTTTAAAAACTCGATATCTTTTGAACGGGTCATCAAAAAAATCTGAAAATTTACCACGAAGGAGTTTTCGAAGCGTACTAAAATCTGTTAAAAAATTGGGAAAATCTAAAAAAAAATTTCAAAGTGTCGATTTGGCATGGAATGCCCCATATATTATTGCTCAGTGATCGATTCTAAGACATTCTAGCGATGTCCGTCCGTCCGTCTGTCCGTCTGTCCGTCTGTACGTCCATCCGTCTGTCTGTCCGTCTGTAGTTAACACGATGCAGTCCAAAATAAAAGAGCTAGACTCCCGACATTTGGCACGAATATGTCTTATGTTCCTAGGCAGGTTAAGTTCGTAAATGAGCAAAATCGGATAAGGGGGAAAAATGTTCCCCTTGAAGAACTAAACCAACACTAAGAAAATTATGTCATTAACTGTTTGTAGGTTATTTTAAAAAGTAATCAGTAAAGTTATTTTAAAAGAAAAATCATTAATTTTATTAAGGACTTCTTATTTTCTACTGTTTCTGTAGTTTAAAAAAAAATAATTTACTGTATTAAAAACGAATTTTCTGTTACATTTAATTTCGGTAGTAAAAAATTTCTTATATGGTTTTACTGTTTTTCAATACAAAATAACTGAATATTCACTAGTTTTTTAATGTTTTGGTTAGTCATTAAATTAACATTTAAAATTGACTGTAATATGTTTTTATTTTAAATGAAAAAACAGTGGAATGGCTTTTAACTAAAATTTCATTTGTTTTAAGTGAATATTCACTGGAATTTACCTACATAATTTTTTGAGTGAACCTCTGAAAAATACCATTTTTTTCATGATTTTTTGTGTTTTTGTTTAACAACTGCAACAATTTTATACTACAAGAAGTTCAAAATCTTGCATTTGGACACAGGGAATTATAAAATGTCGTTTTTTCGGTCCTCCCCCTTTTATGGGCGTGGAATAATTTTTTTTTTCAATACTGATAAACTTGTATTTCTTTCGTGTAAAAAGCATACGAATTAACTAACAAGGGAAGTATCTCAACCCTTATGAACCGATTTGCCTGAAACTTAAAATATATATTAAAGAGACGATTTTAAGGTTGGGGTGTCTCGGCTTATCGGCCATATCGGTGTTTAAAAATTTCGTTGTCCCCTTATGAAACCATGTGGACCTTCGGGAAAATTTTGATAACTTCCGAACTAACAGGAATATCGTTTAGGGCAAAAATACGGGTCGACTTAAATTTAATAAAGATTATTTCTTATACATATGGATATCGTAGGTATATGTCTTCACATAAGTACCCCCCAAAATTTACACATTTTCCTGAAAAAAATATTTAAAGAAGCCCAATTTTTACAAGGTTATGCCTCCATTGGATAGGCATTAAAAAAACCTTTCTTCTCATATGAAAACATCACATAGTTTCTTAAAAAGAAATGGCTGAAAAATCCAAAAAACGATTTTTTCGCCATTTTTTGACCCATGTTTTGAACCCCTAAATCCCCGATATGGCCGATAAGCCGAGACACCCCAACCTTAGAATTGTCTCTTTGATATATATTTTAAGTTTCAGGCAAATCGGTTCATAAGGGTTGAGATACTTCCCTTGTAAGTCATATTATAGAGGAAATTAGCCCCCCACCAATTACCACTACCCACCCCCACCCAGCCAAAAGAAAAGAAAACGCCCCTGCAATTTTTTTTTTTTTTGCATGTTGGAGGGTATAAAAGATTCGGCACAGCCGAATTTATCACTCTTACTTGTTTTTAATTTATTTGCTGTCTTTCTCCAAATACTTGGCAGTTTTAATAGATTCTTTTCCATAGTGTCAGGCTTTCAGCAACAACAAAAGTTATGTGGTATATTATTACTAGGGAAAGGACTTTAATGAAAATACCTTTCTCGTAAGTCTGAGAAAAACAAATATTTTTCTCGTGAGTCTGAGAGAAACATTCAACAGTTTAATATTGTTAAAAATTAAATAAAAATTACGATTAAACTTCCAATTTGTTTTAATGATGGGTTATTTAATTTTTTTAGCCATGTTATCACATTTGCAATAAGAAATGTTATGAAAGGATGGTATAATTAAATTTTTTAGAAATAATATGGAGGGCGAATATTCAAAACTTGCCATCTGCATATTGAAATTTTTTTTTAGGAGATGAAAAAGAACTGCTAATTTTAGGTAATTCTAAGGGTTATTATTAGTCTGTTTTTTACAATATAATTAAAATCAATTGTTGTTTAAATAATATTTCAGTATAAAATTAATTTGACAGATGACAACTAATTTAGTGAACACATTTCTATGAAAAAATTTCTTTTGTAGATAGCAAGTTTGGAATATTAGCCCCCTCCCCTCCGATATACTGAAACACCGTGTATTTACGAAAAAAAAAATATATTTTTTTTTAGTTTAACCGGTCAACTCTTCAAAGTTCCTGCCCCTGACTATTACCATTAAATGATTTTCAATGATGTTGTTTATATAAAAGTTATGCAAATTTACGTGTTTTTCTCCGTTGTTGTGTAAAAAAATCTTCATAAAATGATTTGTATTTTTCTACATTTTATTTTTTTTTGTGCTGTTTTTGGTGTTTATGTCAGTGAAAAACGAGTAGATTATAGATTTTTTAATTTTCGTTTTTTTTTTAATATTATAAAGTTTTATAAATTAACAGCGTGAATAAGTTAGAATGTAAAAAGTAATCATTAAAAGTAGAATTAGAGATCAAATTATAAAAGTAAATATGTATAACAGAGAATTTGTGTGTAGGTTTGAAAAGTTAAAATAAAACAAGTTAAATTCGGCCGAATTTAACTTGTTTGTTGATAGTAAATTTTCTTACTTGCAAGAAATAACATTTTCGATTAAAAACATTTTGTTTTGTGTCAAAAAACTTTTTTTTAAGTAATTTAAAAAAAAAATAATTAACTAATTTATGTAAAATTTTTTCCGAGTTTATTTTTTTTTTAGTGTAAAAATAATTGAGTAACAAAAATACGCTATAAAATTTTTTTGCGACTTACCAATGTTTTTAAAACTTGTTTAACAGGTTTTTAACACGTGAATTTAAGGTGAAACAAATCTGAAATTCACGGTTTTGCTAATAACTTTTGAACCACTGAACCCATTTGGCTGAAATTCAACACGAGCCAGGCCTGCGGAACAGCAAATATATACGGTAAGCTTCAGCATTCTCAGAATTGCCTTTCAAAAGTTAGCATATCTTTTATCTCATAAATTCACGAAAAACCCTTGCCGAAATTAAGTCTTTTGCCCAAAACTTTTGAACCACTGGACCGATTTCGCTGGATTGGAATACCAACCTGAACAGGTAAATGACCAACATACATGCCAAATTTCGGGAGCCTCTGTAAAGTCTTTCAAAAGTTAGCGTGTTTTCAACAGACAGACAGACGGACAGACGGATGGACATCGCTAGATCGTCTTAAAATCGATCGAGGATCATAAATATATATACTTTATGGTGTCCTAGACCAATATTTCGAGGTGTTACAAACGGAATGACAAACTTATATATACCCTCTATCACTAGAGTGGAGGATATAAAAAATAACGAATTCTAAAGTTAGAACCCCCTTAAGTACTTTTTCACCCTCTACCTTTCGTATTTCTCTGCCTAGCATGTTTTTAAATAATTTTATAATTTTAAATTTCATAGAATTTTGATTGTATGGGTACTATACGTTTTCATTTTACTCATCTATTTAATCTGACAACTATGACCATCAACTGCATTTTATTTTTATTTTTTTTGTAATCAAAAGAAAATTTTAAAGTTTGCAAAAAACAAAAATATATTAAATACAAGTGAATTCAATAGATTGAACATGTTCCCTGTTTACCTTTTCCTATTTATATTGTTTATTTTCTAAAGAACACCCCTTTTGTTAAGTCTTCTTAACACAATATAATTTTTCAAATCCGTTTTTTTTTTCTGTAAATATTGTTCTGAGTATTAAACATGTATAAAATAATTTTTCAAAAGAAAACTTCTTCAATTTGTTTCAATTTATCAGATGACTGTTGTAGTGAACTATTTCAAAAGGCCTTAACAATGTTAAAATGAATCCTTAAATATTTATTAAACAAGGAAAGTCTCTCTATGGGAAAATATTTTAATGAAATTTTGTTAGCCAACCGGTTTTTTTTAGCGGCCAAGTTTCATTTTCATGGTAAAAAAGGTCAAATTTTCCCCTTTCATTTTCCTTTTAAACCAATATTAAATATGAACCGGATGATATACACAGAAAAAAATTAAAAAAAATATTTGAGTAAATTTTTAATACTATTGAGTACACAATTACTAAATTTTGCACCAGTAAACGATTTAATAGTATTGAGTAAATTTTTAATAAAAATTTATTAAATGTTTGAAAAAAGATTTGAGTAAATTTTTAATTGACACAATTAAAAATTTACTCAAAATTTATCTATTTATTTTTTTTTTTTTTAGTTTAAAAAAGTTTTAAATTTTTTTACAAAAAAAAAACAAAAAACTTTATTTTTCAAACTTTACCAAACATATTTAAATATATCTCAAAAACATAGGAAAATTTTATAAAGACGATTACAAGCTTTCAAATACATACACAAAAAACTATAAACTAAACGAGAATTCAAAAAACTAAGAGAGTTTAAAAAAAAATTAAAAAAACTATTACATTTTTATTAAATTATTTACATAAATTATTTTTAAAATTTTTAAGTTAATTTTTAATTCCGTCAATTAAAAAATTACTCAATTTTTGTTTTTAAGTTTACTCAAATTTGTTTCCTCCATATTTTTTTCGGTGTATGTATGAATGTAGAGATTAAATGGAGTTAAACTGCATTTACAGTTTTTCATTTCGTAATCCTGTTTCATTTTAAAATGACTTTAAAGTTTTAAAGGATTACATTTTGTAAAATATTTTTTAAATATTTGTAAGGTTACTACACAGAAAAAAAAAAAAATGTCAATACAATTAATTTCATTGTTAATACAATTAAACATTTAATTGAAACTGAGCCTACATTGGATTTTGTCAATACAACAATGGCATTTGTAACTTTTGAAAAAAAAATCAACATCATTCATTGTTCCATTAACAATGAAATTAATTGAAAAATTTGTAAAATCTAAAAATAGAATAAAAAATAATCTGAAATCTAACAATAGAATAAAAAATAATCTAAAAATAGAAAAAAAAAAAATAAAATAAAAAAAATAAAAATGTTTACTGCCATCTGGCATCGAACCCGCAACCTTCGTGCTACGCGTCTAGCACACTACCACTGTGCTATCCTTATACATATTTGTATTTGACTAAACGTCATATTTATAACAGTCTACAATTAGAATGATAAAAAAAAAACTAAAATTGGAAATTAAAAAAAAAAGTTCCGCCAACTGGCGGCGAACCCGCAACCTTCATGATTCGAAGCTAGCACACTACCACCGTGCTATTCCTCATGTATAATTAAAGCTGACTAAATGCGTACATAAGGTGTCTGTGATTTCAATATGCACTTTTTGCGTTTTTAAAAATAAATAATAATCTCAAATAAAAAAAAAACAAAAATAAAAAACTGTTCCGCCAACTGGCAGCGAACCTGAAACCTTCATGATTCGAGTTTAGCACACTACCACCGTGCTATCGCCGCATATATTTGTGTTTGATTAAATGAGTTTATAAATTGTTTGTGTTATTAATGTGAATTTTGTGGAATCTTTAACAATGATATTAATTCATGCGTTTAATTGGAAATAAAACCGGATTTTTGTCACATTAACAATACACATTGTTGATACAATTAAAAACGTTGTTGAACTAGTATTTCGTTGGTAACAATTTGTTTTGTTACTCTTGATTTTACGATATTTTTTTCTGTGTATTGATGGCTAATGAAAAAGGAGAATATGTGCCAAATTTTTCCACCATTTCAGAAAAAAAGAAAACTTTAACAAACAATTTTAAATGATAATAAAGGATAAAGTTTTGAAAGGACTTCTGATATCTCAATATAATAAAATGAGAAAATTAGCGGAGATCCTCCCCTTTCATTTTCCATCACTAGTGGCATTCTAGAACAAGTGTAAATACTTAACAAATATTTTATAAAAGTTTAATTCTCTTAAATTTTGAAGTAATTTTAAAAGGAAACAGGAGCATGAAGTGAAAACCCGTAAATGAAGTCTTACTATATTTAGTCTCCAGCTTCAAACGTTCTAGTTTCCAGTTCGTGCTAACTACTTTTTTTCATTGTATCGGACGGGGATATCCGTCCTTTAAAAAATAAGTTTCTCTTGATTTTCTTATATCCAAATTTTGTGATAGTCCCTTGGCCCACATGAATACCTTCCTTGTTAAATGTTTTCAAGACTGTATAATAGTGTGTGAGCAATTAAGGCGACCCTCTCTGAATAGCTTTTTATTAGCAAGTAACAATTGTAGTGTTTTCATTTATGTCCATTTATGATTTTTCTATCATTTTGACTTACAACACAAAAAAAATAAAATAAAGGATTATAGTTTCTTTTACAACAAAGATTTCTTTAACCGATGCCAATCTTTTGTTTGTATCTTCTATTTTATTCACAACATTGTTAACTTTATTGTTGGGATTTAACAATGTATTTTTCAAATACTTTTTAAAGTTTTCTTTTTAAACTATTTTCATATATTTTTCTAGTTTAACGAAATAAATCTTTAAATACAAAAACACTATTTAAACCGCTAGATTGTGAAATACTTATTTAACCCATTAAGTTTGATACATGGATAAATTTATTAAAGATTTTTCAATTACAATAAAAATCCCAAATTTTTAAAGCTTATTCGTATAGAAAAATGTTAAAATTCTGAAACATTTCTAATAAAAAAATTATCGGATTCTGTGACGTTTGTCGTTTTCTCAGATTTAGGAAAATTTTTCATAAAGAAATATTCTCAGAGTTCATATATGGGCATTACATGTCAAATCGGACACTTTGAAAAAAAAAAATTTAGATTTTCCCAATTTGTTTACAGTTTTTAGTACCCTTCGAAAACTCCCTCGTGGTAAATTTTCAGATTTTTTTGGTGACCCGTTTAAAAGATATCGAATTTTTAAAAATTGGTAGTTTGTTCCTTTACTCAAACTTCTTTTACTCATAACTTCCTCAATACTGGTCCAAATTTCAAATTTTTTTTTTTCAAATTTTTTTTTTACGTACGTAAAAAAAAAATCTTAAAAGCGATCTAGTATGCGATTTTGAAGTTTTTAAATTTCAATCTGATTTTTGAAAATGTTTGTACTCTTTGATTTTTTTGAAATTTTTTTGTGTAAAACTTCTATCGATTCTACAAATTTTTTGCCCAGGAGGATCGTGGTATAACGATTATTACTATATTTTAAAATTTTTTTGAAAAAATGTTATCGTAATTTTTCAATCTTAAAATCATTTCTACTGCTCCGATGGTGCGTCATAGAGGGGTCATTTATAAAACCGACCCCCATTAATTTTTACGTCTTAACATTTCTTTGGAACGAACTAATACCCTGTCGCCAATTTCTAAGGGGGCTCCCACACAAAACAACATTTTTGAAAATTTGCTCCAAACGCTCTAACTGCCCTAATAGGGCCTTTAGAACAACAAAATGTATGACCGACCCACAATATTTTTTTAGTCCAAACATTTTCTCTGAATACACCTACCCCCTTTCCTAATTTTTAAGGCGGTTCCCATACAATTTGTTTTATTTTTTGTAAATTTGTTTTAATTAAACAGCTTCTACCGGTCCAATGGTGCGTCCGAGTGGGGTCATTAGTGGGACCGACCCCCATTAATTTTTACCCAACAAAATTTTTTTAAAACATAACAACGCCCTATCTCCACTTCCTAAGTAGGCTCCCATACAAATAACAGTTATAGAAAATTTTAGAAAAATGTAATTTTGAATGGAAGCCTACTTAGGGAGTGGAGATAGGGCGTAGGTATGTTTTAAAAAAATGTTGTTGGGTAAAAATAAATGGGGGTCGGTCTCACTAATGATCCCTCTCGAACGCACCATTGGACCGGTAAAAGCTGATTAAATAAAACAAATTTAAAAAAATAAAAGAAATTGTATGGGAACCGCTTAAAAAAATAGAGATAGAGGGTAGGTGTGTTCAGAGAAAATGTTTGGACTAAAAAAATATTGTGGGTCGATCATACATTTTGTTGCTCTAAGGGCACTACTAGGGCAGTCAGAGCGGTTGTAGCAAATTTTAAAAAATGTCGTTTTGTGTGGGAGCCCCCTTAGAAATTGGAGATAGGATATTAGTTTGTTCCAAAGAAATGTTAAGACATAAAAATTAATGGGGGTCGGTCTTATAAATGACCCCTCTATGACGCACCATTGGAGCAGTAGAAATGATTTTAAAATTGCAAAATTATAATAACATTTTTTCAAAAAATTTTAAAAAATAGTAACAATCGTTATCCCACGATCCTCCTGGGCAAAAAAATTGTAGAATCAAGAGAAGTTTTACACAAAAAAATTTAAAAAAAAATCGAAGAGTACAAACATTTTCAAAAATGAGATTTAAATTTTAAAACTTAAAAATCGCATACTAGAGTGCTTTTAAGATTTTTTGGGATTTTTTTTTAAAAGTACGTAAAAAAACAAAAATTTTGAAAAAAAAAAAATTGAAATTTGGACCATTATTGAAGAAGTTGTGAGTAAAAGAAGTTTGAGTAAAGGAACAAACTAACAATTTTTAAAAACTCGATATCTTTTGAACAGGTCATCAAAAAAATCTGAAAATTTACCACAAAGGATTTTTCGAAGGGTACACTCAAAAAATTATGCCATTAACTGTTTGTAGTTTATTTAAAAAGTTTTCCGTTTAGTCGTTTTTAAAAGAAAAAACATTTGTTTGATGTTCAGTTTTTATTAATGACTACTTCAGTCCTTTGTTTCAAAAATAACACACTAAAAAATAAAGACTTTCAGTAACATTCAATTTTTAAAGTCATTTATTTTTGTTCTGTAAGTAAAAACTACTGATTATTCTTTTGATTTTTAATGATTTGTGTCAGTAATTTTTTTTTAAATTGTTGGTATTTTTTAATGAAATATCATTAGTTTTTACCTACACAAGTCAGTTATTTTTTTGTAGAAAAAAAAATCAAAAAATTATTTATAGAAATATAAAAACATGTTTGTATCAAGTGACTTTGGCACGATGGGTAGATTGCCTGGCCAGAATGTAGTTGGTTGCGGATCGATTCCCCAAAAATTTTATTAAAAATTTTTAAAAAAAAAATATTTCAATAAAAAATTGTAAAAAATTACCTACGAAATCATTAATTTTTATTGTTTTCGTAGGTTATTTTTTTGAAATTTGTTGGTAAAAATAACAGAACCATCATTAATTTTTAATGTTTTCATAGGTTATTTTTTTCGAATTTGTTGGTAAAAAAGAGTGAAAAAAATGTAATTTTTTAGTGTTTAATGTTATTTATTTTAGAAAATTTTGTCAACAGTAAAAAATAAATATTGATGTTTGTTAAAACAAATAAATAATTACTGGGATGGTTTTCAATTGTTTATTCACTGGTTTTAAGTGTGTTTTTCATTTGTTTTTGCCTACAAAATATTTTGAGTGTACTAAAAACTGTAAATAAATTGGGAAAATCTAAAAAAAAAAAATTTCAAAGTGTCCGATTTGACATAGAATGTCCCATATATTGTTGCTAGCAACGCCTTGTAGGAAAAAAACTCCATTTTTGAAAATTGTTTGATAAATTTCAAATGTCGATAACTCGAAAATTGCTCTACCGATAGACCTTTTTTGATATTCGTATTAAGCATGCCAAAATTAATAAAATAATGTATCGCGACATATTTTTCATTTTTATTTTTCAAAAATCCAAAATTGTGGTGGAAATTTTCCATAAATGCAAAGCTTTTATCGAACGTCGCCATGGGTTAAAATGATGGGATTTGGCTCAAAATAAGTTTAAATGAAAAATGGGACAAGGATAAGAAATTTTAAGACTTTTTGCAAATTTCATATAGCGATATCTCGAAAACCGTTTGACCGATTCTAAAATTTTTTTAATATTCGTGTTCAGCGCATCAAAAATTAATAATTAAGTTGTTTCGCAAGACATATATTTAAAAAAAAATCCAAAACTTTGATCGCCGGGCACCACGTGTTAATTTAATGCGATTGGCCATTCAATAATCAATTATAATTTATTACAGCAAGCCTAGTGACTGTTTTCCCGCCTATTTTTGGAAACACAATTTGTTCCATTTATTTTTTTAATGCTCTATCAAGCACGTGACTTTTAATATCAACCAAAATAAATTTTTTTCTAATGCAAAAAAAAGGAATAAATTAAAAAAAAAATCTGAACACAAGTTAAATAAACATTAATTCTTTTATTTAAGAAGATTTTTATCTCCCCATGTTTCAAGCAGAAAAGTCTATGCGTACTAATACACGGTATTGCAACTTGCTACAGGCCGAAAAGACTAACGCGTCTTTTGTTTTTTTGTGCGCTACATTAAAAGAGAAAGGAGAATAAATTAAGTTTGTCAAATTGTTGGACAAAAACAGTGCTACTATAAGAAGGATCTGAGGTTCGCGGATTTCAGGGAATTTTAATTGTTAACAATATTTTTTATATTCTTTACAAAAATACGTAAAACGGTGTTTTTGTCACTAAAAAAAATATTTTTTCACTCACAAAAAAAAATGCGCACAAAAAAATTTGCAACTGTCAAGAAATTTAAAAAATAAAAATTTAAATTTGTTTCATTGACCCTTTCTTAGAGCTTGAGACAAAATTTTATTTAAAATTAATTTTAAACAAATCACATTATTTTACACCGCGGCGCCGTTCGGTCAAAGTTTTATTTTTTTTAGAAAATTTTTAACAAAAACTCTAAACTTTGATTTGATAAAAACTTTCTTGGACGTAGAAAACTTTTTTGAAAAAATAAAAAAAAATTTTTGATAAATTTCAAGTGGCGATATCTCGAAAACCGCTCGGACAATTTCAGAAGTTTTTACATATTCGTGTTTAGCATACCAAAATAATACAGATAATGTCTCCCGATATATATTTTTTTTTAAATAAAAGATTGTCTCAAACTCTATAAAATAGTCAAGAGAAAGGGATATTGTTTTTTTTTTTATTTCTTGAACCTAGAAAAAATCTTAATTTTTTATCAAATTTCAATTAGCGATATCTTGAAAACCGGTGGACCAATTTTAAAAGTTTTTGATATCCTTGTTTTTTTGTTGTCAGTGGCTGCAGACGACTTACACGTAGACTCTGATGTCCGTTGTTAAACAGCTTTGAGTACTTTAACTTTTGCTCGATATTCAATAAGTGTGCTTAAATGTCGACCTGTCAGCAGGTGCATAAATATTTTTTTGATATTGTTTTATGTCCTTTATGTTGTTTCTTAGTATTGTCATCTAGTATGCCGTCTATCGTCTACATTTAATGTTGCGGAAATTGTCCATTAAATTATTCTCAATACAAAATTCATGGTATTTTATACTTTTCTTTTACTTTTTGTTTTGCCTACTCCACTCTTCATTTGTTGTTGAAAACTAGCAACACTTTAATAACTAAAATTACACTCTAAAAATGTTGTGGGTATAATGTTTTGAAGATGGTAGTTAGATCAAAGCAAGTAAGAAATTTTAAATTGTCTTGGTAAAATCCACTATTGCACTCAAAAGAAAAACTCTGTAAAATGACTTTCAATTTAAATTTAAAAGCTTTAAGCAGATTTTTTATAAATGTAAAAAGAAAATAATCGCTTAAAAATTTTAACAATCTAGTAAGATACTTGCAACGTGACGTATCACTCGAACCCAAAAAAAGTTTCACAAATTTTCACCTATCACTTCATAGGTAATTTCAAACCGAGAGGCACCCATTTCCCGCAGGGATATACTCTAAGTATTAAGGTCCTGCAGGAAAAGAATCTCTCGATCCGCAATCAATTATTCCGTGACTGGCGAAAAGGGGACATATCACTAAAATGTCTATCACGTGATAGATGAAAATTGGACTTATCACAAAACTGTCTCAAAAATACTTATACCGTGACTGGAGAAAATAAGACAAAAAAAAATTCCAAGTCCTAAACTAAATTTAAAAGTGTTCCCAGACATATTTTTTTGAGTTCTGTAGTAAAAAATTTAATAAAAAATTATTTAAAAAAAAACAAGGAGAAAAGTTAAATTTGACTTTGCCGAATCTATGAACACCCTCCACAATGCATTTTTTAAAGGATAGTACATTTTTTAACGTGAAAAAAATTAACAATTTTAATTAGAAATATGTTATTTTGAGTAAAAAACTATTTTTTTGTCATTAAAAAAAAATACTTTTTTTTTGAGTGTAAAATTTTTTTCGAGTGTAATGTTTTTTTTACTGTAAAAATATTCACAATTTTCGAAGTTCAAGACATAAAAACTTTTTGACAATTTTTTTGGTGTTTTAGAATAAAAAGTATTTAAAAGCAAACTAATTTTTACAAACTTTTTTAAGTTTTGAAAATTTTTGAACATTAAGTTTCGAAAATTAGATTTACAGACATTCAACACTTTTATTTTCTGAATCATTTCTCTAAATAAAAATATTCAGATTCTAAAATAATATTAATATAATAATTTTGATTTTGATTTCATTTATTTTCAAATCATTTTTAATTTCAACCTAACCGAGAACTGGTAACAATGATTGTCGAATCGTTGTAGCGAATTCGACCAAGGGTTTTAGGGGGAATCGAACCCACGACCCCTGTTTTACATACTTTAGACTATCAACATGTTTAAGATTTTAAGATATTTTTCCTATTCCTATGTAACATAGTAGACAAACATTTATTATGTAAACCAAATTAAGATCCTGTTTTCTAAACAAAAAAAAACATATTGTAAGTAATTTTTTATACCAAAATTCAAAATAAGATTGACAGATATTTTTTCACAAAAATTTTCAGATTAAGTCCTATTTTCCGTAAAATTTTTTAAAATTTTCCCTACAAAACACCAGTCTGTGGAACAGGGAATAATGAGTTTGTGCTGATGTTTGTAACTACCCAAAATATTAGTCCTAGATCCACCTTCAAGTTGAGTCGATTTAGCAATGTCCGTCTGTCCGTCCGTCCGTCTGTCTGTCCGGCAGTCCCTCCGTCCGTGTGTCCATGTAACGGTGTAAACACGATACAGGTCGCAATTATCAACCGATTTGACTGTTGACATTGGAAAAAATCGGTCCATGTTTTGATCTAGCCCCCATACAAACGTCCCCTTTTAATTTACCTCAAATGACCCTAACAACGGTTTTATAAAAGTTGTCTTATCGAAATTTGGTAGATAATTGTGTTTTGTATTCACAAATCACCATGCCGAATTTTAAAGCAATCGGAGCAGTTTTTCTTGTAGCCCCCAAACAAACCACCTTCCCGATATTCACAAAAATCTCTCAAATTTCATGAAAATCAAAAAAAAATTATTAAAATTGTGTTTGTATGTATTAAACGCGTAATTTAGTTACCTTATCAAATCTATTTAATATCGGACCATTTTTGGACCTAGACCCATATACAAATTTCGCCCGATATTCTGTTAAATCGGTGTATTTGCAACAGAAGCCTTATTCACTAAAACTTGGTTTGTTGGTGTTTTTTACACTTATTAAAGATTTAACAAATGATGGATCCCATCGGTCCATGTTTGAACATGGGACCCATCTTCCGGAAACACTAGTGTAGGGTATTATGTGGTCGGTCTTGACCGAATATAATTTTCTTACTTGTTTTCTATGCAAAATTTTTGGATTTGGAGATTTTTTTCCTTCGGAAATTTTATTTTCTTTCTTTGTTCTTTCTTTTTTTTTTTTCTTTTTTATTTTTATTTTTGTTTTTTTTTTTTTTTTTTTTTTTGAAATTTGGTCTGGGGGGGGAAGTTTCCCTTTCCCCACCCCTCCTTGTACTACGCACATGGTCCAATTGTATTTTAGAAATAGTTAATCTGATTTCCGAAACAATCAATTGTATTTCAGAACTGAAACAATTTTATTTCAGAAATAGTCAATTCAATTTCTGATAAAGTCACTTGTATTTCAGAAAAAAACAAGTAAGAAAATTATAGTCGGTCAAGACCGACCATATAATACCCTACACCAGAGTTTCCCGGACCATGGGTCCCAAGTTCAAACATGGACTGATTAGATCTATATTTTGTCAAATCTTTAATAAGTGTAAAAAGCAATCACTAATCAAATTTGAGTGGAATAGGCTTCTTTTTGTTGACAATAAATCGCTTCAACTGAATATCGGGCGAAATTTCCACATGGGACCTAAGTCCAAAATGGTCCGATGATAATTAGATTTGATAAGGTTATTAAAGTACGCATTTAACATACACAAACAGAATTTTAGTTAAATATTTTCTATTTTCATGAAAATTGAGAGATTTATGTGAAAATCGGGAAGGTGGTTTGTATGGGGGCTACTAGAAGAACTGGTTCGATTTCTTTAAAATTCGGAACGGTGATTTGTGTGTATAAAGCATTAATTCCTGCCAAATTTTGAAAAGATACCTATTAAAATGCGACTATTAGAGTCATTTGAGCCAAAACTAAAGAGGACCTTTGTATGGGGGCTAGGTCTAAATATGGACCGATTTTTTCTAATTTCAATAGGCTTCGTCCTTGGGCCAAAAGAGGCTTAAGTTTTAAATTTCAAGTCAATTGATCGAGAATTGCGACCTGTATCGTGTTTACACCGTTTACATGGACAGACAGACGGACGGACGGACGGACGGACGGACGGACGGACGGACATCGCTAAATCGACTCAAAAAGTGATTCTAAGTCGATCGGTATATTTAAAAGTGGGTCTAGGACCAATATTTTGGGTAGTTACAAACATCAGCACAAACTCATTATACCCTGTACCACAGTGTGGTGTAGGGTATAAATATTTAATTACATTTGGATATTTCTAAAATACAATTAGTTAACTATTTCTGAAATACAATTGTAAATTTCTGAAATACAATTGTCTTTTTCTGAAATACAATTGACTATTTCTGAAAATTATTTCTGAAATACAAATGGAAAATCTGAAATTAAATTGACTATTGTTGTGTTTCTACAGGACAGATCCAGTGACATGTCACAAGTGATGTATCTGAGGTTGAGACTAGAGATGGGCACATGAGCAGATTAGAGCGTGAGTCACGTGATTCATGCGTGATCACACGTAAGTGTGACTGAATTCAATTTTACTCATGTGATTGTGAGTGGAGAAAAAAATTGCGTTAGTGAGTGTGCGTTAGAAAGAGTTTTGCGTGAGTGAGTGTTCGTTAGTCGATTTTATTGCGTGAATTTGCGTGATTTATTTTCTCTTCATATTTCCATTCATACCAAAAAAGCAACAAAAAAATTGTAAAATTTGCCTTAACTTAAGATTTTGTTCAGAAAAAAGCAAATAAAAATGTAAAATTTAGCTAAACTTTAAATTTAACTGAAAAATTTTAAAGATTTTTGAAATTTTAGTTTTTAATTTTTTTTTGTATAAATAAGAGTTTCGTGAGTGTGAGTCAACGTGAGTGTGAGTGAAGCTTGCGTGAGTGCACGTAAGTGTGAGTTGTATTAAATTTACTTACATGATTGTGAGTGAGTGTAACTAGAAAAAATATGCTCGTGAGTGAGTGTGCGTGATGCAAATATTCTGGTCATGAGTGTGAGTCAAAAATCACTCACGCGCCCATCTCTAGTTGAGACATTTCCTCACAAAGGTCATATAGGTTTTTATATAAAAGGTATGAGGGCTGTGATAGGTTACTGGGGGGTAGTTCTTGGTTGTGTCACAAGGTGGGTACAGCTTGGATGTGTCCTAAGAGACATGTGACATGTAACTGGTGATATGTCCGGTACTGTGACATTAATTAACAAACGTAATAGGTATTTTTATATGAAAGGTGCTGAATTTGTGATAAGATTTTTGGGTCCGGGTGATACTCCACGTGACCTATCATATACCTATCACTTTTCCTGCAGGAGTAAAACTTTTGTTCGAGTGTATTTAAAGTAGTATATGAATAATGCCACGACAGTAATTTTGTATCTTTAAGAAAAAAAAAATACAAAAAAACTTGTCATTACTTTTTCTCTTTGCTTAGGAAATAATTTAGCATTGATGTTCTTCTTACTTCATTCATATTTGTCCTGTTTCTTATTTGGGGTTGAGTTAATTTTGTATGGTTCTGGTTTTTGTGTGACTATTATTTGGAGCTTAAGTTACATTATCTCTTAAATTTGTTTTTTTGTTTTTTGGGAATTTCGATATTTTTTTATTTGATTTGGGTATCTTTACGCTAAACTGACTTTTGTTATAACCAAAAATTTACTATGAATTTAACATTGAGACAGACAACATTTACAAACTAAAATATAATAAAATTTTACCACAATACAATACAAGATTTTTTTTATGTATTTTATCGTATTATTTTTTTTTCTTTGATTTGTTTCACAAGTTATTTAAAATTTATTTTGTTGCAAATTGTTGGTATTTTTTTTTTCTTTTTGTTAAACATTTTCAAATTATTTTTTCCACAATAATATAAAATTTTATTGGTAAGGACTGACTAGGCAAATATACATATAAAGGACATTGGTACGTACATAACTATGTCAAGTATTAAATTCAAAATTGATTTTAATTAAATGAAAAAACACTCAACTGAGAATGTTTCGTAATATTGATGAATCGGTGTTATTACAAGTGTTTTCTTTACATCAATTTTGATGATATATTTCATCAAAATTATTATTGTTTTTTTATGTATTTAAAAATATTTCATTAAAATTCTTAAAACAAGTTTGATGAAATAATCAAAAAATTGTTGATGAAACTTGTCATCAAACTTCTGAAATTTTTTTTAAAAATAAAAATCATTACGTTATAATATATAATAATATATTAAAAATATCCGCTTTTCATAAAAATGTCATATATTGATGAAAAATCTCAACGTTCTTGAAATAAAATGAACAGTTATTAAATATTGCCGTTTGAATTTTATTGAAAACGACGGTTTTTCCTATTTAATATCAATCAAAGTATCTCAACCCTTACGAACCGATGTGCATGAAACTTAAAATATTTATAAAAGAGATAATTCTAGAGTGTCTTAGCTTATCGGCTATATCGGGGATTTAGGGGTTCAAAAAATGGGTAAAAAAATGGCGAAAAAATAATTTTTTGGAATTTTCAGCCATTTCTTTCTGAGAAACTATATGATGTTTTCATATGAGAAGAAATATTCTTTTAATGCCTATCCAACTGTGGCATTACCGATATCCGTATGAATAAGAAATAATCTTTATTAAATTTAAGTCAGCACATATTTTTACTCTAGACGATATTCCTGTTAGTTCGGGAGTTATCGAAATTTTCCCGAAGGTTCACATTGTTTCGTAAGAGGACATTGGAATTTTTAAACACTGATATGGCCGAGACACCCCAACCTCAAAATCGTCTCATTTATATATATTTTAGGTTTCAGGCAAATCGGTTCATAAGGTTTGAGATACTTCAATTGTTAGAAAATTTTTCAAATTTTTTTTGCTTTAAAAGACTTGTTATTCCAAAACGCAAAAAAATTTCAAAAAAATTTTATGTTCGGGCTTCGAAAATTTCCAAAAAAAAAAAAATTTCGGGACTGCACGATTTTCTTTTGTAAAATCATTTTTGACTACAAAACGCAAAAAAATGTGTCTGGGAATTAGAATATTTTTGAATTTTGTACGGGACTAACAAGGGAAGTCGCCCTAGTGTCACCCGCGGATCTTTATGGAATTGGTTTATTTTGTAGATCAGAAAAAATAAAGGGACATTTTTTTATTTTTAGCGGCCCAAATTCATATTTAGGGGGTAAAAAGGAGGGGGGACGACAAGGCAATTTTTCAGTTTTTTTCGTTTATTTCCTATATTATGCAAAGAAACCTATTCATGTTGCATACCAAATGAAAGGTCTTTGGAAAACCTATCCAAACATGCACAACTTTTCGTCATATTGAGTAAAATATCAAAATTTTAGGACATTTTTGTTAATAAGTCGAAAAATATTAATTTCTTTGGCCCGTTGTTAGCATCACGAGATAGGTATTTTTAATACCTTTAATCTGATACTACACATGCCTATATTAATTTTGTTTAAATAGGCATAAATCGTAAAAAACTGAAAAAGGTCAATTTTCCCCCATACAAATCGACCCCCCTAAAAATGAATTTGGGCCGCTAAAAAAAAATACAACATATCCAAATTTCATAAAGATCGGAGGGTGACACCAGGGAGACTTCCCTTGTAAGTAAAAAATTTAAAAATTTGATTTTGTCCTGTTGTCTCCGGCCACGTGATAGCATTTTTGTGATATGTCCCGATATGTACTCGAAATATTGGTCTAGGACCCCATAAAGTATATATATTCATGATCCTCGATCAATTTTAAGACGATCTAGCGATGTCCGTCCGTCCGTCTGTCCGTCTGTCTGTTCAGGAGACTTTACGGAGGCTCCTGAAGTTTGCCACATATATTGTGCATTTACCTGGTCAGGTTGGTATTGCAATCCAGCGAAAGCGGTCCTGTGGTTTAAAAGTTATGATCAAATGACTGAATTTCGGCAAGTGTTTTTCGTGAATTTACAAGATAAAAGGCAATATAACTTTCGAAAGGCGATTCTGAGGATGCTGAAGCTGGGCATATATATTTGTCGAGCCTCTAGCCTAGTTCGAATTAAATTTCAGCCAAATCGGTCTGGTGGTTTAAAAGTTACACACAAAAAATTATTGGCCAAACATTTTCAATTAAATCTATTGATCAACAAAATTTAAATGAGTCAATCAATGTTTTGATTAAAATGTTTGTTATTTTTTTGTTAAAAATTTTCAACATACCAGATCTTTTTCGCTTTAATTTATTTGAATAGATTTTTTGCTTTCCTATATGTTGTTGGCAACATATATGTAGGAAAGCAAAAAAGATGAACTTTTTGATAATTTTGTCATAAGCTTACAAATCATTTGTTAAATCAATCATTATTTTGATTGACTTTAAATAAAAAATTCATCAAATTTTTGATCAAAATCGAAAAAATGTTTGATTGAAAAAATTTTCAATCAATCACCTACAATTTGATGATTGATACAACAATTTTTTTAATTGGAGGAATTTCAATCAAAAAATTGATTGAATCCGCGTATTTGTTGATTGAAATTCGTTTCAAATTTTTTCTGTGTATTAGCAAAACCGTGAATTTCAGATTAGCTTCACCTTAAATACACGTGTTGAAAATCCGTTAAACCTGTTTTAAAAACATTGGTAAGTCACAAAAATATTTTACAACGTATTTTTGTCACTCAAAAATATTTTTATACCAAAACAAACAAAAAGTACACTCGAAAAAAATTTTACACTCAAAAAAAAAATTGACACTCTAAAAAAAATTAGTAAATATTTTTTTTTTTTTTTAAATTGCTATAAAAAGTTTTTTTACGCAAAATAAAATATTCCTAATCAAAAATTTTTTTTTTTCACGTTAGAAAATTTACTATCACTTAAAAAGTTCATTGTGGAGGGTATTCATAGATTCGGCCAATTCGAATTTAACTTTTCTACTTGTTTTTTTTATAAAAAAAGAAATATTTAAGAAAATTACACTACGTTACAAAAAACCAACAATTTTTTGTGACACAAGGTGTGACCATCATTTCTACATAATTAAGGCATGCTAATTTTAATGGTGAAGTCCGTTTTTGAATCAATGGAACAGTTTTCTTGCCAATCTTCTTTAAAGTTTTGCCCATTTGTTTGCGGTTTTTTATTTTTAAAAAAATCTGCTTTCACAAATTTAAATTTGTTTGAATGGGGAAATGTGGACTTTAATTAAAAACTTGTTGAATAACAGTTAATAGTTACTGGCAAACTTTTCTGGGTGTGATATAAATTTTACTGCAATCGGCTTAGTACTTATGGAATGGCCGAATTATTTCCAAAAAAATCGATAATAAACCACTGTGCGTCGGTGTTATAGTTTTACTGGGCTATTCATAATGAGTAAATTAAATCTAATGTAGGTTTATTTGACTGATATTGCATGAATATTTGTCAAATAAACTTACTTTAAGTACACTTTAGGTATTATGAATAACCCCCCTAAACTTTAAAAATAATTGTATAGTGATAATTTTTAAATTTTACGGTACATGCTTTAAGGTAAAACATTATTTTCAATAATTTTACGTTTTTTAAGGACTCAAATTTAGTAAGTAATAAATCATTGTACATGAATATGTCACGATTCTTTTATCTATTGAAATTTTTTGTTATTATTATTTTTCATTTTTTGTTGGGGGAATAAAACTGTGTGCAGATAGTTATCATAAAAAATTAGTAGTGATGATGAATGAGTTTTTCATACATAACAAATATGTTATGATTTTTATGTTCATTAAACAGATTTTATCCCTAGTCAATTTAGTATAATAACAATGACGTACGAACAAATGCAACAATTTACAAATATTATTTAATTAGAAGGAATTTTTGGGGAAAAACGAATATTTTTTTATTTTTATGTATAGTTTTATATACGCCAATTGACTAATAGATAAAATTATTTATAATATGAATATCAGACAGACTATGTGAAAGTTTTTTCAGGTAAATGCCTGCAAATTAACATGTATTTTCTACTTTACTAACTTTGATTAAAATGGGGGAAAATAGTGTTTAAAACTTTCATACATAAATACTGTTTAACTGCACACATGTATGTTGTATGTTAGGCTTGAGCGCTTTTTTATACCATAGGTTATGTATTGTTCCGAAATATTTGTCCTAGACCCACCATCAAGTATACCAATCGACTCAGAACCACTTTTTGAGTCGATTTAGTATATGTCCGTCCGTCCATGTAAACTTTGTGCGAATGATACAGGTCGTTACCATAAGACATATTCGATAGACTGCATCGTATATACTACCGACTGACGGACATCGCTAGAATAAATAAGAATCTATCATGAATCCATAATATAAAGTACTGCTCAAAATTATAGCGCACTTTAAATTATTTTTTACAACTTATTGTTTCTATTCAAAATATCAAAAAAATGTCAAGTTTTTTTGTGTCAATTAAACATTTTTATTCAAATTTATTTAATTAAAGTCACAATTCAGTTTTAAACAACACAATAAAAATATCAGAGGTGGTTTTATAAAAAATAGTCTCAAATAGACTGTTCATAATTATAGCGCACTAAAAAAATTAATTCATTAAATGAAAAGTTGATCAAAATTTAAACACAGCCTTATGAAATACTTGTTCCTTAAGCTTTTAAAAATACATTTAATCCTATTTGAAATCGATTTGACCGATTTGGAGCAGTCATTTATGGTTGCTTTCGATTAGATATTCTTCATAGCGCTGATCAATTCACTTTTATAGTTATTTGGTAGATTTAAGGGGCACGATTGGTAGTAGACCAAAGGTTTTCAATTGGGTTAATGTCTGGTGACTGTTTTAATATCTTTTGGCCAATATAATTGGGGAAAATTGTTGTTTCTAAACCATTTCATTAAGAATTTCGCGTTATGACAGGGGGCATTAACACTTTGAATGCAGGCCTGGGTCGATTTAGACCCAAATATTTGATCAAAATATGAAGATAATACTTCAGAAATTGAATCGATATAGCTTCTAGCAGTTGAAAGTCCTTCTTAAAAGAGTAATAAGCCGGTACCATGGGCTGTAAAATATTTGCACCACGTTGTGCGCTTGGCTGGAACTAATATGGTTGATCCTTATCCTGCATTGACCATCGAACAAATGATGGATTTTAACCATTTATTACTTCATTATGACAATTTATACATGACGAATAATTGATTAGTTGATCTTTTTAATTTTTTCAATGTACAATGCAAGATAAGGAACAATCATATTGTTTTCAGCCAGGCACACAACGTGGTGGTGGTTCTGTTAGCGTATGCAAATGTTTTACAGCCTATGGTACCGGCTTATTACTCTTTTAAGAAGGACTTTCAACTGCTAGAAGCTATATCGATTCAATTTCCGAAAATTTTCCATCATATTTTGATCAAATATTTGGGTCTGAATCGACCCAGGACTGCATTCAAAGTCATATTGCCCCCTCTCATAAGGCGAAATTCTCGATGGACTGGTTCGAAAACAGCAATTTTCACCAATTATATTGGCCAAAAGATATTAAAATAGTCACCAGACATTAACCCAATTGAAAACATTGGGTCTACTACCGATCGGGCCCCTTAAATCTAACAAATAACTATAAAAGTGAATTGATCAGCGCTATGAAGGATATCTAATCGAATGCAACCATAAATGACTGCTCCAAATTGGTCAAATCGATTTAAAATAGGATTAGATGTATTTTTAAAAGCTTAAGGAACAAGTATTTCATCAGGCTGTGTTTAAATTTTGATCAACTTTTCATTTAATGAATTAATTTTTTTTAGTGCGCTATAATTATGAACAGTCTATTTGAGACTATTTTTTATAAAACCACCTCTGATATTTTTATTGTGTTGTTTAAAACTGAATTGTGACTTTAATTAAATAAATTTGAATAAAAATGTTTAATTGACACAAAAAAACTTGACATTTTTTTGATATTTTGAATAGAAACAATAAGTTGTAAAAAATAATTTAAAGTGCGCTATAATTTTGAGCAGTACTTTACATATATTTAACTGACGGATCACCGATTTTGTTTTTTTTTTTTTGGATCAATACTTTGGAAGATATGGGCGTTTAAAAAAGCGCTTTTTTGACAATATTTTCTTTTCGACAGTTTTTTTAACATTTTAGTGATCGGAAACCGTAAGTCGTATGTAAATAAAATTATTGAGATTTAAAATTTAGAAAAAAATATATTTTTTTTTAAAAAATTTCAACAAAAAATTTTTAAATCCATATTTGAATGTCCTTTTTTCCTGGGAAGGACACCATGGAATTCCAAAATCAAAATTTTGTATTAAAGCTTAGAATGTCCTTTAAACGCTTTTTCGGAGGGGTGGTTTTTCGTATTGTTGAGCAATAAATTTTCAAAGTTTGTTAGTCAGCAAAATATTTGATTTTTTTTTCAAAATTTTGACAAAAAATCTAATAGTTGGCTTTAAACGGTTTTTTTGTGTTTTTTTACTCGGAAATTGTTGATAAAATTATGAAGATTTAAAATTTAGAAACAAAAAAAAATTTTCAAAAAAAATTCAACATCATTTTTTTAAAATAATATTTGAAAGTCCTTTTTTCCAGACAAGGACAGCATGGATTTCCAAAACCAAATTTTCTATTGAAGTCTAGAATGTCCTTTTACAGCTGTTAAAATTTCAGGGAGTTGTTTTTTCGTGTTGTCTAGCAATAAATTTTCAAAGTTGGTGATAAAGCTAAATATTTGATTTTTTGCCAAAAATTTTAAAAATATCTAATATTTGGTTATCGAATAAACTTTAAAAATTTATTGCTCAACAATACGAAATCTAATAGTTGGCTTTAAACGGTTTTTTTGTGTTTTTTTACTCGGAAATTGTTGATAAAATTATGAAGATTTAAAATTTAGAAACAAAAAAAAATTTTCAAAAAAAATTCAACATCATTTTTTTAAAATAATATTTGAAAGTCCTTTTTTCCAGACAAGGACAGCATGGATTTCCAAAACCAAATTTTCTATTGAAGTCTAGAATGTCCTTTTACAGCTGTTAAAATTTCAGGGAGTTGTTTTTTCGTGTTGTCTAGCAATAAATTTTCAAAGTTGGTGATAAAGCTAAATATTTGATTTTTTGCCAAAAATTTTAAAAATATCTAATATTTGGTTATCGAACAAACTTTAAAAATTTATTGCTCAACAATACGAAAAAAAACCTCTCTAAAATTTATAGCTTTAAAAGGACATTTTAAACTTTAAAACAAAATTTTGTCTTTGGAAATCCATGGTGTCCTTCCCAGGAAAAAAGGGCATTCAAATCGATTCTACAGCAAAAATTATTACAATGGCCGTATTTGGAACTCCTAAAAAAGTTCCAAAAACCCACCACACAGGGCTTAAATATAAGATTGTTCCATTTTATTTTTTTACTAAATTTTTTAAATATGTACAATTAAAGGGCATTTTTAGCTTAACAAAATGGCTCCAAAATTTCAGTTCAATCACAACCCGTTAAAAAGTTATATGGCCAAACACTTTTTTTTGCGAACTTTGACATCAATTTTCTCGAAAACATGACGTGATAAAAAAATTTGAAAACCATATTCAGAATCAGCATCGAAATGTTAATCCAAAACGAGTGGTACGATCTTAAAACATCGTCCAAAAATATAAAAAAAATGCTCTCAATAATGCACAAAAATGCATTTTTTGTGAAATTTGACCTCAATTTACTCAAAAACCTGACGTTATGGAAAACTTTGGAAACCAAATTTGAAATCAGCATTGAGAGGTTAATCGAAAACGAGTGTCCAAACTGCTGACCCATTCAAAAAGTTTTCAAATGTAGTTCAGTGTTTTATAATTTTGTCATCAGAAAAAAACTTTAAAGTCTTATAACTTTTTAATGGGTTGTGATAGAAAGTTGCTTTTTGTACCAATTTTCGTGCATGACTAAAAAAATATTTTTTTTTTTTTTTAAATCGATATTTCCACCCTCTGCTGTGGGTCTTTTGAACTTTTTTTAAGTGGTCAAAAAACTGCCATTGCATTAATTTTTGCGTTAGGATCGGCTATAAGATTTGCGATATATACAGCCGTTTTTTCTCAGCTCAAAATCTGCGTTTTCAGATGCGTTGAACCACCCCAAGGACCGAATTTTTTTTCAAAATTTCGGCATTCTTTTTAGCTCCCCTAAATCCTTAAAAAAAATGATGATAACCGATAAGCAGATGAAGTGACATAGTCACCAAACGAACTCCAATATATACTTTATTTGGTTTACACGGAGTGACAAAGTGAGTATACCACCCTACTGTAGTTGTAGGTTATAAAAAAAAATGTGGAAGTGTTTAATACGGCAACGACGAATTTTGTTTTCCCTCTAAAATGGAAAAAAAAAAAATTATTTTGACTGGGGCGTTTTGAGGGAGGAGTGGCGAGGGACGTTTAGGAAACCTTTCCCGTCACGGTAAATCTTTACATATCCAATACAATTTTATCATTATGTAAGCTATTTTTTTCATATCGTATTTAATACAGAATGCCCAAGAATCGATTATGGATCAATAATATAAATCCTTGTGGAATCAAAATCGCTCCTGCTTAAGGTATCCCAGTTTATGAATAATAATTTACATACACATTATTTTGAAAAAAAAAATATATTACTAATGGATTTGTTAGTTGTTTTTTTTTATTATTTTATAAAAAACACATTTACCTCGTTTAACGCAGTTAAAAATTACTTACAATATCAAAGAATTAAAATTTGATATTTTATGGTAATTTCGTAAAACGTCAAAAAGTGTTTTTGTGACTCCTTAAAAATAATAAGTTTTTTTTAAACTTATCTGGTTACTTGGCAATCAGGTGACACTTATGAAGACATAAATACAACTCAAGCAAAAAAACTTATAATAGTTACTGCACTTACATATAAACAACTCCTCCCACTTATAGGTCCATTTTTTTTATTATACCCTACACCATTCTGTGGTACAAGAAATATTGGCTTTGTCGTGATGTTTGTAACTACCCGAAATATTGGTCCTAGACCCATTCTTAAGTATACCGATCGACTCAGAATAACTTTTTAAGTCATTCTAGCGATGTCCGTCCGTACGTCTGTCTTCGTGTCCGTTCGTCCATTTAAACGTTGTAAATACGATACATGTCGCAGTTATCAATCGATTAAGCTGAAATTTGAAACTTAAGTTTCGTTTGGTCTAAGGACGAAGCCTATTGAAATTGGAAAAAATCGGTCCATATTTAGACCTAGCCCCCATAAAAAGGTCCTCTTTAGTTTTGGCTCACACGACTCTAATATCCGTATTATAATCAAGGTTGCCAACTCTAAAGGAGAAAAAATGGCTAGATTTCAGAACAAAAATGGCTAGAAATGGCTAGATTTTGAAATTTTTGAAGTTCACTAAAAAAACGTAACATATCGACTAAAAAATTACCGTGAGACAAAAAACACCGGTTTTTAAACGTACGGGTTATGAACTATTTATTAAAATTTTTCAGATGAATGCTGTATTTTGAATCATTCAAGTTTTTTATTTTATTAAAAAAATATATATTGTGATGCTAAAAAAGTTATGAATAGCATTTCGAAAAAATGTTTAAATTTTTTTGGCTTCATTAAAAATCTTTTTTACGTTTTTAGTTTGTTTTTAGTATAGCAGAATTAATTAACCCCGAGATCTCTCCGTAATATTACAAATTTATCTGCAAATTTCTGTGTGAAAAACAATCAAAAAAATTGTCTCAACAGGGTTAAGAAAATTCCCATGGCTCATTTTAATTCTCCAGTTTTTGATCAATGTTGTAAAATGTTCGATTTTTTTTATAAAAATTTAGCGTCGCATTTTCAAGAAAAGTTCTTATAAAAAAAGGCTAGAGCCGAAAAAAATGGCTAGATCTTCCGGCTAGATATAATCTAGCCATTTTTTTATGGCTAGATGAAAATAAAACTGCTAGATCTAGCCGGAAAATGGCTAAATTGGCAACCTTGATTATAATAGACTAGCTTACCATCCCGGTACTTCGTTACCGGTGGTATTGAATACCGGATAATAAAAAGGTCAGGATTACTCTATCGATTTCAAAAAAATTTCCCTACATAGTCTTTGTTTTGTTTACTTGTGCACGTTTAAGTCTTTCATAAAATAATATTTCAATGAATAATTTAAACAATAAAATTTGAATAACTTCGCGGGCACGTTATCATGTTCGTTCCGGTGAATAAAGACATTGACAATTTTCGAGCACTTATATCGGGTTTTTGGATTTTGAGTGAGTAAATATTTCAGTGAAAAAAGAAATTGGAATAAGTTTGAGTGAAAAAACATATAGAGAGAAAAAATATGGAGTAAAAATAGTTAAATACGAAAAAAAATTGAGTAAAAAGTATCATTCCATATTGTTCCCTGCTCTATTTCATTTCGTTCCCCGTTCTACTCTATTTTATTTCCAATTCCATCTCCTTTCGTTCCATGTAAGTTTCATTCCTCTCCGTATAATATGCGTTAAAGACATAAAAAGTTCTATTGTCTTTATCTTATAGATATTAAAAGTACCCCTTTTTACCCTAAAATTTTAAATTTCTCTTGGGTGTTTTTTCTGGGGATTTAAATTAAATTCCAAAAACTGTTTTTTTTTTTTAGGCAGGTGATCATATATTTAAAATATATAGAGAATAACCAAATTTGCACTTTTTTATCCCCTCTACGATCGGTAGCGACCCTTAGAAACAGAATTTCCAAAAATAACTTCTTCTAGCATTCAAAATTTCTGTGCCTAGGATCATTACTTCATAAAATATATAAAGTATCAAAAAACACTTTTTTACACCTCAAGAAACGTATTTTTTAAAAAGTACTTTAGCAGAATGTTTTTTCACCGAAGGCCCCTACATTCCAAAATTCAAGCTTCTAAGGTCATTATTATAGGAACAGAAAAAAAGTACCAAAAGTAGACTTTCTTACCTCCGTTAGAAACAGAATTTTCAAAAAGTACCTCCTCCGTAATGGTTTTTGCTTCATCGAAAAATCCTACATATTTAAATTTTCTAGGATATTAAAATTACAAAAAGGATTTTACATTCCTTATTTTAAGTTTCTAGAGCCATTACGTCAGAAAATATCAAAAGTACCGAAAATACACTTTTTAGCCAATTTACCGTATTTTTGCCAGAATGTTATTTTTACCGAATTCTACTACATTACCAATTTTAAGATTCTAGGACCATTTTTTCAGGAAATATAAAAAGTTTCTATGATTACTATTTCAGGAAATAAAAAAGTAACAAAGTGTACTTTCGGTACTTTTTATAAGAGGTTCTTTATATTAAAGGTACTTTTTATTGAAGGTTCTCTTTTTAAAAAGTTCTTTTTATAAAAAGTACTTTTTTTAAAAGGTACTTTTTTATAATAGGTACTTTTTATAATAGGTACTTTTTATAAAAGGTACTTTTTATAAAAGGTACTTTTTATAGAAGGTACTTTTTATAAAAGGTACTTTTTATAAAAGGTACTTTTTATAAAAGGTACTTTTTATAAAAGGTACTTTTTATAAAAGGTACTTTTTATAAAAGGTACTTTTTATAAAAGGTACTTTTTATAAAAGGTACTTTTAATAAAAGGTACTTTTTATAAAAGGTACTTTTTATAAAAGGTACTTTTTATAAAAGGTACTTTTTATAAAAGGTACTTTTTATAAAAGGTACTTTTTATAAAAGGTACTTTTTATAAAAGGTACTTTTTATAAAAGGTACTTTTTATAAAAGGTACTTTTTATAAACGGTATGTTTTCCAGAATGTTTTTTTGCTGACGGATTCTACATTCCAAATTTCAGGTTTCAATGCCCATTATTTCAAGAAATAACAAAAGGTACTAAAAGTACACTTTTTACCCCTTAGAATCCAAATTTTCAAAATTATTTTTTTTCAGCAGAGGATCCTACATTCCAAATTTCAAGTTTGTATAACCATTATTTCAGTAAATAAAAAAAGTACCAAAAGTACACTTTTTTACCCATTTTACCCCCGTAGAATCAACATTGGAAAAAGCCCAGCCTTAGTGAATCTTTTTTCCGGGAGGTGAACATACATTGCAAATTTCAAGTTTCTAGTACCATTATTTAAGGAAATGTAAAAAGTACCAAAAGTACAGTTTTTTACCCTTTTGACCCCCTTAGAATCATCATTGGCAAAAATCCAGCCTTTGTGGATCTATATTCCGGGAGGTGAACATACAGTACAAATTTCGAGTCGCTATGACCATTATTTTAGGAGATAAAAAAAGTACCTAAAGTACAGTTTTTTACCCTTTTTTACCCCCTTAGAATCAACATTGGCAAAAGTCCAGCCTAACAGGATCTACATTCCGGGAGGTGAACGTACAGTCCAAATTTCAAGTCTCTATGACCATTATTTCATGAGATATAAAAAGTACCAAAAGTACAGTTTTTTACCCTTTTTACCCCCTTAGAATCAACATTGGCAAAAGTCCAGCCTTACAGGATCTACATTCTGGGAGGTGAACATACAGTCCAAATTTCAAGTCTCTATGACCATTATTTCATGAGATATAAAAAGTACCAAAAGTACAGTTTTTTACCCTTTTTACCCCCTTAGAATCAACATTGGCAAAAATCCAGCCTTAGTGGATCTATATTCCGGGAGGTGAACCTACAGTCCAAATTTCAAGTCTCTAGCTTCAGCGGTTGGGCTGGGCGATGATGAGTCAGTCAGTCAGTCAGTCAGTCACGTTACTCTTTTATATATATATATATATGTAGATATCCGTTCGAAATTTTGCAGACAAACGTGTTTTGTATTAAAAAATCAACATTATTTGTATATATGATTATAATCGGATAATTTTTGGACTTAGTACATATATATGTATATATAATCCTTTAAATTCCTAGGAGGAACATAGGGCCACAACAAGATTCTTCCACTCATCTCTTCTTTCGGCTATGCGTTTGATTTGGCTCCAGCTGTATCCTGCGTCTTGAATCTCCTTTATGGTGTTACGCCTCCAGGTGTTACTTGGACGACCCCTTCTTCGGCTACCTTGGGGATTAAATTCAAGCGCTTTTCTTGTGATGTTATCAGGAGGTTTGCGAAGTGTGTGCCCAAGCCATCTGTATTTACGGATTTTTATTGATTCCGTAATTTGCGGTTGTTGAGTTCGGAACCAAAGCTCTTCGTTACAGATAGTGTTCGGCCAGAATACTTTTAGAATGCGCCGTAGACATCTGTTAATAAACGCTTGAAGTTTTTTAGCGCTGTATGTGGAAAGGTTCCAAGTTTCACAGCCATATAAAAGTGTTGATTTTACGTTGGAGTTGAATATTTTTATTTTGGTGTGACGGGATATGTTCGGTGATTTCCATACTTTGTTTAGCATTCCAAACGCTTGACATGCTTTGTTAATACGGTGCTGGATGTCAGCTGCACTACCTCCGGACTCAACGATGGATCCAAGATAAATATATTCACCAACGTCTTCGGTCTTGGTCAAGTAGTTTGAATGGACGGGAAATATCAGTGTTGATGCGCATCGATTTTGTTTTGGATAAATTTAACTGAAGTCCCACTTTGTTTGCATTTATGCAAATCTTATCCAGCTTTTGTTGCATTTCGGTAACGTTTTGAGAGATTATGCAGATATCATCAGCATAGTCAAGATCACTGAGTCTTGTAGATAAACCTAGATTAATTACAGCTTCAGTTGGGATGGAATTTCTCATTACCATGTCGAGCACCACATTAAACAACAATGGAGATAAGACACATCCTTATCTAACACCAGTTTTTATCTCAATTAATTCGCTCTTTAAACCTTCGTGAAGAACCATACATCGAGCGTCATCATATAGAGCCTTAAAAAGCCAGCTTGTTCAGGACGAAAATTCGAGTCCAGTGTTTTAAAAATTCGGTGATGTAGAATTTGCGCAATAATTTTGTTGATAATGTTGAGAAAAGTAATTCCTCTCCAATTGGAGCATTCCATTAGGTTACCTTTTTTTGCGATTTTGATTATTAGTCCAATTTTTATATCATCTGGGAGGTTTTCAACGTTCCAAAACTGTGAAATAATCGGCATTATAAGTGATGCGGTCATTTGGCTATTGATTTTAAAAAGTTCTGGGGGTAGTTTGTCTGAGCCGCTTGATTTGTGATTTTTTAATGAATTGATAGCTTCGGTTATTTCTTCATTATCGGGAGTAAGTGTATTTATAGGTAGAAGTTCATGGTTGTTGCAACTGCATATTGATTGGTTGTAGTTTGGGTTTTTTGGACTTAGTATTTCAATCAAATTTGGTTGTTGAGTGTTTTTTACCCTTTTTAAAGATTTGACAAAAGATAGATCTAAACGATCCACATTTGGACTTGGGACCCATTTTCCGTTAAACATTGGTGTAGTGCAGCGGTTACCAACCTTTTTGGCTCGCGTACCCCTAATTTTAAATTTTTTCAGCCGCGTACCCCCTTATACCTACTTTACACTATCACACATTTTCATTATACACATCGAAATTTACCAACATCTAAAAGATTTTTGTATTCCTTTTTGATTGGAACCTGTTCGTATCTAATAACACTGTGCAACAAGAAAAATGAGCCTCAATGGCTTCAACGCCACATGAAAGTAGACCATCAAGTGAACAAAATCACCAAAGGGTTTTGCAAAGTCAGTTCGGATTTCTTTTTTATAGCCCACTGAAGTTTTTATATTTTAATCAAAGGCGTTTGGAAAACGTCAAAAATACTATAATAAGAACACATCTGAGCTTCAAAATATGTTGTGGTGTTTTCAGTGAAATTTTATGGCGGTTCTTTTCTTAGAACATTTTAACCCTCTAATTGACATTTTAAGGGGTCATTTTAGTCCTTTTTCAAAAACTTGACACAGAAGTCTAATAAAACGTCCATTTAGAGGGTTAAAATGTTCTACAAATATTTTCCTCATAAAATTTCACTAGGGGTTGTCAAATGGCAAAAGTTTGTGCGACATGCGAAAAGTGCTTAAAAAGGGTCAAGTAGAAATAATCAATGTTTGTTATTTTTTTTTACCGACAAAAAACAGTGCAAATATACTTTTGAGCTAAAAATGATGTTCTGATGTGTTTTAAAAAATTTTATGATGATTCTTTTCTTTGACCAAATTAACCCTCTAGCTCCCGTTTTAAAGGGTCATTTTTGTCCTTTTTTAAAAGAAATACAAAAAAGTCTATAAAAAAAGCAGTTAGAGGGTTAAAATATTTTACAAATATTTTCTGCATCAAATTTTACTAGGGCACGTCTAAGACAGAAAGTTCGTCCAGCATATAGAAAATGCTTAAAAATTTTAAAGTATTCAAATTTTTTATTTTTTTTTTTGGGCCGAAATAAAAAAAAGGAGTTTGGTATTGCATTTGAGCGAAATCGTTTCAGCGGTTCAAAAGTTATGAACGAAAATATAAAAATACCTCGAAAATTGTGGTACATTCAACATAACCTAAAAACACAAAATGCTTTAATTCGGCTGCTGGTTGACACATGTGAACAGAATTGAACACCGAATGGTATTTAAACAAGTACAAACATATTTAAAAAAAAAACATTTTCGTCGAATATTTTTTTTTATCAAAAATTTTTTTTCGCATTTTTTTTTTTATTTTTTTTTGTTTTTTTTTGCAAATAAACTTTTTACATCGTGGAGGGTATTAATCCATTCGACAAAGTCGAATTTAACTTTGTTACTTGTTTTTTTATATTTCGGCACAAAAAAAAATATAAAAAAAAAATTTGAATACTTTGAAATTTTTAAGCATTTTCTATATGCTGGGCGAACTTTCTGTCTTACAAGGGAAGTATCTCAACCCTTATCAACCGATTTGCCTGAAACTTAAAAAATATATTAAAGAGACGATTTTAAGGTTGTGGTGTCTCGGCTTATCGGCCATATCGGTGTTTAAAAATTTCGTTGTCCCCTTATGAAACCATATGGACCTTAGGGAAAATTTTGATAACTTCCGAACTAACAGGAATATCATCTAGAGCAAAAATACGGGTCGACTTAAATTTAATAAAGATTATTTCTCATCCATATGGATATCGTAGGTATATGTCTTCACATAAGTACCCCCCAAAATTTACACATTTTCCTAAAAAAAATATTTAAAGAAGCCGAATTTTTACAAGGCTATGCCACCATTAAATAGGCATTAAAAAAACCTTTCTTCTCATATGAAAACATCATATAGTTTCTTAAAAAGAAATGGCTGAAAAATCCAAAAAAAAATTTTTTCGCCATTTTTTGACCCATGTTTTGAACCCCTAAATCCCCGATATGTCCGATAAGCCGAGACACCCCAACCTTAGAATTGTCTCTTTGATATATATTTTAAGTTTCAGGCAAATCGGTTCATAAGGGTTGAGATACTTCCCTTGTTAGACGTGCCCTAGTAAAATTTGATGCAGAAAACATTTGTAAAACATTTTAACCCTCTAACTGAATTTTTTATGGACTTTTTTGTATTCGGCTTTCATTCGGCTGCTGCTTAACACATGTGAACAGAATTGATCACCGAATGGTATTTAAACAAGTACAAACATATTTTTTTACAAAAAAAAAATATTTTCGTCGAATTTTTTTTGTTGTCGATTTTTTGTTTTTTTAAATGTTTGTTTTGTTTTTTAGCAAGTTAACATTTTTACATTGTGGAGGGTATCAATACATTCGACAAAGTCGAATTTAACTTTTTTATTTGTTTTTTTTTTTATTTCGGCCCAAAAAAAAATAAAAAAAAAATTTGAATACTTTAAAATTTTTAAGCATTTTCTATATCGTCGCTGCTCCGTCGTGATTTGGTATGTGACATTTTTGGATTTTTTTTTTATTACATAATATGAAACCTCTATAGGGCATCCTTCTGCCCACTAAACCGTTTAGCGATATCTTGAATGGTTTGGAAGTTAGCAAAAGTAGCTATGTGAAATCCATATGTAAATGTTCCAAAAAAAAGTGGTATGTGTAGTTTAAAACCAGTTTTTGCTAAGAAAACTTTTGCAAATATTAACATTTTTGCTGAAAATTTTTAACATAAGGGTTTTAGGCATGCTTACATACTATACTAAAAAATGAAGTATGAGATTTTAAAGGGATGCTGCCATTATAAAAAAAACGATTTTTCGCGATTTTCAAAAAAAGTTATATGTATCTAAACTGTTTTTTTGCAGAAATTAATTACATACTTTAGTCTTTTCATACACATGAAATCAATTCGGAAAAATAATTATAGGGTTGCAAAAAAACGCAAAATCATTAAAATATCACAAAAATCGCAATTTTTACCATTTTAACGCCAAAATTTTTATCCAAATTTGTACTATTATATCGTTTGAGTCTAATCCACATTTCCCATACCAAACAAATTTGCATTTGTAAAAGAAGAATTTTTTTAATAAAAAAAAACTGCAACAAAATGTGCATAACTTTAACGATGATTTCCATGAAAACTGTTCCATTGATTCAAAAACGGACTTCACCATTGAAATTAGCATGCCCCAATTATATAGAAATGATGGTCAGATCTCATGGCACAAATTTCAGTAACATTTTTTTAAGTAAAATTTTTTCGCTAAAAAAAAACAAAATTCATTGAAGCAACTCAGCACTTGGATGCAGATTTGTACAAAATATGGGATTTAAAAGTGTATTTACTATCACTTTAATGAATATTACAATTTTTGCACTATTATAAAATTTTATAACTTAAGTTCTTTGAACAAAAACGGTCATGTGTATAAAAATGTCCAAAAATAAAAAAAATAATACCAAAAATGTTCCAACAAAATGTGTTATGTGCAGTTTTTTATGTAATTCGTTAATATCTTCGTTTTAGCTAAAAAATCATTCTTTTTTTTGTGGTACACATATATAAAACACCTTTATGTATTTTAAAGCCGCTTGACTTTTATAAAATATGGAAAAATGACAAAATAAAACGGTTTTTTTGCTCTCCTGAAAACTTAATTAAAAACACATACCAAATTACGACGGAGCAGCGACGATATGCTGGACGAACTTTCTGTCTTAGACATGCCCTAGTAAAATTTGATGCAGAAAATATTTGTAAAACATTTTAACCCTCTAACTGCTTTTTTTTATAGACTTTTTTGTATTTCTTTTAAAAAAAGGACAAAAATGACCCTTTAAAACGGGAGCTAGAGGGTTAATTTGGTCAAAGAAAAGAATCATCATAAAATTTTTTAAAACACATCAGAACATCATTTTTAGCTCAAAAGTATATTTGCACTGTTTTTTGTCGATATTTTTTAACACTGCTTTGGTAAAAAAAATAACAAACATTGATTATTTCTACTTGACCCTTTTTAAGCACTTTGCACATGTCGCACAAACTTTTACCATCTGACAACCCCTAGTGAAATTTTATGAGGAAAATATTTGTAGAACATTTTAACCCTCTAAATGGACGTTTTATTAGACTTCTGTGTTTAGTTTTTGAAAAAGGACTAAAATGACCCCTTAAAATGGCAGTTAGAGGGTTAAAATGTTCTAAGAAAAGAACCGCCACAAAATTTCACTGAAGACATCACAACATATTTTGAAGCTCAGATGTGTTCTTATTATAGTATTTTTTACGTTTTCCAAACGCCTTTGATAAAAAAATGAAAACTTCAGTGGGCTATAAAAAAGAAATCCGAACTGACTTTGCAAAACCCTTTGGTGATTTTGTCCACTTGATGGTCTACTTTTATATGGCATTGAAGGCATTGAGGCTCAATGCGATGACCCAAAATTTGTTGCACAGTGTAAGTGAACAATTTCTGTCAAAATTTTTTTATAAAATCTTTCCCTAACGCGGTGAAATTACGCTTGTATAAAGGAAAAGTATAATAGTGTAAAGTGGGTATTACGAGTTTTTTGTTTTCGTTAATAAACTTCAAATATAAATAAGATTTAATTTTGAAATTTTTGATCTGCGGGTATTATAAATTTTTTGAAGGATTTAGGGGAGATCAAAACAATGGTGGTATTTTTTTTGGAAAATTATTCGCTCCTTGGGGTGGTTGGTTCAATGCATCTAAAAACGCGAATTTTGAGCTGATTTTTCTGCAAAGCAAAAACGGCTGAAAATATTGTAAATCTGATTTTACCAGTCAATTCTACACCAAAAATTAAAACAACGGACGTTTTTTTAACTCTAAAAAAAGGTTCCAAAAACCCATCACAGGGGGCGGAAATATAATTTTTTTAAATGTTTTTTTAATACGAGGGCAGATCAATAATTCCGTGACTTTTCGAATGAAACACCCTCGTAAATATGAAGGGCATTTTGAGCTCAACAAAATGGTACCAAAATTTTCACTCTATTACAACCCGTCTCAAAAATGCCTAAAAACACATTTTTTGCAACTTTGGCATAAATTTGCTCAAAAACCTGATATCATAGAAAAATTTGGGAACCACATTCGGAATCAGCATCGGAAGGTTAATCGAAAACAAGTGGTCAGATCTCAAAATATCATCCAAAAATTTCGCAAAGCATGCTCCCTAAATTGCACAAAAAATCCCTTTTTTGTGAACTTTAACCTCAACTTTCTTAAAAAACTGACGCTATGGAAAACTTTGGAAGCCAGATGCGGAACCAGCATTGAAAGGTTAATCTAAAACGAATGTTCAAATTACTAAAATTTTGCGTACCCCTGCGGACAGTTTCGCGTACCCCCTAGTGGTACGCGTACCATAGGTTGGTAACCGCTGGTGTAGTGTATTATATGGTCGGTCTGGACCAACTATAATTTCACTTGATTTTTATTAATGGAGTTGTAGAATAAAATAATATTTATATTTAAATAATTTATTATTTCTCAAAAATAAATTTAATAAATTACACAAAGAGATTATGTTGATAGATTTTGGCATTTGGTCATACATATATAAATGCATGTGTGTAAGAAATTTTAATTTGCTTATGAAACATTTAATATTAAATTTTTTGTAATAAATTTGCATAATTTTTTTTTATACTATTTTTTAAATATTATTAAAATAACATATAAATAATTGCATATTTTATTTGCAATAATGTTTAAGTTTAACCCATGAGTGATGTAATGTGATAACACATTTTGTATGGTAAAGGATGATTTTTGAAGATAAATGAACAAATCCATGGGAAATTAAACTGGTGGATCACCGATTTTGTTAATTTTTGGTTATTTAAAAGAGATTCATAAAGGATTATAATTTATAAACAATATTTTTTTTTTTATCAATATGTACTTTGGAAGATAAAGCGATTTTTTGCAACGTTGACTTTTAGACAGGTTTTTACCATTTTTGTACTCGATTCAGAAAAGGCCAATTGTTATTCAGAAATCACAATTGAAATTTAGAAAAACCACAATTGCAACACGTATCAATCCAACCACATCTACCGAAACCACTAAATTTATCGTAACTTCTATTTATTCCACAGACATTTATTAACAGTATAAATATGCAAAAATACTTTATGTGCATAAAATGATAAAATAAACTTTTTTCAATTAGTGTTGGAAATTGTGGTTCTTTCTTGAAATTTTAATCTTTGTCAATATCATTAAATTGCAATATAAAATCTGTCATTTAAAATACTAAAATACTTGTTGATTTCTTAGAATTTATCAGGGAGAATTTTGTTTTCCAAACAATCTTGCACAGACGTGTATGTATGGAAATGAAGTTTTGTTGCAAAAGTGTATAATTAAATTACACTCTAAGAAAATCGAATACTGCACATTGTGTAATAATTTTAAAATTTTTTATCAATACAAAAAATGCTGATACTCAAATGTGGCAACTTAACCCTTTTATGCATTGGATTGATTTAAACGGAAAATTTGAACAGTTTTAAGAATTTTGAAGGACATGCTGTTTGTTTTTCACGTTCTGGTGTATAAAATGTAACAAAAAATTCCGAAAACGTTATGTTTTTATTAAATCTTCAAGAATATTACATATCAATATTGTTCTTAGACCCCATAAAGTATGTCCGCGATGCTGTGGAGAACACAATGCAGCCAATAAAGCTAGAACACTGAAGTTTCCCACGAATAATAATTTTTACATGCATTTAAAGTTGGTGAACTATTATTATAATTATTATTTCTTGAAAACTGTATAAGAGGCGTATACTTAATTTTGAATTTGCCTTAAAATTATCATAAATTTCAACTTTCATTTTCTTTTGGTTTCATCCCATTCCGATTCGGAAAGTTGGACTTTGAATCACTTTGCTATCAAAAAAATGATTTAGAAACTGAGGGTTTCCCTTTGTAAGAAATTTTTAAAAATTTTAAAAGTTTTAAACCTTTTTTTTTTTTGGAATACATTTTTAAAAGTAAGAATTGTGTCTATAGATAAAATAAAACTAAATTTCAATTTTTGTTTAAGTACAGGAAATTTTCTCCGCTCTCAAAACCCAAGAGCTTGATCTCGCCTGGCGTAGACTGGAGTTCAAACTTTCGTAAAACTTTTATAACAATCAAAAATAAATGCGTAGGAGGGTTAAGGAATGTACCTAAAGTTATACATAAAACTTTTTATTAAATAAAATTATTTTTTATTATTTAGTTATAGCAAACTAGCCAACAATTTAATTATATGAGAAAAATCATAGCAGTTTGGTAAAAGAAAAAAAAAAACAAGTAAGAGTGTTAAATTCGGCTGTGCCGAATCTTTTATACCCTCCAACATGCAAAAAATAAAATAATTCAGGGGCGTTATATTTTTTTTTTTTTTGGGGTCGGTAGTGGTAAAGTGGTACTGGGGAGGGCAAATTTAATCTCAAATATGTGTTTAAAAATTCATTCTTATACTTTTTGCACTAAAGAAATAAAAGTTTTTCATAATCTAAATTTTTTTTATTCCACGATAAAAGGGGGGCGGACCGAAAAAAACGACATTTTCTAATTCTCAGGGTACAAATGCAGGACTTTGAACTTCTTGTAGCATAAAAATTTTGCATTTGTTAAGCAAAAACACAAAAAATCATGTAAAAAAAATATATTTTTCAGAGGTTGGTTTAGTTCTTAAAGGGGGAACTTTTTTCCCCCTGGTCCGATTTTGCTCTTTTACGAACTTAACCTGCCTAGGAACATAAGACATATTCGTGCTAATTGTCGTGAGTCTAGCTCTTTTATTTTCGACTGCAACGTGTTAACTACAGACGGACAGACGGACATCGATAGAATGTCTTAGAATCGATCACTGATCATAAATATAGGGGCATTCCATGTCAAATCGGACACTTTGAATAATTTTTTTTTTAGATTTTCCCAATTTGTCGACGGTTTTTAGTACCCTTCGAAAAACTCCTTCGTGGTAAATGTTCAGATTTTTTTGATGACCCGTTCAAAAGATATCGAATTTTTAAAAACTGATAGTTTGTTACTTTACTCAAACTTTTTTTACTTATAACTTCTTGAATAATGGTCCAAATTGCAAATTTTTTTTCAAACTTTTTTTTACGTACTTTTAAAAAAAATCAAAAAAAAAGTGCTCTAGTATGCGATTTTTAAGTTTTTAAATTTAAATCTCATTTTTAAAAATGTATGTACTCTTTAATTTTTTTGAATTTTTTTTGTGTAAAACTTCTATCTATTCTACACATTTTTGCTAATGCTCGATTACTACTATTTTTTTAAATTTTTTGAAAAAAATTTATTGTAATTTTCCAATCATAAAATAATTTCTACTGCTCCAATGGTGTGTCATAAAGGGGTCATTTCCAAGACCGACCCCCATTAATTTTTACGTCTAAATATTTCTTCGGAACAAACTAATACCCTATCTCCAATTTCTAAGGGGGCTTCCACACAAAACAAATTTTTTTTTAATTTTCTCCAACCGCTCTAACTGCCCTACGAGTGCCCTTAGAGCAATAACATGTATGACCGACCCACAATATTTTTTTATTCCAAACATTTTCTCTTAACACATCTACAATCTGTCTTTAACTATTAAGGCGGTCCCCTTACAATTTTTTTTATTTTTTGTAAATTTGTTTTATTTAATCAGCTTCTACAGGTGCGTCCGAGAGGGGACATTAGTGATACCGACCCCATTTATTTTTAACCTCCAAAATTTATGTAAAACATACTTCCGCCCTATCTCCACTCCCCAAGCAGGCTCCCATACAAATTACAGTTGGAGCAATTTTTATAAAAATGTTATTTTGAATGGAAGCCCACTTAGGGAGTGTAGATAGGGCGTAGGTATGTTTTACAAAAAATGTTGGAGGGTAAAAATAAATGGGGTTCGGTCTCACTAATGATCCCTCTCGGACGCACCATTAATAAAACAAAATTACAAAAAAAAAATGTTATTTAGTTTTTGTAATATAAAGATAAAAAAATATTGTGGGTCGGTCATACATTTTATTGCTCTTAGAGCACTCGTATGGCAGTTAGAGCGGTTTGAGCTAATTTTAAAAAATGTCATTTTGTGTGGGAGCCCCCTTAGAAATAGGAGATAGGGTATTACTTTTTTCCGAAGAAATGTTTAGACGTGAAAATTAATGGGAGTCGGTCTTGGAAATAACCCCTCTATGACGCACCATTGGAGTGTAGAAATGATTTTAAGATTGGAAAATTACAATAAAATCATTTCAAAAAATTTTAAAAAATAGTAATAATCGTTATCCCACGATCCTCCTAGGCACAAAATTTGTAAAATCGATTGAAGTTTTACACAAAAAAATTTCAAAAAAATCCCAGAGTACAAACATTTTCAAAAATAAGATTTAAATTTTAAAACTTAAAAATCACATACTAGAGCACTTTTAAGACTATTTTTTTGATTTTTTTAAAAAGTACGTAAAAAAACAAAAATTTTGAAATAAAAATCTTTGCACTTTGGACCATTATTGAAGAAGTTATAAGTAAAAGAAGTTTGAGTAAAGGAACAAACTACCAATATTTAAAAATTCGATATCTTTTGAACGGATCATGAAAAAAATCTGAAAATTTACCACGAAGGAGTTTTCGAAGTGTACTAAAAACTGTTAACAAATTGGGAAAATCTAAAAAAAAAATTTCAAAGTGTCCGATTTGACATGGAATGCCCCATATATAATTAATAATTTAAACAATTTAAACTTTATATATAATTTTATATAAATATATATAATTTGATATAATTTTATCAATTTATATATAATAAGAAAAAAACTTTTTTACTCGGGAAAGGAAAATACTTTTGTCCAAAAAATTTTTTGTTAACAAAAAACTTTATTGGAGAAACACACTGCTATTCGGTTTTCGGTACCGTATAAAACCGCAAATAATTTTTTCATAACAAAACTGGTTATAAAATACTACTGATTACACCGCTCTACAAATCTGAGGTTTGTCGCTGCGTTTTGGATGAAACCGAAAAAAGTTGATAGGGTTTGGTTCCCCGATTCCGAAACGGTCACTAAAATTTTTCTATCACGTCACAATTTTGAGAAAATCGTGGTTAAAGTGTCAAAAAAGGCCCATTTTGACCATTTTTGAACGCCTATAAAATAGATCCTGACATGCAAATGACTTGGTATCAAGCTCATTCGAAAGTGTGTAATTTTCGCTTTCAGACAAGATCAAATCTTCTTGGAATTTAATTTTCTAAAATGGTAAAAAAATCATTAGCCACAAGTGCTTTAAATCTAAAATTTACGTATGAATTTGTATGGAAATTTGTTAAAAAACACTGTGTAAATAAACTAAATATTGAAAAAATGGAAGGTTTTTTGGTAATGATTTTTTTGCCATTTTAGAAAATTAAATTTTTGGAACATTTTATCTTATCTTTAAAAGAAAATTACAAGCTTTCGAACGCGCTTGATACCAAGTCATTTGCATGTCAGGATCTTATTTGATATGCTTTTAAAATGGGTCAAAAATTACCTTTTTCGGCACTTTAACCGCGGATTACTCAAAATCCTGACGTGATAGGCAAATTTTGGCTCCGGATTTGGAATCAGCGCAACAGACACTATCAAAATCACTAACAGAATCCAAAACGCATGTTGAGCTGTGTTATCTTAAAATTACTTATGATATTTTTCAGATAGCTCTTTTTATTATTTTCTGAAATAAATTCTGTTTTAATTTTTAAATTAATAAAAATTATTTATTATTCGACCTTTAAAATTCTATTTTTGAGAAAGATTATTCTAGCTCAAGGTCATATTTCTTTTACTAATCGTTACGATGATATTGTCAAAGTAACAATTTGCAAGAAACTTTTTATAAAGTTGTTTGTTTTAAATTGATTGGTTTGGTCATTTTGCAAGACTTACTCGACACGTGTTTCGGAATTCGTCAAATTCCATTATCAAGAGCATTTAGCAAATTGACAATCGTTTGTGGCAAAACATAAAGACTTATATTCGTATGTAAATAGTCATAACGAGAAATGTACTAAATACACAACATAATACAGCTCTAAATTTCAAACGAAAAGTCATAACCAATATCATCGTAACGATTAGTAAAAGAAATATGACCTTGAGCTAGAATAATCTTTCTGAAAAAATTTTCTGAAATATTTACAAAAATGTCAAAACTATAACATAGTGACTTTTCTTTTGTACACCTGTACAAAATCCGTCATCAGGTATCCATGTTTGTCTTTACCGCAAATAGAAATAATATCTCCTAGTTTAAATTTGATCCAACAAATTTTTTTATCGTATTACGTCTCCAATAAAATGTTCAATATCCTATTACTAAAAAAAATTGTAAATGTTTTCATAACACCTAAAAAAATATGTCACTCCCTATCATCAAATTGTTTTAAACATATTTTAACACATCAAACAGGTAGTTATAGTAAAATTTAATCAACACTTTTGTGGCTGATACTTATTTTTAATAAAAATTTAAAGATAATATGAATATAACACGACTATTAGTGTGGTTCATATATGGCACTTTTTTTTTTTTTTTTGATTTTTGTATGGGGCACCCGGAATATATATTAAGCACCATGAAAAACTGACCCGTGATTTTTTTCAAATTTTTTCATTAACATTTAGGGGTCGCTACCGGGCCCTAAACTTTGGGTCATAAAAAAAATTTTTTCACACAATGAAAAAAAAAAATTTTCGTTTTTTTTATATTTTTTTTTTTATTATAATTTAACTTCATTAGGTTATTAACGGCAAAAGATTTCATTTTGGTTGGACAAGTTTTTCAGTTCCAAAATTGACCATGAAAAAAAAAATTGAGGCTGGTTGGGGTCTTACTCTAAAATTTTTTTAAAATTTTTTTTTTTTTAGTTTTGATAAGCTTACGCTATAGGTCTTTAGTCCCTCTTGATACTACATTCTTCGTAAAAATTTTTGTTCTTTCCGAAACATCATTAACATGCGGCGAAAATCAAACGGATATTAAAAAAAAAAAAACATATTTTCAATCTAAATTTTGGAAATTACATACTTTTCCGACCATATCGAATTTTTGTTTGCCGTTAATAAGCTGGATTAGCTTATCAAATTATAATTAAAAATTAAAAAAAAAAAATCGATTTTTTTCACCGTTTTTTTTTTTTTTTTTTTTTTTTAATATCCGTTTGATTTTCGGCGCATGTTAATGATGTTTCGGAAAGAACAAAAATTTTTACAAAGAATGTATTATCAAGAGGGACTAAAGACCTATAACGTAAGCTTATCAAAACTAAAAAAAAAAAAAATTTAAAAAAATTTTAGAGTAAGACCCCAACCAGCCTCAATTTTTTTTTTCATGGTCAATTTTGGAACTGAAAAACTTGTCCCAACAAAATGAAATCTTTTGCCGTTAATAAGCTAATGAAGTTAAACTATAATAAAAAAAAAAATATAAAAAAAACGAAATTTTTTTTTTTCATTGTGTGAAATTTTTTTTTTTTATATCCCAAAGTTCAGGGCCCGGTAGCGACCCCTAAACCTTAATATAAAAATTTGAAAAAAATCACGTGTCATTTTTTCACGGTGCTTAATATATATTCCGGGTGCCCCATTCAAAAATCCAACTTTTGTTTTTATGAACCACCCTAACGACTATATTGTACGATAATATTATACTTATTTTCCCCCAGCAGCACAGCACAGAACAGAAAATTTGCAAATGACAGCTATGTATATTGAAAATAATTACTTTTTAGGTATAATATGACATGCTTTCATTTCAGATTTAGCTTCCTTCCTATTCTCAATTGTATGCAGGTACTCGATTAATGTTTGTGATGGGGGTAATATGAGTTTTATAGATTAATACGAGAAACCACAATTTTATATTGAAAATAATGCGATATTTAGGGAGCGGGATAGAAAAAGTAGGGAGTAAAAAGGGGGAAAGTCGGAAGTATATTTGATTTGGAAATTTATGAACTGAAATTAGTAAAATTATAATACACGAACACTTTTATCAAATATTTTGATTAGATTATTTTTATTGGGAGACTGATAATAATAAGTATTTAATATTTTTTTTATTATCCCAAAAACATGTTGTTTTTAATCAAACAATTTTTTTGTAAACAATTAAAAGAAACAAATTCGACCTTGCCAAACATATTGTATATTTTTGTTGTAAAAGAAATTGTGAAACTTTTTGAAACTTTAAAAAAATATATATTGATGAATTTTGATTACATTTTTACTTGACACAACTAAAACGTTTCTTAAAAAAATCGAAAAATTTTTAATTAAATTTTTAATTGTGTTCATTCAAAATTTACTAAAAATTTTTAGTAAGCATTTAAAAATTTTTTATTAAAAATTTACTCAATATTATTAAATCGTTTACTGGTGCAAAATTGAGTAATTTTTTACTCAATAGTATTACAAATTTACTAAATTTTTTTAAATGTTTTCTGTGTACGTTTTAATACCATATTAAGGGTATAAACCATGGTGTGCTAACCATTTTGTTAAAATTCAGATTAATTTTTATTAAAAATAAAAATCGTTTTATTCGACCTTAAAAATATTATATTTTGAGTAGATTTTTTTCTAGCTTTTTGCTGAATAATCTTGATAATGGAATCTGGCAAATCCCGAAACACGTGTCGATTAAGTCTTGCAAAAATGACCAAAATAAATAAATTTAGAACAGAAAAATAACTTTCTTGAAAATTATTCTATGAGAATGTCATAGTTTTAATTTGAAAAGCAAATAATGACCTCGAGCTAGAAAAAAACCTACTCAAAATATAATATTTTAAAGGTCGAATAAAATAATTTTTATTTTTTAATAAAAATTAATCAGAGTTTTTCAGCTTTACCACAAGAAAATAAAATAAATTTAAAATGAGCTTTTAATTTTATTTCCATACAAATTGTTTTTGTTTTTAAAATCGACTTTCAAAAAATGTATTGAAAATTAGAAATTTAAAATAAAACTTTTGTTAAAATAGACTTTTTGTTTTCTTGTGGTAAGGGCCTTTATTTTTTTAAAAAGTGGTTGGATTTTTGATAAATTTTAGAACAGGTTTTGAAAAAAAAAATTAACCGATAGCCCATACAAAACTATACAAGAATGTAAATTTTTGAGATTGTGGTGCATTCCGTTTTAGTTCGATACATATTTAATCAAGGCAACTCGACACAAATTTGACCATTATTTGACCACGCTCCTTAGCCCAGTTTTTGAAAAATTGAAAAACCAAAAACGCAATGTTCTTAGTTTCATATAGGACTATCCCTACAACCAATTCGCAAATTTACGGTACACATGTTATTTTTCGCTGGACTTTTGGGTTTAATGCCTCATATGCACATATCTGGGTAAATACTGCAAACACCAGAAAAAGTCCAAAGTAGCCCTTGACTCGTAGAACACTTCCGTAAAAAATCGTAAAGCCCTCCTAATAATAATTTTGAGTTAGCTAGTTTTTAAGACTCTCAAGATCCTATCAGGCGCCTAATTTCCGTATCTCAAAAACTAAGCAAGGTAGAGCGAAATGGACCAAAGTTTTTGATAAAAATCTATGGCGACCCTTAAAGGAGCCAACGGGGTCTTGTGTCAACAGGGTCTGAATCCATGTCATAAAATTAAATTATTTTGTTTTCCTTTTTTTGGGAAAAATATAAACTAAAGATTTTTTTGCTGCAACACTTAAGTGAGAGAAAGTGACAAATTGATAAAAACTGCGATAAAAATAAAATTCTTTGCCGTTTCGAATGAAAAAATTTTGTAACGTAATTATTCTATTTATTCGCTATACAATTTGTCTATCAATATTTCTAATTATAAAAATGTAAATTTACTTGTAAAAATCTGCAGGTGTTAATGTAATCACTGTTTATTATCGCACCAATAAAAAAATATTTTTACTAACACTATTTGTATCCTTTGTATCTTTAATTATATAAAAATTATTTATAAATATATTAAATTAAATTAATAATTATTCCCATTTGTAGCACAGGAAATTGCTATTGTTATATGTTAGTAAAATTCATGCATACAATTTTTTTCTGTTATAATTTTTCTATTTATTTTATTATAATTTTCTTTTCTTTTTTTTTGATTTTTGTTATGCTACGTATTTTCATACAAACCATGTGAATGTCATTTTCATTGAAATAACATTTTTTTGTTGTAACTTTAACATAACATGAAACAACTTTAACTCTTGCTACTTCTGATATTTCGGTGAATTAAGTACAATATTTCCTTTGTAACAACCTTGCAAACTTGATATATTTACATATATAGTGAATCGTGTGTTATTAGTGCAGTAGATAGAAGATAGAAATTTGGTAGAGACAAACTTTTAAATAAAATCTGTAAAATGAACTTCAATTTGAATTAGCCAACTTTTAGCAGATTTTTCTATTGAAATGGATATTTTAAGTTAATTTTCTGTCATCAGTTTTAGAAAATAACAAAAAATTTTCTGCAATTTAACTGATTCTGCTTTCTGAATTTAAATATAGTTTTGTGCAGATTTTTTGCAGATTATTTTGTTATTTTACAAAAATAGTCTGTTGGCATTTTTTTTTCACAAAAATTTTTAAGTTTTTTTAAGACTGGAGTTTTTATTTATTTCGGGTTGAGTCCATATTAATTATTTCTGAGAAATAATTATTTTTGTTGTACTATGAGAAAATCTGAAAAAATAATTGAAAACACAGGCTAAGTGGAGATGTTGACAGCTTTCGGGAGAAGCCACCCTTCCTTCGTCAGCACTCTTCGAATGTCACTGTAGGTGTGTAAGATTAAAATCAGCTATTCAAACGTACATTACGGTGACGGGAATGACGGGAATTTTATCACATTTCATTACCCATATGTTACGTTTAGCACGAACTTAATCAATCTATTTTTAACTTTTTCTAACACAGTTGTAATTTCTTACACCGAAGTAGATCTTCTCAGAGTTGCAACCCTTGGTAGAACTTTTCAAGTCTTGAAAAATGTCCGTTAGGTTTGAATTTATATTTCGTATTTCTAATTCTGATATATATTACTACACCCAAAAAAAAACGTGGGTATTCAATACTAAACCTAGTGCAGAAATTGGTAACCAATACTAAAATTTTTAACTAATATTAGTCAAAACCAGTAAAAATTACTAATTTTGGTACTTTGAAGTTACTAAAATTAGTAACTAATTAGTAGATTTGGGTACAATATCACTTACTAAACCTTTTACTGTAGAATTATTTTGAGTGTAAATAGCATTGTACCTTATGAGTTGAGTTTTAATATTGTTTTTTAAATCTTTGTTGGCCTTTATATTTTACAACTGAAGTTTTTATTTATTTCGGTTTAAGTCCATATTAATTATTTCTGAGAAATAATTATTTTTGATGTACAATGAGAAAATCTGAAAAAATTAATTGACAACACAGGCTAAGTAGAGATGTCGACAGCTTTCGGAAGAAGCCACCCTTCCTTCGTCAGCACTCTTCGATTGTCACTGTAGATGTGTAAGTTTAAAACCGATTGGATTTCTGCTGATTGAAGAGAAAACTTATTTTGAGAGCACTCAAAAGAAACACTCTGTCAAAAATTTTCTGCTGAAATCAGTAAATTTTTCTGCTAAAATCAGCAGATTTATCTGCTGTCTTGACATATTTCTTTGCTGATTTCATTTAGATAATCATGACAGATATTTAGCAAACCGCGCCTGCTAAAATCAACAGATTTCTCATGTGACTCAAAATGGGCGTATTTTTTAGGGTTTGTAAGGCGGTTTTAATCGTAGCCGTAACCGCGGTTAACCGCGCTTTTTAGCCGTAACCGCAACCGCATAAAAAATCCTGTGGTTACGTTTAATTTAATTAACATAAGATATGAAGAGCAAGAGGTTTTTTTTAGAAAAAAAAAAACAGTGAAAAAAGGAACAAAGAATAATAAAAAATTGCTAAATACAAAAAATGCCTCAAAATATAACACTTTTTCTATTGCAAAAATATGTTAGGGTCTTAAGCAGGGTCTGAAGGTACCTACAGACGACGCAATATTATGTACAATATTCAATTATATTGATGGTGTGTGGGTAATATTGACGATTGTACAATGGTCAATCTTACCCACACACAGAGCTTCGAACGAATTAATTCTATTGGGAATTAATTCACCAAAAGTTTAATTCTGTTTTAATAAGTTTTGAATTATCATTCCTTACCAGCATTCAACACGAATTAATTCAAAGGCTTAATTCTCAAAGCTTAAATTAAATTGAATTAATTCCCAAGATAATTAATTCCTTGCAAGCAATCATTCGATTGAATGATCAAAATTTTTCATCATTCAAATCTATTACAAATTGAATGATGAATTTTTTACTTCATTCCCTTTGTATTTTCAAAAATGTGTTGCTTGTGTGCATTTTAAGCATCTTCGTGTGTAAACGATCGGTTGTTGTTTTGTCGACGTCTCGTCTGCTGCTTCCCACACAAGCATTCAATTTGTAGTAGATTGATTTGGATAAAAAAATAGTTCATTCCATAAGAATGATCATTCTTAAGGAATGAATTCTTGAAAGAATTAATTCAATGATTATGAAAGTTGAATGATTTTAGGGAATGCCAAATTCTATTTTTTTAATTCGAATTACAAAATTGAATTAAAGAATTAATTCTTTCGAACCTTTGCCCACACACGATCAATATAATTGAATATTGTACATAATATTGCGTCGTCTGTAGGTACCTTAAGGCAAATAACTATCAGAGTCTAAGACTTTTTCTATTGCAAAAAATTTTCAGAATCTAAACATTTTTTTGTAGAATAAATACTCAGATTCTGAGACAGTTTCTATGGCAAATATTTTTGAGATTCTGAGACTTTTTTTTAGAAAATATGCCTCATTTAGACTCAAATAATTTTTAACAGTTTTTATTAAAAATATATCTCAGAATCTAAGACTTTTTCTATAGCAAGAATCTTTCAGAATCTGAGACATTTTCTAAAGAAAAAAAAATCTTGGAATCTAAAACTTTTGCCATAAAAAAAATGTTAGCAACTGAACCTCTTTCTAAAGAAAAATACAAAATCTAACAGCTTTACCACAAGAAAATAAAATAAATTTAAAATGAGCTTTTAATTTTATTTCCATACAAATTGTTTTTGTTTTTAAAATCGAATTTCAAAAAATGTATTGAAAATTTGAAATTTAAAATAAAACTTTTGTTAAAATAGACTTTTTGTTTTCTTGTGGTAAGGGCCTAAGACTATTAAAAAAAAAAAAAAAAGTACCTAGAACCCAATATTTTTAAGAAAAGGAAGTCTTTAATTCTGAGACATTAACGAAGCATACAATTTCTTAGAATATGAATATTCAATCGATAAAATGTCTCAGTATCTATAGCTTATTCTGTAAAAAAAATGTATCAGAAGCTAATACTTTTTTAATTAAAAAAAAGAAAATATTGAACATAATTTTTATTATTTTTAACCAATATTTTTGTTCTTGTTTTTATACCCTCCACTTAGTGATAGAGGGTATATATAAGTTTGTCATTCCGTTTGTAACTCATCGAAATATCGATCTGGGACCCCATAAAGTATATGGGGCATTCCATGTGAAATCGGACACTTTGCAAAACTTTTTTTTAGATTTTCCCAATATGTTTACAGTTTTTAGTACCCTTCGAAAACTCCTTCGTGGTAAATTTTCAGATTTTTTTGATGACCCGTTCAAAAGATATCGAATTTTTAAAAATTGGCAGTTTGTTTCTTTATTCAAACTTCTTTTAATCATAATTTCTTCAATAATGGTCCAAATTAAAATTTTTTTTTTCAAAATTTTTGTTTTTTTAAATACTTTCTAAAAAAAAATCCCAAAAAATTCTTAAAAGCGCTCTAGTATGCGATTTTTAAGTTTTAAAATTTAAATCTAATATTTGAAAATGTTTGTACTCTTTGATTTTTTTGAAATTTTTTGGTGTAAAACTTCTATTAATTCTACAAATTTTTTGCCCAGGAAGATCGTGGGATAACGATTATTACTATTTTTTAAATTTTTTTGAAAAAATTTTATTGTAATTTTCCAATCTTAAAATCATTTCTACTGCTCCAATGGTGCGTCATAGAGGGGTCCTTTATAAGACCGACCCCCATTAATTTTTACGTCTTAACATTTCTTTGGAACAAACTAATACCCTATCTCCAATTTCTAAGGGGGCTCCCACACAAAACGACATTTTTTAAAATTTGTTCCAACCGCTCTAACTGCCCAAATAGTGCCCTTAGAGCAACAAAATGTATGACCGACCCACAATATTTTTTTAGTCCAAACATTTTCTCTGAACACACCTACCCTCTATCTTTAACTGTTAAGGCGGTCCCCATACAATTTTTTTTATTTTTTGTAAATTTGTTTTATTTAATCAGCTTCTATCGGTCCAATGCACTATAGGAAATTTTACCCTTTTTTTGGCCAAAATTATTTACAGCCAAACGGCTGGACCGATTTGACTGATTTTTTTTATTTGACTTTTGGAAGACTCTTTAGAGGGAGGGAGTGACTCTTAAAGGTTTTCATACACTCAAAAAAAAAATTAGTAAAGTTACCTAAAAAATTACCTAATAATTAGTTCCAAACAGGGTTCCCGGGTTATAAGTTGCCGTATCTAAGATTTTTTAGATCCTTGATAGATTATATGGTTTTCTAAACTGTTTTTACAATATTTTTTTTTTTGAGTGTACACTAACTTTCGAAGATAACAGTAGAAATTTATTTTAACAATGTTAAGAAGTGTCAAACAAATCTACTTTTTAATAAGGATTTTATTCAAAAATTTTATTTTTGAGTTCCAAGTCGTCAACTACATTTCAAAATGCCACTACGGGCAGCCGTAGATGATGCAAAAGCTAGGGGCTCAACTTCCCTATTTAGATCTTTAGAGATTTCTGCTGTAACTCGTATTTTTGTTCTCGCAGATTTTGACAAAAAAGTTAATTGCGGTCGCCCAGGTTTCGATTTAGTGGAGGCAGGCTGCGTTTCAAGTTTTTTTTAGCCAAGTATTGCCTTTAAGACAAACAGCATGCTGTCTTTCAAAAATTTTCAAACTCCTACAACTTTTAATCCTTTTCATATTTATATTTGAACAAAATATTCTTAATTCCTCCTTTATATATTGTTTAACGTTTTCGAAACATTCACTCTCAGCAATGTATGAAAAGAAATGGTCAGAAATAGCGGCTCCTTATCCACCTCTGCTTTATTTCTCTCGCCATGTATTAAATAACTCTGAATTTGGCACTCGGTAGTCACCTGGAAAAATGGGTATAAAAAAAAAGTTTGCACATATCCGACCTTGAAATTTTTTAAATTCGGAAGGTAATTGATTGTCCTAGAGAACTTTTATGGTTTTATAGCTAACATATGCTATCATTTTTTTTAAAGTCAAAATAAAATTCCAATTCATACTTCAATAAGTTCATCTTAAGGTCACTTCAATTTTTCCAATAAAATCGATCTAATAGATGAGTTCACCAACATTTCACTATTTATCATTAAAGTACTCACCTTTGACATTATTTTCCATTTTTTAGTTTTTAAAAACTATAAATTCTTAATATAAAAACTTTTGTTAGAAGCTATCACAAAATTCGCTGCTCTCAATCGTTATTTTATAACTAAGTAAGAAATTGCAACAAAAACTACTGATAAAGTGACAGTACATCAATTCTGTCGAAAAATTGAGAATGAATTGTTTACTTTGTTAAGTTTTTTTTATATTAATGTGAAAAAAAATAATGTTTGCAAAAATTTTAATTTTGACTTTTGGCCACAAAATGGGTAAAATTTCCTATAGTGCAATGGTGCGTCCGAGAGGGGTCATTAGTGAGACCGACCCCCATTTATTTTTACCCTCAAACATTTTTATAAAATATACCACAGCCCTATCTCCACTTCCTAAGTAGGCTTTCATACAAAATTACATTTTTATAAAATTTGCTCCAACTGTTATTTGTATGGGAGCCTACTTAGGGAGTGGAGATAGGGCGTAGGTATGTTTTACAAAAATGTTGGAGGGTAAAAACAAATGGGGGTCGGTCTCACTAATGACCCCTCTCGGACGCACCATTGGACCGGTAGAAGCTGATTAAATAAAACAAATTTACAAAAATAAAAAAAATTGTATGGGGACCGACTTAACAATTCGAGATAGAGGGTAGGTGTGTTCCGAGAAAATGTTTGGACTAAAAAATATTGTAGGTCCGTCATACATTTTGTTGCTCTAAGGGCACTATTAGGGCAGTTAGAGCGGTTGGAGCAAATTAAAAAAAAAGTCGTTTTGTGTGGGAGCCCCCTTTGAAATTGGTGATAGGGTATTAGTTTGTTCCAAAGAAATGTTAAGACGTAAAAATTAATGGGGGTAGGTCTTATAAATGACCCCTCTATGACGCACCATTGGAGCAGTAGAAATGATTTTAAGATTAAAAAATTACAATAATTTTTTTTCAAAAAATTTAAAAAAATAGTAATAATCGTTATCCCACGATCCTCCTGGGCAAAAAATTTGTAGAATCGATAGAAGTTTTACACAAAAAAATTTCAAAAAAATCGAAGAGTACAAACATTTTCAAAAATGAGATTTAAATTTAAAAACTTAAAAATCGCATACCAGAACGCTTTTAAGAATTTTTTGGGATTTTTTTTTAGAAAGTACGGAAAAAAACAAAAATTTTGAAGAAAAAAAAATTAAAATTTGGACCATTATTGAAGAAGTTATGAGAAAAAGAACTTTGAGTAAAGGAGCAAACTACCAATTTTTTAAAATTCGATATCTTTTGAACGGGTCATCAAAAAAATATGAAAATTTTCCACGAAGGAGTTTTCGAAGGGTACTAAAAACTGTAAACAAATTGGGAAAATCTAAAAAAAAAAATTTTCAAAGTGTCCGATTTGACATGGAATGCCCCATATATATCCACAGACAGACAGATGTCCGTCTGTCCGTCTGTCTGTCTGTGGAAAATGCTGTCACGGACAAAATATTGCACAGAGATGACTTAACATAGTTATTGGAAGTTCTCCCGGGAAGTTTGGTATTGCATTTGACCGATATCGGTTCAGCGGTTCAAAAGTTATGAACGAAAAAGTAAGCACACCTCAAAAATTTCAGTACATTCAACATAACCTAAAAATACAAAATGCTTTAATTCGGCTTCTGGTTGACATATGTGAACATAATTGAACACCAAATGGTATTTAAACAAGTACGAACATATTTTTTGACAAAAAAAGAAAAAAATCTCGGATTTTTTTTTTACCAAAATTTTTTTCGCGGAAATTTTTTTTTCAAAATTTTTATTTTTTTTTTTTCAAAAGTAATTTCCTTTTAAATAAAGTTTTTTCAATATTTTTTTTAAAATTGTGGAGGGTATCACTACATTCGGCAAGGCCGAATTTAACTTTTTTACTTGTTTAAAATAGGGATGAAAAACCATTATATAACTTTCTCCTACCAAACCCCAAAAGCAAAACACTCCACTGTCTACATTTTACACAAAATATAAATTTTTTAAGTCAAAAAAAAAATCTAATTAAAATTTTTTTAAAAGAGTGCGGTAAACAGTTAACCGCGGTTAATCGCTTAAATTTTAACCGTAACCGCGGTTAAGGAAAACTGCGGGTATTTGCAAACCCTAGTATTTTTAGAAGATTTTTCTGTTGATTGAGCATAGAATTTATTTTAAGTGTACAAACATAATTTTTTAAAATTTTTCCTCATTTTTTTTAAATCTTTTCTACATTGCACATAGGTGAAGCTATATGGGGCTTCTTGCCAACAATTGAATTTTTGAAAAAGCGATTTTGTTAATTTTCTTGTTTATATCGAAAGCCTATACTTTTCTACGGTTGACTGCATTTTTACTTTTTTGATTTGTCCATTCTTGTTTTCTTACCATCGTGTAAAGTTAGTAAAAGTTAAAAAAAAAACAAAAAAAATATTTAAAATAGTCTTTAGTTGAAAACTCAAAATGAAAGGTATGTCAGTAAAAAAGTTTACACTATACACATGAATGGAAAGGTAGCTTTAGCACAAACCATTTGCGTTCATGCTGATCAAATTGCATTGAATATTAAACTAGTTATCGCCGTTCTAAGACATTTTTTTTACGAAATTATTCAAAACCTAACTTTGAAGGTCAAAAAGTGGAGAATTATCCTACATTATCTTTAGTTACTTTTATGCAGTATAAAATGGTATAATTCTTTACAAGAATCACTTATTAAAACTTGCTCCAAATTACTCCGCGATGTGCATTTTAAAAATATTACCTTTTTTTTTGGATAATTTTTTTTTTGTTATTTTTTTTTTTTTTTTCTAAATATATTAAAGTTATAATTTGAACACTAGAGTGACCACGAAAAATTGTTTTTTGTAGGTCTTATCCCTTAAATTTGTTTCTTTTGATGCATACAAGTTTTGATTTTTGTAAAAAATATTCATTTTTTCTTTTTCAAATACAAAGTTTCCTTCTTGAAGTAGATAAATATATTATTAAAATATAGTAGTAAGTAGTTTAATTCCAGATTAACTCCAAAAATGCCCCATTTGCATAATTGAAACGTGGGTCAAAAGTCAGTCACGCGCAAAAAACACTGTAGAACACTTGATTCACCCTTCATCTCAGCATGTTAAATAAATTGTTAGTAAAAATTATAGCCTACTCACCCAAATTTTTTTTATTTATTTATATTACTCATACGCATACGTTTTAGCAGAACATTTGATGTGGATACGATTTTCTAGAAAAAACGAAGAACGTGTTTCTGAATTTTTTAGTGTGTATGGACAAACATCTAAACTTAAAAAAAAAAAAAAATTTAAAAGAAAAAAAAAGTGGCCGGATTTTTGATAAATTGATTTTTTTCAAAAATGGAAAATTTTTCAATTCTGTTTTTATATATTGTTGGACCTTATATTTTATAACTGAAGTTTTTTTTTTTTTATTTATTTCGGTTTGAGTCCATATTAATTATTTCTGAGAAATAATTATTTTTGTTGTACAATGAGAAAATCTGAAAAAATTAATTGACAACACAGGCTAAGTGGAGATGTCGACAGCTTTCGGAAGAAGCCACCCTTCCTTCGTCAGCACTCTTCGATTGTCACTGTAGGTGTGTAAGATTAAGATAAGCTATTTAAACGTACATTAAGGCGAAAAAGATGACGGGAATTATATCACATTTCATTACCAATATGTTACGTTTAGCACGAACTTAAGGGTGGCTTCTTCCGAAAGCTGTCGACATCTCCACTTAGCCTGTGTTGTCAATTAATTTTTTCAGATTTTCTCATTGTACAACAAAAATAATTATTTCTCAGAAATAATTAATATGGACTCAAACCGAAATAAATAAAAAACTTCAGTTAAAAAATGGAAAATTTCAGAACTGGTTCTGAAAATTTTCCAAAAAAAACAAATTGTAATCGATAGCCCATACAAAACTTTATAAGAATGTAAATTTTTGACATTGTGGTGCATTCCGTTTTAATGTGATAAATATTTAATCAGGGCAACTTGTCACAAATTTAACCATTTTTCCAATATTTGACCACGTCTCCTAAGCCCAGTTTTTGAAAATTTGAAAAACCAAAAACGCAAATTTCTTAGTTTCATATAGGGGTATCCAAACAACCTATTCAGAAATTTACGGTACACATGTTTTTTTCTAGCGGGACATTTGGTGTGGAATGCCTCATGTATGTTATTTCAATACAGTAATTGTTTTAACGGTATACACAGCCATGTATAAAAATACAAGCATACAATTTTTTTTTACTTCTAACAAATTATTATTATTTTTCGTTTTTGCGAAATTTTTCGCAATTTTAAAAAGAAAGTCTTACATGTTTTTACATAAATTTAGTCCTTAAACAATGCTCTTTGAAATGGTGTGCATAACGTCTATAAAAATTCGGCGGCTTAATTGATGCCACAAAACATTACATTTTGGCCCTATGTGCATTGTGGTGAATATAAAGACATTCGGCAAGGACGAATTTATTTTTTTTACTTGTTTAATTTGTTTTATATTTTGAAGGGTATTAAAGATTCGTCACAGCTGAATTTAACATTTTCACTTGTTACATTTCATATCACACATTTTTCGGACCATAAGGGGGTCTGGTTGAAAAAATGATTGACAGTATACAAAAATATAAAAAAAAAAACGAATGAGAGAAAAAATAAAAGAAGTTTATTGTTTGATGTAGTTAAATTTTGTTGTTGGTTAAATTTTTGCTTTATTTAATGTTACAGACGTGATTCTTTCCACAGAATTAAAGTTGCTGTCAAAATCCTTACCTTTTCGCAACTGACCTTTGTGATAATATAAATTAAGGTTAAGCAGAACATTTTTGTTTTTTGGGAGGGGGCGGTTATTCATTTACAATTGGCTTTAATTTGCTACAAATCGGTTCTATTAAAAGCATTTCTAGCGAACCATTTTCAAAATTAAGTAATTGGAACTTTTTGAAAAAATTACAAACTGTTAATTGTACACAGAAAAAAAAACGAATTGTTATATTGACCACCATATTTGTGAATTCAATTAATTTTTTCTCTGAAAGTGCTCCTATACAAAAATTTGTAATATCAACAAACGTTTGTAAATTTTGATTGTTGAAAAAAGATTTTTTTTGTTTTCAACAAAGAAATTCAACAAACACAAACTTTATTGATCTAACAAAAGTAAAAAAAGTCTTAATTTTTTTCAACAAAGAAGTTCAACAAACACAATTTGTTGATCTAACAAATGATTTGTTTTCAAAAAAGAAATTTAACATACACAAACACTATTTATTGACATGATAAAAGTTGAAAACAAAATCCAAGTTTTGTATTATGGACTAACAGGAGGCGTTTTTAATAAATGTTTAGCTGATATGAAGGGTTTATTGTAAAAACTCGATAAGCAACATTTCATTTTATTGTGGTTTTTGCCTTAAAACTTAAAAAAAAAAATGTAGAAAATAGAACTTTTGCAGAACTTTTATTATCAATATATTTTTACGAAGGATTAAAGCAAAACTTCTGTCAAAAATCTATCAATGAAACATCAGCAGAAGACGAAAAACACGAAAAAATAAAATGTTGCTTATCAAGTTCTTGCAGTAAGCCCTTCATTTAATGTTTGGTTGATTTACAATTGAAGTTTGTTGATTTAAATTGTGATTAATTTTACACCAATGTTCACTATTTTTTTGTAGTCGTAGCTATGTTACACGATTTTTTAAAATTTTAGTAAGAGTTTTTTGTCAGTATCGAAATATTCTTTCCGAATTACTTGAGCACGTACCATTTTTATGATAAACACAATTAAACTCAATTTTGAGTCTTTTATACGTGCAGTGCAACACGATTTTAAATTTAATAATATTGAAAACAATGTGAAAGACATTTATAATAATCTTATTGTGCTTAAAGCTATAAAATCTTTTATTTTTTTTCATTTCTTTTATTGTTGTCATATAATGTGTAATTGTAATTAAATTGTTTATTACATATTAAGGCCATGTTATGAACATAAACTAATATTAAAAGGAAGAGTTCATATCGAAGGCTTATATTCAAAATACTCTATCTCAATAAACAGGAACTGTATGTTTCTAAATCTCACACGGCTTCTTATCTTCTTAAGTCCGTAAACACCCAGAGGGCCTCAAAGTATCCTCGGCATTCTCCTCTATCCCACTTTTTTTTATATCATCTTCAATGTATTTCCTCGTTTCCTGCTACCTTTCTAGCAGGGTATATTACTGTTGGTGATTCCACAGGGTATGACCAATTTAATTTCACCGTCCTGCTTTTTAAATTTTGTGTTAAATTTTTTTGGGGAGTTTATGCGACGTATAAGAATTTGATATTCAGTTATTTACAAAAGGGGCATTCCATGTCAAATCGGACACTTTGAATATTTTTTTTTTTTAGATTTTCCCAATTTGTTTACAGTTTTTTGTACCCTTTGAAAACTCCTTCGTGGTAAATTTTCAGATTTTTTTGATGACCCGATCAAAAGATATCGAATTTTTAAAAATTGGTAATTTGTTCCTTTACTCAAACTTCTTTTATTCATAACTTCTTCAATAATGGTCCAAATTGCAAAATTGTTTTTTAAAAATTTTTGTTTTTTTGCGTCCTTTTAAAAAATTCAAAAAAGTTCTTAAAAGTGCTCTAGTATACGATTTTTAAGTTTTAAAATTTAAATCTCATTTTTGAAAATGTATTTATTCTTTGATTTTTTTGAAATTGTTTTGTGTAAAATTTCTATCGATGCTACAAATTGTTTGCCCAGTAGGATCGTGGGATACCGATTTTTTAAAATTTCATTGTAATTTTCCAATCTTAAAATCATTTCTACTGCTCCAAAGGTGAGTCATAGAGGGGTCATTTACAAGACCGACCCCCATTAATTATACCCTACACCACACTGTGGTACAGGGTATAATGAGTTTGTGCTGATGTTTGTAACTTCCCGAAATATTGGTCCTAGACCTACTTTTAAGTATACCGATCGACTCAGAATCACTTTTTGAGTCGATCTAGCGATGTCCGTCCGTCCGTCTGTCCGTCCGTCTGTCTGTCCATGTAAACGGTGTAAACACGAAACAGGTCGCAATTTTTAATCAATTTACTTGAAATTTGAAACTTAAGCCTCTCTTGGCCTAAGGACGAAGCCTACTGAAATTTGGAAAATTCGGTCTATGTTAAGAAATAGCCCCCATACAAAGGTCCTTTTTAATTTTGCCTCAAATGACTCTAATACCCTTATTATAAAAGATATTCGTTCGAAATTTGACAAGTAAACGTATTTTATATTCATAAATCACCATTCCGAAATCCAAAAGAATCGGCCCAGATCTTCTTATAGCCCCCATACAAACCACTTACCCGATATTCACATAAATCTCTCAAATTTCGCAAAAATAGAAAATATTTTGTTAAAATTTTGTTTGTGTGTGTTTAACACGTACTTTAATAACATACTCAAGTCTGATTCTATTTGGACCATTTTTGGACTTAGGCCCCATATGAAAATTTCGGCCGATATTCAGTTAAATCGGTTTATTGGCTACAAATTTAACCTTTTTTCATTCAAATTTGGTTTGTGAGTGTTTTTTACACTTATTAAAGATGTGACAAAAGATTCATTAAATCGGTCCATGTTTGAACATGGGATCCATTTTCCGGGAAAAACTGGTGTAGGGTATTATATGGCCGGTCTTGACTGACCATAACTTTCTTACTTGTTTTTACGTGCAAAGATTTCTTCAGAACAAACTTATACCCTATCTACAATTTCTAAAGGGGCTCCCACACATAACTACATTTTTAAAATTTGCTCCAACCGTTCTAACTTGCCTAAGAATGCCCTTAGAGCAATCAAATGTATGACCAACCCACACTATTTTTTTAGTTCAAACATTTTCTCTGAACACACCTACCCACTATCTTTAACTCTTAAGGCGGTCCCCACACAATTTTTTTTATTTTTTATAAATTTGTTTTATTTAATCAGCTTCTACCGGTCCAATGGTGCGTCCGAGGGGGGTCATTAGTGAGACTTACCCCCATCTATTTTGACCCTCCAACATTTTTGTAAAACATACCTACGCCCTATCTCCACTCCCTAAGTAGGCTTCCATTCATAATTACATTTTTATAAAATTTGCTCTAACTGTTATTTATATGGGAGCCTACTTAGGGAGTAAATATAGAGCGTAGGTGTGTTTTAAAAAAATGTTGTAGGGTAAAAATAAATGGGGGTCGGCCTCACTAATGACCCCTCTTGGATGCACCATTGAACCGGTAGAAGCTGATTAAATAAAACAAATTTACAAAAAATAAAAAAAATTGTATGGGGACCGCCTTAATAGTTAAAGATAGAGGGTAGGTGTGTTCAGAGAAAATGTTTGGATTAAAAAAATATTGTGGGTCGGTTATACATTTGATTGCTCTAAGGGCACTCTTAGGGCAGTTAGAGCGGTTGGAGCAAATTTTAAAAAATGTCATTTTGTGCGGAAGCCCCCTTAGAAATTGGAGATAGGGTATTAGTTTGTTCCAAAGAAATGTTTAGACGTAAAATGGTGGTCGGTCTTATAAATGACCTCTCTATCACGCACCATTGGAGCAGTAGAAATGATTTTAATATTAGAAAATTACAATAAATTTATTTAAAAAAGTTTAAAAAAATAGTAATAATCGTTATCCCACGATCCTCCTGGGCAAAAAATTTGTTGAATCGATAGAAGTTTTACACAAAAAAATTTCAAAAAAAATCTAAGAGTACAAACATTTTCAAAAATGAGATTTAAATTTTAAAACTTAAAAATCGCATACTAGAGCGCTTTTAAGAATTTTTTGGAATTTTTTTTTTAAAAGTACGTAAAAAAATAAAGGCCCTTACCACAAGAAAATAAAAAGTCTATTTTAACAAGAGTTTTATTTTAAATTTCAAATTTTCAATACATTTTTTGAAAGTCGATTTTAAAAACAAAAACAATTTGTATGGAAATAAAATTAAAAGCTCATTTTAAATTTATTTTATTTTCTTGTGGTAAAGCTGAAAAATTTAAAAAAAAAATTTAAATTTGGACCATTATTGAAGAAGTTATGAGTAAAAGAAGTTTTAGTAAAGGAACAAACTACCAATTTTTAAAAATTCGATATCTTTTGAACGGGTCATCAAAAAAATCTGAAAATTTACCACGACGGAATTTTCAAAGGGTACTAAAAACTGCAAACAAATTGGAAAAATTAAAAAAAAATTTTTTTCAAAGTGTCCGATTTGACATGGAATGCCCCATATATATCTTGTGTATACATGAAAATGATGAGATAGCAGGTTTTGCATAGAAAAAATTGATAAACTAAAAATTGGAGATATTTCGATAATGATAAAACTGTGTTTTGCATAAAGAAATTACTAAATAAAATCAAGTTATTCGAACAAAAAAATAATTCTTAAATAACTTTTAAATGAGATAGAGGATTTTGCATTCAGAAAAGTGAATTGTGTGAAATAAAGAAATACCAAAAGTGTCAATAAAATTACAAAACAAATAAATTCTTTTTATCCTGAAAACAAAATCATAGATGTTTAAGTGAATATTTTGCCATTAAACGACTTTTTTCCTGAAAATATGAGATAGACAGTTTTGAATATAAGCTCCCGATATGTATACACATAACATAAATACATACATTTGTAGCTACGTTTACAATAAATATGACACTAACACAAAAGGCAACTAATATCCTTAAGGGCAATTTAAAATGTGAAGAGCTTTAAAAATTAAATTAAAAAACAACTAAATTAAAAATAAACAAATAAAAGTGATAATCCTTTTTTGTTTTTAAAGCATAAAGTAGAGAAATCGATATTTTAAAAAATTCAATTAATCTCAACAATAAATTAATTAGCTGTTTTATTCTTTTTTATTTTCAGCATGCTGGGCGGTGTTGCTGGTCGTCACATGTCGAATCGTCGGCGTGGTTCATCACCTATGGTGCGTTTAACCGGCACCATGTTAAATCCTGGCAGCTTAGATGGCAGCATAGGTGGTGATGGCATGGGCATGAATTCACCGTATGTACCAAAAATACCAATGAGACGTAGACGTGCCTGCACTACAAGTGACCATAAAAGTTGTGCACTTATACAAACTAGACTGAAATTGGGTGATATAATGTAAGTTTGAAAAAAATTTTCTTATTTTTATATTAAAAATATTTATTAAAAATAATCATAAACATAGAGAACAATAATTTAATCAATAACTTTAGTAATTTGACCAATTACTTGATTAATCAATATAACAAATTTGGAGCTCGGAGAAAATTTAAATAGTAATTGAATCAGGATATTTGTTATTTTAATATCTCCATAACATTTTGTTTTTTTTTTAATTTCCCAAGTAAAAATGTGAAGGATCAGTACTGATCCGAAAAATGGATCGCTAAGATTAGATCAGTTTTAATCGGACGGATACAATTTCATCCGAAAAATGGGTTTATCTTATTATATAAACCCATTTTTCGGATAACATTGTATCCGCCCGATTAAAACTGATCTAATCTTAGCGATCCATTTTCCGGATCAGTACTGATCTTTCAAATTTCGGATTAGTACTGATCCGAGTAAGATCTTTTAAATCTCGAATAAGACGTGATTTATAAAAATATATCTAAACATTTTTACTCGGGTTATAAAAAGAGTTCGTTTTTCACAAAGTTACAAAAAATAACCTTGTAAAATGAAAAGAAACGTTTGTAACTTTTTTTTGCTACCTCCTATTTGACAAATACACCTTGTAATCTTACAAGCTTTTTACCGATAATTTTATAATTTTTTAAGTTTTTACATTTTTCCCCCGTAATTTTTTTGTTAAATCAATGTACAAATTATCCCCGTAACACTACGGGAATTTTTGATATTACATATTTTACAAAACCTGACCCCGTGCACGAATTTATGAGTTTAACAGCGAATTTCTCTAAATTTTTGTTTTACAACCAGGACAAAAAGCTGTGGAAAGATTGGCAATTATCTTTAGAGTACCACAAAAAAGTGACGTCGTTAAGACCGAAAACGAGGCTGTTACGAGTTTAACAGCCGATTTCTAAAATCTTTTGTTCTACGACCGGGACAAAAAGCTGTGGGTAGATCGAAAATTGTGTCTAGAGTATCTTTTTTCCATATGGAGTCGTTTGAAGCCTCGACAAAAAAGTGCTGCCCTAAAGACCGTCGCAATTACATAAAAATTTCGACAGCAAACCAATTTTTTATGAATTTCGCACTTAAGTAATACAATTGAAGGGCTTATTTTAAAAACACGCTCTTTGTCTCACACTCTTAAAATTTTCGAACTTAATAACAGAAGGTACGAAAACCGTTAGACGAGGAAAATACGATAATGTTAAATTAACATTGTTGGTTTGACAAATAATGCTAACTTTTTATATCGAAAAAGCGCTTAATAAATTTTTTTAAAAATGTATCAATTTATAATTATTGTGGTAATATTATTTAAGAAATACCTTTAAAAGTGTTTAAAACAAATTCTCAGCAAATAAAAATTCATTGGATTTTCCGATAATCCACAAAATAAACATTTTTTACAGCTAGATAAAAAACGCTAGCTTTAGTCTAAAAAACGCCAAATTGCAACACGTTTTTTTTATATCTAACTTAAAGGTTTTTTTTGGTTTGATCAAACGTCCAGTTCGATGGCGGACTTAGCAAAGGAAATTTAAGAGAGGGTTTAACAGATGAAGGTAGACTTCAAATATCTTTAAGTATTAATAATCTTTGGTAAAAACTCGATAAGCAACATTTCATTTTATGGTGGTTTTTGCCTTAAAACTTTTTAATGTAGTAAATAGAATTTTTATAGAAGTTTTATGCTTAATATACTTGTACGAAGGGTTAAAGCAAGACTTCTGCCCAAAATCTGTCAATAAAACATCAGCAGAAGGCGAAAAACACAAAAAATCAAATGTTGCTTATCAAGATCTTGCAGTAAGCCCTACAATTTTAGAATTATTTAAACATTTTTTTTATATCCACGCACACAAAAAGGGGTGGGACATTCATTTTTTAGTCCCCTGGGTCCAAGCTTTTTACCAATAGTTTTGTAATACCAATAAAATTGTAAATTTACAACTTTATTGACGCAATAAAATTTACAACGAAGTCTCGTGAATATACAAAGTTTTTTGCTACCTTCTATTTTACGAGAACTCCAAGTAAAAATTACGAGCTTTTTTGTAATTTTACAGGTTTTTTAGCAATAAAATTGTAAATTTACAATATTTTGGCAAAATAAACTTACAAGGAATTCTCGTAAATTTACTAGATTTTTTGGAAAATTTTCTTGGAAATTTGTAAAATTACAAAAAATATTGTAAAATTACAAAAAAAATTTAAATTTTGATCGAAATTTGTTTGTTAAAAACAAAGAAAATTGTTAAATAATGGTAAAATGGGATTACGAGACTTTTTCTGGTAATTTGACAAAGTTTTTTTTTTTTTTGTGTTTTTAGAGAGGAACTTTTTCTGATTCATTTTTTTCCATTTCTGAACTTTTCTAGCCAATGACCATAAGAAACATTCACAACAAACCTCATGGGTATAGGTTTTTTTGTTTGTACTACATCGTGCTTTCCTCAGACGGATGGATGGATGATCGAACGGACATTAATAGATGGTCTTTGAAAAGATCATTAGTCAATAATATATGGGGCATTCCATGTCAAATCGGACACTTTGAATAATTTTTTTTAGATTTACCCAATTTGTTGACAGCTTTTAGTACCCTTCAAAAACTCCTTCGTCCTTCTAAAGATATCGAATTTCTAAAAATTGTTAGTTTGTTCCTTTACTCAAACTTCTTTTACTTATAACTTCTTCAATAATGGTCCAAATTGCAATTTTTTTTCAAAATTTTTGTTTTTTTTTGCGCACTTGTAAAAAACCCAAAAAGTTCTTAAAAGTGTTCTAGTATGCGATTTTTAAGTTTTAAAATTTAAATCTCATTTTTGAAAAAAATTTATGACCGACCAACAATATTTTTTTTATTCCAAACATTTTCTCTGAACACACCTACTCTCTATCTTTAACAACACAATTTTTTTTTTTTTTAATTTGTTATATTTAATCAGCTTCTACCGGTTCAATAGTGCGTCCGAGAGGCGTCATTAGTGCGAACGACCCACATTTATTTTTACCCTCCAAAATTTTTGTAAAACATACTTACGCCCTATCTTCACCCCAAGCAGGCTCCCATACAAATTATAGTTGGAGCAAATTTTATAAAAATGTAATTTTAAATGGAAGCCCACTTAGGGAATGGAGATAGGGAGTAGGTATGTTTTACAAAAATGTTGGAGGGTAAAAATAAATGTGTTCAGAAAAAATGTTTAGAATAAAAAAATATTGTGGGTCGGTCATACTTTTTATTGCTCTAAGGGCACTCGTAGGGCAGTTAGAGCAGTTAGAGCAAATTTAAACAAATATCATTTGATTTTTTCTGTAAGTACAGATCGAGCACGGGCTCTAATTATATTTGTTATAAGGGTTCAAGTTGAAAAAATGCAGAAGAAAAATTGAATTTCTAAAAATTATAGACATTTCTGGTATTTCCTATACCGGTTTCAAACACCCCAGTTAGTGTCATCTTCAGTAGGATTTTAAATGTCGGTTTGTCTTGTTAATGAAAACTGTTTTTTATATATGTGAATATTTATGGGGCATTCCATGCCAAATCACTCACTTTTAGGCCCGACCCCCTTCGAATAATTTTATTTTTAGATATGTTTTAGTACGTATTAAATGCAATTTGCGGCCAAATTTTCAGCCTTTTATACCAAGGTGGTGTTGAGTAATCAATTTTTCAAAATGGCGATTTTTTCCAAAAAATGAAAAAATTTAAATTTTCAATCAATTTTGACCAGTAAAAAATATATATATTTTAAAAAAAATTGGACAACGTTTTGTTGGTATTTATATGTAGTTTAAGAAAAAAAATTTTAAAAAATTATTCGAAGTAATTATCACTTATTTTTTGACGTTTAAAAATTAAAATCGACTTTTTGAAAAAGTCCGAAACCTTCGATTTTTTTTAAAAAATGTCAAAAAATTCTACTCTAAATTATGCAACTTTTAAGCCATAACTCGAGATGTGATCACAATTCTTTCTATTTTTTTTTTTAATTTTTTAAATTGCACCTTTTATGTTTTGGCTCTGATTTATTTTATATGGAGCTCCAAAAAAAAAAAAAATGGTAGATACTGACCCTAACTTACCCTAAATATATTCATTTGGAGGTAAATATACGTCTCACAAAAATTTGGGACGATCGGACATGTGTAAGGCGCTTAGTATGGTCCTTGAAGTTTAAAAAACGGATTACAAGGAAAAATATGAATTTTTTTCTGTTTTCGCAATTTCTTTGGTATTTTAAGTTAAGTTTTAATTCAAGTGATTACAGAATTATGTTGTGGAGTAAAATGCCTTTCTAATAAGGTACTAAAAACTAAAATCGGTTGAAAATCAGCCAAGTTATTACAACTTCCCCAGGCATCTAGCGTGTGCCATACAACTTGATTAAAAAATACGAGGCCCTTTTTTTAAATTTATTGAAATTTTCTACTGTAATAACATTTTTTCATTATTCATGTTTCAGTGTAATATTTTTTTGACTTTTTAAAATTTTAAAACAAAAAAAATATTTTTTTTTTTAAAATAGATATTTCAAAAAGGTGTGGAAAATGCAGGCATTTTTAGCACTAATTTAAAAAATGTTAGCAAAACACAATATGAAAAATACTTGTAATCTAATAACATTTGAACTTGAAGAATAAAAAAATGTTATTACAGTAGAAAATTTCAATGAATTTCAAAAATCGGATTGTATTGATTAATCAAGTTGTCTGCCACACGTTAGATGCCTGGGGAAGTTGTAATAACTTGGCTGATTTTAAACCGATTTCGGTTTTTATGACCTTAATAGAGAGACATTTTACTCTACATTTCAAATCTGTAACCATTTGAATTCAAAATTAACTTAAAATACCAAAAAAATTAAGAAAACAGAAAAAAATTCATATTTTCCCTTGTAATCCGATTTTCAAACTTCAAAGCCGATGCGGCACGCCTTACCCATGTCCGATCATCCTAAAATTTTCTGAGACGTATTTTTACACCCAAGTAAATATATCTAGGGGAAGTTACGGTCAATATTTACCAAATTATTTTTTTTGGAGCACCATATAAAATAAACCAGAGCAAAAAAAAAAAAATTGCAATTTTCAAAATTTGAATAAAAATAGAACGAATTACGATCACATCTCGAATTATGACTTAAAAGTTGCGTAATTTAGAGTAGAATTTTTTGACATTTTTAAAAAAAATCGAAGGTTTCGGACTTTTTCAAAAAGTCGATTTTAATTTTTATACGATAAAAAACAAGTGATAATTACTTCGAATAATTTTTTCATATTTTTTTTTCTAAAACTACATTTAACTACCAACAAAATGTTGTCCATCTTTTTTTAATATATCTATATTTTTTATTTGTCAAAATTGATTGAAAATTTAAATTTTTTCATTTTTTGGAAAAAATCGCCATTTTGAAAAATTGATTACTCAACACCACCTTGGTATAAAAGGCTGAAAATTTGGCTACAAGTTGCATTTAATACATACTAAAACATATCCAAAAATAAAATTAATCGAAGGGGTTCGGGCCTAAAAGTGAGTGATTTGGCATGGAATGACCCTTATAGTTTCTACAGAATAAATTTTGACAGTTTCCAACACTACAATTCTATTTCTAGCAATCTCAACCTCACTTCATACTTTCTTTCAACTTTTTTGTTTCTTACATTATTTTGCAAGGGTTACCAACATGATCTGGAATTGCAGACACAAATGAAGGAATTTGCTTTTTCTGTTTCGGAGACGTGCCTAATGGCGACATATTTTGTCAGTAATTTTATTTGATTTTTTCTGTAAGTACAGATCGAGCACGGGCTCTAATTATATTTGTTATAAGGGTTCAAGTTGAAAAAATGCAAAAGAAAAATTGAATTTCTAAAAATTATAGACATTTCTGGTATTTCCTATACCGGTTTCAATATCGTTTTGTGTGGGAGCCCCCTTAGAAATTGGAGATAGAATATTAGTTTGTTCCGAAGAAATGTTTAGACGTAAAAATGAATGGGGGTCGGTCTTGGAAATAACCCCTCTATGATGCACCATTGGAAGGGTAGAAATGATTTTAAGATTGGAATATTATAATAAATTTTTTTAAAAAATAGTAATTATCGTTATACCACGATCCTACTAGGCAAGAAATTTGTAGAATCGATAGAAGTCCGATTTGACATGGAATGCTCCATATGTACTTTATTGGGAAAATTTTAAAATATATTTAGACAACTTTGAAAATACATTTTGAAAATTTTAAAATACAATTGGACAATTTTAAAATACATTTGGAAAAATTTAAGATACATTTCGACAAGTTTAAAATACATTTGGAAAATTTTAAAATACATTTTGACAATTTTAAAATATATTTGGACGATTTTAAAATATATTTAGATAATTTTTAAATATATTTAAACGATTTTAAAATTTATTTGGACAATTTTAAAATACATTTGGACAATTTTTTAATTCATTTGTATAATTTTAAAATAAATTTGGGCAATTTTAAAATTCATTTAGACAATTTTAAAATATTTTTGAACAATTTTAAAATACGTTTGGAAATTTTTAAAATACAATTGGAAATGGTGTACACCATTTCAAATTGTTTGCACACCATTTCCAATTGTATTTGTTCACCATTTCCAATTGCATTTTAAAATTCAAATATATCTTAAAATTTTCCTAATTAATTTTTAAATTGTCCAACTGTGTTTTAAAATTGTCCAAATAAATTTTAAAATTGTCCAAATGTATTTTAAGATTGTCCAAATGTATTTTAAAACTGTCCAAATGTAGTTCAAAATTTTGCAAATGTAATTTAAAAATTTCCAAATGTATATTAAAATTGACAAGTTGAATTTAAAAAATTTTCAAATGTATTTTCAAAATTGTCCTAATGTATTTTAAAATTTTCAAAAATGTATTTTAACAATTTCCAAATTTATTTTAAAATTGTCCATATGTATTTTAAAATTGTCCAAATGTATTTTAAAATTGTCCAAATGTGTACTATAAGTAGCAAAGGGTCTTTGCTACTTGTAGTATAGGGTTTTTATTTTTGCTAAATAGTCTTGACAATGGAATCTGACAAATCCCGAAACACGTGTCGATTAAGTCTTGCAAAAAATGACCAATATAAATAAATTTAAAACAGAAAAATAATTTTCTTGAAAATTATTTTATGAGAATATCATAGTTTTAATTAGTAAAGGAAATAATGACCTCGAGCTAGAATAAACGTACTCAAAATATTGGTTAAAAATATATTTTAAAATTGCACAAATTTATTTTAAAATTGTGTAAACGTTCTTCGAAATATTGTATTTTAAAAAAACATTTGGAAAATTTTTAAATAAAGTTTTAAATGGTGTAGTACGAAATAAAAATTTGTCCATAAAGAATATGGAACGTTTCTATTAAAAAACTGTTACAGAAATTTTTAGAAAACTGTCACAAAATCAAAGATTTTTTTTAACTTTTTATCTATTTATGCAACAAAGAATACAAATTTACCATCTTGTAAATTAATCATACTGCATAATTGTTTTAATAGCGATAATCTCGTTTTAATTGCCTGTAAAAGCATTTACATTGTTTGCAAACATAATTAGATGTTACAATGTAAAAGTTATGACTCTTTGCATTTCAAAAAGAAAAACACAACAGACAGATGAGGTACAAATTTAAAATTTTATGATAATATGCAGGTACTTCAAGAGCTCTAGAAATGAATAATAAAATGTATAAATTAAACAGAAAACACTTGTTGATTCTAAAATGAACCAAAAAACAAATAAAGCTTTATTGAATAAAAAGCAAACCCTTAAAAAAAAGCTTTTAGCTAAGACAATAACCCCAAAAAGGGGAGAAAAATAAAAATTAATGTTTTAAGTAACAGGGTTGAAAATGGGTTATACTTAAATAAGCAACAGAAAATACAACAAATTAAAACAAATGTAAATTTATAATTATATTTTTCTTTTGTATTATCTAGGGTATTAATTGTCAATGAAAGCTTTTTTTGTATATTTTGACAATACATAGTTGTAATTTTGAAAGCTTTTTTTTAGATTTTGACAATTACAAAACTTTAGGTTGGAAATAGAAAAAAAAACTCGTCACACACAACTTTACTAATGTTGATTGTACTACATATACATGGATTTTTGTATACGTGTGAATGAAGAGGGGGTTGTTTTTCAGCCTCATACGAAACGACTATAGGCTTTAACAACAAAGACAAATATACAACCCCCAAATTACACAAATTTCTATATTTTACTTATTTACTCTTGTTAAGCGTAAATTTAATTTCCCTTCATTGTACACTACGGTTATTTCTGTCATTTTTGACATTTCTTAGCTAAAATCTACACAAAATACCAGCATAAAACCGAAAAACTTTTTTCCAGCAACTGCAAGTGTATTGGTAATTTAAAGCTGTAAAATACATTGTGACCAAGTTTAAGTGTAAGGTTCGTTGAATTTTTTCCCCAAATGGTTAGACAAAAATCGTTGGTAGCTCTGTGAAAAATTAAAAATAATTTGGTAAAATCTACAGAAAATCTAAAAAAATTATGAAAAAATTAAAGTTTAACTAACAATTAATGGAATTTATAAAAAATAACGGGGGAATAAATGAATTTCAAGTGTTAAAAATGCAAATGAAAAAAGTGTTTCAAGAAAACGTAACAGCGTGATGTGAAAAGAAATGAAAATTTTTTTCTTTACTTCTATGCTTACGGAAAATTCAATACACATGTATGCAGGTTTTTGGGTCAGGGGGCTGGTGCTGATACAAGTGAAACTATATAAAGTGAACAAGAGCGGGTGTGCGCGGCTTATTACGAGGTTGAGGGAAAAATCCTTATACCTACATGAAATTATAAAAGAAAAAAAAATAATAATGATGAAAAAAAAAAAGTGGAGCAAGTGTGAAAATTTAATTTTTTCCAAATGAAAATTTAATAAAACAACTTTTTAAAAGAAAATTTGTAAAAAAATAATGAAAAAATAAAAATTTTATATATAAAATCAAGATTTTATAAAAAAATTAAGGTTAAAAAACCCTAAAAGGGTCTTAAAAAGTGTAACCTAATTTTGAGCAAGAAAAAAAAATCGTTCAATGGTTTAAAGGAAAAAGTGTTTGAAATTAAGCAAATATTAACAAAAAATTTAACTATAACTAAAATAATAATTTAAAACTAACAAAAAAACTTAAAAACTTAAATTTTTTTAAATTCCCTTTAAAAAAATTATCAATTCCTTTTAAAATCCCCGAAAAAAATTTAAAACCCTTTCCCGTTTTCAAAAAATATAATAGAAAAATCTTTTCTTATTTTTACATATAAACGACATATCGTCGCCGTAACCAACACAATCGTGGTCGTTAGTTGAAACGAACACAAGAAACGGAAAAATTCGGTCAAATTTTCCTTGAACATAATCATGCGTGTATATGTTGTACACATGTATGACAATTTATGTGTGTGTGTTTTTGTGTTTTTGTATATGAATAAGTAAATGTGTGTAGTACACACACACATGCTTAAAGTTAATTATTCTCTAAAAAAAGAAAATTAAAGAAAAAAAATTAAAAAAAAATAATATCCTAAATTTGTCATATATTCCTTTGAAAACATAAATGCGTTTATTTTGTTTTTTTCTTTTCCTTTAATTATTTTTTCTTTAGAAAAAAATTGCGTGTAAGAAAGAAACACTTGAATAGTGCATTCCTTCAGATCAGTATAGTGTATTCGCAAGCGGTGTTTTTACTTTACTATACAGTTATTCAAATACATTTACACTTTCACACACACACACTCTCTCAATTTGTCTAAGAGAAATATACAATGTGGTTTATAAATGGGAAAAACATGAAAAACAAGTTTCGTTAAGTTTTGCTTTATTACTACTTTACTATCATTTTCTAATTGGGATGATAAAGTTGACCCTAAATAGCTTTATGTGGGATTTGTTTTGAACTTAAAAAAAAACGTGCTATAAATTTCGAGTTATATGATTTAAATTGAATATCCCAAAATGTTTAGGTTAGGTCATGGAGGGCCAAGTTTTATTACATACTTGTATTAGAACACATACAAATTTTCGAATTTATTTTGATTTTTAGAAAAAAAGGAGAACGTTACACCGTCCGACAAACAAAAAAAACGTTCAACACGATCCGGATAATAAACGTTTTAAACAAGAGACTAACTGTAGAATGAATGCATTTACAGTTTTTCATTTTGTAATACTGATTCCTTTTAAAAAGACTTAAAAGTTTTATGGGTTTACATATTTCCATTTTTTTTATTTTATTCACAACACGAAATGACAAACTGTAAATGCAGTTTTACTCCCTTTGGAGAAAACTTTTTAATTTTACTAAAATAAGTTTAGAAAAAATGAAAAACAAGTAGAAAAGTTAAATTCGATTTTGCCGAATCTATGAATACCCTCCACAATGCCTTTTTTAAAGGATAGTACATTTTTTAACGTGAAAAAATTAACAATTTTGTACAATTTCTTCGTTTTTCTAATTCCGATTGTGTATAGAGTCGAATATGTATGCATATTTTAGTTTGTGCACAAACGATTTTTCATTAGACTCGTTTGCTACTTTGTAGTAAATCATTGCTATTTTTGCTAAATAATCTTTACAATGGAATCTGACAAATTCCGCAAAACGCACAGTGATTCGTTCCCATATATCGAGTGGGCAAAAATAGAATATTGGTCGCAGATTTCTGAAATTTGGTACACAAGCATTAAATTATCTAATCAAGAAAAAAACGAATTTTTGGAAAAATCGGAGCAAGGACACGCCTACCTCCCATATATCCTGAAATTTAAATATGTGATTAAAACTACAAAAATGGTCACAAAATTCCCAAACTTTGTCAATGTTAGCAATTTTGATATAGTATTTTATGTGTAAATTTTTTTCTAGATTGAAGCAAGGACTCGTGTGGCTGCCATATATCCTTTTTCTTAAAAATATTGTAAATCGCTCAAAAGTTACTCGATACCCTTGAAATTTTTTGTAAAAATTTGAATAAGTGATGACAATGTGTGTGCCAAATTTCGCTGAAATCGGTTTTGTAAAACAAAAGTTATTTATATATCCTTCTTAAAAATTGCAATAAAGTGTTAATATAGTTTAATCACAAAAATAAAATAGAAAGAGTTGTCAACGATTTTCCAAATTTGGTACGCAAGCACAAAATTAATTAATAGAAAAAAAATAAAAATTTTGAGCAAATCGGTCGAAGGACATTTGTACCTGTCGTATATCCTGAAATTTAAAAGTGGAGTTTTACCAACAAAACTTGATATAAAATTACTTAACTTAGTTATTATCTTAGAAATTTAGATAACTATCGACGTACAACATTTGTATTTTAATCTGAGCAAGGACTCGCGTGGCTGCCATATATCCTTTTTCTTGAAATCGCTGTAACTATTTTAAAAATCTTTCAATTGCTATCAAATTTTTAATATAGATTAGATCAAATGGCGTTAATAAGTGTGCCAAATTTCGTTGAGTTGCTTGCGGTAACAAAAAAGCTGTTAATATATCCTTTTTTTTTAAATATAGTCAAAAATATAAAAATACATAATAACTGCAAAAACAAAATATTCGCAACACTTATTTCCTATTGCATTACGAAAATAAATTTATTCAAAATAAGTTTTAAGTAAACTCGTTTAATACTTGCTTATTTCTAAGTACATACCCCGTTATTAACAAAAAACTTAAAAAAAAAAAATTTTTTTGGGTACTTCAATTTTTTTTTTTCGTTTTTTTTTTCAAAAACTTAGTTATTTTTATTATTTGATCGTATAGAAAACAGTCCAGGATGTTAAAAAAATCAATAAAAAATAATTTTTAAGTACGAACTTTTTTTATGTACCTCAAAAAAAATTTGGTTTTGATTTGGGATACCAACGAAATTCAAATACTGGTTTTAAAGCAAAACGGCCCACTGTATACTTATTTTATCGAATTAGTTATTATAAATTTATGGTATACAATACAATAAATCCCTTTATATAAAAAAACACTAAAATGTTGATGTATTTTTTAAATTTATTTACAGTAAATAAAATAAAAAAAAATCCAATTTTAGATTTTTTTTAAAAATTTTTTTTTTCAACTTAAAAAAAAAAACTTAGTTATTTTTATTTTTTGATCTTATAAAACATAGTTAAAGCTACAAAAAAAATAAAAAACAAAAAAATTTTATTCACGAACTTTTTTTTTGAAGGCCATTAAAATTTGGTGATTTTGGGGATTTTAGTAAAAGACATAGATAACTTTTAAAGCAAAACGGCCCACGTACTGCACAATTTTTTTCTGATTTTTTTTATTATATTTTTACAGAATACTATATAACATATCTATGTGCAAAGAAAAAATACTTAATATTGGATTTTTTTCTAATATTTTTTCCATTAATAATATAGCTTTTAAAAAAAATTTATAAAGACACAAAAAAAAACCTAACTTTTTTCCAATTTCAGACAAAAACTTAGTTATTTTTATTGTTTTGCCTTATAAACCATAGTCCAAGCTATCGAAAAAGCGAAAAAAATAATTTTTTGACTCACGAACTTTTTTTATGCATTCCATCAAAATTTGTCAATTTTTGGGGATTCGGTAGAAAAAATATAGATTTCAGAGCAATACAAAAATGTATTTTAAGATTAATTATAAAAAAATGCAAATACAACTTTTAGCAAATATATTTAAGTAACTTTTGCAAAAAATAGTTCGTGGATTTCTTTAAAATTCGATTTTTTATAATTATTTTAGTAAACCTATAAAATTCATTTTTTTTGTTTACACACAGTAGCGTAAAATTTCCATACTTTAGCGCCCTCTTGTGGCAACATATGACTTCTTAAAAATAAGAAAAGTACATATTTCTTTTAGTTTACTATTAAACTGTAAAAATACAAAAAATCATCAACATTGAAGACATAATTTTTTTTTTGATTTTTGCCAATGAAACGAATCACTGTGAAACGTGTCGATTAAGTCTTGCAAAAATGACCAACATAAATAAATTTAAAAAAAAAATATAATTTTCTTGAAAATTGTGCTATGAGAATATCATGAATTTAATTAGTAAAGAAAATAATGACCTCGAGCTAGAATAAACATCCTCAAAATATAATATTTTAAAGGTCGAATAAAACAATTTTTATTGTTTAATAAAAATTAATCAGAATTTTGATTAGAAATATTTTATTTTGAGTAAAAAACTCTTTTTGTTATTTAAAAATAAAAAATACAAATTACAATTTCTTTTTTTTTTTTAGTGTAAAACTTTTTTAGAGTCTAAAGTTTTTTTTAGTGTTAAAATATTTCTGAGTGAATTCACGTACGTTTGTACACAAAATATTGCCATTTTTTAAAAGAAAAACTAAATTTTTTTTGAGTGTAAAATTTTTTTGAGTGTAAAATTTTTTCCAGTGTTATTTTAAGTTACCAATGCTTTTAACACTAAATAAGTTTAAAAAGCATTGCTTTAAAAATAAACAAGTTTGAAAAGCATTGCAAACAGACCTGGGGAACGGCAAAGATACGTGCCACATTTCAGCAGGCTCATTATTGTCTTTCGAAAGTTATCGTGCTTTTTATCTCGTAAATTCGCGAAAACCCTTGCCGAAATTTACTCTTTTGCTCATAGCTTTTGAACCACTGGACCGATTTGGCTGGATTACAATACCAACCTGACCAACATATATGCCAAACTTCAGTAGCCTCTGTACACTCAAAAAAAAGTGAACTAAAAACTGGGAAAATAAAAGAGGGAATGACTTGGCTAAAGATTTTTTTTCTTGGTTTTAGTTCATACTTTTCCTTAAAATAAGGAAAACAAAGTTATTTAATTTTAAGCCAATTTTAACTGGAAAATGGGAAATATTATATTACACTTTAGTTCATTCACATTTTAGGACTAGATTGGGTCCAGACCCTGGACCCATGGGTTCGGATCCCATGGGTCCAGACCCTGTTAACTCGAGACCCCTTAGGTCCTTTAAGGGTCCCCATAGATTTTGACCCAAAAATTTTGTCCGTTTCGCTCTACCTTGCTTAGTTTTTGAGATACGGTAATAAGGGGCCTGATAGGGTGTTGAGAATCTTAAAAACTGGATAACTCAAAACCTATTAATCTGATGGCTATCAGGTGTTTTGCGGAAGTGTTCTACGAGTCAAGGGCTACAAAAATGGCGTTGGACTTTTTCTCGTGTTCGCAGTATTAACCGAGATAAGTACATTTATTTTTACTAAATTCTCAGAAGTTATTAACTAAATTCTAAGAAGTACACTTCCTCAATTCAAAGAAGAGAAATACGATGATGATTTTTTTAGTAAATTTTAACTAAACTTGAACTAAATTGTTTTTTAATAAATATGTCTTAAAAATAAAGATACGTTTCTTAGATTTGTGGAAAATTTCTTTGGCAGTAAGAATATTTTTCCGTATATTAAAAAATTCCACTTAAAGAAAACTATGAAATATTTATAAGTAAATGAACTAAACTTTTTTCCTCATGGTTAAGAAAATTTCTCATTTTTTAGTTAAATTTATCTAAATTTTAGGAAAATTCATGATAAATTTTCAAAGACATTTTTTCCTCAATTTTATTTAGTTTTCTTTTCTGAACAAAAAATTGTGCATTGTTAAAATGTTTACTTTTAAAATGTTGACATGGCCCTGAAACGATGTCGCTTTTTTTTCACTCACAAGGGAAGTATCTCAACCCTTATGAACCGATTTGCATGAAACGTAAAATATATATAAAAGGGACAATTCTAAGGTTGGGGTGTCTCGGCTTATCGGCCATATCGGGGATTTAGGGGTTCAAAACATGGGTCAAAAAATGGCGAAAAATCGTTTTTTTGGATTTTTCAGCCATTTCTTTCTAAGAAACTATATGGGGTCAGTCTTAGTGAAATCAATCAAAAATAGCTAAAAATGTTCGTGACCCCCTCCGATTTTGATGAAATTTGGTTTAGTTGTAACACTAAGTGATAAACTAATGCACACTTATTTTCAGCCCTCTAAGTAAACAGTGGGCGAAAACACGGAGGGTCAAAATTTCCCCCAAAATCTCCCAGTCGCGACACTTTGCACCGTAAAAACTTAATATCGTTGGTTCTATTATAGCTAGAAAGCCCATTTTTGATTTGTTTTGAAGCTCATAATATGCTCTACAAGACCTACCATAACCAAAAAATTTTCGAAAAAAAATAAGGGTTACCTCCCTTATTTTAAGGTCGAGATATACGGAGGAGAAAATGGGGAGGATGGTATCCCCCGATTTTTTTTTTTACTTGACAATCTTATAGAGAAAGTCCTAAAGAATATATTCTAAAATTTTTAAGTTGGGACAACAATAGGATTGCTCAAAATCAAAATTTTTCACAATTTTCCCCAAAATTTCCAAATCGCAACACTCTTTAACCTTAAAAATTTAATATCATAAGTGCTTTTGTAGCTACAGAGCCAATTTTTTTTGTTTTAAAGCTTATAATACGCTCTACAAGACATACCAAAACCAAAAAATTTTCCAAAAAAAGGAATTGGTGCCCCCTTAATTGAAGGTCGTGGCAAAGGGTGGAGGAAATGGAGGGAAAGTATCCCCCGATTTTTTTTTTACTTGGGATTCTCAAAGTGCAAGTCCTAATGAACATAGTCAACAATTTTTATGTTGGGACAACAATGGGATCGGCCAAAATCAAAATTTTCAAAATTTTCCCCCAAAATCATCAAATCGCGACATTCTTGCGCCTCCCATTGGAGTCCCAAGATAAAAATTTCAGGATATGCTCTCTAGAACTTACTCTTTAAAAAAAAAAACAAGGTAAAAAAAAAAATTGGGGGATACTATCCCCCGATTTCCCCCACCCCTTGCCACGATCTTATAATACAAGAGGCACCCCTAATTTTTTTTATTTTTTGTAATAGTAATATTGTAGGGCATATTAAGAGCTTCAAAACAAACCAAAAATGGACTCTGTAGCTACAATACAGTCCACGATATTAAATTTGTAAAGGGCATGAGTGTCGCGATTTGGAGATTTTGGGGGAAACTGTGAAAAATTTTGATTTTGGTCGATCTGATTGTTGTGCCAACATAAAAATTTTAGGATATGTTCATTAGGACTTGCACTTTGAGAATACCAAGTAAAAAAAATCGGGGGATACTTTTCCCCCATTTCCTCCACCCTTTGCCACGACCTTCAAATAAGGGGAGCACCCTTCCTTTTTTTCTAAAATTTTTTGGTTACGGTAGGTATTGTAGAGCGTACTATAAGCTTTAAAACAAACAAAAATGGACTCTCTAGCTACAATAGCCCATATGATATTAAATTTTTAAGGTTCAAGAGTGTTGCGATTTGGAGATTTTAGGGGAAATTGTGAAAAATTTTGATTTTGAGTGATCCCATTGTTGTCCCAACTTAAAAAATTTAGAATATATTCTTTAGGACTTTCTCTATAAGATTATCAAGTAAAAAAAAAATCGGGGGATACCATCCTCCCCATTTTCTCCTCCCTTTATCACGACCTTAAAATAAGGGAGGTAACCCTTATTTTTTTCGAAAATTTTTTGTTATGGTAGGTCTTATAGAGCATATTATAAGCTTCAAAACAAACCAAAAATGGGCTTTCTAGCTATAATAGAACCAACGATATTAAGTTTTTACGGTGTAAAGTGTCGCGACTGGGAGATTTTGGGGGAAATTTTGACCCTCCGTATTTTCGGCCCCTGTTGACTTAGAGGGCTGAAAATTTGCATTTGTTAGTTTTTTACGTAGTGTAAGAACTTAACCAAATTTCATCAATATCGGAGGGGGTCAAGAATATTCATGATTGATTTCACTAATAATGACCCTATGATATTTACATATGAGAAGAAAGGTTTTTTTAATTTCTATCCAACGGTGGCATAACCTTAGGCCTTTTTTGTTGGCAAACTTAGATTGTTAACATGCATCAAAACGAAAAAAACGAAACGTTAACTTCCATAAATTTCGCAAATTAATTTAGCGTCGTTTGGAATAGTTTTGTAAAATATTACACAATTTCTATGAAATATTGATAAAATTAGTTTATTAAATGCAATTTAGCTTGAAAGCAACACAAAAAAATTTATCTTTTTTATTAATACCAAAGAGAGCCATTAACAATAAGAGAATCATTCACAATGTATGAAAGTTAATTTTTAACTTCTATAATTTTGAGCGTTAACACTAATGTCAACTTTGTATGGTAAAACACGGATAATTATGCCAACAAAATACGCCTCTTGTAAAAGTTTGGATTCGTTAAATACTTTTTTCATGAAAATGTGAAAATTTTGGGGGGTACTTATATGAAGACATAGAGCTACGATGTTCATATGAATATGAAATAATCTTTATTAAATTTAAGTCGACACGTATTTTTTCTCTAAAGGATATTCCTGTTAGTTCGTGAGATATCGAAATTTTCCCGGAGGTCCATATGGTTTCATAAGGGGACAACGAAATTTTGAAACACTGATATGGCCGAAAAGCCGAGACACCCCAACCTTAAAATCGTCTCATTTATATATATTTTAAGTTTCAGGCAAATAGGTTCATAAGGGTTGAGATACTTCCCTTGTCAGAAAAGAACACAAAAAATTCTGTTTTGTACGCAAATTGCCCTGATTTGCTGGTTCGATGGATGTGTTTTTCGCTTATATTGCCGGCAGCTCAGGTTCGAATCCCGGCGTAGCCGTCAAATATTTTTTTTATTTTTTTTTTTGCTTTAAATTTTTTTTTTTTTAATTATTTAAACTTAAAAAAAAAAATATCAAAAAATTAGTAAATTTAGTCGATTTTATATGAAAATTTACTATTTTTTTTTTTTAAATTATTAAATTATTTAAAAAAAAACATTATTAAATAAAAAATAATACGTAATTGAATAAAAAAAAATAACAGAATAAAAAAAAAAAAAAAAAATTTGTCCATACCGGGATTTGAACCCCGGACCTCCAGTGTCACATGCCACGACACATCCTCTGCACCACAACAGCACCAGTTAACATGTTCTCTTAATTTGAGTTTTGCTATATTAGAGAATATCAGGGCAGTTTTTCACCCCGTCATTTGATTTCGGGGTGAAAAATATGCATTTTTAACATCACGGACAGGCAATATTTTGAGAAAAGAACATAATATTTTTTTAAAAGTGTGCATTTTTTTTAGAAAAGAACACAAAATATTCAAAGAATAAAAAAAAATGTTACAAAATTGTTTGCCAGAAAAGAAAACGCCATTAGTTATGTCTCTTTTTTCAGTGTAAAGTCTTTCAAAAGTTACCGTGTTTTCTCCGGACGGACAGACAGACAAACGGACGGACATCGCTATATCGACTTAAAATCGATCGACGATCATGAATATACATATATACCTTATGGGGTCCTAGACCAATATTTCCATGTGTTACAAACGGAATGACAAACATATATATTAGACCATAGATGGGAATTTTTCATTACCATTGAAATTTAATTACCATTGGTTAATATCAATGGTAATGAAAAAATTTTCATTACCATTTAATGGTAATTAAATTTTTTTAATTGAAAAAATAATTACTAATTGTAATGAAATGCACCAATTGTTGAAAAACACCAATTATAATTGGTTTCAAAACCATTGGTTTGCACATTTTTGTTTTTTTGAAAAGTTAAAAATTTAAACATCAAAGTATGTTTTTACAAAAAAAAAAATATGAAAATGTTAAAGACAAAAAACAAAACGCAAATAAAAATTTCAAATATTGTGTTATACAAAGGCAATCAACGTGTGTTTGGTTTATAAAATGTGAAAAACTAAAACACCATATAACAAAAAACAACAGATATTTCCAAGTATTAACGATTTTGACAATATTGTGACGACTTTTACTAATGGTAATTATTTTTTTTAATTGATGCCATACCAATGGTAATTATTTTTTTTTTAATTTTAATTAGTAATTAAATTGATAAGTAATTTAATTGGTACAATTGATACAACCAATGGTAATGAAAAATATTTAATTACCATTGACATCAATTAAATGGTAATTAAACCATCAATTAATTGGTCCCTTTAATTAATTAGTCCCATCTATGTATTAGACTGCCCAGAAAAAAACAAAGTTGTTATTTTCTTTGGGGATACTTGCGAATTTTGTTCCTTTTTGTGGAAAAAAATTTAGGTTTTTTTTCGGATTTTTAAAATTATATCTAGAGGTTGCGAACTCGCGTTTTTAACGACTTATTTTTTTGGAGTTTTTTATTATTTTAAATTGTTAAATATGTTTAATATGATATAATATTAATAATTTCATAAAAAAAAAAAAATTAATTAAAAATTATATATCGCTCATTCCATGAGATGTCTCCCAGCATCTAATCAAATGTTCTTAAATTTATTTGAAATTTTACACACAGGTACACTATGTAGCAATTAAAATAAATTCGTTTTTAGTTTCGCGAAAATCCACGAATTCGCGAACGCGAATATATTCGCGAATTCACGGATTTTCTCGGAACTAACAACTGATTTATTTTAATAGCTCCAAAGTGTTCATGTGTGCAAAATTTCAAATAAATTAAAGAACATTTGATTAGATGCTGGGAGACATCTCATGGAATGCGCGATATTTAATTTTTAATTTATTTTTTTTTTTGTCTGAAATTATCAATATTTTACCAAATTAATCATATTTAACAATTTAAAATAATAAAAAACTCAAAAAAAAATAAATCGTTATAAAACGCGAGTTCGCGACCTCTAATTATTATTTTAAAAATCCCCAAAAAAAAAAAACGAAATATTTTTGCACAAAAAGGAACAAAATTCGCAGGTATCCCCCAAGAAAATAAAAACTTCGCTTTTTTCTGGGCAGTCTATTATATATACCCTCTATCACTAGAGTGGAAGGTATAAAAAGTGTTATGTAGATATTTTGTAAAGCTTTAATTTAAGTTGAAAAAATATCAAATGTGGGTCGATCTACTAGGGTCGATCTGGAAAATGAAATTATTTATAGACATTTTTCAGAATTAAAAACGCGTTTCTGTTTTTTTTTTTTTTGTGGATGGACAAACATCTAAACTTAAAAAAAAAATTTAAAAAAAATGTCCGGATTTTTGATAAATTGACTTTTTTAAAAAATGGAAAAATTCAGAACGGGTTCTGAAAATTTTCCAAAAAAAAAAAAATTTTAATCGATAGCCCATACAAAACTATATAAGAATGTAAGTTTTTGGGATTGTGGTGCATTCCGTTTTAATGTGATGAATATTTAATCAAGGCAACTCGCCACAAATTTGCCAATTTTTCCAATATTTGACCACGCCTCCTAAGCCCAGTTTTTGAAAATTTGAAGAACCAAAAACGCAATTTTCTTAATTACATATAGGGGTATTCATACAACCTATTCAGAAAATCACTGGACACATGTTTTTTGTAGCAGGACATTTGGTGTGGAATGCCTCATATATTTGATAGCAGTTCTTCAAATGAAAAGTTATAAATTCTTAACCATAATGCTATTATTGTAGAAAATGCTATATAGGAAATTTTCCAAACTCTAATTTAAGCTTGATAGCGTCCTGATTAGTACCTGCGTTCAGTACCGTAGTACCGGTTTTCCCGGTTCTCGTTATTACCGGTAAATGGTACCGGTTCCCCGGTTCTTGAACTATTTCCGGGAATGCCGGTATAACCGTCTCCGGTTCTTAGGTTATTACCGGTAATCCCGGGACTACCGGCATGTACATTGTGAAAAATTTTGTATCATTAAAATAATTTCTTCCATTTTACAAAAAAAAAAAAAATACAAAACATGTGAAAAACACAATTTCCATTTTTTTTATGAATTAAAAAAAAAATAGTTACATGATTTTTAAACGTTTAACAAACACAACTAAATATTTTTGAAAAACCGATTATAGAGTGTAATTTAAATATTTTATGGTATAGTATTTTTTTGTTTTTTGAGAACCGGTACCAGGATCAGAATCGGAATACCGGTATTCTCGGGAATATATCTAGAACCGGGAAACTGGTATTCTCGGGAATACCGAAAACCAGGAAATTAGGGGCACTAGTCCAGCTTGAGCGAATATTAAATGAGATGCGAGGGTTGCACTGGTAAATGAAATTGTTTGTAGATATTTTTTTTCTAGTTCAAACCCTAAAAATTTAAAAAATGATCCAGTTATTTTGATTCTGTTATTACCAAGTTTTTCCAACAACCCAAACAAAAAATTTAACTTTTTAAATACAGTTAACCACCAATTTTTAGTAAACAAAGAAAAATTTTAATTCTTCTTATAACTCGTTACTTTACACTCAAAATAATACATTAGTGGATTTACTAATTTTTTTTTTTGCTAATGCTAGTAAGATAACTTTTAGCTAATTTTTAGTTGAGATTAGCATGTTAGCAAAAATATCTTGTAAACTTCATTTAGCGCGTTAGCAATTTTAAACAAAATTTAAACAAATTTTTTTTTGCTAAATTTAAAATTGAGTTGACCAAATTTTTACAAGCTTTTTTGCTAATATTAGCAAATATAAATTTTTTATATTTTCAGAAAACTTAAAATGGCGCTATCTCGGAAACTAAGCCAGATAGATGGAGGCCATTTTTGGTTCTCGGGCTCTCCATAGTATCGCCGGTCCTCTTCACATGTGTTGACCCTAATGGGTCCTAACTTTGGATCCAAAAAAGTTAGAATTCCCGAAATTTTCAAATGCTCATGTCTCGGAAAATATTGCCGACACAACAAAAAATCCAAAAGCATTTTTGTAGCTCTCAACACGTAGATCAAGACCGCAAAATGATCAAAAGCTCTCCGAGTAATATTTTTGAAGTTATCGAGTTTTGTAATTCTCAAAACCCCGGTGGTCCCCTAAAATCACGTATCTCAAAAACTAAGCAAGGTAGAGCGAGACGGACACAATTTTTGGATCAAAAACTATGACGATTTTAAAGGAACCCTATTAAATCTAGGCCCATCGGGGTCTGGACCTATCGAGTCCGAACCCAATGGGGCCCTCAAGTGTGTATGAACTAAGTTGAAATAAAAAAAAATTCAGTTAACTAAATTTTGGCAAAACATTTTTGCTAACTTTACCAAAAAAATTGTGGGTTAAAATCAGCAAATTTTCTTGTAGGTTTACAAGCTTTTTTGCTAACATTACATTTTTTTTTTAGTGTACACTTAGGTGTACTAAAATTAATAAACAGTATAATATTTTCTTTTAGTTGAGATGTTTGCCTATCCACTCAAAATAATTCAGATGCGTATTTTTTAATTTTTTTTTTTTCGAGAAAATCGCATTTGAATATCAAATTTCATAAAAATGTTGTAATTTGCTTTTAAATTCTTGTCTCAACATAGCGTATGAGTATTATTTATAAAAATATTTGTTACTCATCCGCTAAAAAGGAAAAAAGGCCGGATTTTTGATAAATTCACTATTTTTTAAATGAGAAATTTCAGATCGGGTTCTGTAAATTTTTCAAAATAAAAATTTGTTATCGATACCCCATAAAAAGTATATAAAAATGCTAATTTTTGATATTATGCTGCATTCCGTTTTAATTTAATAAATATTTAATCAAGGCAACTGGCACAAATTTGACCATTTTTTCAATATTTATTCACACCTCTTAAGCCCAGGTATTGAAAAACCACAAACGCAATTGTCTTAGTTCCATATGGGGCTACCAATACAAAATATTTAGAAATTTATGGGACACATGCTTTTTCGCTGGATGTTTGGTCATATACAATTTTTAACTGGACCATCAATACAAGATATTTATTTTTAAACACTCTTAAAGCTGTGAAAAAAATTGGTTTGCTACGCCCTTCCAAAGATAAAATGTCTCAGAATCTGAGGCTTTTTCTATATAAAAAATGTCTCACAATCTGAGGCTTTTTCTACAGGAAAAATTTCTCGGAATCTGAGACTTTTTCTATAGGAAAAATGTTTTAGAATCTGAGACTTTTTTTATAGGAAAAATATCCTATTATCTAAGACTTTTTCTGTGGGAAATATATCCCAGAATGTGAGATAATTTCTATAACAAAAATGTCTCAGAATCGATATTTTTTCTATAACAAAAATGTCTCATAATCCGAGACTTTTTCTATAGAAATAGTGTTTCAGAATCTAACACTTTTTCTTTATGAAAAATGTCTCAGAATCTGACACTTTTTCTATAGGAAAAATATATCAGAATATAATCTGAGACTTTTTTTGTAGGAAAAATGTGGCAGAATTTGAGACTTTAAGGAAAACTGTCTCCAAATCTGAAATTTTTCTTAAAGGAAAATGACGCAGAATCAGATAAATAATGCATTGGGGAGCTATTAGCCATTGTAAACTCATTTTGACCAAATTTGAGTTGGCGTATTTTGAACATATGTATGTAAAACGGTTGAGTTTTTCGCAACTTATTCAACATTCACATACCGACACGAAATATGCAGCACCCTGTATTAGTGCTAAATATATATGTAAAACGGTTGATTTTTTCGCAACTTATTTAACATTCACATGCCGACACGAAATATACAGCACCCTTTATTAGTACTAGTGTAAATGATAATACTGGTAGGAAGTTTTTTATACTTGGCTAGCTGAGTGAAAACAAAAATTTCAAATATCTCGAAAATACTAGAAAGTACTAATTTTTAAGAGACAGCTACTTCACTATTCAAAAAATCATTTATCATCCCCATTACTACTAGTATTACCACTCTCTACATTTGTGTCTCTCTTTTCCGATGGCAAACGCAGATTTTTTTTGTTTTTCATTTCCTTACTTTCATTTTGTCTTTTTCTTTTCGTGATAACTTGACAGGTCGTTGTATCCCCAACACAGCTGATTTTAATTGTTTGAACTCACACACACAGACATTCACTTAATCAAAAAACGCACACATACTCTTTTAACCAAATATACTGAATCAGCCAGCTATCCCCCCATTAAAAAGTGTTTTTTTTGTTTTGCGTGTGTGTTGGTTAAATAACAAAAATTTAATTTTCACTTTTAGTACATATGCATGGGTGGTTGTGTGTGTGTGTGTGTTTAAGTAATTGTTTGTCTATTTTCTTTTGTATTCTTTTTATGGACTGACTTGACTATATGTGTGTGTGTTTATTTGTTTATTTTTATGTTTTGTTTACGTTCATGTGTATGTTTGTTTGTTTGTATGTCTCATATGTTAAATGTTTATCTTTCGTTTTTTTTTTAGTTTGTTTATCTTTATAGTTCAAGTGTTACTGAAGAATCTATTCCATTCTATTGTTTTTCTTTTTTTTTAAAAAAGACGAATTAAGGAAAGAAAATTCTTAAATATACGTTTAGTTGTTTATATTTCATACACCACAAAAAATGTATTTTTGAAATCAATACAAAAGATTCAAAATTCATTGACCTGTTCGCATTCATAAAATTCATTGTAAAATTCTTAAAACATTTTCATTCATATACAAATACTGAAAAATACTAAAATGTGTTAAAAGAATGTACTTCAGACACTGCAATGTCTAGATTTTAAGTGGTTTTATGAGGATTTTAAAAATGTAATTTTTGTTTGGTCAAATTATATACAGAAATCCGAAACATTGTCCCAACAGAATTTGTTGCCCATTGAATAAATCTGGTCCATTTGTTAAGTTTTTGGTCTGTGAAAACGGAAATTTGGCTTTGAAAATTTAACAAGCTCAACAAACCGAAGGTTTTTGGCTTCGCACATTGGGTTGAATGAAAGGCATAGTGATGGCAGAAAAAAAAATCCTGGGACGCGATACTTTTTTTCTAGTAGGTGTTGTCGGGTACAACAAAACTCTGTACTTAAAATTTGCGAAACACCTCCAAAATATTGAGTTACGGGTAAAAAAACCGCGGTTTCGTACTTTTTACACTTATAAGCCAGTAATTTTGTTGAATATCAACCGATTTTATTTCTCGACTGTTTAAAAAAGAAGACACTAAGGCAAAATCAATTTCAAAAAATCTCTATTATTCAACATATGAGATGTTCTTACACATTTTTTTATTTATGAACCGTACCATTTATGATTTTATTAAAAAAAAATTGTTATTTGTGAGTAAAACCCATTTTTGGGTTTTAAATCGGTTAAAAATTTAAGGTAGTTTTTAAACTTTAAGTTAAAACAAAAGGAATAAATGCTTACACAATGTTTTTATACGTTCTAACCACAGTATTGATTACACTCACTTTGTCATTTCGTGTGAAACACATCGAAATGTCGGTCTTGAATCCCATAAAGTATAGAAAGTTTTAAACAGTGATCGATTCCAAGACACTGTAGCGATGTCCGACTGCATGTCCGTTTGCAGAAGACACGATAATTTAATGGAATGTAAAGTTTTGTATAAATGACAATGTGGCTCAAAAGAAAAATGTTTGGCGAACACTGTTTCACCAAACTGTTGTGGGGAAGGGAACTCGGCGGCGCGGATGTATGGCATGCCTGGTACACCTTTCCCTCGCGATCAATGAAAATAAAATAAACTACTGCGAAATTTCCTTACTTTAGAGGGGGGGGGGGGGGGGGGAGAAGCTGGCAGGTTTCTGTCGTGTGACACCTTCCGCTAGCGAATAATGTTTTGAAACTAATATATTATGATATTTACGCTTAAACAATAAAACTTTTTCAAGCTTTTTTGTTTTTGGTTTTACTATGCCCCAGAAAGGGGAGCAGGCTAAAAAAAAGTGGCATTGTTTAATCCCCTTGGTTCAACAGCAGTTCGATGAACATCATTTGGCATAAAATTGATTCATTTGTTGAACAAAAACCAAAAATTTAAAAAAATTCATGTTTTTCTGGGGTTGCGTTACTTCCACAAGGGGAAGCTTTTTCCCTTGGTCCAATTTGCCCATTTACGAACTTCACTGGCCTATACCATAACCATATGATACATATTCGTGCCAAACTTCAGAAGTCTAGCTTTTTTTTATTTTGGACAGTTTCGTGTTTTCCACAGACGGACAAACGGACGGTCTCCTTGTATAACTCATCAAAATATCGATCCTAGATCCCATAATATATATTATTTATCCATTTTCGATTCTAAGACGTTCTAAAAATGTCTGTCCGACTATCAAAATTTTATTTTGAATAATTTTTTAATATTTATTAGTTATTTTAGTTTAGAGTTAAATTGTTTTGGATAACAAAATTGTTTGTGCAAATGAAAATCTCTGAAATGCAAACTGGAATTTCTAAAATATAAATGGAAATTTCTGAAATATAATTGGACATTCTGATTTATTTTTAATAAACAATAAAAATTGTTTTATTCGACCCTTAAAATATTATATTTTTGAGTAGGTTTATTCTAGCTCGAGGTCATTATTTCCTACTAATTAAAACTATGATATTCTCATAGAATAATTGTCAAGGGAACAAGTTTTTCTGTTTTTTAAAATTTCTTGTGCTGGTCATTTTTGCAAGACTTAGTCAACACGTGTTTCGGAATAAACCCTTTCAAAATATAATATTTTAAAGGTCAAATAAAACCCATTTAATTGTCCGACTTTGCCCATTTTTGTACTTACACAGGCTATTACCATAAGACATATTTGTGCCAAACCTTAAGAACCTGGCTCCATTTATGGATTGTCTTAGAATCTATTATGGATCAATAATATGTATTCTTTATGGTAGGGTTGCCATTCGTATTTTTTCCCGGGACACCGTCCTCTTTTTTAGGGCGTCCGGGGCAGTCCTACTTTTTACACTTTCCCCATAAAGTTTTTTTTATTGCTTTTAAGCTTTTGAATTATTGGCATCGCTGTATTTTCGATTATCAGCAGTTATGAAATGATTCCTTTCGAATTTTCCAAAACTCAGAAATATTTCAGAAATATCCAATTGTATTTCAAAAACTTGCATTTATATTTTAAAATTTTCTAAATGCTTTTCAGAAAATTTCAATTCAGTATATTTCAAAAATGTTCATTTGTATTTACAAATGAAATTTCTTTTTAAATAAAAACGAAGAAATCTGAATTTATATAAATTCAAAAGTAATTTGCTTAAAATCATTTAGAAAATTTTGAAATGAAAATGGAAATTTTTACAAATAAAAAATTCTGTTATACAATTGAAAATTTTTTAATTATATTAAGAAATTTTTTAAATACAATTGGAAATTTTTTAATTATATATAAATATTTCTAAAATTTTATTGAAAATTTCTGATACATAATTGAAATACGGATTTCTTTTTTATTGAATATAAAAATTGTTTTCTTAATAAAAATGCATTTTTTTGCATATTGTATCGCGTTGTTGACTTTTTTTAAATTATTTTATTAAAAAATTGTCCTCCTTTTTGGGACAAATGTCCTCCTTTTTTTAAGGTTGACGTCCTCTTTTACTCAAAATGGAAATGGCAATCCTACTTTATGGTGTCTCCGATCGATATTTCGATGAGTTACAAACGGAATGACAAAGTGAATATATTTTTTATAGCCAGTGCTTTACCAGTACATTTGTTTTGAGTAGCCAATGTTCTGTCAGTATATTTTTTTTGTACCGTTGGCAATTTCTATCAGGGTAGCTCTATATTCTCCGAGTTATTCAGAGTCAAAGAAACGTTTTCTGATTTTATAAATTGTCCCGCTACAGAAAAACATATGTCCCATAAATTTCTGAATAGGTTGTTTGGATAGCCCAATATGGAACTAAGAAAATTTCGTTTTTGGTTTTTCTAATTTTCAAAAACTGGGCTTAGAAGGCATGGTCAAATATTGGAAAAATGGTTAAATTTGAGGCGAGTTGCCTTGATTAAATATTTATCACATTAAAACGGAATGCACCACAATCTCAAAAATTTACATTCTAATATAGTTTTGTATGGGCTATCGAATAATTTTTTTCCTTGAAAAATTTTCAGAACCCGTTCTGAAATTTTCCATTTGTTAAAAAAGTCAATTTATCAAAAATCCGGCCACTTTTTTTTTCTTTTTTTTAAATTTTCTCGCTATGGACCAACTGGTCTATGCGGAGTGCCCAAATGGCACCGCCACCCTAACCTAATATTCATGCAATTAATATGTTATTGTCGGGCAAAAATCGTTATAAAAAGTATTTATTTTTTATTTTTTAACTTTTGAGGGTATAAAGGATTCGGCACAAACGAATTTATCACTCTTGTTTGATTAACAATAGAAAATTAAAACAGTTTTGTAGTTTGCGAAAAATCTTTACATTTATACATATTATAATCGTTAACTTAAAATTGAATCTTTTTGTCCTACATTTAAGTTTAAATATTCTTAATTTAGGCCAAAATCTTAAACTGGCAAGCTTGTATTTTCTTCCATCATTATTACAAGATATTATACTTTATCACTTTTTAATGCGCATTATTTGTCAAGTAATCTTATGCTTAACTATACTTCTTCTGGGGTGAACTTTATTTGGCAAATGATTTTATGATTTTTAAATAAAAGTATGTTAAGAACGAAAAATTACAATCAAAATACTATTTAATGCTGCTGTTAATATATAAGTACGTTAGAGCGGTATTTTATGTTAGACAAAAAATGTTTACTTCCGAATTTAATGAAAAAAAAAAAAAATGGATGTGTTTATGCCAGTAGGGCTTAATCTTGCACACAAAAAACAACTTTGCCAAATTAATAGGAAAAGTCTTGTAATCCCATTTTACCAATATTTGAGAGTTTTCCTTGTTTTTTAACAAACAAAATTGGATCGAAATTTACATTTCTTTTTGTAATTTTACAATTTTTTTTTTGTAATTTTACAAATTTCCAAGATAATTTTATAAAATAAATCTAATAAATTCACGAGAATTCCTTGTAATTTTAATTGCGCCAAAAAACTGTAAATTTTTTTGAATACATAAATGTGTTTTTTTAATTTTTGAAGAACATGAAAATTTTGGTAGGGGACATTTTTGGTTGCATTCACATACGGGTTTAAAATTGCCCAAAAAATGTATGTTTCAGAATTAAATAAATATGATGAAATAAAAGAACATTCAACACAAACAAGATTTTGCAACCATTATATTCATAAAACAGTAGTTAAAACCTAAAAAACTCAGTAAGGGACACTTTTGGCCGCTGACCAATTAGGGTTAAAGATGTCATATAAATCTATCGTTTCAATACTACATAATATTTGTATACAATAATGTAGTTTACAAAAAATAATAAATATAAAAAAATGGCAAAAAAATACTATTTCCTTGAAATCCGCTCAATTGAAATCGCTCCCCACAAAAAACTCCTGAACCGATTTTCGCAAAAATTTAAATCCTTATTCTTTTTGATGTTTTTAATAACAATGAGTAATAAAATCGAGATATTTTACAATCTAAATTAAAAAAAAAAAAATTAAATAAAAAAAGTGTTTTTTTTTTTATTTTCAAAATAAATTTTTAAAATTTCAAATAGTTTTTGAAACAGATAAATTTCAAAATGGGCTTTTGCTAACTTATGCCAAAATGTGCAAAAATATGCACTTAAAAGTTAAAAATATGCACAAAATATGCATTTAAAACCAAAATATGCAAAAATATGCATTTTCAACAAAATATGCAAAAACAAATCGATGCCATTTTAACGCAAATTTCTTGATTCGAAAAGATAATTGGTCCATATCGTTTTTAGACTATTGACAAAAAACATGCATTTGCATGGAAATCTTATCCCTACTAATAACAAATGCAATAAAAACAAGTAAAAAGTTAAATTCGGCCGTGCCGAATGTATTGATACCCTCCACAATATCAAAAAGATTATTGCAAAAAACTTAAAAAAAAAAATTTTGAAAAAAAATTTCCGCGAAAAAAAATTTTGTAAAAAAAAATCCGCGATTTTTTTTCTTTTTTTGTCAAAAAATGTGTTCGTACTTGTTTACGTACCTTTCGGTGTTCAATTATCTATATGAGGCATTCCACACCAAATGTCCAGCGAAAAAAAACATGTGTACCGTAAACTTCTGAATAGGTGATATGGATAGCCCTATATGGAACTTAGAAAATTGCGTTTTTGGTTTTTCAATTTTTCAAAAACTGGGCTTAGGAGGCGTGGTCAAATATTGGAAAAATGGTAAAATTTGTGGCGAGTTGCCTTGATTAAATATTTATCACATTAAAACGGAATGCACCACAATGTCAAAAATTTACGTTCTTATATAGTTTTGTATGGGCTATCGATTAAAATTTTTTTTTTTTGGAAAATTTTCAGAACCCGTTCTGAAATTTTCCATTTTTTTAAAAAGTCAATTTATCAAAAATCCGGCCACTTTTTTTTTTCTTTTTTATTTATTTTTTTAAAAGTTTAGATGTTTGTCCATCCACACAAAAAAAATCAGAAACACGTTCATCTTTTTTTTCGAGAAAATCGCATTTGAACTTTAAATTTCATAACAATTTAGTAATTTGCTTGTAGATGAACGTGTTTCTGATTTTTTTTGTGTGGATGGACAAACATCTAAATTTTTAAAAAAAATAAATAAAAATGAAAAAAAAAAGTGGCCGGATTTTTGATAAATTGACTTTTTTCAAAAATGGAAAATTTCAGAACGGGTTCTGAAAATTTTCCAAAAAAAAAATGTTAATCGATAGCCCATACAAAACTATATAAGAACGTAAATTTTTGACATTGTGGTGCATTCCGTTTTAATGTGATAAGTATTTAATCAATGCAACTCGCCACAAATTTTACCATTTTGCCAATATTTGACCACGCCTCCTAAGCCCAGTTTTGGAAAATTTGAAAAACCAAAAAAGCAATTTTCTTAGTTACATATAGGGCTATCTAAACAACCTATTCAGAAATTTACGGGACACATGTTTTTCTGTAGCGGGACATTTGGTGTGGAATGCCCCATATATATAAAAGAGTAGTGTGACTGACTGACTGACTTATTGACTGATTCATCATCGCCCAGCCCAAACCGCTGAAGCTAGAGACTTGAAATTTGGACTGTATGTTCACCTCCCGGAATATAGATCCACTAAGGCTGGATTTTTTCCAATGTTGATTCTAAGGGGGTAAAAAGGGTAAAAAACTGTACTTTTGGTACTTTTTATATCTCCTGAAATAATGGTCGCAGAAACTTGAAATTTGGACTGTATGTTCACCTCCCGGAATATAGATCCCCTAAGGCCGGATTTTTGCCAGTGTTGATTCTAAGGGGGTAAAAAGGGTAAAAAACTGTACTTTTGGTACTTTTTATATCTCCTGAAATAATGGTCATAGAGACTTGAAATTTGGACTGTATGTTTACATTATGGAATTTAGAACCAGTAAGGCTGGGTTTTTGCCAATGTTGGTTCTAAGGGAGTACAAGGGGTAAAAACCTGTACTTTTGGTACTTTTTATATCTCCTGAAATAATGGTCATAGAGACTTGAAATTTGGACTGTATGTTCACCTCCCAGAATATAGATCCACTAAGGCTGGATTTTTGCCAGTGTTGATTCTGAGGGGTAAAAAACTGTACTTTTGGTACTTTTTATATCTCCTGAAATAATGGTACAAGAAACTTGAAATTTGCAATTTCGGTTCACTTCCCGGAAAAAAGATTCACTACGGCTGGGTTTTTGCCAATGTAGATTCTACGGGGGTAAAATGCCTAAAAACTGTACTTTTGGTACTTTTTTTTATTCATTAAAATAATGGTCATTTAAACTTGAAATTTGGAATGTAGGATCCTTTAGTGAAATAAAAAATTCTGAAACAAGTACTTTCTGAAATTTCTGTGCCGTTTATAAAAAGTACCTTTTATAAAAAGTACCTTTTTTAAAAAGTACCTTTTATAAAAAGTACCTTTTTTAAAAAGTACCTTTTATAAAAAGTACCTTTTATAAAAAGTACCTTTTATAAAAAGTACCTTTTATAAAAAGTAACTTTTATAAAAAGTACCTTTTATAAAAAGTACCTTTTATAAAAAGTACCTTTTATAAAAAGTTCCTTCTATAAAAAGTACCTTTTATAAAAAGTACCTTTTATAAAAAGTACCTTTTATAAAAAGTACCTTTTATAAAAAGTACCTTTTATAAAAAGTACCTTTTATAAAAAGTACCATTTATAAAAAGTACCTTTTATAAAAAGTACCCTTTATTAAAAGTACATTTAACAAAACTTCCCTTTAATATAAAGTACCTTTTATTAAAAGTACCGAAAGTGCTGAAACAATGATCCTAGAAAATTCAAATATGGAATGTAGGATTTTTCGATGAAGAAAAAAACATTCTGGATGAGATACTTTTTGGAAATTCCGTTTCTAACGGGGGTAAGAAAGTGTACTTTTGGTACTTTTTTTGTTCCTATAATAATGCCCTTAGAAGCTTGAATTTTGGAATGTAGGGTACTTCGGTGAAAAAAACGTTCTGCTAAAGTATTTAAAAAAAACAGATTCTAGCGGTATAAAAAAGTGTTTTTTGATACTTTTTATATTTCATGAAGTAATGATCCTAGGCACTGAAATATCGTAAAGGGGATAAAGAAGTGTAAATTTGGTTATTCTTATATTTCTTGAAATAATGGTTCAGAAACTTGATATTTTTAATATAGGATCAACTAGCACAAAAAAAAAAGTTTTTAGGAAATTTAATTTTAAGGCATATTATTCGGAGAGGAATGAAAATTGCATGGAACAAAAGGAGATGGAATTGGAAATGAAATGGAGTAGAACGGGGATAGAAATGAAATAGAGCAGGGAACAATATGAAATGATACTTTTTACTCAAATTTATCGTATTTAACTTTGTTTATTCCATATTTTTTCTCCCTATATGTTTTTACACCCAAACTTATTTTTATTCCCATTTCCTTTTTCACTGAAATATTTATTCACTTAAAATCCAAAAACCCGATATAAGGGCTCGAAAATTGTCAATATCTTTTATTCACCGGAACGCACATGATAACGTACCAGCGAAGTTATTCAAATTGTATTGTTTAAATTATTCATTGAAGTATTTTATGAAAGACGTAAACGTCCACAAGTAAATAAAACAAAGACAACCTAGGGGAATTTTTTTAAATCCATAGAGTAATCCTGATCCTTCTATTATTCGGTGTTCAATACAACCGGTAACGAAGTACCGGGATGGTAAGCTAGTGTTCACATATGTCAACCAGCAGCCGAATTAAAGCATTTTGTATTATTAGGTTATGTTGAATGTGCCAACATTTTTGAGGTGTACTTACATTTTCGATCATAACTTTTGAACCGCTGAACCCATATCGCTCAAATGCAGTACCAATTTGCTCAGGAGAACTTTCAATAAATATGTTAAGTTTCAGTCATCTCCGTGTAATATTTTGGCCGTGATCACCATTTCCACAGACAGAAGGACATCGATAGAATGTCTTAAAATCGATCACTGATCAATAATATATTCCATTCCATGTCAAATCGGACACTTTGAAACATTTTTTTTTTAGATTTTCCCAATTTGTTTACAGTCTTAAGTACCCTTCGAAAGCTCCTTCGTGGTAAATTTTCAGATTTTTTTGATGAGCCGTTCAAAAGATATCGGATTTTTAAAAATTGGTAGTCTGTTCCTTTACTTAAACTTCTTTTACTCATAACTTCTTTAATAATGGTTCAAATTTATTTTTTTTTTTTTTCAAAATGTTTATTTAAAAAAAAAAAATCCCAAAAAATTCCTAAAATCGCTCCAGTATGCGATTTTTAAGTTTTAAAATTTAAATCTCATTTTTAAAAATGTTTGTACTCTTCGATTTTTTTGAAATTTTTTTGTGTAAAACTTCTATCGATTCTACAAATTTTTTGCCAAGGAAGTTCGTGGGATAACGAATATTACTATTTTTTAAATTTGTTTGAAAAAATTTCTACTGCTCCAATGGTGCGTCATAGAGGGGTCATTTATGAGACCGACCCCCATTAATTTTTACATCTTAACATTTCTTTGGAACAAACTAATACCCAATCTCCAATTTCTAAGGGGGCTCTCACACAAAACGACATTTTTTAAAATTTGCTCCAACCGATCTAACTACCCTAATAGTGCCCTTAGAGCAACAAAATGTATGACCAACCCACAATATTTTTTTAGTCCAAACATTTTCTCTAAACACACCTACCCTCTATCTCTAATTGTTAAGGCGGTCCCCATACAATTTTTTTTATTTTTTGTAAATTTGTTTTATTTAATCAGCTTCTACCGGTCCAATGGTAAGTCCGAGAGGGGTCATTAGTGAGACCGACCCCCATTTATTTTTACTCTCCAACATTTTTGTAAAACATACCTACGCCCTATCTTCACTCCCTAAGTAGGCTTCCATTCAAAACTACATTTTTATAAAATTTGCTCCAAATGTTATTTGCATGGGAGCCTACTTATTTATATTTTTTTGTAAAATTTGGCCATTTCGACCAAAATCTTAATTTTTACCACTGATGCGCTAATAATACACTTTGTAGGATTTCTACCCAGTCTACTGTCCATGTAACGGTGCAAACACGATACAGGTCGCAATTATCAACCGATTTGATTGAAATATGAAACTTAAGCTTCCTTTGGCCCAAGGACGAAGCCTATTGAAATTGGAAAAAATCGGTCCATGTTTTGACCTAGCCCCATACAGACGTCCCCATATAATTTGTCTCAAATGACTCTAACAACGGTTTTATAAAAGGTATCCTATCGAAATTTGGAAGGTAATCGTGTTTTGTATTCACAAATCACCGTGCCGAATTTTAAAGCAATCGGACCAGTTCTTCTTGTAGCCCCCATACAAACAACCTTCCCGATATTCACAAAAATCTCTAAAATTTCATGAAAATCAAAAATATTTTATTAAAATTTTGTTTATATGTATTAAACGCATGCTTTAATAACCTTATCAAATCTGATTATTATCGGACCATTTTTGAACCTAGACCCATATAAAAATTTCGCCCGATATTCAGTAAAAGCGGTTTATTTGCAACAAATAGAAGTTTAATTCACTAAAACTTTGTTTTTGAGTGTTTTTTTACACTTATGAGATATTTAACAAAGATAGATCTCATCGGTCCATGTTTGAACTGAGGATCCATTTTCATGGCTGGTCTTGACCGACTAAAATTTTCTTACTTATTTTATCTTTCAATTAACCCTTAATGATGTAAATAATTTCATTTCCAAGTAAAAATTAATCATTTCCACAGATTTATGAATTTCAAAATAAATTGAAATTATAAAAAAAAACTACATTGACTCATAGTTATTTGTGAAATGACCTAAGAGTTCATGAGCAATGTCAAAAATCCAATAACATTTAGACGACACAACCAACACATTACAAAAATGTCTTTATCACTTCCTAATAATTCAATTATAAACATACAAACGTATATTTTTAGCAAATCATTTAGTTCAAAAAAACACAATCCAATTGAGAAACGTAAAAAAAAAGAAAATCCATAAATATAATTCAATTTAAGACATTTGTAACAGACATAAAAAACACTTGTACAAATTTTTAAAGAACAAAAAAAAAATACTAAAAGACCAAAAAACTATTACAAATGCATTTTATACACGCAGCAAGAATGAACAAAAAAAATTAAATCTGAATAGAAAAAAAACGAAACATAAACATGCTATAAATGAGTAAAACACACACACAAACACACATGAATACCCCAACACACACACACTTGTACATAAAAAAAATATGTTAATTTTTGGTATGTACGAGTATTAAAATATAGAGTTGAGTCAATGATTAAATATGTAAATACGAGCATATAAAACAGAAATAAACAACAACAGCCACAACAAAAACAATTTTTGAACTGGCCTGGAAAAACAAGAACGAAAGAGGAAAAGGAAAATTAAAAACGATAGATAGGAAAAACTTAACGAAACTTTTTTCTTTTTCTTCTTTTTTTTTGTTTAGCACACGTGCTAAACACACTTACACATACAATTGTAAACGAGTGTATATTTTTTTAATACGAATGAGAGAAACGAGAAATTTGAACACGAAATGACAGCATAACAAACAATCACTGGGGTTTTCCATTGACTGTTTTGAACAAACATCATCAGTTCATTTAAAAACAAAGAAATGTAAAAATCTAATAAAATATTTTTGTGACTAGCTGAATAAAAATTTAAAATTAAAAAAATAATCTAAATAATTAAAAAAAAACTCGAAATAATAAAAATTTAAAAATAAAAAAATAATAAAATTTATAAATTTTAACAACTGTGTGTTATTTAAAGAATAAACTATTTAAAAATTAAAATTTTACAAAATCAAACATAATAAATCCTTTTCTGCAGTTCAAAAAACAAGAAATCCTTAAAAATATAAAAATTTCATTGAGTAAAAACAAGATAACTAATATTTTTATTTATTTCTGAATTTATATTCCGTTAGAAATCGAAATTTTTTGGATATCTAATAATTCTTCAATAAATATAAAAACTTGGGTGTCTATTTCAATTTTTACTATAAGGGCGGATTTTACAGTCTAAACTAAGTTCTAACTTAAGTAAAATCTTAGTTAAGATTTATTTAAGTATTTTTTATTACTTAAGTTAAATTCGATTTTTCGGTTAGTACTTAAGTTAAAAATAAAATATGCTAAAAATATGGTAACACAAGGTATTTATTTTGATTTGACAATTCAAAAAGAATACAAAAAAAATAAAACAATAAAAATATACAAAAAAAAAATTATGTAAATTAACAAAAATCGCACAAATGCTGTTATTTTCCGTTAAAATCTTTCACCGTGGGTATTGTTAGAACCATAACATTTTAGAACGCGGCTAAGGGCATCATTAAAAAATACTCCACCCGCTTTACTTTGGATTTGCACAGCAACAAACGCCTCAATGAAAATGTTTCTGTTATTTCTACCAAAACTTTTTTCGATTACGATTATGTTACCAATTTGATAGGAAATCTCCGCCACTCTTAAATAAAAGGTATTTCCATAAAATTGAGTGATATTACCATAAAAAAAATAATGTTTAAGAAATGTTAAAGCTTTAAATATGGCCCATCAAGTGGGTAACATAACCGGTAATCTTAATTCTTGTTGGAAATAACAGCAACCTTTCCACGGAGACGTTTTCAACGATACATAGACAATCAGACGGACGAACAGTAGATCAGTATTCTAACATGTGGGTCTGGGACAAATAATTTGGGTAATTACAATCTTCATCACATACTCATTAATCACTCAATTGCTCTTCTTTTCCAATACAATAATCTGCCTTGGGTCTTGTAAGATCCAAAACGACCAAGGCGCTAGGGTCATCATTGAAAAATTATCCATCCGCTTGACTTCGGATTTCCACACCAACCAACGTTTTAATTATTTTCAACAAAATCTTGATGAAAAAGATTGGATCTTACCCATTTGATGGGTCATCTCCGCCAATCTCAAATTCCTTACAGATTTTTATTTATTTAATTATTTTTTTCGATATGATGGATATATCGCGAAATTTGATGGAAATACCTTAAATTTGAGAGTGGCGGATGGAGATTTTAAAGGAAATGAAGATCAATTGTTGGATTTTTTTTTTGTATGTTTTTATTATTAATTGAATTTTGTTTTGTATTTTTTTTTTAAATTGTCAAATCAAAATAAATTACTTAAGTAAAACTTAAGTTATGATAATAGATGACTTAAGTTTTACTTAAGTAGATTTTATAAAATAGTTTTTTGGATTTAAGAAATTTCTTAGCTTAAGTCACCACTTAGTGCTGACTGTAAAATCCGCCCTAAGTATTTAAACAAAAAGAAAAAATATTTCAATTTAAGACTTTTGTTGTAGAAAAATAATTTTAACATCTGAATGGTTTTCCTTTATGAAATGTGTTTTAAAATTTCAAAATTCTCTATGGAATTTTTTTTTCGGTTTTTTTATATTTTTTTTTTTTGAAATTCTGAATATTGTTTAAATAATCTCACAGACATAAAATTATTTGTACAGAAAATCTTTAAGCATCTTCCTCTTTTTTATGATTTTTTATATCCACGCCTACAAAAGGTGCCGGCCGGAAAAAACAGGAATATCGTCTAGAGAAAAAATACGTGTTAACCTAAATTTAATAGAGAAAATTTTGTATTCACATGGTATCGTATATTTAAATCTTCACATAAATATACCCCAAAATTTCCACGTTTTTATGAAAACAATATTTAACGAAGGCGATTTTTTACAAGGTTATGCCACCGTTGGATAGGTATTAAAAAAAACCTTTTCTTCTCATGTGAAAACATCATATAGTTTCTTAAGATGAAATAACATCATATAGTTTCTTAAAATGAAATCCAAAAAGACGATTTCTTCGCTATTTTTTAACCATTTTTTGAAATCCTAAATCCCCGATGTGGCCAATAAGCCGAGACACCCCAACCTTAGAATTATCTCTTTTGTATATCACTAACTCCACGAATAAAGTTTTAAAAAATGCATTCAAAAATTGCATTTGCATCAAAAATGCACTTTTTTAAAAAATATTTTTTTTGATGCACTCATATACAAAAGGACAATTGTTAGAGTAAAATGCTTTTTATCGTAAAATTCAAAAAAATACTTTCAAAGATATGGCTATTCAAAGTTACATACTTTTTTGATAAAATTACAGAATAAACATAAAATTTCTTTTTTGTATTGAAAAATCTCATAAGTAGTTTTTTAAAAAGCTGCACTTATTTTTATGTAAAAAACGTTATTCTTTCGATTTATGCAGGTTTCGGAAAAATCGAAGGGGGATAAAGTTTTGAAAAATGCATCTAAAAATTGCATTTGCATTAAAAACGTACTTTTAAAAAAAAAAAAAATTTTTTGAGTGCATTGTCATAAAAAAGGACGATCGTAAGGGTCGAATGCTTTTTGAATGGTAGAATTCGGATAAATACTTTCGAAGATATGGCTTTTCAAAGTATCATACTTTTTTGATTTTTTTCAATATTTGAAAAGAATAAATAACGTGAAAAAATCGCAATGTTTTTAAAATCTAAAAAACTTAAAATGGATATGTTTAGTTGGCTTTAAAGAGAATGTCACCGGTCATGGTGACAGGACATAATCTCCACGGACATTACCCCCATAACGGAAATGGGGATTATGACCGAATTCATCAAGGCCATAATCCCCATAATAGTTGTGGGGACTATGACCGTTTCCAAAACGGTCACCATCCAAATGGGGAGTATGTCCCCAACTAGTAAGTGGACATAATTCCTGTAATGAGGATTATGGCCATTTGTTACGTGGTCATTATCCTCATATATACGGGAATTATGTCTGTTTTTTATTGGGATTATATCAAAATTATTTTCGGTCATAGTCCCCACAAATTCATTTCGGTCATAATCCCCATAACGGAAATGGGGATTATGTCCGTGGGGATTATGTCATGTCACCATGAAAATCAGCCGTATTAAAATGATCGAGTCACAATGACGCTGCCTTCCGTACTAAGTAAGAGTGTATGTGCGTTACAGTGAAGCGTTAGCAGCCCCAAACCCATTTGTAAAAAAAATATATTGTGAGATGTTTCTGAGAGTTAATAGAACTCTTAAAAAAAGTTTTAACCTCTTTCTTAATCCCGAAAACACTGAAAAAGAAACAGAGCTTAGATGTATGATTTCCTATTCATGCAGGCTGTAGGCAAAATCGCCCAAAGAAAAATCGCCCAAAAAAAAATGAAATTTCACCCAAAAATTTTTCATACATATTTGGGCCATATTCCATATGAAAAGTTACCCAAAATTTTTGGGCACATTTTCATAGTTTTTGGGCAAAATTTAGAAATTAAAAATTGGGTGATTTTTCATTATGAAAAATTGCCCAAATCTAAAATATGAAAAATTGCCCATTTTTAGTTTGGTTTGAATTTTTGTCAAAAGGTACTGTGAAATAACTCCCCAAAATAAAATGCAATAACTCCCAACATTTTTCCATACGAATTGGGAATTATTTCAATATGAAATAAGTCCCAGTGCTTGGGGATTTATTTCACAATTTTTATTGGAATTTTTTTCATAATGAAACAACTCCCAAATGAAATAATTCCCACAGAAATTATTTTGGGAGTTATTTCATTTCATTTTTAGCAATGGGAGTTATTTCATTAATGTTGGGACTTATTTCATTTCAAATGAAGTATCGTTGAGAATGATTTCCAATTTTTTTGTATTGCAGGCCTTCGGCAGGGCTTAGGGATTACAAACTCCATAAATTAATTTAGCGGCTTCGCTAAATATTTTTTTTTGTATTAAGCCTTTTACCCGGATAATTACGTAATGGCAAAAATACATATTTGCTCACGAATGCAAATATGTATTTTTTGTATTCAGTAAAAGGCTTGATACACAAAAAAACTTTATTGAGGGAAGCCTCTAAAAGAATTGATGGAGTTTGTTATTCCTAAGACCGGCCGAAGGCCGGCTACGCAGAAAAACTTTTAAGACAAAAAAAAAACAAATTGCACAGTGGTAGTATGTATTTGTTTCATAATTTTTGGACTATGAACATGTTGACATAATTCCTGCAATGGGGACTCATTTCATATTTTTTGGCTTTTATTTCATTGGGAGTTCTTTTGTTTTTATTTTGATTTTAAATACCTCCCAAATATTGGGACATATTTAATTTTTTCTTTGGGAGCTATTTAATTTTCTAAAGTTGTGAGTTAATTCATTTTTCTTGGAACTTAATTCATTGGGACTTATTTCATTTGGGAGTTATTTCGCAGTACCTTGTCAAAATCTTAAAATGTCGAAGCCGAAATAAGTTGCAATGAAACACCTTATAGAAAAATTTTATACCCAATATAGTGGAACAACCTAAAACAAATAGATTATTAATTTTTTAGAAACTATACAACGAAATGTTTTTTTTTTTTTTTTTTATAAAATGAAAACGATTTTTTTTTTAAAATTTGTCCCATGCTGCGCTTTCATCGAACCACCATGCAATTCTTTGCTTTTTTTTACATCAATTACCTACTTATAGCTTTTTCAGACCATATTATCAAGACGACACATGTCAAAAATATTAATAGGGATACGTAACAAAAAGTCTTGTCTTAAAATTTGTTCTTTTTTTGTTTTCCTGCATAGCCGGCCTACGGCCGGGCTTAGGGATTACAAATTCCATGCCTTAAACCCACCCTCTCCGCAAAATATTTTTTTTTTTTGGGTAATTTGGGTTTGGGGAAAAAGTGTTTTCTGATTTATTTTTTTATTATTTTTGGGTCATTTTTTATTTCTTTCTTGGGATTTTTTTTTGTTAATTTTGGGCGGAATTTCGTATTTTTCTTTTTGGGTAATTTTTTATACTTTTTGGGCGATTTTACATTTGGATGTTTTTCATAAAATTTTTTGGACGGTTTTGCCTACAGCCATTCGTGCATTGTCAAAAATGGCTGGATAGGGTTTTTTTTTTTTTTTAAATTGCAGAAAAGGATTTGCAACTAATGATTATATTAAAAATCATTTGAATCTCCTTTTATTAATTCATATGCATATGATATTGATTTTAGGTTTGTTAAGGAAGCCAGAAGTTGAAAGTTTGTGTGATAAATTCTTATAATAAAATTTAGTGTTTGGACATAAAGTTTGGATTAAGTGTGGGAATAAACAAAAACAAATAAAAAACAATTTAATGAAAATAATTTATGAAAAAAAAGTAAAATAAAAAGTGTTGTAAAAAAATTCTGGTGAAATAAGTTTTAGACAAACAACACATTAACAAGCAAACACTACATTTATTAAAAGAAGCCTTTTAAAGGCCTTCGAAAAAAAGAAGAACTAAAAAATACTATTAACAACAAAATAATTCTTTGGAAAACAAGAATTAAAAAAATTAAATCATCATTTCAACATTAAATGTAAATATATAAAAAAAAAAAAACATCTAAATCGATTGATTAATACTCGTTAAACTAAAAATATTAAACAGATCTCATTCTGTAACTAAAAAGAAACAAAATTCAATATTAAATCATCAATTCAAAAAAAAAAAAAACACATCTAAACTAATTAAAAAAAATTAAAATATCTGTATAAAAATAATAATAATCTGTGATTTTTGTGATTTATTTTAAAATTAATTTTTCTTCTCTTTCTCTTCGTGCAAAACAAAAAAAAATTCCAAACAAAATAAAAATTCAAACCCAAATGAAAAATCTATAAAATTTCCATTAAATTTAAAATCATCTGTACATATATAAACAAAATATCGTTAGAAAGATTAATTAAAAATTAAAAAAAAAAATAAAAATCTATAAAATAGAAATTCAAAAGGCGTCCAGTTTCCTTAAAACAAAACAAACAAAAAAAAATAGTTTGTAATAAATAAAACCGCTTTAAATACAAAGTTTTTAACTCTCCAACCGTTTTTTCAATATCCTGTCTTTTTTTATTGGTGCCTACAATCACTTTGTATAACTGAGTGGTCTCCAAAAAAAGAAAAAAAGAAACAAGTTTAATTAAAAATATTTAAAACTAAGAAAAAAATAAAAACTAAACAAAAATATTGTATTAAAATTCTAACTTGTCATCGTTGATTGCATGCCATGTGTATGACGTGTCAATCTACACAAATGTGTGTGGCCGTACATCTGGTGTAACACAATTATGGCCGAGCGGTCGTCCTATAATTATCAGAAATTGGATATATTGACGGTAGGTTTTTAAAAAACTATAAACACCTTAATTAATATGTATTTAAAATTATTTAGTAATTAAGTTAAAATAAATTAAAGGGGGGGGTGGGGTGGGGGGGTGAAATAAAGCCATAGGCAATAAGGCCATATGGCCTTATTTCCCAAAGAGTTGAGAAATAAGGCCATATGGCGTTATTAGCGACCACTGTTGGAAATAAAGCCATATATGGCTTTGTTAGGTTGTAAGTGGCTGCTGACGTTTTACGTCAACACACGTAGACTCTGTGGTCCATTGTGATGGCTTTGTTACTCATTTAAAAAATTTTTTAAAAATGTTCATCATTATTTTGCGAAGAGTGTGGAAATATATTTCCACGTAAATCCTGCTACCCAAAAAAAATTATTTAGCGAAGCCTCTAAATTATTTTATGGAGTTTGAAATGGCGTACGGACATAGCGCCCAAGGTCTTATCGCCCAAAACCGTAAATGTCATATCGCCCAAGCTGCGACATATAGCCCAAAATGATAGGTCTAAAAATGTTACTTCTCGCAAAACAAAATTGTCAAAAAATCCGAAATATTTTATTTGGGCGAAATGTCGAACTTACGACTTCTATGATTTGTGTTTTTGTAATAAAGGTTTTCTGCGTAGCCGGCCTTCGGCCGGGCTTAGGGATTACATACTCCATGCATTAAACCCACCCTCTCTGCAAACCGAAGCTATTTTGGTTATCAGGCCTTTTTGAGGCATAACAAATTTGATTGCGCAAAGGCCTGCTACCCTAGAAAACTTTACTTTGCGGAGAGGGTGGGTTTAATGTATGGATTTTGTAATCCCTAAGCCCGGCCGAAGGCTGGCTACACAGAAAAACTTTTTTTGTTAAACAATCTTTAAATTAAAAACCCTGCTAATAAAAAAATTGGTGCCTCTAGACCCCTCTAAGTTCCGAGGTTCCTGGTATATGTATGTGGTTTTTTAATTTAAAGATAGTCAAAAAAAATTTTTTTTCTGCGTAGCCGGCCTTTGGCCGGGCTTAAGGATTACAAACTCCATAAATTAATTTAGCGGCTTCGTTAAATAATTTTTTTTTTTTGGGTAGCAGGATTTACGGGGAAATATATTTCCACAATTTCAACTGATATGGCTTTATTTCCACTTTGGTTGCAAAATCAATATGACTTTATTGCCATATGGCCTTATTTCCCATTGAATTGAGAAATGAGGCCATATGGCCTTATTGCCTATGGCTTTATTTCACCCCCTCCCCCCCTAAATTAAAGAGGTAGCACCGTCCGCCAAAATGAAAAAAGCCGTTAAACACGAACTGGATAATATACGTTTGAAACTAGAGACTAAATGTAGTAAAGCTGCATTTACAGTTTTTCATTCATGATCCTGTTTCCTTTTAAAAGGACTTCCAAGTTTTACAGGATTAAATTTTATAAAATATTTTTTAATATTTGTACTTGTCCTAGGATGCCACTAGTGATACACTCAAAATAATTCTACAGTAAAAGGTTTAGTAAGTGATATTGTATAAAAATCTACTAATTAGTTACTAATTTTAGTATCTTCAAAGTACTAAAATTAGTAATTTTTACTGGTTTTGAATAATATTAGTAAAAAATTTTAGTATTGGTTACCAATTTCTGCACTAGGTCCTTTTGGACTAAAACTTAGTTAAATTTTTAGTATTGAATACCCATGTTTTTTTTTGGGTGTAGCAAATGAAAGAGGAGGATCTCCACTAATTTTTCTATTTTATTATTTTTACATGTCAGGAAAAAGGAGGTAAGTTATGTCCTTTCAAAAATGTATCCTACAATACCATTCAAAATTTTCAACAAATTATTTTGATAAAATTTTCAAATGACTTTATTTACATCCTTTTATCATGCTATGGCAATATAAAAAAAATCGAAAAATTAGGGGAGATCCCCCTCTTTCATTTGTCATCACCAGTGTCATCCTAGGACAAGCCCTTTTAAAAGGAAGCAGGATCACGAAATGAAAAACTTTAAATGCAGTTTTACTCCATTTGATCTCTACTTTCAGACGTATATCATCCGGTTCATGTTTAATATTGGCTGTCGGACGGTGTAATCAACAATAAATGTATAGCAGGTTTTAAAAAGGGTAAATAACAATGGATTACAATCGTGTTAACTACACGATACCAAGTCACGATTCGGTAGACTACGTTTATGTCTAAAAAAAATATGACCCTAGCATATGCGAATACTTACAAATACTACACACAGAAAACAAAACTGCTGATTTCCAACTGATTATTGGAACAAAAAATCTGTCGGAACTTCTGCATATAGGCTGCCACAGTTGAGTATCGGTAGTCGGTTAAGTCGGTTTTTATAACTGTCTTTTAAGTCAGACAACCAAAAAATTTGGTTGTCTCAGCCGAATATAGTAGCAGCAACCGAATTTTGAGTAGATACAACTGAGAAATTCGGTTGGAAACTTATTTTTCATTGTGTACAATTAGCGTAGATTCGCAAAACAATACACCCATGCGTATACTTACCCAGCAAAAACATGGTAATGAGTTGTGAAAAGTAATCATTACCAAGTACATTATTTGAATTGAGTCCCCATTACCATTACCATTGTTTTAAGCCCAAAAGTAACTACTTTTCAGCAATATGTTATAAAAGCACTTCCAAGTAATAATATCTCCTTGCACTTGCAGTTTTTAACCTTTACAATTCATTTAACTTAAAAAGTACTTAAAAACATAATAAAAATTACGCAATTTTTAAGTTTTAGTAAAAACAAGTTAAATTTTAAATGTATTAATTAACTAATTATTTTACTTCTTATTGGTAATGGGCTTTTACTCCTTATAAGTAATTCGAGTCAGTAACTACTTATTTTTCTCTATACTCTTCACTACTTATTTTTGTCTCACGCCCTTGTTAAAATAATTAGTGATTCATTCAATAAGTAACTTCTTATTAACATCTGTTTCGGATTACAAAACCCATTACTAGTAATGCCAATTTTTGCTGGGACGGTACTGACCGTATATCACAAAACATACTTACCATCTAGCTTTAACTGTTAAGGTGATCCTCAAAACATTTTTATTATTATTTTTTTTTTGTTATTTTGTTTTATAAAGCTCCTAGGCTACCACGGTGTCTCCTAAAATTTGTTCCTACAGTTTTTACTGCCCCAAGGGTGCCCCTAATTTAACTTTTATTTTAATATTTTAATTATTATTTTTTTTAATATTCAAAAATCCAAAACTTTGATCGCCGAAAGGCTCTTGTTAATTTAATCCGATTGACCACTCCATTTTTAGTTTAAGTACAGAATAAAATTTTGCAGGACACTTGGGGAAATCAAACGTTAAGGAAAAAATTCCACTCTTAAATAACAATCTGTGTAATATTTTGGCCGATATCGCCATTTTAAAAGACAGACGGACATTGTCAGAATTTCTTAAAAGCGATCACTGATTAGTAATTTATTTACTTTATGGGATTCCAAACCGATAGTTCGATTTGTTACAAACGGAGTGACAAACTTATGTATATTCGTACAATGTAAAGAACATTCGTGATTTCGCAAAACGAAAGAATTTCGTATGATACACAAAATATTTCGTATATTTTACAAATTGAGATGGTTTAGTTCTTCAAGGGAGAAATTTGTTCCCCTGTCCGATTTGGCTCATTTGGCAACTTAACCAGCATATGAACATAATACATTTTCTTGCAAAACTTCAGGAGTCCAGTTATTTTGGTTTCAACTGCATTTTTCTTTCCACATTTTTAAACAGCATTTTGCTTTCCACATTCCCATATGAAAATATTTCGTATTTATATTTTTATAGCTGTTTAAAAATTGCACACGTTAAGGCTGTTTTTTCCCTTTAAAACACCCTTCACTGATTAGTATTTGTTAGATAAACATAAAAATAAACGACTTATGAATAATAGAATTTATATCTTTTTTTAATAATCGGCATGTCAAAAACCCAAAAAATTTCATAACAAAATTTTAAGGATAAAATAAATATTTTCAAAAAACAGAAAAGTACAATTTTTGAGACCTTTTCGAACTTTAATATCTTAATACACGTAGCTTTCCTTATAATGTCAGGACTAAAGATTATGCAAATTTAAAGACTTTTTTTCGAATTCAGATCCTTTCTCTTTTAACTGTGCTAAAAAGGTATAAATAAACTTAAATTGCACTTAACAACAATTTAGTTGGTCATCAATCTGGGGCATTTATTTTTTAATTGTTGTTGACAACAGAAATACAATGAATCTCTTTTTTTTTAACGTTTTCGCATACATATGTTTGCATTTTAATTAATTTTAATTATAATACTGAAAACAATTTACTGCAGTCACATGTTCTGTAATGTTGTTTTTTTTTCGTTTTGCCACGTTTTTTTTTGAAACCAGTCAATGTTTTTATTGCCGCTCTAGTATTAACAAAAAAAAAATAGTACGCATATGTTTACTATTCTTAAATATCAAGTGACAAACATGCAACATTAGACAGGCAATTTTTTGTATGAGATAAAAAGGTTTTTCTTCCGATTTTGAACAGCCAAATTTTTATTATACTAGGCCTAAAACTGGTGTGGTATAAATTTAAAGACAATCGGATTAAATTAACAAGTGGCGATCAAAGTTTTGAGTTTTTGAAAATTTTACAAAAAAATAAAAAAATATATGTCTTGCGATACATCGGTTTATGTTAGTTTTGATAATATGAACACGAATATAAAAAAAAATTTAATTCGTTAGAACAGTTTTGGAAATATCACTATTTGAAATTCGAAAATTGAAAAAAAAAATGTCTTGAGGTACATTTTTTTAATTATGACTTGCAGAATGCGAATATGAAAAAAAATCTTGAATCTGTCGAACGATTTTTGAGATATCGCCATTTGAAATTTCCAAAAAAAATTTAAAAATGGCGGTTTTTCCTAGATATTAAAAAAGTAATTTAAGTAATTTTTTCATTGACCCTTTTGTAGAATTTAAGACAAACTTACCTTTCAACTTCGATCAAAGTTTTGAATTTTCGAAAAGTTTTCTTAAACTCAAAAGTTTTGAGTGAAGGACTTAAATTAACTGAATTGGCTCAAATTAAGTTTAAATGAAAGTTCGTCTCCAGCTCTATGAAAGGTTCAAGGAAAATATTTTTTTTTTTTTTTTAAATAGCAATATCCTAAAAACTGTATGACCGATTTGGAAAATTTGTTGATAGTGATTATGTTAAATCCAAATATTTGATTGCCGGGTGCCACCACATAATTTTTAAGTCGAGTAAAAATTTGCCGGACATTTCGGAAAATCAGAATTTAAAGAAAAAATGCCACTCTAATGCAACATGCATAAAATATTTCCCGTACTACACACAACTACTGCTGGTCTCATACTCCACTTTTGGTTTTCTATTTTTTTTTTACGTGTACAATTGTAGCACACAGTACCAGTAGTATTTATGGTTTGCATGTTTTTAATAAACGGCTCTCGAAATACAATAACAACAAACATTATATCCTTTTTTATACATAAATATTTATACTAGACATTGATGCAAGTGTATATATGCGGCATTTTTGTGAAATTCACAATTAAATCCGAAAATTATCCCTTGAATTTCAAAAACGATCAATTGAAATTCGTAAAAGATCAATTTAAATCGAAAAAAGATCTATTGAAATTCGAAAAACAAGATCTGAAAATCGAAAACACTATGTTAATTTCAAAAAAAAAAAATTAAATTCTTACATTCCAATTTAAATTCAAAAAAATTCAATAAATGTTCGTAAAAGATTTATTTAAAGCCTTAAATATTAATTTATGAGCTGAATTTGGAAAACAATTAACTGAAATTCGCAAAATATCAAAAAAAATATTCAAAAATATCAATTAAAGTTCGATAAAGATTAAATTCGCGAAGATCAAATGAAATTCAGAAAATGTCAATTAAATTTCGAAAACGATCAATTTATATTCGAAAAAGTTCAATTGGAATTCGAAAAATTTTTAAGATCAAATAAAATTAGAAATTATTAAAGTTATTTTTATAAACTATTAATTAAAATTTGTTAAAGAACAATTGAATTCAAAGAATTATGAATTATTGCAAAATACAGTATACCCGTGTAAAAATCAATTTGGTCTTATCGTTTGGGTGTTCTGTCTGTTACAACCTGCAGAGAAAACAGACCATTGTGGCAAACGTATTTCTCGATTGTCACAAAAAACTAAATACTGAGAAAATCTAAATTACTTATTCCAACCGAAATTCTATTGCATTAACCGAAATTTAGTTGATATTTCTGAAGAACAACTGAAATCTTTTAATTACAATCAGTGTCGGGTACGGCTTTTGGGGTTTTTTTACTTCGAATAAAAAAAAATCAAGTAAAAAAGTTAAATTCTGCCTTGCCGAATGTAGTGATACCCTCCACAATTTAAAAAGGTTATTCCAAAAAACTTTTTTTTAAAGGAAATTACTATTGAAAAAAAAATAAAAAAATTAAAAAAAAAATTTCCGCGAAAAAAATATATATAATATGTTTGTACTTGTTTAAATACCATTTGGTGTTTAATAATGTTCATACATGTCAACCAGCAGCCAAATTAAAGCATTTTGTTATTTTTAGGTTATGTTGAATGTACTAAAATTTTTGAGGTGTCCGTTTTCGTTCATAACTTTTGAACCGCTGAACCGATATCGCTTAAATGCAATACCAAACTTCTCGGGAGAACTTCCAATAAATATGTTAGGTTTCAGTCATATCCGTAAAGTATTTTGGTCGTGATCACCTTAAATAGATCGGGGATCATGAATATATATAACTTATGGGGTCCCAGACCGATATCTCGATGAGTTACAAATGGAATGACAAACTTATATATACCCTCTATCACTAAGTGGAGGGTATAAAAATTACATTCACATTTGACGGACGAGCAAAAACAGGTATCCGTTTTTTGGAAAAAAAGTGATAATTTTTGCCGAAGGAGGTTTGTTTTTCACGATCATATTTCATTTAGTTTTTTTTTAAATTTGTTTTAAAAGAAAATTGTGCATTTTCGCATACATAGAGAAAGTCTCAAATTATAACACATTTGATGTAGAGAAATGTCTAATTTTGCAATAGAAATTTTTCCTACATGGAAAATATAAAATGTTGAGAAATTTTTCGCGAAAAAATATTTTTTTATAGGGAAACTGTCTAAGAATGTTAGACTTTTGCTTTACGAAAAATTTCTCAGAATCTGAGACTTTTTTCGTGTAGAAAAATTTTTAGATTCTAAAACTTTTTTTCTACAGAAAAAATCTTAGATTCTGAGACCTTTTACTATAAAAAAGTCTCATATTTTGAAGCATTTTTGAGAAAATTTTCCTATAGAAAAGGTCTCAGATTATTAGATTTTTTTCGTTCTGAAAAATGTTATATTCTGAGACCTTTTTGCTATAGAAAAAGTTTCAGATTCTTAGACCTTTTTCCTATAGAAAAAGTCTCAGATCCTTTGACATTTTTCCTATAGAAAAAGTCTCAGATCCTTTGACGTATATTTTGTAGAAAAAGTCTCAGATTCTGAGAACTTTTTTCTATAGAAAACGTGTCAGATTTTTAGACCTTTTTCCCTTAGAAAAACCCGTGTAAAAATGTATTAGATCTTATCTGATCTGTTCATATATGTTCATATATGATCGTATCTGATTGCATATAATTATATCTGAAATGTCCAAAATCGAGATCTAATTATATCTCGGATTTGGCAATGTTGACCAAATCCGAGATATAATTAGATCTCGATTTGGTCATTTTAGATATATTTATATCTAATCAGACATGATCATAAATGAATAGATATAAACAGATTAAATAAGATCTAATCCATTTTTACACGGGAAGTCTCAGATTCTGAGACCTTATTCCTAGAAAAAGTCTTATATTCTTAGACGTTCTTCCTATAGAAAAAGTATCAGATTCTGAGAAATTTTTCTTGTATAAAAAAGGTAAGATTCTGGCACTTTTTTTCTAAAGAAAACGTCTCCGATTCTCCGATTCTGAGACTTTTAGAATTTGGAAATTTTTCTACAAAAATCCGAAAAAGAAAATATTTGAGAAAAAATATCAGAGTTTTTCTGTACCTTTTTCTATAGAAAATTTCTCAGATTTTCTGACCTTTTAAATATTATAAATTCCGAGATATTTTATTATAAATATCAAATTTTCATTTTAAAAAAAAAATTGATTTGTGAACATTCAACACTTTAATTTTCTGAATCATTTCTCCAAACAAAAGTTTTCAGATTCTGAAATAATAATCGAATAATTTTGATCGCATGATCCAGTGTTTTTATTTACAGTTTATGTTCAACCTAACCGAGAACTGGTAATAATGACTGTCGTCTCGTTGTAGCGAATTTGACAAAGGATTTTGGTGCGAATCGAACCAAAGACTCCTGTTTCAGGGGGCCCCGATTCTAAGGCATTTTGAAAAAATTTCCAAAATAATTTAACATACGTTACACAATCGACATCTTTAAGATTTTAAGATATTTTTCCTATTTCTATGTAGTAGACAAACATTTTTTATGTAAACCAAATTAAGATCCTGCAACATTTTTCACAAAAAAAAATATATTCTAATTGTAAGTTTCACAGAAAATTTTCAGATTAAGTCACATTTTTCCTTTAAAAATTTTCAAATTTTTCCCATAAAAATTTTCAGATTTTTTTTTTTATGAAAAATTTTTGGATTTCGAGATTTTTTTCCTTCGGTAATTTTTTTTAGAAAATTTCCTTCTTTTTTTTTCTTTTTTTCTTTCTTTTTCCTCTATTTTTTCTTTTTAAAATAAAGTCTGGGTTGGGAAATTTCTACTTTTCCCCACCCCTTCTACCCGCGCATGATTACAATTTATCATTTTCGTATTGCTTTTGACCTTTTCCGAATTATGATTGACCAATTTGGAATTACAATTGAAATTTTTTTTAATAACAATTGATCTTAATCTAATTTCAATTGCGATATTCGAATTACAATTGATGATTTTGAACTTAAAATTAATCGTTTGGAGCTAAAATTAATATTTTTCGAGTTACAATTGATATGCAATTAAACTTTTTCGAATAACATTTGATCTTTTATGAGTAACAATTGAAATTTTCGAATTGCTATTGAACATTTTTTGAATTACAATTGATCTTATGAATTACAATTTAAATATTCAAATTAATATTGATCTTGTTAAAATAACAATTGAACAGTTCATGCGAATAAGGACGAATAGACCACTTTTTCGCAAACACGTTTTTTTGCATATATGCATTTTATTAGCAGAGCCCTACAATCCTATGCAGAAATTTTGGGGAAATTTTGACTTTTAAGGCTAAAGAAATGACTTTGAAAGTGCAATAATTCGTATATTTTTATATTTTTGTTTAAATTGGGAGTGAACTAACGCATAATTTTGATTAAAAACAACACAAAAACATACAAAAATTTTACTTTCGGTAACAATGTGTTGAAAGAACATTACGAGGAACAAACCACACTTATTATATTGGCAAAAAATGTTACCGTTCTTGAGTTATAAGACTTAAAAGTGTGGAATCAAAAAGGGCGAATATCCATCCTTAACAGAATATTATATAAAAATAATTTAGCAGCGAGTTTAAAATTGATATTAGCTAAAATTTGAAATTGTACACAAAAAAAAAACAATCTTAGCACATACAAACAAATTAACCAGATTTGCAAAAATTTGTTCATGTCCTTATGTTACGTCGTAATATGCAGTCAAGGGTTAATATTATAATTCCTAAAAATGTATTTAGTGTCATAAAGAATTACTACTGCATCAAATGGCAGGAATATTAAAAAAAAATTAACAAAAAAAATGTTTTTGCATGTCCTTGCAATCCTTAAAAAGTGTATCCTTGAAGTCCTTAAAGTGTTACAAACAAATACCAACCATAGTTCGTCAAGTTTTGCAAGTCTTATGAAAATGTAGTCAAAATCTGCGGCAAAATAACACATTTTTATTCAAATTTCAATACATCTTTTTGGATATTCGCCCTTTTTCCATATAAGCAAAAATTGAAGTCCAATTTTTGGCAAGTTCTCTTTCGAATACCTTACTAAAATTTTGTATATAGGTAGATGTGACTTAAATCTTTAAGCTAATTCCAAGAAGTTGACAAAAATATTATTTTTTAACCGTTTCCTGCGTTTTTATTGTCCCCTGTAAAATTATACAAATGGTCTATTCGTCTTTATTCGCATGAACTGTTCAATTGATCTGTTTAGAATAACAATTGATCTCAATCGAATTAGAATTGATCTGTTTCGATTAAAAAATAATCTTTTTCGAATTACAATTGATCTTTTGCGAATTACAATTGATATTTTTCGAATAATAATTGATCTTTGAATGTCAATAAACCTTTTTCGAATTGCAATTGATCTTTTAATAATTATAATTGAAATCTTAACATTGCAAATTATCTTTTTTAAAATACAATTAATATTTTTGAATTTCAATTGATCTTTTTCGAATTTCGTCTGTTAGTGTTCCCAGTCTTTATATCAGACGATTGTTGATTTTTAATCTTAAGAATATAGAAAAATAAATTTATATAAAGTTTTCCTGTTTTTGGAAAGTAATCCCGAGTCAAGGAGCGCATCCAAACCACCTAAGTTCATGCATGATTCCCTAAGGCGATGTCACATTTTAGAGCGCTAGTTGGTAGCGCAGACAAAGTGCTCTTAAGATGCAGTAAAATAATGATTTATCATCATCTCTCTTAAAATCTCGATTTATTTTTGCTGGGTTAATATCCACAGAATGGTGCTCATAACAAGTTAAAAAACTGAGTAACACAAACTTATTTTTAATCCCCTCATCATTCTGTGTGCAGTAAGGGTTAAACATGATAGCACACAATATCCTAGTGAAAGTATGCCATGGTTCAAATGAGACTAAAGTTAAATTATGGTATTTTAACTAAACTCTTTTACTATTATTGTTGTTTAATGCTTTTGGTAGTGGCGGTGGTGGTGGTTCTTGTTGTTTCAATGTTTGATTATTCGTTTGGCTGTTGTGGTGGTGCTTGGATTTGTATGAAACGCAAAGGCATCGCCGGCCCCATCATCATCCTCCTCACATCCCCAACAATATTATAAACCAGTGTGTGTGTATGTTGGTTTAGTGAAATGTGTGTTAGTGACACAGTTTTTATTTCTTGTTCTTTATTTACTACTCATTCCCCTATAAAAATTTCACATCACATTTCAGTTTTTTTTGCTGGAAGAAGAACATGAACTTTTATTTTGCTGTTGTTGCCAATAATATTGTAATGCAATGTAGGGATGATTGTGTTGGTACCAATGTTCTTTTTTTTCTTTGGGTAGGATTAGATTTGAGGTACTAATATTGCATTCTCCTAATATTCTGATATTTTTTAAATATTTTAGCAGGTACGGATCCACAGTGAGGGAAAGAAAATTTCCCACCCCCCAAAACCAACACAGTTCCCTTTTGTCTCTAAAGCAGGCCACAAGACAATGATTCCATACAGCAGAATTGGACACACCACTGCTGTATAAATCCAATGAACGAATTTAGTGCTAAGTCGCCATAGTTTTCTTACCCGTTCCTCAATATTATGCCTGAAATTCAACTTCCTCGCTAGAAATACTCCAAGATACTTAACTCCATCTAAAAAGGGGATCTCACAATCAGTGCTATCTAGAGAAATAGGATCTAAATCAGGAATCTTACTTTTCTTTGTCAACAAGACAAGCTTTGTTTTACTCAGATTAACTCCCAGACCATGCTCTCTTGCCCATTTGGACACATATTTCAGAGAACCCTGAAGAAATTCCGCCAATGTTGGCAGTGCTTTCCCTTTACTGCTGTCGCGACATCATCAGCATATGCGACAAAATGATAACCCCGTGATTCTAGAGAAAGAGAAGCATTTAACTCAGTGTTAGGTTTCAAAGAAACGGGGAAAGAACACCTGCCTGTGGTTTGTGATACTGGTAATAATTTTGAAATAATAGTTCTTTTTTTTTCTTTGATATTTGCACACTAAATTTATCTAATTCTCTAAAGAATTCAGATGATGGGGAAATTGGAAAAACCCTGAAACGCTCGTTTTGAAAAATTACCAAATTTTTCAAAGCAGAAATTCTAGGAGTATTTAGTTGGAGAATATCCTAATAAAGAAAGTACAGCCAGAAAATTTTTAAATTTTTTTAGGACTAAATAATAACGAAAAAGATCAACGAAAATTCCATTTGTAATTCGTAAAAGATCAATTGTAATAAGTAAAAGATCAATTGAAAACAAAAAAATATCAATTGTAATTCGAAAAATACCAATTGTAATTCGACAAAATTCAGTTGTAATTCGAAAAAGATTTATTGTAATTCGTAAAAGATCAATTGTAATTCGTAAAAGATCAATTGTAATTCGTAAAAGATCATATGTAGTTCGAAGATTCCAATCGTAACTCGAAAAAGATCAATTGTTATTCGAATATGATCAATTGTAATTTGAAATTTATAAATTGTAATTCCAATAAGTATAAAAGTTAAATTCGACTTGGCCGAATCTATGAATACTAGGGATATAACCATTTGCATATTTTTGAAAATATCAAAAAGGGCCTATCATAGTGAGAAAGTACATAGAAAATCAATAAGAAATGCGTCCTCTTTTTTTCGCGAATGTTAAAAAAGGTTCGGCACCGATCGCGATGAAGTTTTTGCTAATATTTTTTTTCAAATATTTATTCAACCCATGTTTCAAATGTTAAAAATCATACTGCTAATTTTTCTAGTTTTATTTTTGTTGTAAAACGACGAAAGTCAAAATAACGTTGAAAGGGACGGATTCCCACCATAAAACATACAAAAATTAAATTTGAAGTGTTTTAGAAATTGCAATCGGTGCCGAAGGTTTTTGGACCAAAATGACCCCGGATACCGTTTTTTGTTATCAGTATAACATTGCCCATATCGTTATGATAGGTTCTTATTTTGGTTATACCCCTAATGAATACCCTCCACAATGCCCTTTTTAAAGGATAGTAAATTTTTTAATGTGAAAAAAATTAAAAATTGTGATTCAAAATATTTTATATTGAGTAAAAAACTCCGAAAAAAAGAAAATGCAAATTTCTTCATTTGTGCCTGCAATTTCAGATCATGTTGGTAACCCTTGCAAAATAATGTAAGAGACAAAAAAGTTGAAAAAAAAAATATTAAGTGAGGTTGAGATTGCTAGAAATAGAATTGTAGTGTTGGAAACTGTCAAAATTTATTCTGTAGAAACTATAAATATTCACATATATAAGAAACAGTTTTCATTAACAAGGCAAACCGACATTTAAAATCCTACTGATTATAACACTAACTGGGGTGTTTGAAACCGGTATGGGAAATACCAGAAATGTCTATAATTTTTTGAAATTCAATTTTTCTCCTGAATTTTTTCATCCTAAATCCTTATAACACATATAATTAGAGCCCGTGCTCGATCTGTACTTAAAGAAAAAATAAAAAAAAACTTTTTTTTTTGTTCTTTTTTAAGACGATCTAGCGATGTCCGTCCATCCGTCGGTCTGTCGGTTGAAAACATGCCACCTTTTGAAAGAATTTACGGAGACTCCTGAAATTTGGCATATATGTTGACCATTTACCCGGTCAGGCTGACATTGCAATCCAGCGAAATTGGTCCAGTGGTTCAAAAGTTATAAGCAAAAGAGTGAGTTTCGGCAAGGGGTTTTCGCAAATTTACGAGATAAAACACACGGTAACTTTCGAACGACAATTCTGAGGGTGCTGAAGTGTAGCATGAATATTTGTCGTTCCTCTGGCCCAGTTCGTTTTAAATTTCAGACAAATCGGTGAAGTGATTCAAATGTTATAAGCAAACCCCTGAATTTCAGATTGGTTTCACCTAAAATTCACGTGTTGAAAAACCCGAGTTTTAAAAAAAAAAACTTTAAAAACAATAACAAGCCACAAAATTACTTTTCAGAGTATTTTTGTCACGCAGAAATATTTTTACACTAAAAAAAAAAAAATACACTCGAAAAAAATTTTACACTCAAAAAAAAATTTAGTACAAATTTACAATAAAATATTGGTCTAAGACCCCATAAAGTATGTATATTCAAGATCCTCGATCGATTTTAAGTCGATCTAGCGATATTCGCCCGTCCGTCCGTCCATCTGTCTGCCTGTCCATCCGCTACTGAAGTTTTGTTGGTCATTTACCTGGTCAGGTTGGTATTGCAATCCAGCCAAATCGGTCCAGTGGTTCAAAAGTTATGAGCAAAAGAGTAAATTTCGGCAAGGGGTTTTCGCGAATTTACGAGACCAAAAACACGATAACTTTCGAAAGACAAAAAAAAATTTTTTGTTTACAAAAATTACACTAGTTTGGGTACATAAGTACGTGCATTCACTCAGAAATATTTTTACAGTAAAAAAAAAAAAACATTACACTCGAAAAAAATTTTACACTCAAAAAAATAACTATAATTTTTTTTTTTTTAAGTGATAATAAAAGAGTTTTTTACTCAAAATAAAATATTTCTAATCAAAATTTTTAATTTTTTTCACGTTTTAAGGATAGTCCTTTAGAAAAGGCATTGTGGATGGTACTTAACTTTTCTACTAGTTTAAATTTAAACGATTTTTATAATTTTCAAGACCCCTTAACTCGAATATTAGAATGACCAGAAGCCTCGAAATTTTACACGTTCTGTGTTTTGTTAAACTAACCTCCAATTTTAACTCTTATTTAATTCTCTAATTATACACTACACGACTCAGTGGTACAGGGCATAATGAGTTTGTGCTGATGTTTGTAACTACCCGAAATATTGGTCTTAGACCTACCTTCCATCTATAGGTTTAATCACGATACAGGTCGCAATTTTCAAAAAATTGACTTAAATTTAAGCTTCTTTTGACCCAAGGACGAAGCCTATTGAAATTGGAAAAAATCGGTCCATGTTAAGACCTAGCCCCCATACGAACGCGCCCTTTGAATTTCGCTTAAATGCCTCTAATAACCGTATTATAATAGGTGCTGTTTTGAAATTTAACAGGTAATAAAATTTTGTATGCCCAAACCATCGCACCAAATTTCAAAGCAATCGGGTCAGTCCTTCTGGTAGTCCCTATACAAACCACTTTCCCGATATTCACATAATTTCCTCAAAATTCATAAAAATTAAAATATTTGATAAAAATTTTATTTGTAGGTGTTAAACGTGTACTTTGGTAACCTAATCAAATCGAAATACATTTGGACCATTTTTGGACTTACAAGGGAAGTCTCCCTAGTATCACCCGCGGATCTTTATGGAATTGGTTTTTTTTGTAGATCAGAAAAAATAAAGGGACACGTGTTTTTTTTTAGCACGTATTTAGGGGGTAAAAAGGAGGGAGGCCATTTTTCAGTTTTTTTCGTTTATCTCCTATATTATGCAATGAAACCTAGTCATGTTTCATACCAAATGAAAGATCTTTGGAAAACCTATCTACGTGTGCTAAGAACGTGTATAAACATAAACAACTTTTCGTCATATTGAGTAAAATACCAAAATTTTAGGACATTTTTGTTAATAAGTCGAAAAATATTATTTTCTTTGGCCCGTTGTTAGCACCACGAGATATGTATTTTTAATACCTTTAATCTGATACCACATATGAGGCATTCCACACCAAATGTCCAGCGAAAAAAAACACGTGTACCATAAACTTCTGAATAGCTTGTATGGATAGCCCTATATGGAACTTAGAAAATTGCGTTTTCGGTTTTTCAATTTTTCAAAAACTGGGCTTAGGAGGCGTGGTCAAATATTGGAACAATGGTCAAATTTGTGGCGAGTTACCTTGATTAAATATTTATCACATTAAAACTAAATGCACCACAATCTTAAAAATTTGCATTCTTATATAGTTTCGTATGGGCTATCGAATAAAATTGTTTTCCAAGAAAAATTTTCAGAACCCGTTCTGAAATTTTCCATTTTTTAAAAAAGTCAATTTATCAAAAATCCGGCCACTTTTTTTTCTTTTTTTTAATTTTTTTTTTTAAAGTTTAGATGTTTGTCCATCCACACAAAAAAAATCAGAAATGTATTTTTCGTTTTTTTCGAGAAAATCGCATTTGAATTTTAAATTTCATAACAATTTTATAATTTGCTTGTATTTTCTTGTGTCAACAGAGCGTATGACGAATATTTATGAAATTAATATTACTCATTCGCAACTTTAAAACAAAGAAATACAAGCAAATAACAAAATTGTTATGAAATTTAAAGTTCAAATGCGATTTTCTCGAAAAAAAGATGAACGTGTTTCTGATTTTTTTTGTGTGGATGGACAAACATCTAAACTTTTAAAAAAATAAATAAAAAAGAAAAAAAAAAGTGGCCGGATTTTTGATAAATTTACTTGTTTACAAAATGGAAAATTTCAGAACGGGTTCTGAAAATTTTCCAAAACAAAAAATTTTAATCGATAGCCCATACAAAACTATATAAGAACGTAAATTTTTGACAATTTGGTGCATTCCGTATTAATGTGATAAATATTTAATCAAGGCAACTCGCCAAAAATTTTACCATTTTTCCAATATTTGACCACGCCTCCTAAGCCCAGTTTTCAAAAATTTGAAAAACCAAAAACGCAATTTTCTTAGTTACATATAGGGCTATCCAAACAACCTGTTCAGAAATTTACGGGACACATGTTTTTCTGTAGCGGGACATTTGGTGTGGAATGCCTCATATGAGGCATTCCACACCAAATGTTCAGCAAAAAAAAAAAAGTGATGTCGTGTCAATATGAAATCAATTGCAGAGTATTCACCCTTAGGTAACTATTAAATAACACAAATAAAATTTCAGTTTTTTCAAAAAGTGGGCTTTGTACCATGGTCAAATATTGAAAATATCTGAATTTTTTGTCTTAGTACCTTTATTTAAATATTTATGCAAAATTAGTGAAACACAGCGAAGCCTTTGAAATCAAAGTTTTTTTTATAAATTTTTGTATGGGCTATCGATTAAAAAATAAAAATTGGAACATTTTCAGAAGAAGTTCTGAATTTATTAAATTTAAACTTAAACTTTATTTATCAAAAAACATGCCACAATTTTATTTATTTTTTAAATGTTCAAAAATTAGTTAAGGTGTATATCTATCTGTTCTGAAATTTTCAGAGATGTTTTTTTCCTTGTTTTCGAGAAAAAAAAATGTTGAACATTGACCTATGCTTATAATTTACAATAATGGGGTATATTACGTATGCGAATGAGTAATATTAACTCTTAAAAAAAAAATTAAAATAGAGATGTTTTCGTGGGTGATTTTTTTGTGACGATCACGCACGCTCACGAAGGAAAAGTTTTAATCACGCACGACTTTTCATTTTCCTCAAGTTCACGTACGCTCATGTGAGCAGAAAAAAATGTTGTCACGGGCACGATACTCACGTGAGCGTGAGCAAAATAAATGAGCATGCGTGATTAAAATAATTTTCTTGGTGAGAGTGCGTGATGGTAAAAAAAAACTAACCCACGATCATATCTCTATTTTAAATGTTTTTTAAGAGTTAATATTACTCATTCGCATACGTAATATACCCCATTATTGTAAATTATAAGCATAGTGCAATGTTCAACATTTTTTTTTCTCGAAAACAAGGAAAAAAACATCTCTGCAAATTTCAGAACGGTAGAATATAACCCTTAACTATTTTTTTAACATGTAAAAAAAATAAAATTGTGGCATGTTTTTTGATATAAAAAGTTTAAATTTAAATTTAAAATATTCAGAACTTCTTCTGAAATTTTTCCAATTTTTATTTTTTTAATCGATAGCCCATACAAAAATCTATAAAAAAACTTTTATTTTAAAGACATCACTGTGTTTCATTTCATTGACATAAATATTGAAATAAAGATACTTAGGCAAAAAATGCTGAAATTTTCAACTTTTGACCATGCCTCCAAGGCCCACTTTTTGAAAAATCTTAAATTTTATTTTTGTTATTTAATAGTGCCCTAAGAGCGAATACTTTGCAAATGATATCCTATTGAAACCACCATGTTTTTTTTTTGTGAAACAGTTGGTGTGGAATGACTCATATGCCTATATTAATTTTGTTTAAATAGACGTAAATCGTAAAAAACTGAAAAAGGTCAATTTCCCCCCATACAAATCGACCGCCCCTAAAAATTAGTTTGGGCCGCTAAAAAAAATACTTGTTGAATTAATTTTCGTTCTTAACAACATATTCAAATTTCATGAAGCTCGGAGGGTGACACCAGGGAGACTTCCCTTGTTAGTCCCCTATATACAAATTTCGATCGATATTCAGTTATTTGCAAAAAAAAAAATAAACCAATTCCACTAAAAATTGATCTTCGTGTGTTTTCTACACTAAATAAAGATCTAACAAAAAATAGGTACAATCGGTCCATGTTTGGACTTGGGACCCATTTTTTGGAAAACACTGGTGTAAGGTATTATATGGTCGTCGTGGTCGCACCGTTGGTGTATCCAAGAAGAAGATTTTTTTTTTTTTTGTGTAGGTTATTATATGGTCGGTCTTGACCAACTATAACTTTCTTTCTTTTTTTTTTGTTAATTTAAGATGTGTTTTTACTTTGTATCAAAAACGGCATTTTCAAACAATATGGACTTAGCACCTTTTCACATTAAGCTTACGATATGTCCCAAAATAACAATTTATTTTACCCTCCCTGTATTGTATGTAAGTGAGGAGTTTTATGTTTTGTAATGTTTGCATGTATCAACGATATACAGTTTTAGTTTTTTTTTTTTGCTTTGTATACAACATTTATTTTGACTTGAGATAAAAGTAAAAATAAAAAATGTTTGCCTATTATCTGCACATTGCGCAAAAGGGTCGTAATAGAAAAAGGCAGGCAGCAGCATATTTTTTTTTTGCATTATTGAATAAAAAGAAAATCATTGTATGTACTTTAGAGAAAACCGGGGCGTAAAAAAAAAAAAAATAAACTGCAAGAATAAAGTACACGTACATTTTCTCTATTGGTATGTTTGTACTGCTGCATGTTTGTATGGATTTGTGTGTGTGTGTGTGTGTATGTTTCGTTTTTTTTTTCTATGACATGAAAAACTCAAGGCAGAAAACATTGCCCTTAATGGTCAACAATTAAGTAGAAAAAAATAAAAGAACAACAACAAAACAACAACAATAGCAACAACAAAAAGAAAATGAGGTCACTTTCCGTATTTGACCGATATTTTTTTTTTATGTATTAAAAATAGAAAAACACAACAACAAAAAATATAAATGATAAAACATTTATGGAAACCATTATATTAATTTCTGTTTTTTTTTTTGTTTTTTGTACTCGTATTTTGTATTTTTGCGCTACAAACATAAATACTTAATTTACCTTTAATTAATATGGAGATTAAAAAAAATCATTAAACAAAACATAACCATAAAATCAAAAGACATTTATGAAAAATAATCTAGTTAAGAAAAAAAGTCGGTCAAGATTGAAAAGTCCACTTATATATTAAAAGTAAAATGCTTCTTCATAATGATGAAACGCTTTCATCAGTTGCTGTCATCAATTTTGATGACAAATTTCAACATATTGAAGAAGCTTTTCCTTAATATGATGAAACATGGCATTAGAATTGATGTAGCAAGTAATGACACTTATAAATCCCCGGGACCTGATGGTATAATCCCGGCTGAGTTGCAGCAAGTGTCGGACTATATAGCCCCGTTGCTTTATAATCTATACACAGCATGCATCAACTGGTCGTATATTCCTTTAACATGGAGGGATTCCAGAGTCGTCTTTGTCCCGAAGGCTGGCAAAAGTTCCCACACAGCTCCGAAGGATTTCAGACCAATTAGTCTGTCTTCTTTTTTGTTAAAGACAATGGAACGAATGATAGACTCATATTTGCGTAGAGTGATTGACCCGAGGTTGCTTTCGACAAAGCAACATGCATACAGCAAGGGTAAATCAACGGAAACAGCTCTGCATGAGCTCGTTGGTACCATCGAGAGATCGCTTTCGGTAAAGGAGTACACTATGGTGGCTTTTCTTTATATAGAGGGGGCTTTTAATAATGTCATCCCAGACTCAATAATTTTGGCATTGTCTGGTCTAGGAGAAAAGCGTGGGATCGTTTTGATGGTGGAAACCCTACTTGCCAATAGACGTATAACGTCTGAATTGGGAGCGTCCGTCATATCTCGATTTGTCAATATGGGCACACCACAAGCAGGTGCTCTTTCGCCGCTTCTTTGGAACCTGGCACTGAAGCACGTGGTTGTCATGTTGTCGCATGTGCTGACGATGTCGCGATAGCGGTAAAGGGGAAGCATCTGACAAAATTGAGGGACATTCTTCAGGGTTCTCTGGAAGATCTGTCTAAATGGGCAAGAGACTGTTGTCTAGGAGTTAATCCAAGTAAAACAGAGCTTGTTTTGTTTACAAGAAAAAATAAGATTCCTGCTTTTGATCCTATTTCTCTGGACGGCACTGAAATCACCTTCTCAGATGGAGCCAAGTATCTTGGAGTATTTCTAGATAGGAAGTTGAAATTCAGGCGTAATATTGAGGAACGGGTGAGAAAAGCAACGATTGCTTTATATTCCTGTAAAAGGGCCATTGGAAAACGATGGTGTTTTAGCCCTCAAGTCGTTCATTGGATCTATACAGCAGTGGTGCTTCCAATTTTGCTGTATGGAATCATTGTCTGGTGGCCTGCTTTAGAAACAAAAGCGAACTGTGTCTTTATCACGAAGGTACAGAGAATGGCGTCAATGTGCATCACTGGTGCTTTTTGTACTACACCTACGGCTGCGTTAGAAATCCTCCTTCACATGATACCATTGGACATATTGGGTAGGCAGTATGCGGCTGCGTCGGCAATTCGACTTAATAGCACGCTGCAATGGAGGAGCAGCGATTGTGGCCATAGTGCGATCTTGAAGAAGATAACAATACCACAAAATGTGGACTGTGCTCCCTCTTTGAGCCTCTTTGAGCGCCACTTAACCACTATGATACCATCCAGGGAGTCTTGGATGGGGGGCATTCCGGGTAGTGAGCCACCATAAATTTTTACACAGATGGATCGAGGCTGCACGAACAAGTGGGCTTTGGAGTCTATTCGGAAGAGCTTGGATTGAGCCTGGCTCGAAGATTGCCAGATCATTGCAGTGTTTACCAGGCGGAGATGCTGGCAATAAAGGAAGTGGCTGACTGGTTGAGCTGCAATGTCTTGTCTACAACCGCAGTCAACATCTATACTCACAGTCAAGCCGCTGTAAAGTCCCTGGATTCAATTTTTCTGAAAACAAGATCTGCCGTTAACTGCCGCACGTCTTTAAATGAGATGGCCAAGCAGTTTAACATACGACTGATATGGGTCCCAGGGCACAGAGACATTCCAGGGAATTGCAAAGCCAATGAGCTTGCAAGACTAGGAACTACCTTACAGGTTCCAACAGAATTGGAATGTGTTTTTATGCCTCTAGAAATTTGCAAGCAACACCTACGGCTTTGTTCTGCGACGGAGACTAATCAAAGATGGGCAAATGGATGGACGTGTCAGACAACACGACTGATTTGGCCTTCTCTTAATCAGGGGCGCACAAGTGAGCTAATATCGCTTCCAAGAGGAGAGATTTCGACGGTGGTTTCTATAATTACCGGACACTGTCTTATAGGGAAGCACGCAGAGCGGTTAAATGTGCCGTCGAATGACTTTTACCGAAGTTGCATGAATGAAGAGGAGTTGGAAACTATCGAACACTTTATTTGCCATTGCCCGGCACTTTCTAGTCAGAGACTTGCTTCACTGGGATCTAGGGAGCTGTACGATCTTTCTGATTTGTCGGAAGTCAAAATTCAATATCTAAGGAGTTTCATAAGAAGCTCAAACTGGTTTAACGACAGGGACTAGTAGGGAAACCTATTACGGTCCCGTGGTATCACAATGGACCTCAGAGTCTACGTGTGTTGACGTAAAACGTCAGCAGCCACTTACAACCTAACCTAATGACACTTTTTATCATGTCATGAAAACATGTCTTTAATTTTCCTTGCAATTTTTTAGGAGAGGACATATTACACATTTCTGAGGCAAGAAAATTTAGTTTTGGAATACAGAATTTCATTAAAATAAAAAAAAAAAATACAAATTCTTGAAAAAGTTTAAAAGTTCTGAAATATTTCTAAGTTTCGGACACACCAAATTTTTTTGTATTTTTATACCCTCTACTCTGATAGAGGGTATATATAAGTTTGTCATTCCGTTTGTAACACATCGAAATATTGGTATAGGACCCCATAAAGTATATATATTCATGATCCTCGATCGATTTTAAGTCGATCTAGCGATGTCCGTCCGTCCGTCTGTCTGTCCGTAGAAAACACGCTAACTTTTGAAACACTTTACAGAGGCTACTAAAGTTTGGCACATATGTTGGTCATTAACCTGGTCAGCCAAATCGATCCAGTGGTTCAAAAGTTATGAGCAAAAGAGTAAATTTCAGCAAGGGTGTTTCGCGAATTTACGAGACTAAAAACACGATAACTTTCGAATGACAATAATGAGACTGCTGAAGCTTGACATGTATCTTTGCCATTCCCCAGTTCTATTTGGTATTAAATTTCAGCTCAATGGGTCTAGTGATTCAAAAGTTATAAGCAAAACCCTGAGTTTCAGATTAGTTTCATATTAAATGCCACCTGTTTAACAAGTTTTAAAAGCATTGGTGGTAACTTAACAATGATTTTCAAACTTGTTTAGTTTTAAAGCAATGCTTTTTAAGCATGTATAGTTTTAAAAGCATTGGTAACTTTATAATTATACTCGAAAAAAATTTCACCCTCAAAAAAAATTTTACACTCAAAAAAATTTTACACGCAAAAATAATTTAGTTTTTTTTTACAAAAATTGCAATATTTTGTGAACATACGTACGTGCATTCACTCAGAAATATTTTTATATAAAAAAAAACATTGCACTCGAAAAAAATTTTACACTCAGAAAAAAATTAGTAATTTTTTTTTTTTTTTAAATGACAAACAAAGAGTTTTTTACTCAAAATAAAATATTTCTAATCAAAATTGTTAATTTTGTTTACGTTAAAAAATGCACTATCCTTTAAAAAATGCCTTGTGGAGGGTATTCATAGAGTCGGCAAAGTCGAATTTAACTTTTCTACTTGTTTTTTTTTGCGTTTTTATAAAAAAAATCATTAAAAATGCTTTAAGAACAAAAAAAGTTCTAAGTCGCGGACACAAATTTTTTTCTCTTCATATTGATCAAAAGTTACATCAATATGATAAAATGTTTAATTAATTTTCGTCCAATGTAACGCATCATCAATATGAATTTATGAAGAATTGTCATCAGTATGATAACACTGTTTTATCAATTTTGACGATTTTGATGATGATATGTCAATGTATTGATGACAATATGTCATTAAAATTGATTGAAAGTAGACTCAAAATCTGAACACAAAAATGTTTGGCAATTTTTTTCGTTTCAGAGTAAAAAGATTACACCGCCCAACAAATCGAAGGCTTTTGGCTCCGGTTTGAAGTTTTACATAAAGTTTTTAAAGATTTTGACTCGCTGGCTCCAAATCCTTGCTCCAAATTTTTCCATCACGTCTAGAATTTTAATTATTCGCGATTGAAAATACGAAAAAACGCCATTTTTGCCATTTTTGAATGCCTGCTCAGCAGCCACTGGTTGGAATAAAAATTTGGTATAAAGAATTGAACTATGATCTCAAAAATATGATCAAAAAAATTTGAAGTTGTTGCACTATTATTGGCCAAACATGCATTTTAAAAAACACTGTCAAAAAAATTAGAAAAAGCACAAACACAAACCAATTTTGATGATCAATCTTTTCTGCGATGAGCTCAAAATTTAGGAAAAAATTCATTATTTCTTATTGAATTTTAAACCCATTAAAGATATCTTCCGGTTTATACAAAAAATAACACAGAAAATCTAATTTTGTTAAATATTTATTTTTTTGGAGTTTTTCTTTGAAAAATATCAAAAAACTAAATGTAAATTTTACAAAAATGTTAATTTTAACAGTATCATTTTAAAACGCAAGTAAAACCCAACCAAGCGTAATAATGTGAAACAAATTGTGTTCTATGTTGGAGACCATAGACAAATAATACTTTTGCGCTTTATACCAGATTTGTATTCCACTGAATGGCTGCTGTGCAGGCTTTCAAATAATGCAAAAATCGTATTTTTCGCATTTTCAACCGTGAATAACTAAAAATCTTGGCGTGAAGGGAAAATTTGAAGAACAGATTTGGAATCAGGAGATCAAAGTCTACTAAAATTGATCATCAGAATTCAAACCGGAAATGAGTGTTGAGCGGTGATTAATGGTTAATGGTTTTATAAAAAAAAAATTAAGAGATTCTCTAAGTTCTGAAAAAAAAAATTTCTAATTCCCCGACATAGAGTAAAATGCTGCGTTTTGAGTAAAAAACATACATTTTTCGACATACTTATTCAAAATTTTGGAAAATTGATTGAATAAAGGTAGAAAAATTAAGAAAAATAAAAAATAATTACAAATTTATGAAAATTCACAAATGTTAGAAAAATATCCGGGTGAGTTTTTTTTTTGGATAACCAAGCCAGCTCACGAAGGATACCTTTTTATCAGACACGATCTTTTATTTGCCCACGCTCAGTAACGCTCACGTGAATATCGTGTCCGTGATTAAATTTTTTTCTATATCTTAGGTTATGTTAGGTTAGGTTGTAAGTGTGTGCTGACGTTTTACGTCAACACACGTAGACTCTGAGGTCCATTGTGATACCACGGGACCGTAATAGGTTTCCCTACTAGTCCCTGTCGTTAAACCAGTTCGAGCTTCTTATGAAACTCCTTAGATATTGAATTTTGACTTCCGACAAATCAGAAAGATCGTACAGCTCCCTAGATCCCAGTGAAGCAAGTCTCTGACTAGAAAGTGCCGGGCAATGGCAAATAAAGTGTTCGATAGTTTCCAACTCCTCTTCATTCATGCAACTTCGGTAAAAGTCATTCGACGGCACATTTAACCGCTCTGTGTGCTTCCCTATAAGACAGTGTCCGGTAATTATAGAAACCACCGTCGAAATCTCTCCTCTTGGAAGCGATATCAGCTCACTTGTGCGCCCCTGATTAAGAGAAGGCCAAATCAGTCGTGTTGTCTGACACGTCCATCCATTTGCCCATCTTTGATTAGTCTCCGTCGCAGAACAAAGCCGTAGGTTTTGCTTGCAAGTTTCTAGAGGCATACCAACACATTCCAATTCTGTTGGAACCTGTAAGGTAGTTCCTAGTCTTGCAAGCTCATCGGCTTTGCAATTCCCTGGAATGTCTCTGTGTGAGTCGTATGTTAAACTGCTTGGCCATCTCATTTAAAGACGTGCGGCAGTTAACGGCAGATCTTGTTTTCAGACACATTGAATCCAGGGACTTGACCGCGGCTTGACTGTCAGTATAGATGTTGACTGCGGTTGTAGACAAGACATTGTAGCTCAACCAGTCAGCCACTTCCTTTATTGCCAGCATCTCTGCCTGGTAAACATTGCAATGATATGGCAATCTTCGAGCCAGACTGAATCCAAGCTCTTCCGAATAGACTCCAAAGCCCACTTGTTCGTGCAGCCTTGATCCATCTGTGTAAAAATTTATGGTGGCTCCACTACCCGGAATGTCCCCCATCCAAGACTCCCTGAATAGTATCATAGTGGTAAAGTGGCGCTCAAAGAGGCTCAAAGAGGGAGCACAGTCCACATTTTGTGGTATTGTTATCTTCTTCAAGATCGCGCTATGGCCACAATCGCTGCTCCTCCATTGCAGCGTGCTATTAAGTCGAATTGCCGACGCAGCCGCATACTGCCAACCCAATATGTCCAATGGTATCAGGTGCAGGAGGATTTCTAATGAAGCCGTAGGTGTAGTACGAAGAGCACCAGTGATGCACATCGACGCCATTCTCTGAACCTTCGTGGTAAAGACACAGTTCGCTTTTGTTTCTAAAGCAGGCCACCAGACAATAGTTCCATACAGCAAAATTGGACGCACCACTGCTGTATAGATCCAATGAACGACTTGAGGGCTAAAACCCCATCGTTTTCCAATGGCCCTTTTACAGGAATATAAAGCAATGGTTGTTTTTCTCAACCGTTCATCAATATAACGCCTGAAATTCAACTTGCTATCTAGAAATACTCCAATATACTTGGCTCTATCTGAGATGGTGATTTCAGTGCCGTCCAGAGAAAAGGATCAAAAGCGGGAATCTTAATTTTCCTTGTAAACAAAACAAGCTCTGTTTTACTTGGATTAACTCCTAGACCACAGTCTGTTGCCCATTTAGACAGATCTTTCAGAGAACCCTGAAGAATGTCCCTCAATGTTGGCAGATGCTTCCCCTTTACCGTTATCGCGACATCGTCAGCATATGCGATTACATGACAATCACGTGCTTTTAAAGATAGTAGCATTGAATTCAGTGCCAGGTCCCAAAGAAGCGGCGAAAGAACAACTCCTTGTGGTGTGCCCAGACCTTTGAAGATTTAATTCCCTAATTCAATTTATTAAATCTGATTTAAGATAATTGAATTAATTCCCTGTTTCTATAAATCGAAAAGAATTAATTCATTATTTAAATCACTTAATTTCATTGCAAAGAATTAATTCGTTGATTTGAATCAATTGAATTAATACATTTTGATTTGAATCAACTGATTCAAATCACTTGATTTGAATCAACTGATTCAAATCACTTTTGATTCAAATCAACTGATTCAAATCACTTTTGATTCAAATCAACTGATTCAAATCACTTTTGGTTTGAATCAACTTGATTTAAACTTTTTCACTTAAATCAAACACTAAAAATGCACATTATAAAAATCTTATCATGTCTGATTGCGTTAAATTCATTGGAATATCGTCAATTTTAAACACACCACGCCATCAATAAACAACACTCCAAATTGTACAGTATTATTAAATGTGTATCTTTAGTCTAGAGATGGGCGCTGGTCACGTGATTTGCGTGATTCACGTGAATCACGCGTGAGTGTGAGTGATTTTCATTTCAATCACGTGATTGTGAGTGATCGTGATTTGAAAAAAACCTGAGCGAGTGATTAGTGAGTTAGTCATTTATTTTTTGCGTGAGTCTGCGTGATTATATTTTTTGATTTGCCCAATTTTTTTTAAATTTTTCTAAAAAATTTTTTTCATGTCTGATTGCGTTAAATTCATTGGAATATCGTCAATTTTAAACACACCACGCCATCAATAAACAACACTCCAAATTGTACAGTATTATTAAATGTGTATCTTTAGTCTAGAGATGGGCGCTGGTCACGTGATTTGCGTGATTCACGTGAATCACGCGTGAGTGTGAGTGATTTTCATTTCAATCACGTGATTGTTAGTGATCGTGATTTGAAAAAAACCTGAGCGAGTGATTAGTGAGTTAGTCATTTATTTTTTGCGTGAGTCTGCGTGATTAGATTTTTTGATTTGCACAATTTTTTGATTTGCCCAATTTTTTTAAAATTTTTCTAAAAAATTTTTTTTTCGAGTTTTTTTTTTTTTGGTAAGAAAATTTTATTGCGTGAGTAGATTTTGCGTGGCTCACGCGTGAGCGTGATTGAATCTGGCGTGAGTCACGCGTGAGTGTGAGTAAGTTTTTTATTACTCACGTGAATAGTGAGTGAGCGTGAGTAAAAAAATATTGCGTGAGGGATTAGTGAGTGATCCGATTATTTTTTGCGTTAGTGAGTGTGAGTCAAAATCCACTCACGCGCCTATCTTTACTTTAGTCAATAACGAATTTGGCTCTTCAGCATAAAAATAACTTTTAACACAAAAACAATGAATTACATATTTATTATACACATACATTTCCATTATATCGAAAAGTCGTGCATTATCCCACCCTTAATGTATATGTGCAAATTAATAAATGTTATATTAAAGCAATGTCTTGCATTTTTGTGATTCCTATGCATGCATAGGCTAAAAAATGCTGCCAATAAAATGTACACTATAAAATTCTGTTGCTTTGACTTTTTGCTTGCTACTACCGCACAAGAATATATGTTATAGTATGTGTGTGTGTGTGTAAAGTAAATACTTTGATTTAAGAAACAAATGTTTAAATCAACTGAATCAAAACATTTTTGATTTGAATCAATTGATTTGAATCAAATTGATTTGAATCAATTGATTTGAATCAAATTGATTTGAATCAATTGATTTGAATCAATTGATTTGAATCAAGTGAATTAATTCTTTGTTGATTTGAATCAAGTTGATTTGAATCTTTATTTAAACAGGAATTAAACAAAAAATTAGTTAATTCTTTCAACAAAAAGTTGAAATTAATTCTTTTGAATCAAATCATCAAGAATTAATTCCTTGATTTATTAATATGAATTAATCTTTTTGCGAATCAAATCAAAAAGTGAATTAATTCTTCAAAGGTCTGGGTGTGCCCCTATTGACAAATCGAGATATGACGGACGCTCCCAATTCAGTCGTTATACGTCTATTGGCAAGTAGGTTTTCCACCATTAAAACGATCCCACGCTTTACTCCCAGACCAGACAATGCCAAGTTTATCGAGTCCGGGATGACATTATTAAAAGCCTCCTCTATATCAAGAAAGGCCACCATGGTGTACTCCTTTACCGAAAGCGATCTCTCGATGGTACCGTTTCTATATCTTACGTGATTAAATTTTTTCCTTCGTGAGCATGCGTGATCGTCAAAAAAAAAAAACACTCACGATCCCATCTATATTTTAAACATTTCTTAAGAGTTAATATTACTCATACGCATGCGTAATATACCCCATTATTGTAAAATATAAGCATAGTGCAATGTTCAATGGCATGTTTTTTGATAAATAAAGTTTTTAAAAAATTCAGAACTTCTTCTGAAAATTATACAGTTTTTTTTTTTTAATCGATAGCCCATACAAAAATCTAAAAAAATATTTTAAAGACTTCAATGTGTAACTGAAGTTTTATTTATTTCGGTTTGAGTCCATATTAATTATTTCTGAGAAATAATTATTTTTGTTGTACAATGAGAAAATCTGAAAAAATTAATTGACAACACAGGTTAAGTGGAGATGTCGACAGCACTTTTTTGTAAAAAGTAATGTCGTGATATTGAAAAAAATATCGCGACACGCCATTTTTGTAAAAAGTGCTCGATCGAAGATTTTAGTTTTTGTTGCTAATTTTTTTTTAAAACATCCCAAATACATATTCCAAAACAATAAGTTATTCGCACTTTTAGGTAACAGCTGGCTGGGACCAGCCGTTCACCGTGCTGTGTTATTGATAGATTTCCTGATAGATAAGAAAATAATAAAATTTAATAAATATTTAAAAAATTGATCAGATTTTTATTTATTTGTTAACATAAATATGTTTATATATTTTTATCTATATGTATATAAAATGACATAGATATGAAAGCAATAAAAAAATATAAAAACACATATGTCTACAAACAAAAAAAAAAGAAATTATGTGGTTATTTGTAAAATATCAACCAATATCTATAAAAATTTTTGGCATATTTTTGTTTTTCATTTTGAGAACAAAAAAAAATGCAAAAAAAGCATTACATCATTTGACGATAAATCATTGTTAATTGCACACTAGAGAGAAAGAATATGTTCAAAATCCTTTTGTTTATCTTTTTGCCAAGTTGACTATATACACCAAAACCTCGTTCCATAGCCACTTTTTAAAATGCAATAAGGCCGATTTTAAAAGTTTTATCCGTGAATGTTTTTACTAGAAATAATTTTTTTTACTGTTTCGTGTTTTTATTTTAATACAAAAAAAATTTTGGGGTTTATGTATTTTTTTAAGTATAATTTATCGCTAAAATCTATGAATCCTGCGATAATTTTTTCATTTTTTTTCCTCAGAAATCAAAAAATACTGTATAGAGAGGTATTACTGTACGAGTGATATTTGTATGTATTTGTATGTGTATAAATATTTCAGTTACATAGTATAATAGTGTATGTGTATCGAACAATAAACAATCTGGCATGTAAAAAGAGAGGTGCTAAAATCCTCATGAATCAGTGACATGTGCATAAAATATGCAATGTTACGCAAAAAAAAAATCGTCACTACCATCATACATATTGTACATAAATCTATATACATATGAACATCTATTTACTGTAAATATTTATGATGACTACACTGATACTGTTAACTCATACTGATGATGACAATGTATCATACAAAATGGGCCAGAAAAATTAAAGCCTATTTCGTTAAAAACAAAAAAATGTTCTAGCAAGATCAACCAAAGTCATCTGAATAATACACGGGAACTCTTATCCCAGTATCATAGTATTTGTGAACAAATTCATATAATTTAGTAACTTTTTCATAATACTTATAAACTTTTTCATAGTATTTATGAAAAATGTTAAAAATTCTTAAATTTCACATATTATGATTTATTCATAAATACTATGAAAAATTTTATAAATATTATGAAAAAGTTAATGAATTGTATGAATTCGTTCATAAATACTATGAAAATCGTTCATGAAAAAATAAAAATTTTGTGTGTATTCTTGCTCCAGGGGTCTAGGTCTTTTGGTTTGAACTGCATTGTCATTTCCAAAGACAGACTGACGGACGGAAATCGTTAGAATTAGAGTTTGCAAATAATCAAAATATTTCATAATCGCGATTACGATTAAAAAAATCGCCGTTAATCGCGATTATCGATAAATCGAATTTTTAAATAAATTGATTTGTAATAGACTTATAGTTTAAGAAATACAATTATTTTTTGTGTTCAGATTTTATCAAGTTCCGGGCAAATTTTAATTCTTCTGGGCGTTAAACTTATGTGGCACAAGTTTGAGGCTAATCGAATTAAATTAGCGGCGATAAAAGTTTTGGATTTTTGAAAATTAAAAATTAAGTCTTGCGAAACATCATATTTATTGAATTTGATGTGTTGAACTCGAATATAAAAAAAAATAAATTTGGTCGAAAAGCTTTTGAGACACCACTATTTGAAATTTGAAAAATGGCGGGTTTTCCGACGTATAAGATTTTTTTTAAATCTCAGAATTTTTTCCCCGGACCCTATAATAAAGCTTGAGGCGAACTTTCATTTGAACTTTATTTGAGTCAAATCCGATAATATGAACCTGTGGCAACTTTAGATAAAAATTTTTGATATTTTGAAAATTTTTGCAAAACTTAAAATTTGGCTCGAAAAGCTGCACGGTTTAAATTATCTTGCCATCTTATGAAAAAATGAGGGCTTTCGGGAAAATCTGCATAAAAGCCGAACTAGCAGGAATTTCGCCAAACGAAAAAATACGGGTCAGCTTAATTTTGATAGAGATTATTATATATGATTTTGGCGGTCCTACGAATATACGTCTTCATATAATCTACCCCAACGATTATACATTTTTAGCGATAACAAACTTAACGAAGCCGAATATGGACACGACCGATAAACCATTGGATAAGCCTTCAAAAAAACTTTCGATCTGTATAAAATTTTCATATAGTTTCTTTTGAAGAAATGTGAAAAAATCCTCAAAAAACGAAAAAAAAATCAGTTTTTCCCCTTCCCCTTTGACCCACTAAATGTGAGATTGGGCAGCTATAAAAAAACTGGTAACTCTTATTTTGCTCCCCTCTTTCCTATATGCAAATTTCAGGACAATCGGTGGATGCCCTTTGAAAGACCTTCCTGTAAGTGGGGATGTCGACAGCTTTCGGAAGAAGCCTTTTTTTCAGTGCGTTTTCCCTACTGAAAGAGAATTAGATTTATTTTCCTGTAGAAAAACCCCACATTTTTCCTATAAAAAAGGTCTCAGCTGCTGAGAAAAATTTTTAATATAGAAAAGGCATCAGCTTGCAATTATTTTTTTTTTTAGAAAATGTCTCAGACTCTGAGATATTTTTTCTTTAGAAAAAGTCTGATATTTTGAGAAAATTTTTTTCCAGAAACATTTTTGTAGATTCCAATATAAATATACTCAAGTTAATTTTCCTAAAAACACCCCAGATTCCAAGATATTTTTTCTTAAGAAAAGGTCTCAGATTCTGAGACATTTTTTTATAAAAATAAGTCTTAGATTCTGAAACATGTACTACTATAAAAATTTTAGATTCTTAGACATATTTTCTACATAAAAATGTCTCCGATTCTGAAACATTTTTAAAGAAAAATTATCAGATTCTAGGAAATTATTCCCATAGAAAAAGTCTCAGATTTTGAGACATTTTTCATAATTCAGTTTTCTCAGTTTTTGAGACATTTTGAAAAAGACCCAGATAAGATGTTTTTCGTATTTTTCGTATAGAAAAAGACTCAGATTCTGAAAAAAAATTTTCCTATATAAAAATTGTAATTGTCCTCTAAAACATGTTCAAAAAAAGTGTCAGATTCTGAAACAATTTCAACATGGGAAAGTGTTCAGATTCTGAGACCTTTTTCCTACAGAGTCGTTAATTCTAAAACAGAAAAAAAAAAATTAATAAATTTTTCAGGTTTCGATACTTTTTTTCTTTATAAAAACTTTAAGATTCCCAGAAAATTTTCCTATAAAAATTCTTACAAGGGAAATATCTAAACCCTTATGAACCGATTTGCATGAAACGTAAAATATATATAAAAGTGACAATTCTAAGGTTGGATTTAGGATTTAGGGGTTCAAAACATGGAAGATATCGAAATTTTCCCGGAGGTCCACATTGTTTCATAAGGGGACAACGAAATTTTATAACATTGATATGGCCTATAAGCCGAGACACCCCAACCTTAAAATCGTCTATTTTATATATATTTAAAGTTTCAGGCAAATAGGTTTATAAGGGTTGAGATACTTCCCTTGTTAGACATTTTATAGAAAAAAATTCTTAGACATTTTATAGAAAAAAAATCTCAAATTATTTCCTATTCTCTTTGCTTCTTCTCAGATTTTTCCTGTAGAAAAATTCTCAGATTTTTCCTTTAGAAAATAAGTCACTTTTTCCTTTAGAAACATTTTAAGATTCCGAAAGAGATTCCGAAATTTTTAGATTCTTGGGCATTTTACCTAGAAACAAACTCTCAGATAATTTTCTTTTCTTTTTATACCCTCCACTCTAGTGATAGAGGGTATATATAAGTTTGTCATTCCGTTTGTAACACCTCGAAATATTGTATATATATTTATGATCCTCGATCGATTTTAAGTCGATCTAGCGATGTCCGTCCGTCCGTCCGTCTGTCTGTCTGTCTGTCTGTCCGTAGAAAACACGCTAACTTTTGAAAGACTTTACAGAGGCTACTGAAGTTTGGCATATATGTATGTTTGTCATTTACCTGGTCAGGTTGGAATTGCAATCCAGACAAATCGGTCCAGTGGTTCAAAAGTTATGAGCAAAAGAGTAAATTTCGGCAAAGGGTGTTTCGCGAATTTACGAGTTAAAAAACACGATAACTTTCGAAAGACAATAATGAGACTACTGAAGCTTAGCATGTATCTTTGTTTGGTTTTAAATTTCAGCTCAATCGGTCCAGTAGTTCAAAAGTTATAAGCAAAATCCTGATTTTCAAATTAGTTTCATCTAAAATGCCACGTGTTTTAAACAAGTTTTAAAAGCATTGGTGGTAATTAAACAATGCTTTTTAAACTTGTTTAAATTTTAAGCAATGCTTTTTAAACTTGTTTAGTTTAAAAAGCATTGGTAACTTAAAAACCACACTCGAAAAAAATTTTACACCCAAAAAAAATTTTACACTCAAAAAAAAATTTTACACTCAAAAAAAATGTACACAAAAAAAAATTTAGTTTTTTTTTTTACAAAAATTACAATATTTTGTGAACATACGTACGTGCATTCACTCAGAAATATTTCTACAGTAAAAAAACATTACACTCGAAAAAAATTTTACACTCAAAAAAAAAAAATAATAATTATTTTTTTTTTTTTTTTAAATGACAAAAAAAGAGTTTTTTCTCAAAATAAAATATTTCTAATCAAAATTGTTAACTTTTTCACGTTAAATGTACTACCCTTTAAAAAAATGCATTGTGGAGGGTATTCATAGATTTGGCAAAGTCGAATTTAACTTTTCTACTTGTTTTTTCTTGTCTTTTTCCTCCTCTCTACTTCTTTCCTTCTTACATTTCTTTTATTTTTTGTTTGGCGGGGGAATTTCCTATTTTACCCCCCTCCAACCGCCCCTGAATCTGCGCCTGCACTACACCATTCCGAATTATATTTTAAAGTTATCCAAATGAATTTTAAAATTGTCCAAATGTATTTTAAAATTGTCCAAATGTATTTTAAAATTGTCCAAATGTATTTTAAAATTGTCCAAATATATTTTACAATTGTCTAAATTAATTATAAGATTGTCCAAATGTATTTTAAAATTGTCCAAATATATTTTAAAATTGTCCAAATATATTTTAAAATTGTCCAAATGTATTTTAAAATTGTCCAAATGTATTTTAAATTGTCCAAATGTATTTTAAAATTGTCCAAATGTATTTTAAATTGTCCAAATGTATTTTAAAATTGTCCAAATGTATTTAAAAATTGTCCAAATACATTTTCGGATCGGCAGGGGAATTTCCTATTTACCCCACCTTCCAACTCCTCTGGATCTGCGCCTGCTCTACACCATTTCCAATTGTATTTTAAAATTTTTCAAATGTATTTTAAAATTATCCAAATGAATTTTAAAATTTTCAAAATTTATTTTAAATGCCCAAATGTATTTTAAAATTGTCCAAATGTAGTTTAAAGTTTTCTGGATGTATTTTAAAATTGTTCAAATGTAGTTTAAAATTTTCCAAATGTATTTTAAAATTGTCCAAATATATTTTAAAATTATCCAAATGTATTTTAAAATTGTCAAATGTATTTTTAAATTTTCCAAATATATTTTACAATTGTCCAAATTAATTTTAAAATTGTCCAAATGTATTTTCAAATTGTCCAAATGTATGTAGTTTAAATTTTTTCAAATGTATTTTGAAATTGTCCAAATGTTGTTTAAAATTTTTCAAATATGTTTTAAGATTGCCCGAATGTATTTTAATTGTCCAAATGTATTTATTGTCCAAATGTATTTATATTTAAAAAAAATGTAAGTTATTTTCAAATATTCTACATAGAATAATACATAGAATATTTAAAAATACACTTTGAAAATTTTAAAATACATTTGGACAATTTTAAAATACATTGGGACAATTTTAAAATACATTTGAAAAATCTTAAAATGCATTTGGACAATTTTGAAAATACATTTGGAAATTTTAAAATTAAATTGAATATTTTTAAAATACATTTGGAAGTTTTTAAAATACATTTGGAAGTTTTTAAAATACATTTGGAAAAATTTTAAATACATTTGGACAATTTTAAAATCCGCTTTTCCATCCTTGAAGAAGGGCATTCATGTATTTGGCCAAGTTAAATTTAACTTTTTTATACCCTCCACTCTACACCATTTACAGATGTAATTCGAAAAAGATCAATTGTAATTCGAAGATTATATTTGTAATTCGAAGATTCCATTTGTAAATCGAAGATTCCATTTGTAATTCGAAAATTCCATTTGTAATTCGAAGATTATACTTGTAATTCGAAGATTCTACACCATTTACAGATGTAATTCGAAAAAGATCAATTGTAATTCGAAGATTCTATTTGTAATTCGAAGATTCCATTTGTAATTCGAAGATTCCATTTGTAATTCGAAGATTCCATTTGTAATTCGAATACTCCAATTGTAATTCGAAGATTCCATTTGTAATTCGAAGATTCCAATTGCAATTCGTAAAAGATCAATTGTAATTCGTAAAAGATCAATTGAAATTCGTAAAAGATCAATTGTAATTCGTAAAAGATCAATTGTAATTCGAAAAAGATCAATTGTAATTCGTAAAAGATCAATTGTAATTCGAAAAAGATCAATTGTAATTCGTAAAAGATCAATTGTAATTCGTAAAAGATCAATTGTAATTCGAAGATTCAATTTGTAATTCGTAAAAGATCAATTGTAATTCGTAAAAGATCAATTGTAATTCGAAAAAGATCAATTGTAATTCGAAAAAGATCAATTGTAATTCGTAAAAGATCAATTGTAATTCGTAAAAGATCAATTGTAATTCGTAAAAGATCAATTGTAATTCGAAAAAGATCAATTGTAATTCGTAAAAGATCAATTGTAATTCGAAAAAGATCAATTGTAATTCGTAAAAGATCAATTGTAATTCGAAAAAGATCAATTGTAATTCGTAAAAGATCAATTGTAATTCGTAAAAGATCAATTGTAATTCGAAGATTCCAATTGTAATTCGTAAATTATCAATGTAAATTCAGTTGATGTTTTTCGAATTACAATTGGAATCTTCGAATTACAATTGATCTTTTACGAATTACAATTGATCTTTTACGAATTACAATTGATCTTTTTCGAATTACAATTGATCTTTTACGAATTACAATTGATCTTTTTCGAATTACAATTGATCTTTTACGAATTACAATTGATCTTTTTCGAATTACAATTGATCTTTTACGAATTACAATTGATCTTTTACGAATTACAATTGATCTTTTACGAATTACAATTGATCTTTTTCGAATTACAATTAATCTTTTTCGAATTACAATTGATCTTTTACGAATTACAATTGATCTTTTACGAATTACAAATGGAATCTTCGAATTACAATTGATCTTTTACGAATTACAATTGATCTTTTACGAATTACAATTGATCTTTTACGAATTACAATTGATCTTTTACGAATTACAATTGGTCTTTTTATACCCTCCAACTACAGTATGGGGGTATACTCACTTTGTCATTCCGTGTGTAACGCATCAAAATATCGGTCTAGGACCCCATAAAGTATATATATTTATGATCAGTGATCAATTCTAAGACATTCTAGCGATGTCCGTCCGTCCGTCTGTCCGTCCGTCCGTCCGTCCGTCTGTCCGTCTGTAGTTAACACGATGCAGTCCAAAATAAAAGAGCTAGACTCCCGACATTTGGCACGAATATGTCTTATGTTCATAGGCAGGTTAAGTTCGTAAATGAGCAAAATCGGACCAGGGGGAAAAAAGTTCCCCCTTGAAGAACTAAACCAACCTCTGAAAAATACCATATTTTTACATGATTTTTTGTGTTTTTGTTTAACAAATGCAACATTTTCATGCCACCAAAAGTTCAAAGTCCTGCATTTGGTCCTAGAGAATTAGAAAATTACGTTTTTTCGGCCCGCCCCCCTTTTATGGGCGTGGAATAAAACATTTTTTTAAAATACTGATAATCTTGTATTTCTTTAGTGCAAAAAGCATAAGAATGAATTTTTAAACACAAATTCGAGGGAAAATTTGCCCCCCTCAATTACTACAAGCGACCCCCTGACCCCCCCCCCCAAAAAAAAATAAAACGCCCCTGCATTTTATTTTTTTTATTTTTTTGCATGTTGGAGGGTATACAAGATTCGGCCCAGCCGAATTTAACACTCTTACTTGTTCGAATTACAATTGATCTTTTTCGAATTACAATTGATCTTTTACGAATTACAATTGATCTTTTACGAATTACAATTGATCTTTTACGAATTACAACTGGAGTATTCGAATTACAATTGGAATCTTCGAATTACAATTGGAGTATTCGAATTACAAATGGAATCTTCGAATTACAAATGGAATCTTCGAATTACAAATAGAATCTTCGAATTACAAATAGAATCTTCGAATTACAATTGATCTTTTTCGAATTACATCTGTAAATGGTGTACTTGTAATTCGAAGATTCCATTTGTAATTCGAAGATTCCAATTGTAATTCGAAAAATATCAATGAAAATTCAGTTCATATTTTTCGAATTACAATTGGAATCTTCGAATTACAAATGGAATCTTCGAATTACAAATTGAATCTTCGAATTACAAGTATAATCTTCGAATTACAAATGGAATTTTCGAATTACAAATGGAATCTTCGAATTACAAATGGAATCTTCGAATTACAAATAGAATCTTCGAATTACAATTGATCTTTTTCGAATTACATCTGTAAATGGTGTAGAAGCCACAAAATTACTTTACAAAGTATTTTTGTCATTTAGAAATATTTTTACACTAAAAAAAAATTAGTAATTTTTCTTTTTTTTTTACAAAAATGACAAAAAAAACAATTTTTTAATTAAAATAAAATAATTCTAATCAAAATTGTTAATTTTTTTTTCATGTTAAAAAATTTACTAATTTAACTTTAACTTTTCTACTTGTTATTCGTTCATTTCGATAATTCTCCATCCTTGGAGGAGGCTATTTAGGTTGAATTTAAATTTTTTTAAGTTTAATTTGTGGTTTCGTTCTATCAATCAAAAAAAAAAAATCACACGTCAGCTTACTTATACAAAAATTGTAAATTGTAACCCATAGTGCTTTGTTTAGATAAAAGGCATGTAGATCATTTTATGTTTGCCAATAGAAAACGGCATTATAAACAATGACAAATTTAGGTTTATAGGGTATTTACAAAATTACAAAATGTTAAATGAATACAAATTATTAAATTTTAAATAAAATCCAACCACAAGTAATTTATATGAATTTTTCAAGGATTTTTTGTAAGAAAAAAAAAACTTTCGAGGAAAAAAAGGAGTAAATGAGTCATTATTATCATCATAATATTTTTTGAAATATTTATTTCCTTTAAGATTGTTTCATTTATGATGGAAATTTTACAGTAACAAAACCACAAACACACATACACTCACATAAGTTGTAAGATTGTGATGCTAGTGTTGATGCCTGTAAGGATATCATTATATGCCAGTTAAGTGGTATGATGTTATTAGACATCCAGGCTCCTTTTTTTTTTGTGTAACACATACATTGACATTCTATTTATTACTATTTCACATATTATACTGTTGGATATTTTTAAGGATATTTATGTGTGTGAATGTGTTAGTGTGTGTATGTGTCTGTTTGAGTTCGAAATCTTTAACCTCCTTTGAAAAATAAATTTTTTGGTATTTTTGTCAATGGCTTAGCGCCAATGTTACTCGACACAGTGACGCTTTTTTTGATTATAAATTTATTTAAGTATTAAAGTATTTGTGCCATTTAAAATGGCACGCGGGATAAGAAATATTTTTACATACTTTCATAAGGAAAAATTTAGATGAATTTAACAACAACTCCTTATCTAGTAGATTTTTTTATTTTTTTTTTATTTGCTGCAGAGTTCATAAGGATCATAGTCATAAAGTCATGCCAAAAAAATTTAGTAAATTTTTAATTGACAAAATTTTTCGTTTTTTTAATTAAGTTTTTAATTGTGTCAAGTTAAAATTTACTCAAATTTATTAATTTATTTCTTTTTTAATTGAAAAGTTTCACATTTTTTTACAAAAAAAAAAAAAGCTTTCTTTAAACTTGTACCAAACATATTTATGTCTTAAATATGTACATAGAAAAGCTAAAAAAAGAAAAGATGATTTCTATCTTTCATATAAATATGAGCACATTCATGGGAAATTTAACTGACGGATCACCGATTTTTTTTAATTTTTGGTTACTTGATAGAGCTTTGTTAATGATTAAAAACCACATTTACATATAGGGCATTCCATGTCAAATCGGACACTTGGAACTTTTTTTTTTAAATTTTCCCAATTTGTTAACAGTTTTTAGTACCCTTCGAAAACTCCTTCGTTGTAAATTTTCAGATTTTTTTGATGATCCGTTCAAAAGATATCGAATTTTTAAATTTTATAGCGTTAAAAGGATATTCGTAAATTTAATACAAAATTTTGTTTTTAAAAATCCATGGCGTCCTTCACAGGTATAATGGTATAATTTTCTAGAAAATTATTTTTTGTTTTAAATTTATTTATGTTGGTCATTTTTGTAAGACTTACTCGACACGTGTTTCGGAATTTGTCAGATTCCATTGTCAAGATTATTTAGCAAAAATAGAAACGATTTACCACAAAGTAGCAAACGAGTCTAATGACTAGGGATGAGATTTCCATGCAAATGCATGTTTTTTGTCGATAGTCTAAAAACGATATCGAGCAATTATCTTTCCGAATCAAGAAATTTGCCTTCAAATTGCATCGATTTGTTTTTGCATATTTTTGCATATTTTGGTAAAAATGCATTTTTTTTGAATATTTTGGTTTTAAATGCATATTTTGTGCATATTTCCAACTTTTAACTGCATATTTTTGCATATTTTGGTATAAATTATCAAAAACACAAATTGAAATTTATTTGTTTCAAAAACTATTTTAAATTTTAAAAATTTATTTTGAAAATAAGAAAAAATTTTTTTTTTCTTTTAATTTTTTTTTATAGATTGTCTTAATTTCTAAAAAATCTTGCTTATATAAAGTTTCAAATGTTACTATTAAAATCCGACGTTATTTTTTGCTTTTTAACAAGTTTCTCGTATAAAAACAAAATTTTTATTGCACACATTTTATTTTTAAGTGCATATTTTTAGGTTTTTAGTGCATATTTTGAATTTTTTAGCGCATATTTTAAGAGCATATTTTCGATTCGATTAATGACTAATCGTTTGTGCACAAACTAAAATATCAATACATATTCGACTCTATCCACAATGGGAATTAGAAAGACGAAGAAATTGTACTGTACTAGTAAGGCAACGATTGTCAATAACCACCAAAAATATTTAAAACATTTTTACATATGATAGTCCATTGGACTATCATGTTATTTGTTGTTGTGAGTGAAATAATACCATATTAGGGTTATTCATCACTATGGCGTGCCAACCATTATGTTCAAATTCTGATGAATTTTCTTAAAAATTATACTATGAGAATATCATAGTTTTAATTACTAAAGAAAATAATGACCTCGAGCCAGAATAAACATCCTCAAAATATAATTTTAAATCTTCTTATAAGTTTTTTCGTACCATTTACGGTTTCCGAGCACCAAAAAAAATTGCAAAAATTCAATATTGTCAAAAACTTAATTTTTTAAACGCCCACGTATTGATAAAAATAAAAGCATATGATTTTTAATCATTTACGAAGCTCTATCAACTAACCAAAAATTAACAAAAAATTATAAACTAAATGAAAATTCAAAAAACTAAGAAAATCAAATTAAAAAAATATAAAATTTTTTATTTAATTACACTGTGCTCGAATTCGACACTTTTTATTTTAACAAGCTGGGCACCTTACTGGTAAAGTTAATTCGAGTACGCTGAATTCAATGGTGCTAGCCGTTTTTCGAAGTTAGCGCTCATATTCGCGATTTAAAACGTTGATGCTCAAATTCAATAAAAACCATATTTTTTAACTTTTGCGATAATTTCAAAATTTAAAACCATTCATGTCTGTTAAACTAACATAACAAACCGTGAATTTTTTCGCGAAAAATTTTTTGTTCGCGAAAAATCTTAATTTTTGTGAAAAAATTGGTTCAGTACAAATATTTTTAGTTTGGTTTGAATTTACGACAACCGTCTAGTAAAGCTATTTCATGTACACTAAATCCCATTTTAATATCAGTTTTTCAAAGTTAGCGTATGTATTAGCGATATTCGCGATTATTTTTTTTTTTATTTTTAAGTAAAAAAAAATATTTTTAATATTATTTATCTAAACTATCTAAACTCTATTGAATATTCAAAAAAAAAATTATTCGCGGATTTTTTTTCGCGATTTTTTTTTTTTTTGCTTCCTAATTTATGAAAAAGAGTAGAATACAATATATAACAGACACAAAAATTTTCAAAAAAAAATTTTTTTCGCGAAAATTTTTTTTCGCGAAAAAATACAATGCATTTTCTAAATTTAGATTTAAAAACTATCCCAAAAGCATACAAATTTAATTTTTGTAGTACCTAGGCCTTACAATTTTAAATCGCGAATACGGGCACTAACTTCGAAAAACGGCTAGCGCCATTGAATTCAGCGTACCGGAATTAGCTTTACTAGCAGGGTGCACAGCTTGCCAATTTTTGCGACTAGCACAGTGTTATTTATTAAATTTTTTATTAAGTTTTGAGTAAATTTTTAATTGCGTCAATTAAAAAGTTATTCATTTTTTTTTAATTTAAACAAGCAGAAAAGTTAAATTCTACTGCTTTTCTCTCACTTCTGTGAAGTGAAACAAAAGCATTGTTGCTCTTCGTTCTCTACGAATTTCTTTCAAAATGAATTCATTCTATGAAAATCTGTCAAAACTTTGATAATTTGTAATTTCTAACCTCTTTTACTTGTTTGTTGTCTATCTGTTATTATTCATATTTATTCTTATTAACTTTCATAATAAAAATATATAAAAAATTTGTGCGTATTCATATGTCATAATATTGACGTCATTGTTTGAACGAAAACAATTTGTCAATATTATAATATTTTATGAATGAAATGCTTATATAGAGGATGGTCACAGGTCAACATACATAGAAATGTCAAAATTAATAACATGGGATAGAATAAAAAAAGGCTACGGATATCAGACTTTTATTTATCACTTAATTTGGAACATTACACAATTATACCACTAAAGCATCTTTCCTCTGTTATATCAAAAAGACAGGGAGCAACTCTCCCATGTGATAACTGTTTAAAAATACATTTATTATGTTACTAAAGGGTACTTTTCACTATCACACATTTCCATTATACAAGCGTAATTTCACCATGTTAGCGAAATATATTTTTAAAAAATTTGGCCAGAAATTGTTTACTTATTAGATACGACTAAGTTTCAATCAAAAAAGAATCCAAAAATCTTTAGGAAGTTGGTAAATTTTGATGTGTATAATAGAAAAGTGTGATAGTGGAAAGTACCCTTAAGGCTTAAATAACACAATTTAATCGTTATTTGTACTAATTCTTATATGCAAGATCGATAAACTTCTTCAGGCATACAAATATTTTATTAAATGAAATTTTGTTGAACAAATATAAAAATAAGTAAAAAAGTTAAATTCGGCCTTGCCGAATATAGTGATACCCTTCACAATTTCAAAAAGATTATTGCAAAAAACTTTATTTAAAAGGAAATTACTTTTGAAAAAAAAAATTTTTTTGAAAAAAAAAATTCCGCGAAAAAAAATTTTGGTAAAAAAAATCCACGATTTTTTACTTTTTTTGTATTCGTACTTTTTTAAATACCATTTGGTGTTCAATTATGTTTACATATGCCAACCAGAAGCCGAATTAAAGCATTTTGTATTTTTAGGTTATGTTGAATGTACTGAAATTTTTGAGGTGTGCTTACATTTTCGTTCATAACTTTTGAACCGCTGAACCGATATCGCTCAAATGCAATACCTAACTTCTCGGGAGAACTTCCAATAAATATGTTAAGTTTCAGTCATCTCTGTGCAATATTTTGTCCGCGACAGCATTTTCCACAGACAGACAGACAGACGGACAGACAGACATCGCTAGAATGTCTTAAAATCGATTGGGTATCATGAATATATATACTTTATGGGGTCCCAGATCGATATTTCGATGAGTTACAAACAGAATGACAAACTTATATATACCCTCTATCACTAAGTGGAGGGTATAAAAAATATTTGTAAAAAATGGGGATTTTAAGAGCTTAAAGTTTTTTAAGGGATTTTTTTTACTCCATCCATAGTATTGGGGTATACTGACTAGGACCCCATAAAGTGTATATATTATGGATCAATGATCGATTCTAAGACATTCTGATATCCGTCGTCTTTCCGTCCGTGTGTCCGACTATGGAGGACATAATACGGTCCAAAATAAAATAGCTTGACTTCCGAAGTTTGGCACGAACATGTCTTATCGTCATAGGCTGGTTAAGTTCGGAAATGACCAAAATCGGACCATGGGAAAAAAATCCCCATTGGAAAACTAAGCCAACCTCAGAAAAACGGAATTTTTGCAAGGATTTTTGTACTTTTACTGCGCCAATCCACATTTTTATGTCAAAAGAAGTTCAGGAAAGTATCTCAACCCTTATGAACCGATTTGCCTGAAACTTAAAATATATATTAAAGAGACGATTTTAAGGCTGGGGTGTCTCGGCTTATCATGGCCGATCGGTGTTTAAAAATTTCGTTGTCCCCTTATAAAACCATGTGGACCTTCGGGAAAATTTTAATAACTTCCGAGCTAACAGGAATATCAGCAAGGGCAAAAATACGGGTCGACTTAAATTTAATAAAGATTATTTCTTATCCATATGGATATCGTAGGTATGTCTTTACATAAGTACCCCCAAAAATTTACACATTTTCCTGAAAAAAATATTAAAAGAAGCCGAATTTTTACAAGGTTATGCCACCATTGGATAGGCATTAAAAAAACCTTTCTTCTCATATGAAAACATTAAAAAGAAATGGCTGAAAAATCCAAAAAACGAGTTTTTCGCCTTTTTTTGACCCATGTTTTGAACCCCTAAATCCCCGATATGGCCGATAAGCCGAGACACCCCAACCTTAGAATTGTCTCTTTGATATATATTTTAAGTTTCAGGCAAATCGGTTCATAAGGGTTGAGATACTTCCCTTGTAAGTAAAATATTTTGGCAATTAAATAATAAGAAACATAAAGGAAAACAATGATTTAAAAAATGCGACGAATGGTTACAAGGGCGGATTACACCAAACTAGTTCGCATTTCTCAATTGATTGAACGATTCAATTAAACTAGTTCTTAATGAACTAGTTTCAATTAAACTAGTTCTTAATGAACTAGTTTAATTGAATCGTTCACTAAATTGAGAAATCAACTACACAACTACACAACGAACTAGTCTATCTAAAGTATTTTCTCAATTGAGAATAGCAAACTAGTTCGTTGTCATCCGCTCTTTTAGCTCTTCGGCTAATTTGAGATTATTATTTTGAATAATGTTTCGAATTTTTATATCTTTCCCGTTTAAAAATGCGACGAAGGATTTCTCAATTGAGTGAACGATTAAATTAAACTAGTTCATAAATCAACTATTGAGAAAAGCGAACTAGTTCGTTGTGTAGTTGATTAACAAACTAGTTTATTTAAAGTATTTTCTCAATTGAGAAAAGCGAACTAGTTCGTTATCATCCGCTCTTTTAGCTCTTCGGCTAATTTGAGATTATTGTTTTGATTAATGTTTCGAATTGACCAACACTTTTGAAGTATCCTTTCATTAATATTTATTATTCATTCATGGTATAGGACTTACTTAAAAATATAGTTCATTAACGAACTAGTTTATTTAAGGAATGCGAACTGGATGGATTTTTTAGGACTTCTTTCATTTTTGTTCATGATTTTGATTCTTAGAAATGATTTCGCGCAAATACAATACAAATCTGCACTGAGCATATAGATCAGTCCTCTCGCAAGACATTTTTTATTTTTATACCCTACACCATACTGTGGTACAGGGTATAATGAGTTTGTGCTGATGTTTGTAACTACCCGAAATATTGATCCTAGCCCCACCTATAAGTATACCGATTGACTCAGAATCACTTTTTTAGTCGATTTAGCGATGTTCGTCCATCCGTCTTTCCGTCCGTCCGTCTGCCTGTCCATGTAAACGGTGTAAACACGATACAGGTTGCAATTATTATTCAATTGACTTGAAATTAGAAACTTAAGCCTTGCTTGCTCCATGGACGAAGCCTATTGAAATTGGAAAAAATCGGTCCATATTTGAGGCGCTCAGCGCCAAAACGGCCTAACCCTCATTTAAAAAAAATCAAACTGACTATGCTGATCTAACCGAAACCTTTTGCAAAAAAAAATTTAAAAACTCCCTATTGCATAGTATAACACCAGTATAACACCAGGTTATACTATGCAATAGGGAATTTTTTTTAAGTATTTATTTCAAAAGGTTCCGCTTAGATCAGCATAGTCAGTTTGATTTTTTTGAAATGAGGGTTAGGCCGTTCTGGCGCTGAGTGCCTCATTTAGACCTAGCCCCCATACAAAGGTCCTCTTTAGTTTTGACTCTAATGACTCTAATAACCGTATTATAATGGGTATATTTTCAAAATTTGGCAGGTAAACGTTTTTTGTCGTCATAAATCATCATTCCGAATTTAAAAGAAATCGGACCAGTTCTTCTTGTAGCCCCCATACAAACCACCTTCCCGATTTTCACATAAATCTCTCAAATTTCATGAAAATAGAAAATATTTAATTACAAATTTTGTTTGTGTATGTTAAACGCGTACTTAAGTAACCTTATAAAATCTGATAGTCATCGGACCAGTTTTGGATTTAGGCCCCTTTTGAAAATTTCGCCCGATATTCAGTTAAAGCGCTTTATTGTCAGCAAAAAGAAGCCCATTTCACTCAAATTTGATTTGTGAGTGTTTTTAACACTTATTAAAGATTTGACAAAATATATATCTAATCGGTCCATAGGACCCATTTTCCGGGGCCAATTTTCGGAAAACTCTGGTGTAGGGTATTATATTATATATATTTTATATATATGGGTGAAATCAAAAAATGTCAGTGTTTTTGAGACAAAATTGTACAAACAAAAAATTTGAATTTTTGGTAAATTTTTTTATTAAAATCGATATGTTACATCACTACTAATATAACTATAAAAGGTCTCTTCTATAAATTGTTTCAAACAAGTTTTATCGACAATTTTATGATTTTTTTGGTGAAGGAGTTTACATTCACCTTAGAAAAATACATTAAATTTTTTGAATTTTCTTTGAAAACATTTTATTGTAATTTTAAACACTTATTTATGTAATTGCTAACAATTTTTGTAACTAGGATTTTTTTCTGGTTTTTGTTATTAAAGATTTTACAATTATTTTTTATTTTAATAGGATTTTTCTAAGGAAATGTAAAATAAATTTTATTATTTCTATTAAAATTAGTTTTTTTACTTTTTTGAATGACTACTGTTAATATTTGCGTCGGTTCTAACAACTTCATAAGGTTTTTCAATGCAATCTGCAAAAAAAAAAAAAAAGTTGACGGAGTTTACACCCAGTATGCAAAATGAGTCGATATCGATTCGAAAAAGAGTCGTTTTCTCTAAGAATTTCATCGATATCGAGTTCGATATATTGTCGATATAAAGCGTGTTTTCCTATGTGGCATGCAAGGTGATATAGAATCGTGTTTTGGTACAGGTTTCGATTCGATTTTTAATCGAAAATTTCATGAATTTCGATACATTTGTTTTTTAATAATTTAGTTAATTGTTTTAAAAACGGAAAGAAAAAAAATATTTTATTACTTACTACTACTTACTTACAATTAACTAATTTTTACTAATTTAATTTATTTATTCTTTAAATTTAATTTTTACTAATTACTATTTTTATCTGCCGCACTTGAGATTTGAACCCAGAACTCCCAGTTTACTGGTTGAACGCCTTACTCCTTCAGCCAAAGTTTGATAATAAAAGTAGTTTTTTAAAATTACTTTTACTAAAATTTGAATTTTTTATTATTATTTGAATTGCCCTTAATTTATAATTTGTATTATTATTTGAATTACCCTGTTTTTATATTCATTTTATTTTGTTTTGACATACTTCTCATAATTTGAAAATATTTTTATTTCAAAATATATATTAGTACAAACAAATTTCAAGTTGTGTATGGCCTAGTTGGCTAGCAGGTTCGGCAGCTTATGATTTGGAGATTTTTGGCCTGGGTTCAAACCCCGGCCGCGGATTTTTTTTTAAATTTTTTTTTATTGTTTTAGTGTTAGATATTATTTTTTTTAATAATAAAAGTAAAATTTGTGGAATTTTTGTAAAATTTAATAAAACTAAAACTCGATATTATATCGAAAATAAATATTTTTTTCGATGGAGCAACAAATACGAGAATTCCTAAAATGTAGATTGGAAATCATTTCGAAATCGATTTGTTTTTCAAAAAAAATATGAGTTCGAGAAACGTTAAAATATCGACTGTATATAATATCGACATCGAATCATTTTTGCGGAAAAGCTTCGAAAAAACTTCGAAAAAATTGTCGCCTCGAAACTGTGCAGACTGGGTTTACATTTCGTCACTTTTTGCCCTTTTTTTCGAAAACTATTTGTCGGAAATTGGTTTCCGAAAAAAAATCATTAGATGTCAACTAGATACGTCAAAAGATGATGATATTTTAGATACACGCTAAGTAGTTTTGTTGTAAACGTGGAGAAGGAGTTTACAGCATTTTTCGATTTTTCGTTTATGAATTATCTTTTCATACTGGGAAATTAATATGCAGGGAGCAAACTTGAAACCAATGATGCAAAATGATACTTTATAGCCTCGCGGTTAATAAATGGGGCAATAACCTATTATTTTTCTAAATATAATATGTCAAAAACAACAAAATTGTCAGGTTCCATAATGTCTAAAAAAAGTGTCGAAAAACCGTTACACGATTGAAGCCGTGTTTGCATGGGTAAAAGAGATAGTTATGACTATATAAAAATATTTTTTAAGAACGTCAACATTCCCTCTTTAAAAATGTAGTCAATAATTAAGCTTTTGCGTTATTGGTTTGTAAGATATAACCGGTTTAAGTTTAAAAATTGAACTTGTTACTGGCGACGGAGTTTACATTTGGCCTACAAAAATGAAAATAACTAGTTTAAAATAGCTAACTAATATCCGGATTGTTGTTAGTTATGTAGAACGCCAATCTATACAACGTTGTACATTAAAAAATATGCGAATACTTTAACCCATGTATGAGATATTACACGATTACATGGTTTGGTTGACATTTTCTGATTTCACCCATATAATTTTCTTACTTGTTTTTTTTTAACTTTTAAAAATTAAAATTTTTGATCGCCAAGTGTTAGTTTAATCTGATTGGCCTTAAATTTGTACAACATAAAATTTAGGATTAGAAGATTAAAAATTTGTCTGCATGTTCAAAATCGGAAGAACAAGATTTTTGCCATACAAAAAAACAAATGCCTGTCTAATTTTCGAAATCTTTGAGTTTCGACTGGATCATGATTTTCCTGGACAGCCTAACGAACGGAAAGACATTGCTAGAATGTAAAGTGGTGGTGGGAGGGTATAAAAAGATATACAATCGGTTAAGTAGCAACCTCTTTCAAGACTTTCAAGATCGGAGGTTGCTTCGTTTAAAGAAAAGTCATCCTCTGGCGATGGCCAAACAACCGTATCTCTAAGGCCGGAAGTTTGTTATGAATACACAGAGTTGTTATTGAAATAATTTATGACATTTATGATTTATTGTAAATACCCAAATACTTGCATATGGTATTTTATTAGTTTAAGTGTTTATTCACCTGTTTTTGTTTGACGCCACATTTACAAGTTTTTCAAATCTTATTGTTGGTAAAAATGTCTGTTGTAAATAATACAATAATAAGTTTACATATGCTGGTAAAAACACCAATGGGAATAGTAAATGGTATTCTACTTTTTTCTAGAAATGGACAATAAACATATTTTTACAAAGTTTATAACAAATACTAGCTCGCCCGCCGGAACTTCGTTACCGGTTATGTTAAATAATAGAAGGATCAGGATTACCCTACCGATTTCAAAAAAAGGCTCATATGTAGTCTTTGTTTTATTTAATTGTGGACGTTTAAGTCTTTCATAAAATAATATTTCATTGAATAACTTAAACAATAAAATTTGAATAATTTCTGTGGTACGTTGTCATGTACGATCCGGTGAAAAAGATTTTGACAATTTTCGAGCCCTTATATCGGGATTTTGGATCTTGAGTGAATAAATATTTCAGTGAAAAAAGAAGTCGGAATAAAAAAAAATTGGGTAAAAAAACATATAGAGAGAAAAAATATGGAGTTAAAAAGTTTAATACGAAAAATTTTAGTAAAAAGTATCATTCTATATTGTTCGCCGCTATATTCCATTTCGTTCCCCGTTCTACTCCATTTCATTTCCAATTCAATCTCCATGCAAGTTTCATTCCTCTCCATATAATATGCATTACAGAAATAAGTAAAAAGAGCTTGTATTTATCTTATAGATATAAAAATACCATTTTACACCACTTGCACCAACTTTTTACCCTTGTACCACTTGTACCCCTTTTTCACCCTGTCCATCTCTTGGGTGTTATTTCGGCTGGAGAATACTGCACGTCAAATTTTGAGTTTCTAGGATTTAATAGTTAGATAGGTACAAATAGCCATTTGCCACCTTTTCCACTTAAAATTTAATTTTCCAAAAACCTTTTTTTTCTGAACCGATATTTCAAGAAATATAAGAAGTACCAAACTTATACTTTTTTATGCCCTTTACGACTCTTAGAAACAGAATTTCCAAAAAGTACTTTTTCCAAAATATTTTTTCACTAAAGAATACAGCATTCAAATTTTCACCGCCTAGGATCATTATCTCAAGAAGAATAAAAAGTATAAAAAAACCCTTTTCTACACCTCTAGAAACGGAATCTTTTAAAAATACTTTAGCATAGCAGATTGTAGTTTCTTTACCGAAGGACCCCACATTCCAAAATTCAAAACAATTATTATAGGAACAAAAAAAACTTAGTACCAAAATTACACTTTATTGCCCCCGTTAGAAACGGAATTTCCAAAAATTACTTTTTCCAGTATGTTTTTTTCTTTACCGAAGGATCCTACATTACAAATTGCAATTATCTAGGAATACTATTTCAACAAATATTAAAAGTACAAAAAGTATACTTTTTAACCCCGTTAAGAAACGAAATTCCCAAAAAGTACTTTTCCCAAAATTTTGGTTTTCACCGAAGAATTTTACATCAAAAATTTTAAGTTTCTAGAACCATTACGTCAGAAAATATCAAAATTACCGGAAGTACACTTTTTTAGCCATTTTACCCTACTAAGAAGCGGAATTTCCAAAAAGTATTTTTTCCAGAATGTTTTTTTTACCGAATGATCCTACACTACAAATTTCAAGATTCTAGGACCATTACTACCGGAAATTAGAACTAAAATTACCTAAAGCATAAATTTTTACCCGTTCCACCTCCTAAGAAAAGGAAATTTCAAAAATTACTTTTTCCAGAATTTGATTTCACTCAAGGATTCTACATTCCAAATATCAAGCTTCTATGATCATTATTTCAGGATACATAAAAAGTACCATAAGTACTATTTTTACCCCTTAAGAAAAGGAATTTTCAAAAAATACTTTCGCAAGAATGTTTTTTTTGCAAAAGGTAATTTTTGTAATAGGTCCATTTTATAAATGGTACTTTTTATTAAAGGTACTTTTTATAAAAGGTATTTTTAATAAAAGGTACTTTTTATAAAAGGTACTTTTTATAAAAGATACTTTTTATAAAAGGTACTTTTTATAAAAGGCACTTTTTATAAAAGGTACTTTTTATAAAAGGTACTTTTTATAAAAGGTACTTTTTTTAAAAGGTACTTTTTATAAAAGGTACTTTTTTTAAAAGGTACTTTTTATAAAAGGTGCTTTTTTTTAAAAGGTACTTTTTATAAAAGGTACTTTTTATAAAAGGTTCCCCTAAGAACGCATTTTCCAAAAAGTACTTTTTCTAGAATAATTTTTCACCGAAGGATCCTACATTCCAAATTTCAAGTTTCTATGACCATAATTTTAAGAAATAAAAAAAATTACCAAAAGTACACTTTTTTCCTGTTTTATTCTTCTTAGAACTAAAATTTTCTAAAAGTACCTTTACATATTGCTTTTTTAGCAAAGGATCCTACATTCCAAATTTCAAGTTTGTACGACCATTATTTCAGTAAATAAAAAAAAGTACCAAAAGAACGCTTTTTTACCCATTTTACCCCCGTAGAATCAACATTGGCCAACAACCCAGCTTTAGTTGATCTTTTTTTCGGGAGGTGAGCCTACATTGCAAATTTCAAATTTCTAGGACTATTATTTAAGGAAATATAAAAGGTACCAAGAGTACAGTTTTTTACCCTCTTAACCCCCTTAGAATCAACAATGGCAAAAATCCAGCTTTAGGGGATCTATATTCCTTGAGGTGAACATACAGTCCAAATTTCAAGTCCCTAAGACCATTATTTAAGGAAATATAAAAGGTACCAAAAGTACACTTTTTTACCCATTTTGCCCCCTTAGAATCAACATTAGCAAAAACCCAGCCTTAGTGGACCTATTTTCCGGGAGGTGAATCTACATTCCAAATTTCAAGTTTCTAGGACCATTATTTAAGGAAATATAAAAGGTACCAAAAGTACACTTTTTTACCCATTTTACCCCCTTAGAATCAACATTGGCAAAAACCCAGCCCTATTGAGCCTATTTTCCGGGAGGTGAATCTACATTCCAAATTTCAAGTCTCTATGACCATTATATCAGAAGATATAAAAAGTACCAAAAGTACAGTTTTTTACCCTTTTTTCCCCCTTAGAATCAACACTGACAAAAATCCAGTCTTAGTGGATCTATATTCCGGGAGGTGAACATACAGTCCAAATTTCAAGTCTCTATGACCATTATTTCAGGAGATATAAAAAGTACCAAAAGTACAGTTTTTTACCCTTTTTACCCCCTTAGAATCAACATTGGCAAAAATCCAGCCTTAGTGGATCTATATTCCGGGAGGTAAACCTACAGTCCAAATTTCAAGTCTCTAGCTTCAGCGGTTTGGGCTGGGCGATGATGAATCAGTCAGTCAGTCAGTCAGTCAGTCACTCACTCACCCAACTCTTTTATATATATAGATAATCAATTTAGTAAGCCTGTTCCAAAAAATATAATATACACTCAAAGAAAAAAATAAAAAAAAACATCACAAGAACTAAGGTATACAAAAAAAACTTACAGAAATTAACAAATGGACAATACGAGTTTATCATTAAAAGTTTTATGACAAATTTTGTTTGTAAAATTTACAAGAAATTACAAATAAATTAAAAAAAGTTTTCAACTAATTTAAAAAAAAACTTTTACAATTGTTGAGAGAACATTTTTATAATGGTACTAATTACTTTTCTTCTCACATATGACTAAATTTTCCTATAAGTTAGAAATTTTAAAATATCAGTACCATAGTGTCATTTAAAAATATTTACATGTTTGTATTTTATCTCTTTTCAGGTTGGCAGCGGCTCAGGAAGCGGCGCTAGCAGGGCATCAACAGGGTTCCACAAGCGGGGGGCACTCGGGTCGAAGGGGAGCCCATCGCTTAGCTGATAGAATGGGTGGCCCAAAGAAAGATGACACACCACCCGGTGGTGGTCCCACATCATTATTTATCCTCACAGAGGATAATCCAATTAGAAAATACACACGTTTCATAATAGAATGGCCGCCCTTTGAGTACACTGTGTTATTGACAATCATTGCCAACTGTGTTGTGTTGGCATTAGAAGAACATTTGCCTGAGTGTGATAAAACAGTATTGGCCCAAAAGCTGGTAAGTGGTTTATTGCCAAAAAAAAAATTTATATAAAAATTACAAATATAATAAAAATGAGAAACAGCTTAACACAATTACTATCAAACTTAATATATCTTTGGCAATTGTTTTTTTTTCAATTAATATTTAATTTAAAAACAGTTACACTAACAAAAAAACTAACAAGGGAAGTCTTCCTGGTATCACCCTCCGATCTTCATGAAATTTGGATAGGTTGTTAAGAACGAAAATTAATTCGACACGTTTTTTTCTTTTTAGCGGCCCAAACTCATTTTTAGGGGGGTCGATTTGTATGGGGGGAAATTTACCTTTTTCAGTTTTTTACGATTTACGCCTATTTAAACAAAATTAATACAGGCATGTGTGGTATCAGATTAAAGGTATTAAAAATACCTATCTCGGAGACTTCCCTTGTAAGTTTAATATTCCGGAAATTAAAGAATAAGAAATATTTATGGTCTTATAAAATGAGACGAATAGTTACTATAACGAATGACGAACAACTAGTTCGCGTTTCTTTAAATTAAACTAGTTCATTAACGAACTAATCAGAAAGCGAACTAGTTATTTGTGTAGTTCATTAACAAACTAGTTTATCTAAAGTATTTTCTCAATTGAGAAATACGAACTAGTTCGGTGTCATTCGCTCTTTTAGCGCTTCGGGTAATTTTTTAATATTATTATTAATGTTTCTTTTCCGTTTATTTGACCAACATTTTTGGAGTATACTTTCATTAATAACACTGTGCTCGAATTTGACACTTTGTTTTTTTTTAACAAGCTTTGCACTGGTAAAGTTAATTCAAGCACGCTGACTCAATGGTGCTAGCCGTTTTTCAAAGTTAGCGCTCGTATTCGCGATATACGCGATTTAATATTTTAATGCTCAAGTACAATTAAAACACTGTTTTTATAACTTTTGCAATAATTTTTAAATTTAAAGCCATTCCAAACTGTTGAGTTAACAAATCAAACCACGATACTGTACATTTTTTCGCGAAAAATATTTTTTTTAGCGAAAAAATCTTATTTTTCGTGAAAAAATTAGTTAAATACAAATTTCTGTCATCTAAACTCTATTAAATGTACAAAAAATAGGACAGTACTCAAAATTTTATGCGCGGAAATTTTTTTCGCGAAATTTTTTCGTGATTTTTTTTTGATACCCTCCAACTACAGTATGGGGGTATACTCACTTTGTCATTCCGTGTGTAACGCATCAAAATATCGGTCTAGGACCCCATAATGTATATATGTATATTTATGATCAGTGATCGATTCTAAGACATTCTAGCGATGTCCGTCCGTCCGTCTGTCCGTCTGTAGTTAACACGATGTAGTCCAAAATAAAAAAGCTTTACTCCCGAAATTTGGCACGAATATGTCTTATGTTCATAGGCAGGTTAAGTTCGTAAATGAGCAAAATCGGACCAGGGGGTCCGATTTTGCTCATATTTTGAAAATATGCAGAATGCGACACATTACAAAAACATTTTTTGAAAAAATAGGAAGCGCTCTACATTTTATTACCGGAAATTTTTTTCGCGAAATTTTTTTTCCCGACTTTTTTATTTTTTTTATTTTGATATTAATTTATGAAAATGTGTAGAATACGACACATTACAGAAACAATTAAAAAAAAAAAATCGAGGAAAACTCTTAGCGGATTTTTTTTTGTGGATATTTTTTTTTAGCGAAAAAACACAATGCATTTTCTAAATTTATATTAAAAAATTAACCCAAAAGCAAAAAAAATATTTGTTTTGGTACTTTAGCATTACAATTTTAAATCGCGATTACCGCGAATACAAGCGCTAACTTCGAAAAATGGCTAGCACCACTAAATTCAGCGTACCCGAATTAGCTTTATTACCAAGGTGCCCAGCTTGTTAATTTTTGTAACTACCCGAGTAAAATTATTAGAGATGCCCTTAAACAAGAAAATCACCTTTTTAAACCTGGTAGGGTCCTATATTGATCTTTTGTATCTAAAAACAAGTAAGAAAGTTATTGTCGGTCAAGACCGACCATATGATACCCTACACCAGTGTTTTCCGGAAAATGGGTCCCAAGTCCAAACATGGACCGATTGGATCTGCCTTTTGTTAGATCTTTATTAAGTGTAGAAAACACACATATCAAATTTTTGTGGAATTGATTTATTTTTTCCCACTAGACTGAATATCGGTCGAAATTTTTTTATGGGGGACTAAGTCCAAAAATGGTCCAATTATATTCCGATTTGATTAGGTTACTAAAGTACACGCTTAACACCTAAAAATAAAATTTTTATTAAATATTTACATTTTCATGAGTTTTGAGGGAATTATGTAAATATCGGGAGGGTGGTTTGTATGAGGACTTCCAGAAGGACTGACCCGATTCCTTTGAAATTTAGAATGGTGATTCGTGCATACAAAATTTGATTACCTGTTCAATTTCAAAGTGATATCTATTATAATACGGTTATTAGATTCATTTAAGCCTAATCCAATGGGGGCGTTTGTATGGGGGCTAGGTCTTAACATGGACCGATTTTCTCCAATTTCAATAGGCTTCGTGTTTGGGTCAAAATATGCTTAAGTTTCAAATTTCAAGTCAATTGATTGCAAATTGCGACCTGTATTGTGCTTAAACCGATAGATGAACGGGCGGACAGACGGACGGACGGACGGACATCGCTAAATCGACTCAAAAAGTAATTCTAAGTCTATCGGTATACTTGAAGCATTTCTAGGACCAATATTTCGGGTAGTTACAAACATCAGCACAAACTCAATATACCCTGTACCACTTAGTGGTGCAGAGTATAAAAATGATGTTGGAAGCATAAGATTTGTAGAGCTGAAATTAACTTAGGGTACTTAGGAGCTATTCCCTGTTTCTCATTGTATTAAATATAATATTAAATTACAAATATTTAACATAAAATATTTCTTTTTTTAAATCTAGGAAAAAACGGAGACCTATTTTTTATGCATTTTCTGTGTAGAAGCATCGCTCAAGATCCTTGCCTTAGGTCTAGTATTGCATAAACACTCCTACCTCAGGAATATTTGGAACATCATGGATTTCTTCGTAGTAGTAACGGGGTAAATATCAAATTTTCCATTTTCTATCTCTACAAAATGTTACTTTCAAATTTTTTAGTTTATTTTATGTTTCCAATTTTGGTGTGAGTGTGTGTGAATTTTCTTAAAAATAACCGCCTTAAGTCTATGTTTGAATTCAAACCAAAAAAACTTTTTTTTTTAATTTCTATTTTTTTCAACTTTTCTTTCTAAAAACGACAAGTTTATTAATTTTGGTTTAATTTTAATTTTGTGTTTTTTTTTTTTAATTTTTGTTTAACATTTTCTGTAAATGTTTTGCTGTCTTTTTCTAATATTTACTTTCTCTCTCTTACTATCTTTTATTTCAACTTTATATGCAATTTTTTTTTTAATTTTGTCTATGTTTTGATTTAAATTTAATTTTATTAAATTTCAATTTTTGTTTTATTTATTTTTTATTTTTTGCATTTTCTTTTTCATTTGTGCGCCATTTTGTAAATAAAAAAATCAAAACAAAAACTACCAAAAATACCCGATTCAATGTGCATAATTTTCACAACTTTATCTCGTGCGTGTGGTCGTGATATTTAAATACGAAATTGAATATTCAAAAAATCTTTCTGCTGGCCTGTCGTTTAGAGCCATGACAATCTTTGCCGAGGCCAATATAGATGTCGATCTACGTATGTTAAGATCGTTTCGTGTTTTAAGGCCTTTAAAACTTGTTTCAAGAATTCCAAGTAAGATTTTGTTTCAAACGAATTTCTTAAAAAACATTTCGTAGGTTTATTAAATTAGTTCAAAAACTATAAAAATAGGCTAGAAATATATTTTATACAAAAAGAAGATGTTTTGTAAATCATAACATCTTGGCTAGTTTTTGAATTAAACTTAACTCTAATTAGCTGATTTACAAAATATTTTCAATGACTTAAATTTCTTAATTTCTTTTAGTAACCGCTAGGGTATCATAATTAAAAATTAAATTTGAAACTATCTGTCTGTGTCGTCGTAATATCTAAATATTAAGGGTTCTACTTATAAATTTCAAAACTTGTACAGATTTATAATTAAAATTTTCTAGAATTTTTTTTTAGTAAATTTGTTTTAAATAGTTTATAAAATATTATAAATATGAACCCGATAATATGAAAGTTTAAGATTTTAGTCGTGGTAATCCAAATAACAAAAATATCTTTTTATACTCGTATAGAATTTTGAATAACTAATATTTTTTTTTAGAAAATTCTGCAAAATATTAAGAGTCAGTTAAACGTTTTAACAAGGTGTGTTTTACTTGTTCTGCGTGTTTATTTTTATTTTTTAATAAATAATAATTTTGATTTATTAGTTTTTAGAAATTAACAACAAAAAAATGGTAAACAGTTTTTGAAAATACGCACTTACATTTTAAAATAACTACTTGAAATACTCTTATACAACCCTGAAACTTCAAAACATGTTATATCACATTCACATTTACCTCGAAACCCTGTTGAAACCTCGAATTTTTAATTTTAAAACTCAACTTTCAGATACAACAAATTTGACACTTATCATGGGGCTAATCACGTAAAACGAAAACGATAGACGATGCATAAACCACATCAAAATACATATCGTTTTTAAGGGAAATTTTAAAGTTTTTCTTTATTTAATTACACTGTGCTACAAAAAACACAAAATCAAATATACTTTTAAAATGAGGTAGTTAAGGTTGTAGGTCTCGTCGAAAAGATCACAAAAATGCCCATCAAACTTGCCAGACACCCTCAAATTTTAAAGTTATTGTCATAAAACGATTTTTTGGGACTTTTCTCACTAAACCACGTGTAACTTAAACATTTTTCAACTGTTTTGGATAGAAGAAGGATAGGGCTTTTCTTGTGTGTGAATTGGTCTATACATATATAAAAGATACGTATTGATTTTTTCAACAATATCTAATTTTTTGTTATTTTTTGAAAATTTTTTGAGTTTATAGATTTTTTTCTGTTATAGTTCGTTTAACAACATTTATATTTATAAATGTATTTTTAAAGAAAATTTAATTGTGAATACGATGAGCTTTATGTCGAAAAAATCAGATAACAATTGACAGAGTTGTGATAATTTTTCTAAAAAAGAAAATTAAGATTTTGCTTGAAATTGCCGTTCGGATAACCCAGGCAAAAAAAATAAAAAAATAAACGAACATACTAAGAGGTCGCGTATCATTATTTTAAAGGTTTTTGGCCTCCTGAATTCGAATTTGCCCTTGAAATTGCGCTATCTTATTAAGTTTTTGATATATTAGTTTATGTTAAATATCTCAAAAACCTGACGAGATAGAGCAATTTAAAGGCCAGATTCGGATTCAGAACGCCAAAAACTTTAAAAAATATTGTACATGACCTCTTATGATAAAATTATTTTTTTTGCCTCGGATATCTTAACGGCAATTTCCTGCAAAATCTTAATTTTGTTTTTTAGAAAAATTATCACAACTCTGTCAATTGTTATCCGATTTCTTTAGGATAAAGCTTATCGTATTCAAAATCAAATTTTCTTTAAAAAAATGTTTATAAATATAAAGGTTGTTAAACGAACTATAGCAGAAAAAGATCGATAAACTCGAAAAATTTTCAAAAAGTAACAAAAAATTTAGATATTGTTGAAAAAATCAATAAATATCTTTCTTATATGTATAGACCAATTCACACACATGGAAAGCCCCATCCTTCTTCTATCAAAAACAGTTAAAAAATTTAAAATCGGTTGAAAATTTTCTGAATTACAAAAGGTTTAGTAAGAAAAGTCCCAAAAAACGTTTTTTTGACAATAACTCTAAAATTTGAGGGTGTCTGGCAAGTTTAATGGTCATTTTTGTGATCTACTCGACAAGACCAACAACTTATACTATGTCACATCAGAAGTATTTTTTCACTGTAGCACAGTGTTATTAAAGAGTATTGTCTAATCCAGAAACATTAAAAAATGGAAATATTTTGATTATTTTAGGAGCAACAAGGCTCCAAAAATCGACGATAGTCAACTATCGTTTTACGTGATCACAGTCCTAGTTTTCAGAAACTAGAACAAAAAAAATATTTTTAAAATGAATTAAATAATGCCGAAATTCTTTTTTTTATACGGTTTTATTTTTTATTTATTCCTAATTAATAAATATTTTCAAGAAATTTTGTAAATAATTTTTTTATTTTTTTAATTTTGGCATTTTCCCATTTTCTTTATTTCTTATTGTCGCACAGTTGTAAAAATATGAAAAACTTTGAAATTTATAAGGTTTCCATCATACTTTCGTTGAAACCTCACTACAAAAAGGTTTTAATTTGTGAGGAAAAATACGTATTTTCAAATGAGGTTTGTCACGAAACCTCGTTAAACGGGGTTTCGAGGCCAATCTGAACGTACTATTAGAAATTTTAAAAATGAAACTATACCACACAAAGTAAAGCGTTTCTATTCTGATCTACTCGGTATCGCGATATAAAAAGTTTGTCCAAAACGAAATCCAGAGTTTATCCTACCCGATGCACAGTGTGAGATTTTTCATTACAAAATTCCAATTTTGCAAATTTGGACTTAGAAATTGGTATAGATAATTTGTATTAAATATTTTAGGATTTTGCATCAGAAAGGCGTGATTGCACTTACACCACGCCCACATTTCATAGAAAAAATTTTATATTATAGAGATTTTGATGTGAAACGTAGTGTATATGACTGCAGTGACATTACAGGATAATGTACGAGTGGTCGTAATTGAAAAATGACACTCCCACTTTTTTATTTTACGCCTACTTTAATTTTTTTTGTATTAGCTTAAGAAAATCGATTTGAAAATGTTGTTTTTATTCTTAATGCAAAATAAAATGATAAAAAAAACAAGTGAGAGTGCTAAATTTGGCTCTGCCGAATCTTTGCTACCCTCCTACATGTAAAAAAGCTATAATTAAACTTACATATTTTTTGTTTTAAACATTTGGAAAATATCTTACTCAAAACGTAAAATGTATATGGGACATTCCAAGCCAAATCACTCACTTTTAGACCCGACCCCTTTCGATTTATTTTATTTTTGCACATGTTTTAGTACTTATTAAATGCAACTTGGACACCAATTTTCAGCCTTTTATTTCAAGATGGTGTTGAGTATTCAATTTTGCAAAATGGTGATTTTCTTAAAAAAATTAAAAAGTTGAAATTTTTAATAAAATTTGACCATTAAAAAATATAGATATTTTAAAAAAGATTGTGCAACGTTTTGTTGGTATTTAAATGTAGTTTTAGACAAAAAATATGAAAAAATTATTCGAAGTATTTATCACTTATTTTTTGACGTTTAAATATTAAAATCGACTTTTTGAAAAAGTCCGAAACCTTCGATTTTTTTTGTAAAAAACTATAAAAATTCTACTCTAAATTACGCAACTTTTAAGCCATAATTCGAGATGTGATCACAATTCTTTCTATTTTTTTTTTATTTTTTTTAATATTGCACCTTTTATTTTTTGGCTCTGATTTATTTTATATGGTGCTCCAAAAAAAATAAATTGGTAGATATTGACCCTAGCTTACCCTAGATATATTCATTTCGAGGTAAAAATACGTCTCACAAAAATTTAGGAGGATCGGAAATGGGTAAGGCGTTTAGCATGGTCCTTGAAGTTTAAAAAACGGATTACAAGGAAAAATATGAATTTTTTTCTGTTTTCGTAATTTTTTTGGTATATCAAGTTAAGTTTTAATTCAAGTGATAACAGTATTATGATGTGGAGTAAAATGCCTTTCAAATAAGGTACTAAAAACTAAAATCGGTTGAAAACCAGCCAAGTTATTATAACTTCCCTAGGCATCTAACGTATGGCAGACCACTTAAATAAAGAATACGAGTCCCTTTTTTTAAATTTATTGAAATTTTCTACTGTAATAACATTTTTTCATTAAAAAGTCATTATTTTGTATGTGTTCCCATATCGGATCTGTTTGCATCTTCAATGAAATTCGGAAAATATAACTAAAATATTGTTATATCAAAAACCGACTACAGCCATCAGGTTTTTAGATTTTTGGACCTAATATGAATTCAGGCGTATAATACCACATTTATGCGTCATTTCAAAAAAATTATTAAAATATACTGTTTACTTCAAAAGTTATTCAGCTTTAAAGTGAAGCTATAAAAATCAATTATTATTTTGTTTAGAGCGATGCTACTCACATTTATTAAAATCGAAGTACGTTTTTAGACTCGTGGAAGTATTCTTTTTCATATCTTAGTCAAAACTTTTTCAAAAGCGCGAAAAAAAAATTTAATTTTGTACTCCTAAAATGAAAAATCTTACACTGTGTGATGGCATATCCAATTTTTCTTTAATTCCTATTGAAGAAAGGATACTGGAGTGACCGCTCAAAGTACGAGGGTCAGATTAATCGATATTTACCCTACGTGCCGGCATAATTGCAGTGGATTTGATAAAAATGTCGAGAGGTATGAGGCCTAAAATGGCTTCTTGGGCCAATATTGGGCGGGTTTTCATTGCATCCGTGATTAGAGTACAAGCCAGACGCCGTACCTTGCCTTGTTTTGCCTTAGCATCCCTCTACAAAGTTATCGGCCAAAAGACTATGGCAGCGTAAGTCATGATCGCTCTAACAATCATCTTGTAGATCCACATGACCATTTTGGGCCTTATCCCGCAGGTCCTACCAACTAGTCTATTCGCTGCCTATAATGCCATAATAGCCTTTCTGATACTTCCTTCCAAATGCGAATTCCAAGTAAGTTTTGTATCCAAGACTACACCAAGATATTTAACCTCTTTGAAGAGTTGGATAGCAGTTTGTACCTCAGTTATGGTTTCTTGTCCTACACTCAAAAAATTCCATGCACAAAAATACAAAGTATTATTTCGTAAAATTTATTTCGTACAATAAACGAAATTTTTGTACATATTACGAATTTTTTTTTATTTTACAAAAAGTTAGAATTTCGTAAAAATACAAATTTCGTTTATTTTACAAAGAACATTATATAGCCAAAAAAATACAAAATATTTCGTAAAAATTTTTTTTTACTCGATAAACGTAAAACATTTTTGTTTTGGAATGAAACCACTTTTATTTACAGTGAATATTTGGAAGTGGTTTTCCGAAAAATATTTTTATTTTAAAAAAATACTCAATTCCACTTCCAAACGGAATGTACTCAATGACATGCCCCATTAGATGCCCTCAACAATAAAAAATAGTGCTTACAAATGCACTTTCAACCAATGTGAAAAATATGCGACATTTTAAAATACATTTTCAGAAACATTTATTGATGTCGAAAAATTCTTTGGGCTACATTGAACAAGAACAAAATATTGTTGATTACGCTATCTATTTCAAATGTATCAGGTCCCATTTTGTTTCCAACTCCACTAACATCAAGTTCACAAATATCCAAATGACCAACCAAATTTTACAAGAAAAAGCGTATTTAAAATTCAAGATAAAGTGGCTAATAATCTTCGGGGTCCAATTATGGGTGAACGTGAGCAACTATGAAGTATTCCGTAATTCTACGAAATATTTCGCATCTTAACGAACTTCGGATTTACAAAAACTTTGTAATATATCCAAATTTTGTTTTTTTCTACGAAATATTTGGTAGTTATACTAAATATTTCGTAACTTTACGAAATGTTTTCGTACAAATAAACTAAATTCGTTTTACAAAAAAAAAAAAAAACTTCGTAATATGTACAAAAATATTTTGTATTTTTACGATATATTTTGTAATTATACAAAATATTTCGTAACTTCACGAAAAAATTTCGTTAAAATAAACAAAATTCACTGAGGATGGCTCGAGGACGTTGCCAACTGGGTATGTACAAAAATATTTTGAATTTTCACGTAGTTATACTAAATATTTCGTAACTTTACAAAATATTTCGTATTTATTTCGTAAATATTACAAAAAAAAATTTCGTTTTGTTTACGAAATGCCACAGGTAAATATTACGACTTCCTCATAACCCCTATTATCTAATTTATGAAGCAAGTCGTTTATCACCTAAGACCATAGCAGTGGAGGTAGGTCGCCGCCATGAGGACAGCCTTCAACGGCGTTTACTGTGACTCGAGTACTACCCATAGATGCGGTTTTTCCCTGCTCTCTAGCAAGTTCTGATTCCATCTGCACGTACCCTGATGTACACCTTTATATCGAAGTGCAACATCCAGAAAGACACAAAGCTTTTTATTTATCCCTGTGGGCGTTTTTATCTCTGATACAAGATGACGTAACGCTGCATGAGTTGATTTGCCTATTGCGTATGCATTAAGGGTGTCCTAACGACTAAGGTAATTTTTCAAAACAACTTTTTAATATTGTTGGCTAACCGCCACTCAGGAGGGTTTAGAATATGATTTACCCTAACCTTCAAACGTTCATCATTCGGTTAATAATTAATATTGGCTGTAGGACGTTGTTATATTAGGTTTCTTTCACTTAACATGTTTCCATTCCGTAAGGTTTCATCTAAAATTGGAATTTTGGTATTGAGGTTTAAAATTTGAGTATTTCTTTTTAACGAATCTTCAAAAACTGTTCCAATTTTTTGTTACTTAATAAATATTTTTTAGATAGATCTAGAATTAAAGCTTAAACCACATATAAGTAGAGTCTATGGCAGTTTAGATTGTTACACTCAAAATAAAAACCCTTTAAAATGACTGTAATCTCAATTCAAAAGATATTTGACAGAGTTTTCTGGCAAAATACAGATTTAAAAAAATACTTACAAGGGAAGTCTCCCTGGTGTCACCCGCCGATCTTTATGAAATTGGTTTTATTTTGTAGAGCAGGAAAAATAAAGGGACACGTATTTTTTTTATAGCGTCCCAAATTCACATTTAGGGGGTGCAAATGAGGGGGAATAAACTGACATTTTTCAGTTTTTTTCGTTTATCTACTATATTATGCATAGAATGCTTGTCATGTTGCATATCAAATTAAATGTCTTTGGAAAACCTATATACGCGTGTAAAGCAAATGTCTAAACATGCACAACTTTTCACCATATTGAGTAAAATACCAAAATTTTAGGACGTTTTTGTTAATAAGTCTAAAAATAATAACACGTTGTTATAACCAAGAGGTAGGTATTTTAAATACCTTTAATCTGATATCCCATATGCCTATATTATTTTTGTCAAAATAGGCGTAAATCGTAAAAAACTGAAAAAGGTAAATTTCACCCCATAAAAATGAGTTTGGGCCGCTGAAAAAAAATACGTGTCGAATTAATTTTCGTTCTGAACAACATATCCAAATTTCATGAAGATCGGAGGGTGACACCAGGGAGACTCTCCTTGTTAGTATTTTGTTGTGACGAAAAATAAAGTTTTATCTGTTTTATTACTTTTAACTTTGTAACATTTGTACTAAAAAAAATAATAGAGTTTTTTGATAAATACAGATTTAAGTAAAATACTGTGTATTTTTAGTAACCAAAAAGCTAAGTTTTATCTGTATTTTTTCACATTACTATGTTCTTTTAATTTCATAGTTAAAAACTGATTTTCTGTAAAAATTCTGTTTATAGCAGCGGCTACCAACCTATGGTACGCGTACCACTAGGGGGTACGCGAAAAAGCCCGCGGGGGTACGCAACATTATAGTAATTTGGACATTAAGATTAAGATTAACCTTTCAATGCGCATCTGGCTTCCAAAGTTTCCATAACATCAGGTTTTTAAGAAAGTTGGGGTATAAATTCACAAGAAACGTATTTTTGTGCAATTTAGAGAGCATTTTTTTGATATTTTTGGATGATATTTTGAGATCCGACCACTTGTTTTCGATTAACCTTTCGATGCTGATTCCGAATATGGTTCCCATATTTTTTTATGATGTCATATAGTTCTCAAAAACGTGTTTTTGGGCATTTTTGAGACGGGTTGTGATAGAGTGGAAATTTTGGTACCATTTTGTGAAGCTCAAAATGCCCTTTCATTGAAATACGAGGATGTTTCTTTCGAAAAGTCACGGAATTATTGATCTGCAATCGTATTAAAAAAAAACCTCAAAAAAAAAATTATTTAAAAACAAAATAAAAATTATTTTTTTTTAAAAAATGTAAAACATTATATTTCCGCTCCCTGTGATATATTATTAGAGCTTTTTTTAAGAACGTTCGTTGTTTAAATTTTAATGTAGAATCGACTGGTAAAATCAGATTTGCAATATTTTAGCCAGAAAAATCAGCTCAAAATCCGCGTTTTCAGATGCATTGAACCACCCCAAGAAGCGAACATTTTTCCAAAAAAATACCACCATTGTTTTGATTAGAGTTTGCAAATAATCGAGATATTTTATAATCGCGATTACGATTAAAAAATTGCCGTTAATCGCGATTACGATTAATCGAATTTTTTAAATAATTTCAGTTGCAATAGCTTTAAAAAAATCTTTTGAAATTTAGATTTTTGAACGTATTTTTTAGAACAATAACTATTATTTTTAAGAAATAAAATAAAACAATTTCGAACTTTCCCATTAATAATAATAATTAGATTTAGGCACCACAGTCTCTTTTTAGTATATCATTGCGCTCGAGCCCCCTTGAGAATTTTTTGTTAAGATTTTTTTTTTAAAACTTATGATTAAAATTCCCCAAAACAACTTACAAAGTAGTTATTTTAACTGACATTTTCAGTTGATTTTACTAACATAATTTTTTGAGTGCATTTTGAATTTATCAAAAAATTCAAGAAAGAATTTTAAATAAAATTCTAAAAAATTTTATTTAAAATTCTTAATGAAATTTTATTAATAAAAAAAGAATTTTATTTTCATACAAACAAATATATTTATAACAAGTAAATATTTTAAAAATATTTGAAAATTAATTTTTTTTAAAAATAAAATTCTATTTTTTTTTTGAGAATTTTAAAACTCAAATGTTTTTGACAAATTTATTTAAACAAAAATTTTATTTCAAATACCCTATGAATTTTAAATAAAATTCGAGTTTTTCTCTTGTCTGCTTAACATTCCAGAATCAATGATTTTTGTTTGAAATTGTCCCGAAAGTAATCGTTTTTCAGACTAATTAAGTTTTTTTTGACAAATAATTTTAATAGAAACTTCAAAATGGGTTTCAAAAATTTTTTTGGAACTGATTTGAATTCGTTATAAAAACAGTGTATTTCATAGAAAATTTTTAATCGTAATCGCATGATTTTTTTGTCGATTACGATTACGATTAATTGGTGCGATTAATCGCGATTACGATTACGATTTTAATCGTTTTGCAAACTCTAGTTTTGATCTCCCCTAAATCCTTATAAAAATCATAATACCCGCAGATCAAAAATTTCATAATTAACTCTAATATTTGTGAAGTTTTTTAACGAAAACAAAAATTCGTTAGGGCTGATAAAATTTAAAATTAGGGGTACGCGAGGGAAAAAGGTTGGTAACCGCTGGTTTATAGTATTTTTTTTTTACCAAAAAAAAATGAAAAAAGAGGAAAAAAAAGAAACAAACAAATTTTTTCAGAAATCTTATAAAATTTTTGCCAAATAACTGTATTTAACTGCATTTTTTTGTAAAATATTGGTTGCATCAAATGCATTTTACAAATATATGTAAATTTACAAAGTTTTCTTTGATAAATGGTGCTTTATTTAAACAATATTTTACTAGAAACTCTGTAAATTAACAGTTTTTTTATGTTCAAATTATTTTACAGAATTTATAGTAAAATTACCAAGAAATGTTGCTACCGGGAAAAGTATGGTGTACTCTGTTAAATAAGCATACTTTTTCTGTAATTTAACAGATTTATTATTTTGAGTGTACAGTCACTGCTTAGATGACGTTAGACCATAACTTAAAACTTTATGGAGAAATATTACACTCAAAAATAGCAAGGCAAGTCGCTCTTACAACACACTCCGATCTTTATAAAATATTAATACATACGTTAAATAAATTCTGTGGAATACAAAATTTCGTGAAGATCGAAGTAAGAAGCAGGATAGACTTTGCTTGTTAGTATGTTCTCGACATCTCCGTAGAAAATTTGAAAAAGTTTGAACAGAGCTTTAAAATTTTTCTATTTTTATTTTATGGTTAAGCTTCTAACATCAAAAAGTCAACTAATTGTAAGGGGTAGTAAGTGAAAATACAAAAATTTAATAAAAATAAATTCTTGTTTAGAAAAACGGGTTTTAATGAGAAAACTAATTATAATATACTATGTGTTTATCGTTAGCGAATATGTATTAGAAAATATTTGAACAAACAATTAAAAAACAAAATTACTACTATAAATTGGGTATATTTCAACAAATTTCATTTAATTGATTTTAAGCAAAATTACACTTTTCGTTTAAATTTACTCAATTTACAGTAGAAAACTGAAATCATTTTAATTAGAGTGTAGTAACAACACTAATATTTAGCTAAATTTTTAGTTTCGTTATAAAAAAAAATATATTTATTTAGACAAATTATTTAAAAATAAAAATTATATACAATTAATCTTTATCTGCTTGGGTCTCTCTTAAAATGTGTGGAATTATTTATCAGTTTTTGTTTTCCTTAAATTATAATTTTGCTTTAAATGTAGCTTCATCAATTTACTTTAATTTGGTTTTTCATTTAAATTTTTGTTTATATATTTTGTTAACAAAATAGTTGTAATAATCTTAATTTTTCTATAGTTAAAACTATTGCCAGTGGTATGAAATTATTAAAATAAATATTTTTTTTTTTAAATTTCTTTTTTATTTTATATATTAAAAAAAATATAAAAAATATTGCTAAAAAAAAACTATTGAAAACCAAAAAAAAAAATCCTCATATGAGCAGATTCATAACACTATTCCCACAAATAGGGCCCGAAGTAGATCTAAGAACTCTTAGGGCCATACGTGTGCTAAGGCCCCTAAAATTAGTCTCTGGAATTCCTAGTGAGTAGTTAATTAGTAATTAATTATTTAAATATAAAAAAAACATAATTAGACTATTAGTATATTTAAACAATTTTTTCAGTTGTAGTTTTTGTAAATTTTATCATTTAAAAAAATAAATATTTATTCAAATAGATTTTATTTTAGAATTTAGTAGAAAATTAGTTTTAATTATTTACTAAAATATCGTTACTAATATATTTTTCTCTCCTTTTTTTTTTTTTTGTGTGAATTTTTCTTTTTCTCTCTCTCTCTTAATTAAAATGTCTTCAACAGGTTTACAAGTAGTTTTAAAGTCCATTATAAAAGCAATGGCACCGTTACTGCAAATTGGTCTCTTGGTGTTGTTTGCGATCGTTATATTTGCCATCATTGGACTCGAGTTCTATTCGGGTGCTTTACATAAGACTTGTTATAGTTTAGAAGATCCAAGTATTTATCACCAAACAAAACATTTTAAAGCTTTTTATATTTTTCAGCAAATTTCTTGGTAAAACTACTAATTTTTTTATTTTAATTTCAAATTTACAGATAAAATTGTTAAAGAAGGTGAATCAGAAACACCGTGTAATACGCATAATGTCTCAGAAAAGGCCGGTGGTTCATATGTATGTAATTATACGACGAGTATGTGTTTGGAAAAATGGGATGGACCAAATTCAGGCATAACTAGTTTTGACAATATCGGTTTTGCCATGTTGACTGTATTCCAATGTATCACTATGGAAGGCTGGACAGCAATACTGTATTGGGTAAATGCCAATAATAAGGCTAACATTTTTCTAACAAAAAAAAAATCCAAACAAAAAAAGTTCTATGGAAATTATTGAGCTTTTTTTGAAAGAGAAAAAAAAAATCTAAAACTTCTTGCTAAACTTTCATTGCTTTTTGTTTATAATTGTGTGTTAATAAGCTAGTAACTGTAAAAAAAACAAGCTTTCTTAAAAAAAATAAAAAATACAACACTGTCTTCTTCATCTTCGTTGATATCAAAAAAAGTTTTTATGCTATTACTTACTGTATTGCTATCTCTACTATAAGTTTTTTTTTGTATGGAGAAATAATTGTTTGTGATGAATGAATTAGGAGAATTTGTTTATATTATCATAATTTGTTTCTTTAAGTTACGAGTGTCCAAAATTTTGTAAGATCTTGTGTCTCACTTCATTTAGTTTTAAGGAATTTTCTCAACAGTTCCACAATTTTTTTGTTGATTAGGCATGTTAACCCGTTTTGTTGTTACAACTCAGATTATTCAGATTACGAACAAACCAGTTCATTTGGACTGTTTAATAATGAAATATTTTCTTATAGATCGTGTAGCTTATGGCCAAACTAGTTCAATATGACTGTTTATTTGGTGAACTAATCGATACTGTTAATGTTTATTATTTATTTGGCCACAACATTACTAATACGTGCTGAAAAAGAGAGCATTTTTGTAATTCGTACTTCAACTTTTACAAATGCACTCCAAATTCATTACAGTGAACTAGTTCAAATGAAATATTTAACCTTTAGACGTTATCTTATAAATTCTGATTCTGTAATATATTTATAACTAAAAAAATATTGTCACTTTGCCTATTAGTTTCCAATGAAGTACACTGACATGTTTATACCCAACACCACTCTGTGGTACAGCGTATAATGACTTTGTGCTGATGTTTGTAAATACCCGAAATATCGGTCCTAGACCCACTTTTAAGTATACCGATCGACTCATAATAACTTTTTAAGTCGTTCTAGGGATGTCCCTCCGTCCCTCCGTCCGTCCGTCTGTATGTCTGTCCGTCCGTCCATGTAAACGTTGTAAACACGATACAGGTCGTAATTACTAATCGATTTGGTTGAAAGCTTCGTTTGGCCTAAGGACGAAGCCTTTTGAAATTGGACTAAATCGGTCCATGTTTACACCTAGCCCCCATACAAAGGTCCGCTTTAATTTGGCTCAATTGGCTTTAATAACCAAATAATAATAGGTATCATTTCGAAATTTGGCAGGTAAACGTGTTTTGTATTCAGTAATTACTATTCCGAATTTCAAAGGAATCGGATTCTACAATTCTTCTTGTAGCCCCCATACAAACCACCTTCCCGATATTCACATAAATCTCTCAAATTTAATGAAAATAGAAAAAATTTTATTAAAATTTTGTTTGTATGTTTTTAACTTGTACTTTAATAACGTAATGATTATAATCGGACCATTTTTGGACTTAGGCCCCATATAAAAATTTTGCCCGATATTCAGTTAAGGCTGTTTATTGGCGACAAATAGAAGCTGATTTCACTCAAATGTGGGTTTCGAGTGTTTTTTTACACTTATTAAAGATTTGACAAAAGATAGATCCAATCGGTCCATGTTTGAACTTAGGACCCATATTCCGGGAAACACTGGTGTAGGGTATTATATGGCGGTCTTGACCGACTGTAATTTTCTTACTTATTTTTAATTCATACATTTTTCACAGAAGCAGAATCGACCTCCTGGATGGTGTAGTTAATGAATGAACTAGTTCTATTTGAATGTTTATTTCGTAAACTAGTTGACATCGTTAACGTTTGCTTTTTTTTTAATTTTGCCACGGCATTAATGACGTGGCTTGATTTATAATAGAGCTTTTTTCTAATTGGTTCAATTTTTACGAATGCCTTCCGAATTCCCTACGTTTTGCACAAATTGATGTCTGAAAACGATCTGCAGATAACTCTGTGTAACAACAAAAATGAGCCTCAATGGCTCCAATGACAAAATCCGAAAAAAATCTGGTTGGAAACTCCACAGTTAGTACTAAATTTGACCCATATCTGGTTTTAATCTCAGAAATCACCTTCGTGATATGAGTGTGGTTTCTCCTTTACGACCGATTTAAAAAAAAAATAATAGATAGAAAAAACTTTTTTCATGAATATGAGGCATTTCACACCAAATGTCCCGCTACTGAAAAACATGTGTACCGTAATTTTCTTACTTGTTTTTTTTAATGTTTGTTCATCCACACAAAAAAAATCAGAAACGCGTTTTTCGTTTTTTTTCAAGAAAATCGCATTTGAATTTTAAATTTCATAACAATTTTGTAATTTGCTTGTATTTTTTGTTTTAACATGGCGAAAAAGCATTTTTAATTGCTTAATATTATTCATACGCTCTGTTGAAATTTATTAAATTGTTATGAAATTTAAAATTCAAATGCGATTTTCTTGAAAAAAACGAAAACGCGTTTCTGATTTTTTTTGTGTGGATGAACAAACATTAAAAAAAACAAGTAAGAAAATTATAGTCGCTCAAGACCGACCATATAACACCCTACACCAGTGTTTCCCGGAAAATGGGTAACAAGTCCAAATATGGACCGATTGGGTCTATCTTTTGTCAAATCTTTAATAAGTGAAGAAAAAAATCACAAACCAAATTTGAGTGAAATTGGAATCAATTTGTTGCCAACAAACCACTTTTAGTAATATCTGGCGAAATTTTTATATGGGCCCTAAGTCTAAAAATGGTCCGATTATAATCGGATTCATGGGTTATTAAAGTATGCGGTAAACACACACAAACAAAATTTAATATTTTTTAATATTTTCTATTTCGAAACGATGATTTGTGAATACAAAAAACGTTTACTTGCAAAATTTTGAAAGGATACTTATTAAAATATGGTTGTTAGGGGCAATTGACCCAAATTTATAGGGGACGTTTGTATGGGGGCTAGGTCAACACATGAACCGATTTTTTACAATTTCAATAACGTTCGTCCTTGGGTCAAAATAAGCTTAAATTTCAAATTTCAGACAAATTGGTTTAAAATTGCGACCTGTATCGTGCGCACAACGTTTACATGAAGGGACTGTAGGACGGACAGACGGACGGACGGACATCGCTAAATCAACTCAAAAAGTAATTCTGAGTCGATCGGTATGCTTGAAAGTGGCTCTAGAACCAATATTTCGGGTAGTTACAAACATCAGCACAAACTCATTATACCCTGTACCACAAAGTGGTGTAGGGTATAAAAAAGTTGCCGGATTTTTGATAAATTGACTTTTTTAACGGGTTCTGAAAATTTTCCAAAAAAAAAATTTTTAATCGCTAGCCTGTGCAAAGCTATATAAAAATGTAAATTTTTGAGATTGTGGTGAATTCCGTTTTAATGTGATAAATATTTAATCAAGGCAACTCGCCACAAATTTTACCATTTTTCCAATATTTGACCACGCTTACTAAGCCCAGTTTTTGAAAAATTAAAAAAACAAAAACCTAATTTTCTAAGTTCCATATAGGGCTATCCATACAACATATTCAGAAGTTTACGGCTCACATGTTTTTTTTTTTCGCTGGACATTTGGTGTGGAATGCCTCATATGGATTATCAAGAGAAATTAAAATAACATAAAAAAAGTAGACTATGCCTAGGATGACCATTTTTTTCTGAGCTTAAATCAGTACGCCAAAGTTGTTGTGTTTTTTTTTCTAGAAATAGCTCTCTAAATTTTTTTCTATGAGAAAATACTGATGTTTTTTCAACGCTCAAAAAATGTCGGTTAAACTAACTTGACCCCAAGTATATTGTGTAAAAACAACTGTTAAAAATAACTGCAAACAAAACCACTGTTAAAAACAACTGCAAAAAATAACTGTAGTATTTTGCAGAAAATTTAGCTGACTTCAAACCATTTCATTTAAATATTTTAATCGTTTCAGTGCACAAAATATAACAAAATTCCACAGGTTTTGAGAATAAGAATCCCTCAGATTTTGATGACTTTTTCCGTAAGCTTTGACAACTTTTCCTGTAAGAAAACTGTACAGCTAATAAGCACGTGTTTTTTTAAGGCCCCGATTTTCTGAGCGCTTTTTCGAATAAGCTCTGATGACATTAGCTCATCTAAGATCTCAGAATCATATGGATTCATGCAATTTACATCATCTTTCTAAAAATATAAAAAATCCTTCGGCCTATTGAACTTTTCGTTATAGAAAACCTCAAAGATTCTGTGCGCATCCCTATTAATATTATAAATCTGAGTGTTGGTTTGTCTGTCTGTCTGTTCCGCAGTCAGGGGAGAACGGCTGAACCGATTTTCATGAAATTTTCACCACATATAGTACTAACCGCGGCGGGAGCTATAGGCCATAAGAGAAAGCGATCGGACAAGGGGGCGTAAAATGCCACGGCTGAGCCTATTTTCATGAAATTTTCGCCACATATAGTACTTACCGAGGCGGAAACTATAGGCCAGAGAAAGCCATCGGACGAAGAGGAATAAAATGCCACGCCCCTTTTTATTTCATTGAACGGTATTCTGCCTTTTCCTCAAAAACGCTTAAACGGCTGAATCGATTTTCATGCAATTTTCACCACAAGTAGTGCTAAACAAGGCGGGCACTATAGGCAATAAAAGAGAGTGATCGGAAAAAGGGGGGGGGGTAAAATATCACGCCCCTTTTTATTTATGGCCAGCTGAACCATACAATATCGCAATCACGTACAAACGAGCTAATCGGATATTGGTTGTCCGCCTGTCTGTCTGTTCCGCAATCAGGGAAAAACGGCTAAACCGATTTTGATGAAATTTTCACCACATATAGTACTAACCGAGGCGGGAAATATAGGCCATAAGAGAGAGCGATCGGACAAGGGGCGACTTTTTATTTTATGTAACGCATAAACGGCTGAACCGATTTTAATGCAATTTTTACCACAGTTAGTACTGACCGAGACGGAAACTATTAACCCTCAATAGTGGGCGATCAAAAAAAGGGGGCGTAAGACGGCACGCCCCTTTGTATAAAATTTAACGTTTTTTTCTGTCTTTTCGCAATCAGGCTTAAACGGCTGAACCGATTTTCATTAAATTTTCACCAAAAATAGTATTAACTGAGGCGAAAACTATGAGACACCATAGGGGGCGATCGAAAAATGGGGCGTCAAATGCCGTGCTCCTTTGTATTACATTTAAATTTATTTCTGCCCGTTTTGTAATCACGCATGAACGGCTGAACCGATTTTAATGAAATTTTTACCACAGATAGTGCAGAAACTATGAGCCACAATAGAACGCTTTTAGATAAAGGGGCGGAAAATGACACGCCATTTGTATTTTAATGAACGATATTTCTGCCTTTTCCGCAATCACGCTTAAAGTGCTGAACCCATTGTCAGCACAGATAGTATTAACCGATGCGAAAACTTGAGATCGCGTTTGGACAAAGGGGTGTATTGGCATGCTCCTTTGTCCTACACTTAAACTTTAATTTAATAAAACTTTCACCACAGACAACTGTCTGTTCCGCTATCAGGTGAAAACGGCTAAACCGATTTTCATAAAGTTATCACCAAAGAAAGTAGTAACCGAGGCGGGAAAAAAATTCTTTATCAACAGACGACCGCCACGTATTTTTTAGCAAAAACTAATTAAAATATTTTGTTAAAAAAAATTAAATTTTTTACAGCCCAACAAAGTTTTTTGTTTACCATAAAATTATTTTTCAGTAATTTCCAAATATTAAATAATATTTTGAATAAAAATATATTTTTTTTTTACTTTGTTCGAAGCTTCCCTATTTTAAAGTCAACACAGGAACCCTAAAAAACTTCCCCACAAGTCGAATATTTTGTTGTTACCCTAAATGTTCCAAAACCCGACGCTAAGCGAAATCGAAAAAAAATCGCTCTACCCTTATGAATAGGTTTATGAAGAGTTATGAAGCGGTAGATAAACTGAGTAATAAAACTCTCATTCATTAAATAATATTTTTTCAACCCGGGCAACGCCGGGTGCAAAACAGCTAGTTTTCATATAAATTTAGGAAGATCAAAATAATCTCAAGATCTTCTTAGTAGAAATTCGTTATAAGTTATCTCATTTTCAGTACTAATCAGTACAAAGTACAACAGTACTAATCAGTACAACGTTTTTTGATCAGTACACGTGATCAAAAATCAGTACATGTACTGATCAAATCAGTACAAGTACTGATCAAATCAGTACAAGTACTGATCAAATCAGTACGAATGGTCAGCCTAACTATGCCCCCAATAAGACTAAAAAAAAACAATTTTAGGTCACTTTTGAAGCAAAAAACTCTTTGCGACCAAAATTACTTTCTTTTTGGTTTTAAATAATAATAAAATTAAAAAATGAAATCAAAACAATTTTCATTGTGTGACAATTTTTTAAGACCAGTCGTAAACCTCAATGAACGAACAGCAGATATTGACCGTTTCCAAAAAAAAAATCAGGTATATTTCTGGTATGGATGGGCCACTTTTCCCGGGTAGCCGTTTTCAATCCGGAAAAATTGTAAGAACTGCCCATCCTAATCTTTATGGTAATAAATTCGTAAGACTTACAAAATTTTTTGACACTCAATATTTTCTCCTAAAACTATATTCTTCATTGTAAAACTTTATTTTCTTCAAACAAATCAATTTCAAAAGCATGTTGTTGTATTTATTTTCATTGTATAAATGTTTTTATCAAAAAAAAATTAAAAAAAAAAAAATAAATAAATAAGAAAATATCGTTGCCACTTGAGCCCAATTATTTTTTAACTTTATGTTAAACTATGGTTTTCTATGTGAATATTTATATATTTTTTCCTATTTTAAAAAAGTGTGCTACTTTTCAAATATAAAAAAAAAAAACTTTCAAGCTGAGTTCCTTTTCTAACTTAATCTTCTTCTTATAAGTGTGATTGTGTGTGTAATAATTTACCTAATACAGAATTGCCTATCGTTAATCGGTAGCGCTCTATTTTTATTGCTAAAAAAACAAAAAACAAAAAGATTTTCTTTCATTTCGTTATCAACACCATATTTTTGAAATATTTAAAAAAGAGTTCTTTTTGATGCATTTTCGATAAATAAAAATGAATTAAGACAAAAGATTTAATACAAAAATTTAGTAAAATTTTAAGCTAAATTGAAAAAAAAAAATAATTAATTAAATTGGAGAATGTATAAAATTAGTAAAATTGAGATAACATATTTTTACTTCGCTTAGAGTAGGGCGTTTTGTGATAAGAACTGAAAAGATAGGGTTTATAACAATTGAGTTAGCCGTTTTTGAATTAAGATTTATACATATTTTTGTCCCAACAATATATAACATCATAACAAAATCATTCGCTAGTCTAACTAAACGCATACTGGATCGCTGCTAGTTACATTATGACCGCTCGTGTTTACCCAACAAAAATACCTGCTTCCCCGGTAGCATTTTTGTAAAGGACTTGTAAGTTATCCTATACAAATCTGTTTATAAAAGGCAGTATTTTTGTTTGCGAATTTCCTCAATGCATTACATGTAATGATAAAGTAATGTACACTTTATATTTTTTAGAAATAAAGCTTTTAATAATAAAAGTTTGTCATTAGCTGTATGCCCTAAACAGTCGCGGATTCAGTATTTAAAATAAGGGGTAACCATATGCTCCGTTGGCCAATGTGTTTATACCTACCTGAGTAAAAATGTTTAGATATATTCTTATATATCATGTCTTAACCGAGATTTGAAAGATCAGTACATTTCCGAGTAAGATCAGAACTGATCCGAAATTTGTTGTATCCGTATTTGATATAAATTTTATCCATCTGATTAAAACTGATATAATCTTAGCGATCCATTTTTCGGATCAGTACTGATCCTTCACATTTTAACTTGGGTATATAGTAATTGCTGGATCCGCGTCTGGCCCTACTTAAATGATAATTCAGTATCTAAAGCTCATTCTTAATTTAGTAGTTAATTTGATTTTTATATACATATCGGTCAAAATTACGAGAAAAACCACAAATCTGGATTTGGGTATTCAGATTTCGTGTACAACAGAGTGACATATTTTCTTCAACTTTTGATTTTTCCAAGTGTCCTGGCAATTTTTTATTCTATTTAACCTTAAAATTACGTGGTACAAATATGACGACAATCAGATAATATTAACCCGTGACGTCCAGCGATCAAAGTTTTAAATTTTTGAAAATTAAAAACAAAATAAGAAAAAATATGTCTTGCGACGATACATCATATTTATAAATTTTGATACGCTCAATAGGGCGCCCCTTCAAACTAAAATTTTCGAATTTCATGTTTTAATACCTACCAAACGATGACTACGTTAGAAAAAATTTAGCAAAGTAATCTTCAGTGGCAACCAGCGGTCAAAGTTGGAAAAATTACGTATTTCGACCAAAATTCATGTCCGCATTTTTTGACCAAATCCAGCTCAAAAATTCGGAAATTTGGCGCACTTTATTGAAAAAATATTTAAAAAAATTCCGAAACCGCGATTTTGGTCCACAGATGCTGATTTTTAAACATAAGGATTATTTTTTATCCAAATTGGTCTCAAAAGTTGGAAAATGTTAAGTGTGTTATCTAAAAAATATTAAAAAATATAAAAACATGATTTGGTCCGAAAATGCAACTTTGACCGCTGGTTGCCGACTAAAGATGACTTTACGAAATTTTTTCATAAATTTTCCCACAATCAGATCTAACGTGGCCATTGTTTAACAGGTATTACGACATGAAATCCGAAAATTTAAATTTGAAGGGACGCTCTAACGCTCAACACGAGTATAAAAAATTTAAAATCAGTTGAACGTTTTTTGATTTGGATTCCGCGGAAATTTTATCACTACCCGCGCCAAATAAAAAAAAAGCTTGACTACCATATCTGCTATTTTTAATCTTAAACATGTTTTCAAATTGATCATAGTGTAAAATTAAATTTTTATTTTTTTTTTTTGCCAAAAATTTTGAAAATTTTGAAATTCTGGCTTTGAAAACCATACAAGGGTCTGGGGCATGTATGCGTAAAATGCTTATTTTTTATCCGATTTTAATTTTACTAGGCGTTTTGGTAAGGTAATTTAATACCATTTTCATAGTATTTCACAAAAATGTTAACAAAAAATATCAAATAACAATATTTTTCCAAAAACTAAAAAAAAAACATTTTTCGTTCATATAAGAATGTCCCATAAGACATTCTTATATGAACGAAAAATGAGTTTTTCCAAAATAAAAAGTCTTAGATTCTCAGACACTTTTCGCATGCAAAATCTCAGATTCTTATACATTTTTCGTAAAGAAAAAATCTCACATTCTGGGAGATTTTTCGTATAGAAAAAGTCTCAGATTCTAAGACATTTTTCGTATAGAAAAAGTATCAGATTCTGAGTCTCAGGTTCTGGGACATTTTTCTTATAAAAAAAAAATCTCAAATTCCGAGACATTTTTCGTACAGAAAAGGTCTTAGCTTTTAAGAAATTTTTCGTATAGAAAAAGTTTCAGATTGTAAGACATTTTTTGTATAGAAAAAGACTCAGATTCTGAAACATTTCTCGTATAGAAAACTCTAAGATTCTGAGACATTATTCGTACAGAAATAGTCTCAGATTCTGGGAAATTTTTCGTATAGAAAATGTCTTAGATTCTAAGACATGTTTTGTAATGAAAAAGTCTCAGTTTCTGAGACATGTTTCTTTTTTCGTATAGACAAAGGCTTAGATTCTGCGAAGTTTTTCGTATAAAAAAGTCTCAAATACTGAGACATTTTTCTTCTAAAAATAAACTCTGATTCTGAGAAATAGTCGCAGATTCTGAGACATTTTTCGTATAGAAAAAGTTTTAGGTTCTGAAATATTTTTCGTATCGAAAAAGTTTCAGATTCTGAGACATTTTTTGTATAGAAAAAGTTTCAGATTCTGAGACATTTTTCGTATAGAAAAAGTCTTAGCTTTTGAGAGATTTTGATATAGAAAAGGTCTCATTAAAACCAAATTGTTCTACACGAATGGTTTTAATTATTAAAGAAAAATAGCCTCGAGCTAGAATATCCCTACTAAAAATATTTTTTTTTTGTATCTGCTTCTTAAAGCAGGTAATAACATGAATTTAAGGTTTTTTTGTCATGCGACTTTTACTTTTCAGCGGGGCCTCAAATTCTTGTGTGCCCAGGGGCCCCAGGAAAGAAATTTTGATATTTTTGTTAAACAAGTTTTTGAATGTAGGAATTAACCGTCATTTTTGCAAATTTCAAGTAGCGAGATCTTGAAATCCGTTTGAACGATTTAATTTTTTATATTCGTGGTCGGCGCATCAAAATTAAAAAATATGATGTACAGCCAGACATATTTTGTTTTATCCGACTGGCCTTAAATTTGTACCACATTAGTTTTAGGCCAGTAGAAAAAAAAAATTGCCAGAACATTCAAACTCGGAAGAAAAGCTCTTTTGGTATTCTATGGAATCATTTGACGCTCCCATTTACAGTTTAATGAATTATAAAAAAAAATGTCGTGATTTTATTCGCGGTTGTAATTTTTTTAGAAACACAAAAAGAAATTAAAAATTGGTGTAATTTGAAGATCTATTGAAAGAGCTTTTAAGAATATATTAGATAATTTCACAATTGAAATTGAAAGCTAGAATCCTCTAATTTAAGTTCCTAAAAATTGTGTCAATAAAAAAATTCATTTTAAATGCAAATGCATATTTTGAGTGCATTTTCCGCTTTTTTACCCCATTTGATTTTTTTAATGGAAATATTAATAATATTAACACCTCTCTCCAAGCAAGTTTCGGTTATGTTAAAATTGTGACCAAATCGGGTAGCGGCTTACATTCCTCTTTATAAGGAATTTTAAAAATCGTTAACACGATAATCCTAGCTGATCCCGTTTACGAGTTTTTGCTAATTATACTGTTCGACAACAAAAACCTCCCAATAAAATGTCCAACTGCTTCTTATAGATTTTGCCCACTTGATTCATAATCTGCCATTAAAAATTTTCTAGCACTTACCGTTTTTGAAATATTTGCTGTTAACGAGTAAAAAAAACAATAATTTAGCACTTTAGAACTGCTTCTAAAAATTAGGACTTGATTTCATATAAAATGGATTTCGAGCATATTCCGTTTTCGAGATATTCGCGTTAAAACATCTTTTTACGCGAATAACTCAAAAGAAAATATCTGAAATACGGAACATTCTAGAAAAATTTGGGTGGCAGCTTTGGAATCAGGAGAACAAAATCTATAAGAATCCGGTTGATATTTCAGTGGGAGGTTTTTGTTGTCGAACACTGTAAGTATTTAGCAACAACTCGAAAACAGGATCAGCTAAGAATTTTGTGTTAACGATTTTTAAAGTTTTAAATAAAGAGGAATGAAATTCCATTAGCCGATTTCGCCACCATTTATACAAGACCTTAAATTGATTGAAGAGGGGTGTAAGAGGATTCTACCTAACAATTTTAAATTTGTTTATAGAAATTTGATATTTACTATTCGTATTTTTGTGATTTTCAAAAACGAATAAATTTGAGTGTTTTTGCATTTTTTTTTTAATTGTAAATAGGAATGTTTAAATGGCTCCATGAAGTATCTCTGATCGTATTATAAACAAAATCTTAAGACCCGAGTTCAAAATATGCCCTTTTCCTCATGCTGTTTCATTAAAAAATCCGATATATAAAAAAATATATATATTAATTCGCTAGCCTCAATTAAGACAATAATTTTTTTTTATGCAAAATTTATATAAATTGCTAATCAAAAACTATTTTACCGATTCATTTTGAATGGTAAAATGCATCATTAATTGAACTTTTTACTATATTATTATAATAACTTTGTAATTATTTAATGTAAGTAGTTTGTTGCTCGTTATACAATAATTTAGAAAAAATCATTCTGAAATTGGTAAATTATTTAACAAAATGAAATTAAAAAAACTAAACTCTCATAATTTAAACACTCAGCGCACACACAAAAAATTAAACCTTAAATTGCTTTGCAACAAATAAAAATTTGGCTTACAATTGAGTTGGTGTAATTTGAATTCGTTATTTATTATCCTTAAAAAATTTTAAACGAAATTACAAAATAAAATTCCCTACTAAATTCTATCTGCTTAAATAACATACGGCTTTTCAACATTAAAAAACATTCAACATTCAAAAAGAAAACATTAAACATGCATCATTAAAATTAAAAGTATTTAATTTTTATTAAATATGTTTTTCAAACACTTTTTGTATATAAAAACAAAATTTAATTAAATTTACAAAATTTTCATTTGCTATTATATTGTATTGAATTTTAAAGGAAATTGAAAATATGTATGATAAAGGTGGTAAAAAAAGTGAAAGCAGAATATAAAAAAAAATTATAAATAAATAAATTTAGTTGTCACAACTAAAACAAATGATTCAGCTTAAAAACAGGGAAAATATAAATTGATGCTATTGTGGACCGACACCTTGCTGTGCAAACTTTTAATATTTTCTGAAAATCTGCAATTTGTGCTCAATAAACGACACTTCGTTGGAAACAATTTTTACCAGTAGTTGCGAACATTTAAAAAGTTTTTTTTTATGTATCTGTGGTGACGCACTACTATATTTCGATAGAAATCGAAAAAAAAATTTCAGACAGCCTTTTTTTGTGGGCATGGATACAAAAAAGTCTTAAATTTATTCATAAAAAATTACTATTGTAACATATTTTTCATCCCTGATGAAAACATTACACCATTGAGTCGTTTTTTAATAGATTGAAAAAGTTTGACGTGTTGTAGCATAATTTTAGGCGTTTAGAAAATATATAATTGTTATTTAAAAAACGAATAAAACTCTACATTTTGTAAAATTTAACAAACAAATACAATAAATTATGAATTATGAATTATACTTCAACATAAGTCGATTTATTAAAAAAAAATTATCATTAAATCATAAGTGTACCTAATTATTTTGCTCGTTTTTATTTCAGGATCATATATTTACTAAATGCGTAAAATTATGCTACAACGAAATCTAACCTTATCCTAAAAATCATCGAAAGTAAAACGACTTACAATTAGTAGTACAGTCAAACTCGGTTATAACGAACTCGGTTATAACGAATTCTCGGTTATAACGAACTAATTCTAAAGTCCCGACGTTGTGGCTTCATTTTCACACAAAATACTTCTTTTATAACGAACTCGGTTATAACGAATCCTCGGTTAAAGCGAACTGCTTATTATGGTCCCACCAACACGATTTCATGTTTATTTACCTTTTTATAACGAACTCCCATAAATATTTTTTAATGTGTGGCAATCATGTTTATCAAACTCAGAAAAGTTGCAAATTTTTGGTTTATATCACAATTTTGATAAAATTTATTTATATTTTTTAATGTTTTCTTCTCAATTAGTAGTTCATTTACGAAAAAAAACATAAAATAAAACAAAATTGGATCTATTTTTTTGGAAATAAAACTAGGTTGCTAAAAAATATACCCCGCTTATAGCGAACTTCGCTTATAACGAACTATTTTTACTGGTCCCTCGGAGTTCGTTACAACCGGGTTCGACTGTATAATGTAAACACATCTTTAAGGGATAAGACTGATTTTCGATGTTTTGTCTAAAAAACGATGTGCATACATTTAGGATTAACGGAAAATTTTATTTTACGAATGATATGCAAAATTTGAAAAAAAATTTTGAAAAGCATTCTACTCGCAATCAGTGGTTTAAGAAATGAACTTCCTTTTAAATGCAAAAAATGTAAAAAGTTAAAAGCTTTTAAAATAAAATATATGATTGTCTCTACCCAAATAGATGCATTAAAAAAGCTTGGTTTTTACATATAATTTCAAAAATAATATAGGTTAATTTAGACTCTGAGGTCTAAATTAACTCTGAGGTCTAAATTAACGGGAGACCCCGTTACCGTCCCACTACCATGGGACGGTAACGGGGTCTCCCTACCAGTCTCTGTCTTCAAACCAAAGTCAAAAAAGCTCCTTACGAAACTCCAAAATATAGAATTTTGGCATCCGACTAAATATAGAATTAGATTCCAGTGAAGAAATTTCTGACCAGAAAGTGCCAGCAATGGATGATTAAGTGTTCGTTGGTTTCCAACTCCTACTCACCCATGTAACTCCGGAAAATGTCTGCGTGCCTTCCAATAAAACAGTGTCCGGTAACTACAGCAACCACCGTCGAAATCTTTTTTCTTGGAAGCGATTTCAGTTACATGTGAGCGTCCGATAAAGAGAAGACCATATCTGTCGTGTATTCTCTCAAGACAATCCATGTGCCCATCACTTACTAGTCTTCGTCGTGGAACAAGCCGTAGATTTTGCTTGCAAGTTTCTAGAGGCATACCAACATATTCCAATTCTGTTAGAACCTGTAAGGTAGTTCCCAGTCTTGCAAGCACATCCGCTTTGAAATTCCCTGGAATGCCTTAATGCTCTGGGACCCATATGAGTCGTATGTCAAACTGCTTGGCCATCTCATTTAAAGGCGTGCGGCAGTTAAGGTCAGTTCTTGTTTTCAGAAACCTCGAACCGGAATAGATGTTGACTGCGGTTGTAGAAAAGACATAGCAACTCAACCACTCAGAAACTTTCTTTATTGCCACGATCTCTGACTGGTAAACACTATAGTGATATGGCAATCTTCATTGTTCAAGATTAGGAGAAGGCCAAATTTGTCGTGTAACCCAAACATCCACCCATGTGCCAACACAAATTAGTCTCAGTCGCGGAACAAAGCCGTAGATTTGGCTTGCAAATTTGTAGAGGCATACCAATTCTGTCGGAATCTCTATGGTTCCAATTCTGTTCGAACCTGTATGAAAGTTATTAGTCTGACAACCTCATTGGCTTTGCTTTTATTTGCCATGAGAATCATATGAGTCGTATGTCAAACTGTTTGGTCATCTCTTTTAAAAAAGTGCGGCAGAAAAGGGCAGATATTGTTTTTAGAAACATTGACTCCAGGGACTTTACCGCGGCTTAACTGTCAGAAGAGATGTTGACTGCGGTTGTAGACAAGACATTGCAACTCAATCAGCCAGCCACTTCTTTTATTACCAGCATCTCTGCTTGGTAAGCACTGCAATGATCTAGCAATCTTCGAGCCAGGATCAACCCAAGCTTTTCCGAATAGGCTCCAAAAGCCCACTTGTTCGATCCATACGTGTAAAAATTTATGAAGGCTCCACGAATGGGGCCAAGACTTCCTGGATGATTATCATAGTGGTAAGAGGCGCACAAAACGGCTCATAGAGGGAGCACAGTCCATATTTTTTGGTATTGTTAACTTCTTCAAGATAACGCTATGTCTACAACCACGGCTCTTCCATTGCAATGTGCTATTCAGTCGAATTCCCGAAGTAGCAGTATACTGCCTAACCAATATGTTCAATGGTACTAGGTGAACGAGGATTTCCGTTTGCCATTCTCTGAACCTTCGTGAAAAAGACACAGTTTCCTTATGTTTCTGAAGCAGGCCACCAAACAATGACTCCATACAACAAAATTGGACGCATCACTGCTGTTTAAATCCAATGAACGACTTTAAGTCCCATCGTTTCCCAATGGCCCTTTTACAGGAATATAAAATAATCGTTACTTTTTTCATTCGCTTCTTAATATTACTCCTGAGATTCAACTTCGTATCTAGAAATACTTTAGGAATTTTGGCTTCATCTGAGAAGGCAATCAGTTAAAACGTGCAAAAAGCAGTGACCTTATTTTCCCTTATAAACAAGTCAAGCTCGGTTTTACTTTGACTAACTCCCATACCACATTCTCTTGCCCATTTAGAGAGATTTTTTGCTTTCCCTTTTACCACTACCGCGACATCGTCAAAATAACAACCACGTTAATCTATAGAGAGAGGCATTAACTTCAGTGGCAGGTTCCAAAGAAGTGGCGAAAGAACACCTCCCTGCGGTGTGTTTCTATTTATAAATTGAGATATGACAGATGCTTACAATTCAGACCTTATACGTACGTCTATGGGCAAGTAGATTGTCTACAATCAAAACGATTCTACGCTTAATTCCCATACCAGACAATGCCACAACAATCGAGTCTGGGATAACATTACTAAAAGACCCCTCTAGTGCACTACCCACCATAGCGCACTACTTTACCGATAGCGATCTCTCGATGGTACCAACGAGCTAATGAAGAGCAGTTTATTATGATCTACCCTTGCTGTATGCATATTGCCTCGTCGAAAGCAACCTCGAGTCAATCACTCTACGTAAATATGAGCCTATCGTTTGTTCCAATGTCTTTAACAAAAAATCTGAAATGCTTCGGAATGGAGTGGGTATTTTTTCCAGCCTTTGGGAAAAAACTACTGCCTCCGTATATGCATGATTAGTAGGGCGTCCCGTCAAATTTAAACTTTCATATTTCGTGTCGTAATACCTGCCAAACGATGGTTTTGGAACTTTTTAAATATTTTTTCCAATAAAGTACGCAAAGTTTTCAAATTTTTGAGCCGGATTTGGTTAAAAAATTCGAAATGAATTTTGATCGAAATAGGTGATTTTTACCAACTTTGACCGCTGGTTGCGAACTGAAGATGACCGTGCAAAATTTGTTCATAAATTTTCCCATAATCAGCTCTAACGAAATTCGAAAGTTTAAATTTGTCGGGGACGCCCTAATGATTATACAGCCAAGGAAATATATAGTCCGACACTAGCTGCATATTAGCTGTGTTTATACCATCAGGTTCAGGGGATTTATAGGGTCCAAAGCATTTAATCGCCCAGATTAATGTTGGCATATTTATTATTTCCGAAGCGATTCCAGATGCTTGCCGAAAAATGCGTGTTTAGAAGGGAAACCAGCGGTTCCCACTGCATGTAGACCACATCCCATTAGGAGAAAAAGCCGGAACATTGCGCTACCTGGATGCCTCAGAAACGTCTTCTATGTTTCCACAGAAGTTTTTCCAAGAATAACATTTAGCAATTCTGCTTATCTTCTAATAACTCTTAGTTCCGCTCTTGAACTCATTATACCACCAAGGTGGCTTTTTTTTGCTCCAAGGCTTTGCAGACAGTCAAGATGCATCCAGTGACCTATTACAAACATTGGTAATATGGTCAACCAAAGAGTCAGATACCGCCAACTAAGCGTTTTACATAAGCGTACTTTTTCCAAAAGTCTCCCTATATTTTACACAGTTTGTTCTCTTCAAATTTCTAGAGACTGCCACAACCGGACCATGATCCCTGAGTAATAACTTTATGTAGCGATAATCTAAGAAAGAATGTTCTTTAAAAGCTCTCCAGTCATAAATTCTATAAGACAATGTATCTGATACAAGCGTTATATCAAGAAAATTATATGGGGAAAATGGCCTTTAAGCTCTGTTTACATCATTCACAGAGTATTAAGACTTCTCAAAAAATCATGTCTTATCAGATTTTTTCAACAGTTCAAAAAGACTTTAAATTTTATGATATATTTCAAAAAATAACTGTGTGTTATTAGATCAGCGATTTCTTTTTGATTTTGTTTATGATTTTCCAGAATATTAGGACTTTGGTAATATTTTACTTGTTTCAAATCCAAAGACTCGGTGGGATGATGTTAACCCAGCTTTAACAACACTTGCGACTAATTCAACTACTACACCGTCCGACATAAAGAGAAAAATTTCGTTAAACACTAACTGGATAATATACGTTTGAAACTAGAGAGTAAATGTAGTAAAACTTCATTTACAGTTTTTCATTTCGTGATCCCGTTTCCTTTTGAGAGGACTCCGAAGTTTTAGAGGATTAAATTATGTGAAATATTTGTACTTGTCCTAGGATGCCACTAGTGATGCCAAATTAAAGAAGAGGACTTCCGCTAATTTTCCCATTTTATTGTTTGACATATCAGGAAAAAGGAGTTAAGTAATGTCCTTTCCAAACTTTATCCTTAAATATCATTTAAAATTTTTAACAAAATATTTTTATAAATTTTTAAAAGCACATTATTTATATCCTTTTTCCTGATATGGCAACATAAAAAACATGGAAAAATTAGCGAAGATTCTCCTCTTTTATTTGCATCGAAGTAACATTATAAGACAAGTACAAATAATTTACAAACTGTCATCTTTTAAAAATTTAAAGTCCTTTTAAAAAGAAACGGGATCACGAAATGAAAAACTGCAAATGCAGTTTTACTCCATTTAATTTATACTTTCAAATGAAAATCATCCGGTTCATGTTTAATATTGGCTGTCGGACGGTGGTATCGTCGAATATTTCTTAAAACAAAAAGTTTTTTTTTTAAAACAACCGGTTTATAGTATCACTTTCCTTTAATAAATCCACCATCATATTATTTTCAATTTCCAAAATATTTAGTGCTTATCGAGTTTTATAAAAACAACTAACTAAAAATTACAAATTTCATATTATAAATTTTTTTCTAAATAATTTTCTTCCTTTTTTCCTTTGAAAACAAATTTTCAAAATCAAAAAAATCTTTACAGACCAACGATGCTTTAGGTTCACAATTTAATTGGATATATTTCGTGCCTCTTATAGTTATAGGCTCATTTTTTATGCTCAACTTAGTTCTTGGTGTTCTTAGCGGGTAAGTTAAACAAAAAAAAATTTAAATCTTTAAAAAAATCTGTTAAAAAACATGTTATGCTAATTTTTACTATAATTTATTTAATATAATTTTAATTATTTTTTAATTAAATCTTTCAACTAAGTTGCTAAATGTTTAAGTTTTTGATTTGCAATGAAATTATGTTAATTTATTATTTATTTTATTTCTATAAATTTTTCAAGTGAATTTTCCAATGAACGTAATCGCGTAGAACGTCGTATGGAATTTCAAAAATGTCGTTTTCGTGCTATGTTTCAAACAGCCATGGTATCATATCTTGATTGGATAACACAAGCAGGTTTATATAAAAAACAAAAAAAAATTTAAACAAATCTTAACAAATTTGTTCATACCAACCAGACTTTGGTTTAGTAGCCAAAGATGCAACAAATACAAAAAAAAATTAAGCTAAAGTCCCTGAGTTCCATATTTTCCTAACCAAACAAAACATGATGAACCAAAAAAAAAAAAAAAACAAAACACTTTCTATAAATAATAACAAAATTGTTCCCAACAAAATCTTTTTTTTTTAAATCCATAAAAATTAGCTAGTCAATCCCTCAAAAAAATAAATAAAAAACACTTGAAAAAAGAAGTTTGTTTAAAATTTGCTATTTTTAGCAGTTAATTTTGTAAAAATACCGATTTTGTTTATTGTTTTCTGTTATGAGAGAATGTAGCGTATTTATAGGCGCAAAATAAATGTCGATAAAAAAGACTCAAAAAGTTGTAATATTTTTAAGTTTCGTGCATGTGTGTGTAAAATGTGACACATAATTACATATTCACCAAATTCAAATTCACCATTAACATTTTCTTTTTCTAAACATGGTAACAGTGTTGCCAACAAAAATATTATTTTTATAAATTAAACACCCCCAAACAAAAAAAATGCAAATACAGAGCCTCAAAGAATCAAATACTTTTTGAATGAGTTCTTTAAAAAAAAATCCATTCGATTTTGATTGTCACTGATTGCATTTGATTTTAAATATTAACATTAAATGAATTCCTTGGAATGCATTCGATTAAATGGAAACAAATTGAACTATAAAAAACACAGTGTTGTGTGAAGAAATTCGTATGAAATATATTTTTGTTAACAAATATAAAATTTGTCCCAAAATTCTTTCCCACACTAAAAAAAAACCCCTTTGTAAAGTTACCAAAAAATCTCGTGATTTTACGAGGCTATTCTCGTAGAATAGGAGGTAGGTAAAATTCTCGCAAAATTACGAGGATTTCCTCGTAATTTTGAATGCGCCAAAAATTTGGTAAAATAACCAATTTTATTGCTAAAAATAATGTTTTAAAACCGGAAAAATTAAAAAAATGGTAAACTTACAAGAAAAAATGGTAAATATATTTTAAAAAAATGGTAAATTTACAAACCAAAATAGTTAATTTACAAAAAAAAAAAAAAACAGTAAATTAAAAAAAAAAATATTGTAAATTAAAAAACAAATGTTGATTAATCAAAAAATCTTTACATTTTACCAAGTTTTGGTAGTCTTTATCTTTTTAGCCACAAAAATAATAAAAAAATTGGTAAATTTACAAGAAAAGTGGTAAATATATTAAAAAAAAGTGCAAATTTACAAACAAAAATTGTAAATTTACAAAAAAAATAGTTTAAAATTTACCAATTTTCGGTAGTGATAGTTGAGTTGAGTTGAGGGTGGGTTGTACAAGCCTAAAATAAGTAAATTTTTAGGCAAGTCAATGGCGCTCAGAGTTAAAATAGTCCATTGTACCGTACCCTGAAAAGAAAGATTAAGTAAGGGTGATATAAGGTTGAGAAGAAAAGGAAAGTGCTTGTTCAGAATTTCTCAGTTGCTTTCACAAACTTGAGAAAATCAGACAAGGGAAGTCCATGGACCGTATCCATAGACAGAATATCAGAACCCAATATCCGCAGTCTAGCCCTTGAGAACGCTGGACAACAACAGACGTAATGTTCAGTTGTGTCATCATCCTGAAGACAAGCCACGCATAATGGGTCTGATAAGACACCTAATCTCGTCATATGACGAGCACAGGCATTGTGTCCCGTAATTAAGCCAGTAAGTCTGCGACAGTCTATTCTACTGAGGCTGAGTAGATAGTTAGCCACTTTCTTGTCTGGCTTAATCACAAAACGTTTGGTATTCTTGCAAGCCAACTCATTTGACCATCTTTCCATGAAAGTTACTTTCATATGAGAGTTGATCCAACGGATTGAAAGGAATTGTATCAGAGCCAAGATTTGCCAAAGAGTCGGCAATCTCGTTTCCCCGTATTCCCCGATGACCCGGAACCCACAGAAGACTGACGCTATTCCCAGATGAAACCTCATTGAGTCTGCGTCTACATTCCTGGACAATTTTGGATGAAGTGACTGGAGATTCAAGTGCAATGAGCGCAGCCTGGCTGTCACTGCAAATACTGATTCTCCTATTTCTCCTTCTGTTCCTAATTATCCAGGTCGCTACGTCCAAAATAGCAAATATTTCAGTCTGAAATACAGTAGCCATTTTTCCCATAGCAATATAGCATTTGGTCGTATCGTCCAAATACCAGCCAGACCCAGAGCCATTTAAGGTACTGGATCCATCCGTGTAGAAAGTATCCGTGTAATTTTCCAGTAGGTCTGCTGGGTTTCCCCAGTCTTCCCTACACTCAAAAAACTATGTTAGTAAAATCAACTGAAAATATCAGTTTAAATAACTACTCTGTAAGTTGTTTTGGGGTCAACTACTTTTTCAGTTAAATTAACTAACAATGTTAGTTATTTTAACTGACAAAAAACAACTGACTTATGTAATAAAAACTACTTACATTTGTAGTCAAAACAACTAACATGTAGTAAAAATAAAATAATCAATATATAATTTTTTTTTTTCAAAAAATGTTTCAGAAAAAAAATTAATTTTTTTTTTTTTTTTAAAGTTGTGAAAATTTAAAAACCAAGAATTTATTTTTATTTTTTGGAAAAAAATTTTGCAGATAAAAAAAAATAAAATTAACTACTTTAAATAACTGTTACTACATTTCAGTACTTTTTTGTTAGTTGTTCAAAAAAAGGACCTAAAATAACTAACAGAAATAGTTGTTTGATATTTTTCATACAAAAACAACTGACTTTGTAGTTAAAAACAACTTACTACTGTAAAATATACAAATAACTGACATGTAGTAAATTACATAATTTTCTGAGTGTACTCGGAAATATTACAGTAAACTTCCTACCAAACTCGATGCAAGAGGTTGTACTGTCCAAAGGCATAGAAAACATCGGACAAAGTTCCGATAGCCTATTGAACAGATGACCATGTCCCACCTTGTACTCCCCATGCCATGTTCCGCTTTTGCGGAGCCTGCACAAATATTTCATGGCTTCTCCTTGAATATGTAAGTCCAAGGGAAGCATATCTAACATACCGTCCAGAGCTGCGCCTGGGGTGGTGCTCATGGCATCAGTAATTCCCAAGGCAGCCGCTCTTTGTAGTCCGTTTAGCTTGGATCGAATAGTCTTCACAATCGTTCTCGGCCACCAGACTACCGCCGCATACGTCACAATACGTCACAATAGGTAGAACGGGATTACAAGGCATTTTACCAGGCGATTTACCAATTATTTTTTTTGAGTGCACGAATATCTGTCCCCAAACTGAAGTTACATATCCCATTTTTGGATCAAATCTGCTTATCTGGCAATACTACATGGCATACCTACAATGCAGGGTTGCAAATGAGCTGTTATACAAAGCTCTACTTCTTAAACCACTCTTCCTCCCCAAGATATTTGCTACATACATACGTCAATGTGACACCGTTTTAGAAAATCCAGGTCATCGAAAAACCTTTGCCTCAAATATTTAACTGGAACTTTATTTGACCAGGATATTTATACATGTTGCAACTAGTGCTTCACTGACTCCTCCACTTCCACTTCCCCACAACTCCTACAATAGTCCCTGTTAAAGATTGTCCTGTCAGCATTCCAACTAAAAGGCTAACCGTCCGTTTGCTAAAAGTGTGAAGATTTTCTGTTATCTTGGGATTTGACATTCTATGATATCATATCATCTGCGCGGCTTTATCAAAGTAAAAAAGTCTTCACTTATCCGAATATGCCCTAATTTCAAGGCATTCAAAGTATCCCGAACCCATCTTCATCTTCGATCCGTCTCTGTTATAACAAAGCCTTCGAAGGTTCTTTCAAACCTCGTCCGCGGCTTTCTGTTCCAACTCCGTCCCGTCCACTGTACTTAAAATATACTCTCTTAACATGGGAGCCAATTTTGTGATCGTTATGTTGATATTCACGGTCTGAATGTTTACTATAACTTTCAGGCCGGCCTAGGGTGCTGATCTAATAGAACCAGTTATAGATATGATTTATCACCCCCTGCTACACAGAAAAAAAACCTTGTCAAATTACAAGAAAAAGTCTTGTAATTCCATTTTACCAATATCTGAGAGTTTTTTTCGATCGAAATTTACATTTTTTTTTTTTGTAATTTTAATTTTTTTTTTTGTAATTTTACAAAAGTTTTTTTTACAAAAAAAAAAAACTAGTAAATTTACGAGATTTCCTTGTAGGTTTTATTGCGCTGAAAAATTTGTAAATTTACAATTTTATTGGTAAACAGCTTGTAAAAGTACAAAAAAGCTCGTAATTTTTACTAGGAATTCTCGTAAAATAGGGGATACCAAAAAATCTAGTAAAATCACGAAACCTCTTTGTAAGTTTTACCACATGAAAAAAAAATGTAAATTTAGAATTTTATTGTTAAAAAGCTTGTAAAATTACAAAATTATTGGTAAAAATCTTGTAAAATTACTAGGAATTCTCGTCAAATAGGAGGTATCAAAAAAAAATTTTTTTTAGTGTAGAAGCTTTGTGCCTTTTTTAAATGCTCTCGTTTGCTATGTTAGCAGGAAAAAGTCAACCTATCAATGGGGGTAAATTTTTGGAGTCGATAGTAATCGAAATTCTACCCAAACTTGTGATTTTTTAGATTTTCTCTATGCCTAAAGTTATGCTTTGATAAATACAAGTTTTTTATACTTTTCTCTCTTTGTTGTTATTTTTTAGTGTTGCAAAAGAAAAATATAAAAGAGCTTGTATTTATAAAAGCATAATTTTAGGCATTAAGAAAAACTGAAAAATCTCACGTACGAGTAGAATTTTCGATCGCTATACACTCCGAGAATTATCTTCCAGCTATTTTAGTCGATTTCGATTCTCTCGATTTAAAAAAAAATTACACTTTTATTTTAACAAACAAAAATAATTATTTAAATCTTCATTTACTTCTTTTTTCAAGTGTTTTTTTTATTATTATATTCATAAAAATTAGTATTAGAGTGTATGCTCTCAATGTTTTAGTCATTTTAGTATTAAATTATACCAGCTGCTGAAAATACGTTTGTATGTGTAACCTATACGTTGTTTCCTTTTTTTTTAACTTATTGGATGATCATTTTTGTGATGGTGTTTTGATTGCAAGATCATTGTAATAGAATAATGAATACAATAATATCAAAAAATAAAAAATACCAAAATAATACTTAAAAGACAAATTACTATTCTGCACATTCTATTGCTACCAAATACTCTATTCTCTAACTGTAATGCACTATCAAATATACAACTTGAAAAATTATTGTTTTTCTCACAATTATTTTCAAAATCATACATTTAACATAAATTTCAACTCATATTCTATTTAAGATCAGGGTTATTTTTTAAAGTAGTCAGATACTGAAATATTGTGTCAACAATAGTGCTTATCCTGAAGCAGGATACTACCTACCCAAAAGCGTTTAAAGTATGCAGCAAGGTATTAATATGTCCTCTTATAGGTACCCATATACGAACATTTTTCACTGGGTAGTAGAAAAAGATTGATTAAAGTTCGAAATGAAAGAAGAATCGAAATTTGTAAAAAGATCAATTGAAATACGAGAAGATCAAATGAAATTCCAAAAAAAAATTCAATTAAAATTAGTTAAAAACAAAAGTTCTTAAGATTTAAACTTTTAATTATCAAACTCTTTTTGAATGTCAATGGATTTTTCAATATTATGTTTTATAAAATTAAATTGATGGGTCTTTAACGAAATTACTATTTTTTTTTAATATGAATTCATAATTTTTGAATTATAATCAATATTTTTGAAACCTCAATTCAGTATTTTAAATATCAAATTCTCATGTTCAATTTTGCAAAGTTCAATTTAATTTTTTAATTTAAAATAATTAAATGTTTTACATTTTATATAGAAACTTGACATTTCAAATATAATTTTTCGATAGACCATTTTTGGATTACATCTGAAAATGGTATAATATGACACATAAATTAATTTTATTACGTTTTTCAAGAGCGGGGCGAAGGTCCCTTAACGCGAGCCTGCTATTTAAGATTAGCAGACAAAAAAAAATTAAAAATCTTATTTGAAAATATCTAAAATTTCGATCTTAGAACTAATTTTGTGCTATTTAATTTATAAACGTGTTTTTCCTCAAATTTAACAAAGTTGAGACTTTGACCACAAATTTTAGTCCGTTTGGTCAATTGTTTCTCCCTCCCTTTTATCCTATAGAATAGATTTTACGTTACCTATTAAATAGGACGTTTAATGAAAATAGTGTCCTCACGAGAGTTCAAAATGAAAATCCAAAGTTCTCCCGATACCGATGCTAGTTTAGTTCTGATTCAAATTTCATATTATCATGTCATAAGAACATTATGAAAAATATTTTCGTTTTTTTAACTTTAACTTAAATTTTGCGTTTGATTTATTTCAACATTTATTTTTATTTAAACAAATAATTTCATGAAACTATATAAGGGGTTGGTTTATCAGTGATATTTTAAAAGAAAACACAGAACGAATTGTTGCTAATTAATAATTAGAATTTAGTTAATAATCTTTTTTCGGTTAAACTAATGAATTTGTTTTATTAATTTTTAAAGTTGTTCATTTATAAATATCAATCAAATTACTTAAAAGTAACAAATTCGGTGATCCTTTATTTAAATTTCCTACGGACTTGTACATTAGAGAGACATTTCTTTTTTTTTTAAATTTAGATTACCCCAAGTGCCCGGTTAAACTTTTATTCTGCCAGACCTAAATGTTATATAGTACAAATTTGGGGCAAATCGGATTAAATTAACCAGTGTCGCCCAGCGATCAAAGTTTTGGATATTTTGAAATTTAAAAAAAAAAAATATTAAAAATACATGTCTTGCGACTCAAAAAAAATAAAATCGGTCGAACGATTTTCAGGATATCAATATTTGAAATTTGCAAAAACAAATGCGTTTTTTTTCCTACTTTCAAGATTAAAAACAAAAAAAAATCTCAAAATTTCTTTCTTTGACCGCTGTGCAGGGCTTTCATATAAAATTAATTTGATCCAAATCCAGTCATTTTGACCCTTGTCGCCCTTTGATTAAAGTCTCAATTTTGTTTGAAGGGCGCCTGGTTTAAACTGTTCTGATTTGACTCAAATTAAGTTTAAATGAAAGTTTTTCTCAAGATCTATGAAATAATTAGTGGAAAACATTTTTTTAATTTATTTTCCCTTACCCCTTAATAGTGCTTTAGACAAACTTTCACCTAAAATTATTTTGGCACTAATTTCCTACACTCAAAAAAACTGTAATGTTAGCAAAAAAAGCTTGTAAACCTACAAGAAAATTTGCTGATTTTGAACCTACAATTTTTTTGGTAAAGTTAGCAAAAATGTTTTGCCAAAAATTAGTTAACTGAAATTTTTTTATTTCGACTAAGTTCATACACATTTGAGGACCCCATTGGGTTCTGACCCGATAGGTTCAGACCCCGATGGCCCTAGACCTATTTGGGTTCCTTAAAAATCATCATAGTTTTTGATCCAAAATTTTTGTCCGTTTCTCTCTACCTTTCTTAGTTTTTGAGATACGTGATTTTGGGGGACCACTGTTACTCGGAGAACTTTTGGTTATTTTGTGGTCTTGTTCCTCGTGTTTAGAGATATAAAAATGCTTTTGGACTTTTTATCGTGTCAGCAATATTTACCGAAATATGAGCATTTTAAAATTGTCGGGAATGCTAACTTTTTTGGATCCAAAGTTAGGAGCCATTAGGGTCCACACATATGAAGAGGACCGGCGTTACTATGGAGAGCCCGAAAACCAAAAATGGCTTCCATTTTGCTCTATCTGGCTAAGTTTCCAAGATAGCGCCATTTTAAGTTTTCTTAAAAAAAATACAATTTATTTTTGCTAACATTAGTAAAAAAGCTTGCAAAAATGTGGTCAACTCAATTTTAAATTTAGCAAAAAAAATTAGTTCAAATTTTGTTTAAAATTGCTAATGGGCTAAATGAAGTATACAAGATATTTTTGCTAACATGCTAATCTTAACTAAAAATTTGCTAAAGGTTAGCTTACTAGCATTAGAAAACAAAAAAAAAAAAAAATAGTAAATCTACTAATGTATTATTTTGAGTGTACTTTCAATATTAAAAAAAAATCTCAAAATTTCTTTCTCTGACCCCTTCGTAGAGCTTTCATCTAAAATTAATTTAACCCAAATCCGGTAATTTTAACTCATTTCGCCCTTCGATCAAAATTTTGTTTTTTTTATAAAATTATTACCAAAATTAAAATTAAAATATTACTCAACTTTGATCGAAGGGCACTTTAGGTGAAGCTTTTCTGATTTGGCTTAGATGAAGTTTAAGTGAAAGTTTGTCTCATGTTTTATGAAATAGTCTGTGGCAAAAAATTTTTAGATTTTTTTTTTTAACTTTTGGAAATTTTTTTAAGAAATTTCAAATGGCGATTTTTTCGAAAACCGCACTTCAGTATGCAAAAATTCAGTATGCCAAAATTAATAAAATTAAAGTACTGCGAGATATTTTTTTCATTTTTCAAAAATCCAAAAGTTTTTAAAAGTCCAAAGCTTTAATCGAAGGGCGCCTTGGGTTAAAAATAGAGATGGGCACTTGAGTAAATGACGCGTGAGTATGACTGAATTCAATTTTACTCACGTGATTGTTAGTGAGTGTGAGTGGGAAAAAATTGCGTGAGTGAGTGTGCGTGAATAAGATTTTTGCGTGAGTGAGTGTGCGTGAGTCGATTTTTTTGCGTGAGTTTGTGTGTTTTATTTTCACTTCATATTTTCTTAACAAAAAAAATTGTCAAATTTTCAATTTTAAAGGCCACTTTATACTTGTAAATAAATGTTCTTTAATTACATACATTCCAATATTTGGATCCTCTTTGAGAATCATCATCAGTAGTGATGGAATTTTACCCGCAATTTATCCGATGCATGGGTAAATACTGGGTAAATAAAAGATAAATACCTAAGACAAATAATTATATGTGCATTTTTTTATATTGAGTTATAGGAAAGAAAAGAAATTATTTTTTTATGTTTGGTTAATATTTTATTATGTTATATATAAGCATTAAAATCATAAACATTTTAATTTTATACCTTATTTTTTAAAACTGAAAATAACGAAAAAGGAAATACTTCATAGATTTTCTATAGAAAATAATTATATGTGCATTAAAGAAAATTCCTATATATTCGTTTTGATTTGCAATATAATTAAGTATTTTGTGAAAATTTGTGTTCGCCTTGTGTATTTAAACTTTTTTAAGCCCAGGAGGCATAAAACCCGCCAAGGTTTTTAATGTACCAACACCCCTTGTCCCCCGTTTTGTCAGTATTTAAAGTTAAAGTCCTTTAATGGTCTTGTACGGCTTTGACTTTGAAATGACCTTAGCAGAAAAGGTCCTAAAGAGGAATTTAATTGGGTGTAGGTCGGGACTATTGACTGGCCACTTCAATACTGGTATGTTGTGCGCATATAGAAAGTTTTTTGTCAAACGAGTGACATGGATTAGAGCGTTATCTTGTGAGAATGTCCAATTATCTCCATACAGTCCGGTAGCAAAGTCCATTAAATGGCCCCTAACAAGTAAAAATATATTTTTGCATTATTTTTATTGGAAACAAATCATATTCAAACCCTTCCTCATGATCCAAATGCATCTTATACCATGACGGATTCGAAACTGTGCTTTCAAAAATAGCACGTTTGGCGAAAATGTGTTAAATCTCTACAAGAGAAGTAGTGACCATCAGCGCCGTCTTAATTTAACTTTTTAGTGATCAAAAAAGTTTAATTTGGATGGCAGTGATCGTCAGCACCAATATTAGAGAGATTTAAGACAGCCGCGCCAAACGTGCTAGTTGCAAAATCACGGTTGCGAATCCGTTATGGTATGGGGTGCATTTGGATCAGGAGGACGGTTCCGAATATGATTTGCCCATACTAAAAACAATGTAACAATATAATTTTACTCGTTCGGGAACATTTAATAGACTTTGCTATCGAACTGTGTGGGGATAATTGGACATTCCACCAAGACAACGCTCCAATCCATGTCACTGGTTTGACAAAAAACTTGTTTAATGCGCCCAGCATACCAGTATTGAAATGGCCAGCCATTAGTCCCGACATAAACCTAACTAAATTCCCCCTTAGGACACTTTCTGCCAAGGTCGTTTGAAGGTCAAAGCGGTACACTATGCGCTAAAGACTTAAATTTGCAATATTGACGAAACGAGGGAAAAGCGGTATTGGCACATTAAAAAACTTGATTGGTTTTATGCCTCGTATTCTAAAACAAGTATAAATATTCATTAAATATTCATATAACCTAATTATATTGTATATCAAAAAGAAAATATATGAATTATCCTTTTTGCACATATAATTATTTTCTATGAAGTATATTTTTAATCCTTATTTTCTGTATTAAAAAATAAAGTTTAAAATGAATGTTTTTATGATTTTAAAGCTTACTTAAAAACATAACAAAATATTAACCAAACTTGGAAAAATATTTTGTTTTCTTTCCTATAACTCAATATAATACAGTGCACATATAATTATTTGTCTTAGGTACCTACCTTTTGAAATCAAACATATGGCAAGCTCTGGTTATCAATAAGCGGAATCGTCATTTGAAATGAGCAATTTTAATCGGCTCTTTTAAGTAAAAAAGTACTTTTTCAGAAAAAAAAGTACTTTTTTAGAAAAAAATTTATTTTTTTTCTAAAAAGCATTAAAGAAAATATAGTATTTTTTTCGAAAAACGGTACTTTTTTGGAAAAAAAAGTATTTTTTGAAAAAAAATAATTTTTGGAAAAAAGTACTTTTTAGACAAAAAAGTATTTTTTTTAGTAAAAAATTATTTTTTTTCTTAAAAAAGGTAATTTTTTCTAAAAAAAAAACACATTTTCTAAAAAAAGTACTTTTTGTAAAAAAGAACTTTTTTAAAAAATGTACTTTTTTACAAAATAAGTACATTTTTTTCTAAAATAAGTACATTTTTCTTTTCAGAAAAAAGTGTTTTTTTCAGAAAAAAGTACTTCTTTTTAGAAAAAAGTAATTTTGTTAGAAAAATTACTTTTTTTAGAAAAAGTATCTGTTTTTAGAAAAAAGTACTTTTTTAGAAAAAGTACCTTTTTTATAAAACAGTACTTTTTGTAGAAAAAGTAAATTTTTTTGAAAAAAGTAGATTTTTTAGAAAAAATATACTTTAATAGAACAAAGTACTTTTTGTTAAAAAAGTAGTAATTATACTAAATAAATAATAAAATTTACTGTTTTAAAAAGTAACTTTTGTCTGAAAAGTATTTTTTTTAAAAAATTACATACTTTATTTTTTTAAAAAAAGTACTATACTTTCTTAAATAATACTTTGTAGGAAAAAATGTTCCATTTTTCTAAATAAACACTTTTTTCAGAAAAAGTACTTTTTTGTCTTAAAGGTGAGATAGTACTTTTCTAAAGTAGTACTATTTTACAAAAAAAGCACTACTTTTTCTATTTTTTTTTTCTAAATGAGCACTATTTTTTCTAAAAAAGTAGTAGTACTATTTTTTCTAAGGAAGTACTATTTATATACCCTCCACTTAGTGATAGAGGGTATACATAAGTTTGTCATTCCGTTTGTAACTCATCGAAATATCGGTTTAGCACCCCATAAAGTGTATATATAATAGATCAGTGATCGATTTTAAGACATTCTAGCGATGTCCGTCTGTCTGTCTGTCTGTGGAAATGGTGATCACGGCTAAAACATTACACGGAGATGACTGAAACTTAACATATTTATTGGAAGTTCTCTTGAGTAGTTTGGTATTGCATTTGAGCGATATCAGTTCAGCGGTTCAAAAGTTATGAACGAAAATGTAAGTACACCTCAAAAAATTTGGTACATTCAACATAACCTAAAAATACAATCTGCTTTAATTCGGCTGCAGGTTGACATATGTGAACATAATTGAACACCGAATGGTATTTAAACAAGTACGAATACATTTTTGACAAAAAAAAGAAAAAAAATCGCGGATTTTTTTTTTACCAAAACTTTTTTTTCGCGGAAATTGTTTAAATTTTTTTTTTTTTTTCAAAAGTAATTTCCTTTTAAATAAAGTTTTTTGCAATAATCTTTATGAAATTGTGGAGGGTATCAATACATTCGGCAAGGCCGAATATAACTTTTTTACTTGTTTAGTATAAAATTCATTAAATTTTGCTGCAAAATGTTTTTGTTCGCCAAATTTTCTGCAACATAGTTTATACCCACCTTTTGAAAAAATACTCGAGTATTTACCAATTTCTACCCAATTTACCAATTTTACAGGGTATTTACCCGTTGGACATCTCTAATCATCAGGAGATTTAGTAAATTTTTATCACAGTGCAATTGTAGATGGCAATGTGGTCACAACATATTTTTTAGTTTTTGTGTGTATAAAAATTCACTAAATCCCCTGATGATGATTCTCAAAGTGAAACGAAATATTCACGGTGCCCTGGATAGGATTTAAATAAAATTTTGGTGTTACTCTAATTTTTAAGTGGATTATGTTTTTAGACGATAAAAGAAAGAAAATGAGCCAAAAAAGAAAAAAAAGTACTAGGCGCTTTTTTTTTTTGGCGGGCAAAAAGAAGAATTTCAAAAAAACAAAAAAGAATTTATTCTTTTAAATGCGTTAAAATTTGTTTATACGCATAAAAATTCATCGCATATTTACTTATCAGTGAAATTTAAATATATATATAACTTATTTTTCCAGATATGAGACTTAAAAGAATAATTTCACCATTAATTGAAACAACATGAAATATGTCCTTGTAAGTTATTTAAAAATGTAAAATCTTAAATGTTTTCAGTGTACTACTCAGACGGACAGCAAAACACAAAGTTGCCTCACTTTAGACATTAGTGAGTCATATCATTTTAAAAGAATTTATACTTTTTTGTTAAATATGTTTTTTCAAAACTAAAAAAAAAACAGAAAACGACTGAAAAAACCATTGCAAAATGAGTTTGCAGTGCCTAAGGAAGAGTAAAACAATATAAATAGTTTGAAAAGAGATGCAGAAAGTAGTTGGGACTATTTCTTTGTTGTCAATCTTATGGATGCACTAAATATAGTTTTTTAATTTTGTTTATTTCACCAAAACTCCTTTGTAAAATTTGTTTGTATTGTTGGGGTAACTTCTCCCCTTCAAAATCTAGAAACAGGATCAATTTTAAATGTGAAGTAACTGCTAAAGTTAAAATTTTCATTAAATTAAAGAAGAAATTTGATTTAGTCTCACTAAATAGTGAAATTATTCTTTTAAGTCTCATGTCTGAAGAAATATGTCGCAAATATATTTAAATCTCACTGATAAGTGAATATGCGATGAATTTTCATCTGAATAAAAAAATTTTAATGCATTTGAAAGAATAAATTCTTTTTTCGTTTTTTGTAATTCTTTTTTTTCCGCCAAAAAAGAAGCGCCTAGTACTTTTTTTTATTTTTTGGCTCATTTTCTTGCTTTTATAGTCAAAAAACATAATCCGCTTAAAAATTGGAGTAACACCAAAATTTTATTTAAATCCTCTCCAGGGCACCGTGTATTAGAATGGAATAAAAGAATATTTGAAAAGTTCATGCGAATAAGGACGAATAGACCATTTGTATTATTTTACATATGACGATAAAAACGCAGGAAACGGATAAGTTAATTTAGAACAGAAAAGTTTTTTTCTTGAAATAATTCTATGAGAATATAATAGTTTTAATGAGTAAAGAAAATAATGGCTTCGAAAAATTTAATTTTTTAAAAATATCCATCACTAAAAAACCGACCCCTAAGTCCAAACCAAAATAACAAAAAACATAACATTTCATTTGTTCGTTCTTAATTTATATTTTTATTTTTTTTTTTTATTTTTCAAAAATTCTATCATTTTCTTGGATGTAAATGTTATTTTCATTTGTAAAAATACAACATAAAAAATATTTTTTTGTAGTGAATTCGCAAAAGAACGTGAAAAAGTAGAAAATAGACAAGAGTTTCTTAAACTTAGAAGACAACAGCAACTAGAAAGAGAATTAAACGGCTATGTTCAGTGGATATGTAGAGCTGGTATAGTATTTTGTTAAACAAATCCTGAACACTAACACTAAAAACTTTCCATAACAAAAAATTAAAAAAAAAACACAAATATTTTTAAGAAAATTTATTATAAAAAACTAAAAACAATTACTAATATATAATTTTTTTTATTTTATTTTTTTTTTGTTTAAAATCAATTCACAGAGGAAGTGATATTAGCTGAAGAGCGTACAACAGAAGAAGAAAGAATGCATATAATGGAGGGTATTTAAAAATATATTTTTTGTTAATTTACCTAAGTAAATTTGTTAAATTTATTTTTGTTTTTAAAACCAGCACGACGTCGTAATGCTGCCAAAAGAAAAAAACTGAAAAGTCTGGGCAAATCCAAGTCCACAGATACTGAAGAAGAGGAAGGAGAAGAGGACTATGGAGATGATGGTATGTTTCAATTTGTTGATTTACACAAAAAAAATCAATTTTGTATAAAATTGTTTTATAAAAAAATTGTGTTACTGTTTTAAAATTTAAAAAAAAACAAAATTTATTTAATACACTTTATTATAAGAAAAATAATTTGCAAAAAGTACTAAAATCTTAAAGTCCAAAACAAAAACAAAAAAAAAGAGAAGCACATGTGACAATATTATACACTCAACAAAATAAATTAGGCAAAAGTAAAATCGAAAAAAAAACTAACATTGTAAGAAACAAAACTCTAAATTGTATGTAACATGTGTGTTTTTAGTTAGAGACATTTTACAAAAATTTTTTAGTTTAAGTTCGTTTTTTGTTCGTTTGTTTTTTATTGTTCAAAAAAATATTTTTGTGTAATTTTTTTATCTTTAATTATTTTTTATTTTTTGTGAAATTGTTTATTTAATAAAACTCGCTAATATGTCTACAGAAGGTGGCGAAAAAGGCGAAGCAGGTAATTTTTTTTAAGTTTCAATTTTTTAGTTTAGTTTTTAAAATTCTTTGTTTAGTTCTGGTTTGAAAGTTATAGTTTAAATTTGTTAAAAAACCAAAAATTAAATCATTTTAACGCTAAAAAAAGTATTTTTTTTTTTTTGAGAAACGACAAAACAAAATTTGATAGCCTTACATAAAAAAATATATTTTAGGCTAATTTTCAATTAAATCGTTGTTTTATTAACAAACAATTTAATTGTATTGACAAATTGTTTTTTTGAAAAAATTTCAATTATTTCCTTTGTCAATACAATTAAATTGTTTGTTAATACAACAACGATTTATTTGAAATTGAGTCTACAATACAAAGTAGGACACCACACAGAAATACTTTTTTAGAAATTAGGGGCAGTCGCGGGGACGGATTTTCATCATTAAATGAAAAAAAAAAAAATATTTTTTAAACAATTTCTACTATAAAAAAGTGTCTAAAGCATTTTTCTGATAGTAGTAGTCCCAAATTATGAAATAATTTTCCAAAAGAAAACTGATTTTCCAATCGAAATAGATTTGAGAGATGTTTTATTCAAAAAGTTGTCTGAGACATTTGGTTAAACAAAAATTTTCAGATTTTATGAAATTTTCCTAATAAAAATGACTGCGAATTTTGTACTCTTGTCCAAAATATTAAATCATTTTTCTGAAGATTTGGGTGTAATTGCCAAAGCAAAGTTTTTTTTGAAGAAAAAATGTTATACTCATTTGCCATTTCATGTAAAAATAATTGAAATATCGGTCGAGGACCCCATTAAGTTTACATATTACACTGTGCTACACTGAAAAAATACTTCTGATGTGACATGGTATAGGTTGTTGGTCTTGTCGAGTAGATCACAAAAATGCCCATTAAACTTGCCAGATACCCTCAAATTTTAGAGTTATGGTCAAAAAACTTTTTTTGGGACTTTTCTCACTAAACCTTGTGTAATTCAGAAAATTTTCAACCGATTTTAAATTTTTTAACTGTTTTTGATAGAAGAAGGATGGGGCTTTCCATGTGTGTGAATTGGTATATACATATAAGAAAGATATTTATTGATTTTTTCTATAAAATCTAGTTTTTTTTGTTATTTTTTGAAAATTTTTCGAGTTTATCGATTTTTTTCTGCTATAGTTCATTTAACAACCTCTATATTTATAAAAGCATTTTTAAAGAAAATTTGATTCTGAATACGATAAGCTTTATCCTGAAGAAATAGGATAACAATTGACTTAGTTGTGATAATTTTCTAAAAAAGAAAATTAAGATTTTGCAGGAAATCGCCGTTTAGATATCCCAGGCAAAAAAAATATTTTATCATAAGAGGTCATGTACAATATTTTTAAAGGTTTTTGGCGCTCTGAATCCAAATCTGGCCTTTAAATTGCTCTATTGCTCTAGGGTTTTGAGATGTTAAACATAAACTTATATATCGAAAACTAAATAAGATAGCGCAATTTCAAGGTCAAATTCGAATTCAGGAGGCCAAAAACCTTTAAAATAATGATACGCGATTTCTTAGAATGTTCGTTTATGTTTTTATTTTTTTTTTGTCTGGGTTATCCGAACGGCAATTTCGAGCAAAATCTTAATTTTCTTTTTTAGAAAAATTATCACAACTCTGTCAATTGTTATCAGATTTTTTCGGTATAAAGCCCATCGTATTCACAATTAAATTTTCTTTAAGAATACGTTTATATATATAATTGTTGTTGAACGAACTATAGCAGAAAAAAATCGATATACTCAAAAATGTTTCAAAAAATAACAAAAAAATTAGATATTGTTGAAAAAATCAATACATATCTTTCTTATATGTATAGACCAATTCTCACACATAAAAATCCCTATCCTTCCTCTATCCAAAACAGTTGGAAAATTGAAAATCGGTTGAAAAATGTTTAAGTTACACGTGGTTTAGTGAAAAAAGTCCCAAAAAATGGTTTTTTGACAATAACTTTAAAATTTGAGGGTGTCTGGCAAGTTTGATGGGCATTTTTGTGATCTTTTCAACAAGACCTACAACCTTAACTACCTCATTTTTAAAGTATATTCGATTTTGTGTTTTTTGTAGCACAGTGTTATTGATCCATTTCTAAGACACTGTAGCTAAATACATCCGTCCATCAGTCTGTAAAGAAGACCCGTAAATTTGGTAAATGAGTGTATTATCTAACAATAAGTGAAAAAAGTTTTTTACATTTTGTAGAGTATAAAAGATTCGGCACCGAAGAATTTAACACTCTCACTTGTTTTGTGTACATTTGTTAAACAAATGGGACATATCGATGTCAAAAAGAATTTTTTTTTTTATGAAATCAAAATTATGATATAAAACATTTGATGAAAACAAAAATTTTTGATGAAAAAAGAAATTTTGATGAAAAAAAGTTTTTGATGAAGAAAAAAAGTTTTTGAGGAAAAAAAAGTTTTTTATCATAAAAAAAAATTTTTTTGATCAAAAAAAGTTTTTAAGGAAAAAAAATTTTGAAATGAAAATTTTGAATTTTTTTTTTTTTTAAAATCACTTTTAACAATGGAATTTTATGCAATTCAATTCCACCTTGATTTTTGAAAGTGATTTCATTTCGAAAAAAACAATATTCGTTTTGCTTTTTACGAGTAAACCACTTTTTCAAATCCGAACGGAATTGAGTCTGTGACATGCCCCTTAAGAAAAAAATGTTGATGAAAAAAAAAGTTTTTGACTAAAAAAAAAAATTTTTTAATGTTAAAAAAAAAAATATGAAAAAATTAGAAAAATGGATGAAAAAAAATTGTTAAAAAAAAAATTTTATGAAAAAAAAATTTATGAAAAAAAATAATCTTACAAGGGAAGTCTCCCTGGTGTCACCCTCCGATCTTCATGATATTTGGATATGTTGTTAAGAACGAAAATTAATTCGACATGTATTTTTTGTTTAGCGGCCCAAACTCATTTTTTGGGGGGGGTCGATTTGTATGGGGGGAAATTGACCTATTTCAGTTTTTAACTATTTACGCCTATTTTGACAAAATTAATATGGGCATGTTTTGTATCAGATTAAAGGTATTAAAAATACCTATCTCGTGCTGCTAACAACGGGCCAAAGAAGTTAATATTTTTCGATTTATTAACAAAAATGTCCTAAAATTTTGATATTTTCTCAATATGGCGAAAAGTTGTGCATGTTTGTACACGTTCTTAGCACACGTAGATAGGTTTTCCAAATACCTTTCATTTGGTATGTAACATGACTAAGTTTCTTTGCATAATATAGGAGATAAACGAAAAAAACTTAAAAATGGCCTTTTCTTCCCCCCTCCTTTTTACCCCCTAAATATGAATTTGTTTATTTATTTTTTCTGATCTACAAAATAAAACCAATTCCATAAAGATCCGCGGGTGACACTAGGGAGACTTCCCTTGTTAGTGGGAAAATGAACTCAAAAAGTTTAAAAGTAAAACAGTTTCCAAGATTGCCAAATTCCATCTTCAAAAAAGTGGTTTTACCTAAATAAAATAAAAATATCTCATTGTCAGGACAAAATCGGAGGATTTAAATTTTTTTACTTTTTATTTAAAGCTAATTAAATACTTTATCAATTCTTTGTAAAAACTTTTTCAATCTGATTATCGCCTTAGAATCTTTTTATCGATATATTGAGAAATTAAACGAAATTTAGAAAAATGAAAATTCTATATCGACAATTTTGCTTCAAGTTTGCCAAAATTGGAAAAAAAGTAAATTGAATTGGAAATTTCATGAAGAAAAAAATGTTTTACAAATAATTTCTCTATTTACACGACCGCACATTTAAGTTTATTTGTGAGAACAAAATTGGCTCAATAATAAAAAAAAATTTAAAATCTGTCGAAAGTTTTCGAGATATCGTTAAAATGTTCCAAAGATGGCAAATTCTTCCTACGATCAAGAATTAAAAACAAAAATCTCAAAATTTCAAATATCTCGAAAACCGTTCGAACAATTTGAAACATATTTTGATATTCGTGTCCAGATCCTCAAAACTAATAAATATGGTGTAACGTAAGACACATATTTTTTTTCATTTTGCCACAATTTCATTCTCACAGACTTCAATGTGCGGCACGGCAATTTTTAACCGATCAAGCTCATATTTTTGTCAATTGTTTTACCCTTACACCACACAAAACTGGACTCATATTTTAAAAGAGATTAATTTTAAATTTTTTCATACATTTTTCATACATTAGAAGAAACTAGTTTTCTTGGATCTAAAAGACTTTTAGCGTTAAAATGATTTAAAAACCTTTTTAAAAAACAGTTCCTTAGTCCATATTAAGCTTGCTTTTGTTATTATAATTATTATAATTTTTGTATATGAAATTTATTGTAAATTTTAAACAAAATTGTTAGCCAAACCAAGAATTCCTTAGATTTAGGCAATATATAAATATTGTAACAAGTTTGAGTAATAAATATTATTTTTTGGCCGGCCAGTTTTATTGTTTTAAAATGTTTGTCTACTTATATTTTTAATTTTTTTTTTTTTTTCTTTAAACTTTTTTCTAATTTTTATGTAATATCCCATGTTTACAATTTTTTTTTGTTGTTTTTTCTAATTATAAATATATATTTGTTAATTATTTGTTATAAAAAAATTATAAAATTCCTGTTTCCTCCTAAATGTGTTGTTTCGATTATTTAAAAAAAAACCCCTCTATACATATTTCTGATTTCAATAAAACTTAAATTAATGCTATTATTTTATTTAATTTCTTTTATAAACAACGAAATATATTTTAAAATTGTGTAAGTAAATTTTTTTAAGAATCAATTTTTTTTTTTTAATAAAAAATTAAAAAAATTAGTATCACTTTCGATCATTAACTACACAAATCAATTCAAAGCAATATAATTTTAAGAAATCATATAGTAGGTTAGATTTATAGAGAAAGAACACTTGAAAATTAGATTTAATTATTTTTTTAATTGATTTAAATAAAATAATAATCAATAGTGTGCTGTTGGAAAATGTTCTCAATTGTCATACACGTAGTTGTAACATAAAAATAAATGAGAGCTATTTTTCAATTTCCAAAATTTAGTTATTTTTTCGTTGAATCAATTAAAACATTAATTAAATATTCTTTAATTATCCACAAATTTTAAATACCAATTCTTTGTGAAGGGTTAGATATTATTAAACTATAAATTCAAAATTAACAACTACATATAAAAATTTGAAAAGATAACACCGTCAGACAGCTTATACTATTAAACATTAACCGGATGATCTACATACGTTTGAAAGTAGAGATAAAATGGAGTAAACCTACATTTACAGTTTTTCATTTCGTGATCCTGTTTCCTTTTAAAAGGACTTCAAAGTTTTAAAGGATACGTTTTGTAAAATATTTTTGAAATATTAATGCTTGTCCTAGAATGACTCTGAAGATGGCAAATGAAAGAGAAGGATCTCCCCTAAGTTTTCCATTTTTTATGACTCTGAAGATGGCAAATGAAAGAGTAGGATCTTCCCTAATTTTTTTCATTTTTGATTTTGGCATATCAACATAAAAGGATGTGAATAAAGTCATTTGAAAATTTTATCAAAATATTTTGTTGAAAGTTTTGAGTGATATTGATGGATACATTTTCGAAAGGACGTAACTTACCTTCTTTTCCCTGATATTTAAAAATAATAAAATAGGAAAATTAGAGGAGATCCTCCTCTTTCATTTTCTATCACTAGTGGCATCCTAAGACAAGTACAAATATTAAACAAAATATTTTATATAATTTAATCCTTTAAAACTTCGAAGTCCTTTTAAAAAGAAACTGGATCACGAAAAGAAATACTGTAAATGCAGTTTTACTACACTTAGGGCGAGTTTTTGAGTTGTAAAATTAAATGATTTTAGGTTTAAACTGAGTTAAAACCACAAATTCTGTTTTTGAGATGTGGTTTATTTGAAGTTTAACTCACCAATGTTGGAGAGTTAAACTAAGGTACAAAAACGTAAAAAAAACACCTCTGATTTTCAAATATACTGGTTAGTGTTGCCATGTTGTAGTATTTTATTGGAAAAAATATGCAATGATGGCAACTATTCTAATTGGAAATGTGGCATTTGGTATGGCAATACCGCTTTAATCGACATTTGCTAAACTAGAACTGAAAAACAGAATGCTTGGTTAAACTTAGTTTTATTTTAATAAAGTTTAATAAAACTCTCGGTTAAACTAAGTTAAAGCGATATGTCAAAAACGCAGCCTTAATCTCTTACTTCAAACTTACATTATCCAGTTCGTGTTTAACGATTTTTTTCATTTTTGTCGGACGGTGTAATAAATAACATTTTTAAATATTTATAATATTTATAAAATTTACAAATTTAACCGATCCGTGGCTGGAAGTTCTAGTCAGTAATTGTATACGATACCCAAAATAACACTCAAGGTCCATTTAGATAATAGCGCCGAAATTTATGAGTTTAAGATAGTAAAAAATAACACAAAAATTGTGCATATAAAAAATTATATTTTAAAAGAGAGAAATCGCATGTGATGCAATGAGTAATTTTTATGGAAAACATTCCAGATCTAATATAACACTGTTATTTTAAAAAAATATTTATTAAACTAAAAAGTCTCCTAAGGGAACTATCCCAACCGTTATAAACCGATTTGCCTAAAACTTAGAATATAGCGAAAAGAGACGATTTTAAGGTAGAGGTGTAGTGACTTTTTGGCCATTTAAGGGTGTAAAAATAAGGTCCTTCAGAAAAATTCCGTTAACTGTTGAACTAACTGAAATATCGTCCAGAGCAAAAATTCGTCAGAGATTATTTCATACGCATATGAGGCATTCCACACCAAATGTCCAGCGAAAAAAAACACGTGTACCATAAACTTCTGAATAGCTTGTATGGATAGCCCTATATGGAACTTAGAAAATTGCGTTTTCGGGTTTTCAATTTTTCAAAAACTGGGCTTAGGAGGCGTGGTCAAATATTGGAAAAGTGGTCAAATTTGTGGCGAGTTGCCTTGATTAAATATTTATCACATTAAAACGATATGCACCACAATCTTAAAAATTTACATTCTTCTATAGTTTCGTATGGGCTATCGAATAAAATTTTTTTCCAAGAAAAATTTTCAGAACCCGTTCTGAAATTTTCCATTTTTTAAAAAAGTCAATTTTTTAAAAATTCGGCCACTTTTTTTTCTTTTTTTTAATTTTTTTTTTTAAAGTTTAGATGTTTGTCCATCCACACACAAAAAATCAGAAATGTATTTTTCGTTTTTTTCGAGAAAATCGCATTTGAATTTTAAATTTCATAACAATTTTGTAATTTTCTTGTATTTTCTTGTGTCAACAGAGCGTATGACGAACATTTATGCAATTAATATTACTCATTCGCAACTTTAAAACAAAGAAATACAAGCAAATAACAAAATTGTTATGAAATTTAAAGTTCAAATGCGATTTTCTCGAAAAAAAAGATGAACGTGTTTCTTATTTTTTTTGAGTGGATGGACAAACATCTAAACTTTTAAAAAAATAAATAAAAAAGAAAAAAAAGTGGCCAGATTTTTGATAAATTAACTTTTTTAAAAAATGGAAAATTTCAGAACGGGTTCTGAAAATTTTCCAAAACAAAAAATTTTAATCGATAGCACATACAAAACTATATAAGAACGTAAATTTTTGACATTGTGGTGCAATCCGTATTAATGTGATAACTATTTAACCAAGGCAACTCGCCACAAATTTTACCATTTTTCCAATATTTGACCACGCCTCCTAAGCCCAGTTTTTGAAAATTTTAAAAACCAAAAACGCAATTTTCTTAGTTCCATATAGGGCTATCCAAACAACCTATTCAGAAATTTACGGGACACATGTTTTTCTGTAGCGGGACATTTGGTGTGGAATGCCTCATATAGAAGATGAATATGAATTCTTATAGCCTAAGAGATTTTTGGAAGGTAGGGAAGGGGTCGCTCAAATCAATTTTTTTAAAAAAGGAGTTCATGAAACATATTTTGCTACCCTCCAATCACAGTATAGGGGTATACTCATTTTGTCATTTTCGTGTGTAAGGCATCGAAATATCGGTGGCGCTATGAAAAAACCCCCAATGAAATATCCCCCAAACAGTAAAATGAAAAAATCCCCAAAAAAAATGCTAAAATTTTATTTGGGGATTTTTTCATTTATTTTGGGGGTTGTTTCATTATTGATTTTGGGGGTTTGTTCATTATGAAACAAGCCCCAAATGAAAAAAGAAATAAAAAAAGGAGTACGGACATAGCGCCCAAGGTCTTAAATGTCATATCGCCCGAAACCGTAAATGTCATATCGCCCAAGCTGCGACATATAGCCCAAATGATAAGTCTAAAAATGTTATTTCTCCTAAAACAAAGTTGTCAAAAAATCCAAAATATTGCAAAATGTCGAAATTATGACTTCTATGATTTGTTTTTTTGTAATATAGTTTTTCTGCGTAGCCGGCCTTCGGCCGGGCTTTGGGATTACATACTCCATGGATTAAACCCACCCTCTCTGCAAACCAAAGCTATTTTGGTTATCAGGCCTTTTTGAGGCATAACAAATTTGATAGCGTAAAGGCCTGCTACCCTAGAAAACTTTACTTTGCGGAAAGGGTGGGTTTAATGCATGGAGTTTGTAATCCCTAAGCCCGGCCGAAGGCCGGCTACGCATAAAAACTTTAGAATATTAAAAATGTTAAAAAAAAAACAATATTGGTTAGTTCTTGGGCGCTATGTCCGTACGCCATAAAGTGATTTACAATTTTTTAGGCTTAATTTCATTTTTTTGGCGATAATTTTAATGGGGGTTTTTCATATGTTTGTTTTGGAAATATTGCATTATGAAATAAGCCTCAAAATTTGGTGTTTATTTCATTTTTATTTGGGGGTAATTGCATTTATTTTGGGTGTAATTTCATTATTTTTTTTGGGGCTTATTTCATTTTATTTGGGGATAATTTCATTGGGGGTTTTTTCATTTTCCTATTTGGGGGTAATTTCATTGGGGGTTTTTTCATAGCGCCAATATCGGTCGAGGACCCCATAAAGTAAAGCATTCCATGTCAAATCGGACACTTTGAAAAATTTTTTTTTTGTTAGATTTTCCCAATTTGTTTACAGTTTTTAGTATTTTTTTGATTTTCAGATTTTTTTGATGACCCGTTCAAAAGATATAGAATTTTTAAAAATTGGTAGTTTGTTCCTTCACTCAAACTTCTTTTACTCATAACTTCTTTAATAATGGTCCAAATTTCAATTTTTGTTTTTTTTTTCAAAATTTTTGTTTTTTTACGTACTTTAAAAAAAAAAAATCCCAAAAAATTCTTAATAGCGCTCTAGTATGCGATTTTTAAGTTTTAAAATTTAAATCTCATTTTTGAAAATGTTTGTACTCTTCGATTTTTTTGAAATAACGATTATTACTATAACGATTAGTACTATTTTTTAAAATTTTTTGAAAAAATTTTATTGTAATTTTCCAATCTTAAAATCATGTATACTTCCAATGGTGCGTCATAGAGGGGTCATTTATAAGACCGACCCCCATTAATTTTTACATCTTAACATTTCTTTGGAACAAACTAATACCCTACCTCCAATTTCTAAGGGGGCTCCCACACAAAACGACATTTTTTAAAATTTGCTCCAACCGCTCTAACTGCCCTAATAGTTTCCTTAGAGCAACAAAATGTATGAACGACCCACAATATCTTTTTAGTCCAAACATTTTCTCTAAACACACCTACCCTCTAACCTTAACTGTTAAGGTGGTCCCCATTCATTTTTTTTTATTTTTCGTAAATTTGTTTTATTTAATCAGCGTCTACCGGTCCAATGGTGCGTCCGAGAGGGGTCATTAGTGAGATCGACCCCCATTTATTTTTACCCTATAACATTTTTTTAAAACATACCTACGCCCTATCTCATCTCCCTAAGTAGGCTCCCATACAAATAAGAGTTGGAGCAAACTTTATAAAAATGTAATTTTGAATGGAAACCTACTTAGGAAGTGGAGATAAGGGTGTGGTATGTTTTACAAAAATGTTGGAGGGTAAAAATAAATTTGGGTCGGTTCACTAATGACCCCTCTCGGATGCACCATTGGACCGGTAGAAGCTGATTAAATAGAACAAATTTACAAAAAATAAAAAAAATTTTGTGGGGACCGCCTTAGCAATTAGAGATAGAGGGTAGGTGTGTTCAGAGAAAATGTTTGGACTAAAAAATATTGTGGGTAGGTCATACATTTTGTTGCTCTAAGGGCACTATTAGAGCAGTTAGAGAAAATTTTAAAAAATGTCGTTTTGTGTGGGAGCCCGCCTTAGAAATTGGAGATAGGGTATTAGTTTGTTGCAAAGAAATGTTGAAATGTAAAAATAATGGGGGTCTGGCTTATAAATAACCCCTCTATGACGCACCATTGGAGCAGTAGAAATGTTTTTAAGATTGGAAAATTACAATAACATTTTTTCAAAAAAATTTAAAAAATAGTAATAATCGTTATCCCACGATCTTCCTGGGCAAAAAAATTGTAGAATCGATAGAAGTTTTATACAAAAAAATTTCAAAAAAATCGAAGAGTACAAACATTTTCAAAAATGAGAATTAAATTTTAAAACTTTTAAATCGCATATTGGAGCGCTTTTAAGAATTTTTTGGGATTTTTTTTTAAAGTACGTAAAAAAACAAAAATTTTGAAAAAAAAAAACTGAAATTTGGACGATTATTGAAGAAGTTATGAGTAAAAGAAGTTTGAGTAAAGGAACAAACTACCAATTTTTCAAAATTCAATATCTTTTAAACGGGTCATCAAAAAAAATCTGAAATTTTACCACGAAGGAGTTTTCGAAGGGTACTATAAACTGTAAACAAATTGGGAAAGTCAAAAAAAAATTTTAAAGTGTCCGATTTGATATGGAATGCCCCATATATATTATTGGTCCTTGATCAATTCGAATACATTTTATTAATGTCCGTCCGTCTGTCTGTAGATAACACGATACCGTCCAAAATAAAATAGCTAGACTCCTGAAGTTTGGCACAAAAATGTCTTGTGTTTCTAGGCAGGTTAAGTTCGAAAATTGCCAAAATCGGACTAGGGCGAAAAAGGTTCTCCCTTAAAGAACTAAACCTACCTCAGAAAAACATAATTGTTTTACATATTTTTTTTTATTTTTGTTAAACAAATGAAACATTTTTATGCCAGGGGAAATTCAAAGTCCTACACTTGGATCCAGGGGATTAGAAAATGTTTTCTTTCGGCATGCCCCCCTTTTGAGGGCGTGGAAATGAATAAATAGTTTAAAACTCCCAACTCCCGCTAAAAAACCCCCAACCACCAAAGAAAACACACCTGACAACATTTTTTAAAATTTTTTTTTTAAATTTTTTTTATATTGAAGGGTATAAAAGATTCGGCACAGCCAAATTCAACACTCTCACTTGATTTTTTTTACTGTTTTTCTCCCAACCCTAAAATCGTCTTAACCGTTATCGGTAAATAACTGTTGGGATAAAACCCTTGTTAGTGAGAATATATCACATATATATCACATACTCTGACAAATTCGATTTGATCACAAACTTAGGATTTAAGTAAAACAGGCTATGTATTAATCATAATTCCCTTCCAATATTTTATAAATCTTTTTAATATTTTTTCAAAAATTATTTTATTTTTATAATCAATTTAATTAATTTTATATTATGATTTATTCTTTTTTAAATTTTCTTTTAAATTTATTATTTTCTTTTTAAGCATTTAGGAAATTTTAGTAAAAAATAGCATAATGCTAAAGATTAGTGAGCTTCGATATAAAAAAAAAATCGCAAATTAGTACTGAAGTATTATCAAAAAAGAATGATAAGCACATCTAAAAACTATTATATTTAAAGTCATGACATCAATTTGTGAAAAATACACAAATTCGCTAGCATTCGAAATCAGAGGTTTTGTTGAAACAAAATATTTAAATTACACTGTGCTACAGTGAAAAACTACTTCTGATGTGACATAGTATAAGTTGTTGGGTTTGTTGAGTAGATCACAAAAATGCACATTAAACTTGCCAGACACCATCACATTTTAGAATAATTGAATAAATCTTTTTTTGCGACTTTTCTCACTAAACCTTGTGTAATTCTGAAACTTTTTAACCGATTTTAAAATGTTTAAACAGTTTTAGATAGAAGAAGAATAGGGCTTGTCATGCATGTGAATTGATCTTAACATATAAGAAAGATATCTATTGATTTTTTCAATAATATCTAATTTTTTTGTTATTTTTTTAACATTTTTCGACATAATCGATTTTTTCTGCTATAGTTCGTTCAACAACCTTAATATTTATAAACATATCGTTGGCTTAGTCGGCAAATCTGTCAAGTCCATTTTTATAAACATTGAGATTTCAATTAAGTATGTATTGTGTAACTCAAAATACATCATTTGAAAAAAAAAATGAATAAATATAAATTTAAATATGCTGATCTAAAGAAAAAAACTACGTTTTTAAACTTAAAAAAAGTCAACATAAAAAAAGTTAGAAAGTTTTTTGTCCCTCGTAAAATCAAAAATTAAAAATGGACTTGACAGGTTTGCCGACTAAGCCAGCGATATTCATAATGAAAGTTATTTCTGAATACGATTAGCTTTATCCTTAAAAAATCGGATAACATTTGACAGAGTTGTGATAAAAAAATAAGATTTTGCTGGAAATCGCCGTTCAGAAAACCCAGGCAAAAAAAATGTATCATAAGAGGTCATGTACAAAATTTTGAAAGGTTTTTGGCGCGCTTGTTCCGAAACTGAACTTAAAATTGGTCTTTCGCTTCAGGGTTTAAATATATTTAACATAAATTGATCCATCAAAAACTTAATGAGATAGCGCAATTTCAAGGTCAAATTCGAATTCAAGATAGAAGAAGAATAGGGAAACTGAACTTAAAATTGGTCTTTCGCTTCAGGGTTTAAATATATTTAACATAAATTGATCTATCAAAAACTTAATGAGATAGCGCAATTTCAAGGTCAAATTCGAATTCAAGGATAAAGCATATCGTATTTAGAATTAAATTTTCTTTAAGAATACGTTTAACATAAAGGTTGTTAAACGAACTATAGCAGAGAAAACATCGATAAACTCGAATTAAAATCGAATTTCAATCAACAAAAACGCGGTTTCTATTAATTTTTTATCTGAAACTCCTCCGATGAAGAAAATTCTTATATCAATCATTAAATTGTAGGTAATTAATTGATTTTATTTTCAATTAAACAGTTTTTCGATTTTGATAAAAAATTTAATAAATTTTGTATTTAAAGCAGTGTTGGCTACCGTTACCCTTTTAATACCGTTACCGATTAAAAACCCTTTAATATTGACTACCGTTACCGTTACCAATACCGAAATAAAAAATTTTAAATACCGTTACCGATTAAAAACCATTACCTTTATTCGGATTTTTACCGGTATTATATCGGTTTTGTTTCGGTTGTCTTAATATTACTTTTTTTAGTTTTTTGCAGATAAAAATCAAATTAAAATATTTTAATGTTGGTAAAATAAATAAATTTTTGTTCATTGTAAACCGGATTGTTATTTGGGCAAAAACAATGAAAAAGTCTGTCCAACCAATGATCACATTCGCAATTTTCTAAATTATGTGGAAATCGGTCCAACCAATGATCACATTCGCTATTTACCTAAAAATGTCTGAAGAGAAAAGTGAGTGCCACGACAAACCTGATTCGCTCAAGTTTTGCTGGCGTTGTCATCCACGCAGGTAAGCGTGGAGAGTCGTACAGTCTGAAGAAAAACTCTGTCGGAAAATCTGTAAAACAACTTTCAGTTTGAATTAGAAAGCTTTTACCAGATTTTTCTGCTATAATGAATACTTTTAACTTAATTCTCTGTCATTAAGTTTTAAAAAATAACAGACATTTTTCTGTGTTTTTACTGACTCTGTTTGCTTATTTTAAAAAATATTTTTGTTAAAATTTTAGCAGATTTTATTGTAATTTTACCAAAAAAATTGTTGGCATTTTTTTTAATTTTTGTTTAATTTAAACGATTAAAACTAAAAATTAATCAAATGTGAAAGAATCAGCTGATTATTTTAATAATTTTACAGTAATTGTCTTGTTTGTAAGAACATTTTCTTGGAAAAAAAATGAAAAAAAAATTTGAAAAGTTTATTGAAATGAAAAACTTCGCTTTTTTTATAACAGTTTTTAACAAAAATAAGTATTTTTTACTTTAATAAAATAAAATTTCGATGTTCAGGCTGTTTATTTGAAATCAGAAGATTTTCAACATAAAGCCGCAGATTTATCTGTGGTCTTGACATATTTTTCTGCAGACTCTGCTAAAACCATCAGATTTCTTAAATGGCTCAAAGTTCAGATATTACTGCTGATTGGGCAGAGAAATCTTAAACACGTAAAAAATCAATGATTTATTTGTTGAATTACAATATTGCGTGAATATTTTAATTTAATTCTGTGTTTATTAATTAAAGTATTAAGTACTTCTATATAATTATATGTTGAAATGCACAACATTTTTCAGTTTTTACGTGTTTTTAAAAAATTTGTGACTTTTTAACATGTTGGGTAAATTTTATTCATAATACCGGTACGTACCGGTATCGTTGTTTCGGTAACGGTTAACCGTTACCTAAATAATCAAAAATACCGTTACCTTTACCGTTACCGATATAAAAAATATGTAATACCAATACCGTTACCGATACCGTTATTCGTTTCGGTTGCCAACCCTGATTTAAAGTCAATTAAAATAATAATTGATTTAACAAACGAATTGTAACCTTATTGCAAAATTGCGAAGAAATTCATATTTTTTGCTTTCCAATGTGTCTCCAACAACAAAAATAAGTAAACCCTGATTATATTATATATTTTTGAATTAATGTATTCAAATAAATTAAAGCAAATAAATCCATGTTGAAAATTTGTACACACAAAAAATTATTGTCTAAAAAATTTCAATTAAATCTATTGATCAACAAAATTTAAATGAGTCAATTATTATTTTGATCAACATTTTTGTTATTTTCTTTAACTATCAAATTACAAATTTTCAACATACCAAATTTTTTTTCGCTTCAATTTATTTAAATACTTTAATTCAAAAATATACTTTATAATCGGGGTTTACTTTTTTTATTGCTGGCAACATGTTGAAAAGCAAAAATATGAATTTCTTCATAATTTTGTCATAAGCTTAAAATTCATTTGTTGAATCAATCATTATTTTAATTGACTTTAAATAAAAAATTTATTAAATTTTTGATCAAAATCGGAAAAGTGATTAATTGAAAAAATGACTTAATTAATCACCTACAGTTTGATGATTGATATAACAACTTTCTTTATTGGAGGATTTTCAATTAAAAAATTAATTGAAAACGCGTTTTTGTTAATTGAAATTCGTTTTCAATTCTTTCTGTGTAATTTGATAGTTAAAGAAAATAACCAGAATGTTGATTAAAACAATAATTAAATTTTTTGGTCAATAGATTTAATTAAAATTTTTTAGCCAATAATATTTTATGTGTATATTTTTTATATGTATAGACCAATTCACATACATAAAAAGCCATATCCTTCTATTCAAAATAGTTAAAAAATTGAAAATCGGTTGAAAAGCTTGTAAGTTACACGTGGTTAAGTGAAAAAAATTCCAAAAAACGTTTTTCGACAATAACTTCAAAATTTGAGGTGTTGGAAAATTTGATGGGCATTTTTGTGGTCGTTTCGACGAGACCTACAACCTTTACTAGCTCATTTGAAAAGTATATTTGATTTTGTGTTTTTTGTAGCACAGTGTTATTGATTTTAAAAACAATTCGATTTTACTAAATTTTAAGATAAAAGTCGAGTCGTAGAGCAAAATTATCAAATCACATCAAATTCTTATAGTTTACAAATAGAGATCAATTGTAATTCAGAAATCTCGATTAAAATTTAGAAAAGCAAAAATCACAATTGAAATTCAGGAAAACTCAATTGAAATTCAGAAATGCCCAATTAAAATTCCGAAATCGGAATAGAAAGTCAGAAATCCCAATTCAGATTTAGAAAAGCCCTATTGAAGTTCAGAAAATTCCAATTGTTACTCAGAAAAGCCTAAGTAAAATTCAGAAAATTACAATTGAAGTTTAGAAAAGCCCAATTGAAGTTTAGAAAAGCCCAACAGAAATTCGGAAAAGCGCAATAAAAATTGCTGAAATTCAGAAAAGCCCAATTAAAATTCAGAAAAACTCAATAGAAATTCAAAAAATCACATTTGAAATTCATAAAAGTCCAATTAAAGCTCAGAGAAGTTTAATTAAAATTCAGAAAAGCCCAATTGAATTTCAATTGGGCTTTTCTGAACTACAGTTTATCTTTTCTGAATTTCAATTGGGTCATTCTTAGTGAAATCAATCAAAAATAGCTAAAAATTTTCTTGACCCCCCTCCGATTTTGATGAAATTTGGTTTAGTTGTAATACTAAGTGACGCACACTTATTTTCAGCCATCTAAGAAAACAGTTTCCGAAAATACGGACGGTCAAAATTTCCACCCAAAATCTCCCAGTAGCGACACTTTGCACCATAAAAACTTAATATCGTTAGTTCTTTTATATCTAGAAAGTCCATTTTTGGTTAGCTCTAAAGCTCATAATATGCTCTACAAGACCTACCATAACCAAAAATTTTTCGAAAAAAATAATGGTTACCTCCCTTATTTTTACGTCGTGATAAAGGGAGGAGAAAATGGGGAGGATGGTACCCCCGCTTTTTTTTATTTGACAATCTTAAAGAGAAAGTCCAAAAGAATATATTCTAAAATTTTAATGTTGGGACAACAATGGGATCGCTCAAAATCAAAATTTTTTCACAATTTCCCACAAAATTTTCAAATCGCAACACTCTTGAACCTTTCTGAAAATCAATTGTGCTTTTTTGAGTATTTTCATGAATATTTTGATACGAGTAAGTAGGCGGTTTAAGTTCTTTAATGAGCAAAGTATGACCAGTAAAAAAGTTCCCCTTGACAAACTAAGCCAACTTCGGTAAAATGCAATTTTTTATAAAGATTTTGTAATTTTGTTAAAAAAAAAATATGTCAGAAGAAGTTCAAAGTATTTTTCTTGGACCTAGTGGATTAACTAAATTTTTTCGGCCCGCCTCTTTTGTGGGCGTGGATATTAACAAATAATTTCAATAATGATAAAATTGAAGTACTTAACTGCAAAAATCATAATATATCAATTAGCCAAGATTAATCAGGAAGGGAAAGGAGTCCCACAATGACTTCGAACAAAAAATATTATTTTTACAATTTAAAGGGTGCACAGTGGAAGATGGACGCGCATCGTAACAAAATCAAAATTGTCAGCGATTTTATCGGTAGAATATGGGTTTGATAAAAGACATCCTAGGGGATAGAAAACCATTCATAAAATATTTATATGTCATTTACTTTGACCAGGGCGTCTCTCCAAAGTCCAAACATTTTCAGGTTTTTTTAAAAAATTAAAATTTTTTGGAAACCTTTTGTAAATGATTGAGTAAAACTATTTCTAAGAAAGCTAACATCCTGAAATTTTAACACAGCTTTGACAATATATGTAACTAATTAAAACTGTCCTTATAAGCTAAAATTTTAAACCGCGTTATTCATTAATTGACTGCCAAATGTTGTAATTTTTTAAGAAATGTGTAAAAAAGACTCTTAATTATAGACTGCATCTTTTGTGGAACCTTGTGGATACAGACAAATTTAATATGGGGTGAAACTAGAGGTATTTATCTAAACGAGGAACTTTATTTCGTCTGCAGTAACTTGCAGTTTAATTCAGGTTAAGGCTCCAAAGAAGGGTCCATAAAAAGAAAAAAAATATATATATTTATTTTTTTAAATTTTTATTTTTCGAAATTATTAAATATCAGCTTCAACCTATGTAGATATTTACAAAAAAAAATTGGTGATGCTGCATAAGCTTGAGAAACTAACTAAATACCCAGCAAAATTTGGCATTACTAGTAATGGGATTTGTAATCCGGAACAAATGTTAATAAGTAGTTACTTGTTGAAACACTAATTATTTTAACAAGGGCGTGAGACAAAAATAAATAGTGATGAGAATTTAGATAAATAAGTACTTAGTTACTCTCGTTTTACTAAAAAGGAGTAAAAAAACATTACCAATAAAAAGTAAAATAGCTATTTACCAAATGGGAGTAATAAGCACATTTAAGTGTTAAAAATAAAAAAAAGTTAAAAATTGTAAAATTTTTATAGAGCTAAGTAATTCGACACAGCTAAACTTATCATCTCAATGTATGGATGGTGGACAATAAGTCCTACTGTACATAAGGTCCTAAAACACGGAAGTGAGATTATTCAAAATTCGGTGTTACCAGTTGGTAATAAAAATATTTTGAACTATATAAGCAATTTATTAACTAACTTATACAATTTAAATATTAAGTCAGTTATCAGAAGAATCGTTAGAAAGGTCGCATAAATATTTTAAGATTTACAAAAGCAATTTTAGCAGAAAAAAAATTCAAGAATAAACAATCTAAAAGATATTTTTAAAAAATTTATGGTAGAATCAGATCCAAAAATTTCCATTTTACGTGAAGAAACATCGAACTTCGTAAAAAAGGTTCCTTATCCAAAGGAACTATTGCAACTAATACAAAAGAACTTTTTTTTTTTATTTTATTTATTACGATATTGCATTATCGTGTCTATGTTAATTTGTTTTTTAATGTTTTATGCTGTTATTGTGCATTTTTGGTTTATTACTACTATTTATTTACTATAAATCAATAAAATAAAATTGATAAAAAAAGTCATACGTGCCGGATATTTTAGTGTAGGGTGAAAGGTAATGTTTGCAAATATTAAATTTATTTTTTTGTGCAATTTTAAATAGGTTTGATACAAGTAATTCCACTTATATATTTATATTGTCAGATTTGTTAACTAAAAAAGTCGATACATTTGGTCATAATTTAACTCAATTTTTTATATGTATTTTAACTAATAATGTTTAATGATGTATATTTACTCAATCCGAACGACATTCAGTAATAATATATCAAAAATGTCAATGATCTTAACATTTTTTTAGCATTTGTTCATATAAATAAATAAACCAACTTTGCATTCAATTTATATGTAGGGTGCAAGGAGGACAACAAACTTTGATCACAGCTTTAATTGCTTGAGGTCCCTAGTTTTTAGAATGCCTAATTTTGTTTTACAACTCCTAACCGTTTAGAAGATATAGTCAAAAAACTTCGATGCGCGCGTTTTCCATACAAACCGTCCACTGTGGGGTGTAAAATATTCCGCAAGTCAAATTAAACACTCGCATTTGTTTAAATTTCAACTGATATTTTTCAAATTATTATTAGATTCATTATAACCCAGTTGGCAACGTCCTCGAGCCATCCTCAGTGACGGCGCGGTGACATGTCAGAGTCACTGCTGACACCCACAAGACATCTCTATGTACTGTGTTGAGGAGAGTTTCATATAAATTTTAAAAATATCTTCATTGTTGACAATGTTAGGACATATCATCAAGGATTACCTACAATTTGTCTTAACCTGAAGACATTTCCGCAAGGACACTTTTTCCAACTGGGAAATTTAAGACCTAAATTCTCCAATTTAAATTAGAAATAATAACTTTACCAATTTTTCAAGACCTCTGATTTCCAAAACAACACCACTACCACTACATATGCATCAAACATAATTAACAAACAACAGAAAAAATGCATTAGTATTAGTAAAAGAAAATATATACAACTAATAAAAAAAATTCAATATAAATTTTCCTCATCAGTTTACAAAGATATTCTTTATAATTAACTTTTTCTAATTCTCATTTAGGTTATTTAAAAACTCGTTCAAAACCTCAAGGAAGTTGTGTGGGTTTCTGGAGAGTGGAAAAAAGTTTTCGCTATTGGATACGAAAAACTGTGAAGAAACAATGGTTTTACTGGTTTGTTATAGTGCTGGTGTTTATGAATACCGTATGCGTTGCCGTGGAACATTATGGTCAACCCGCGTATTTATCAGATTTTTTATGTAAGTTTTTGTTGGTGGTTTTCCTTGTGGGACCAAAGTAAAATTGATTTTTTTATGGAAAACTGAAAGTTTTTATTTTTTGTTTAATTTTTCTGTATTCACACTCAGAGAAGAGATATGATTGTGGCAACCATTATTTAAGAGCGCCATATTATGATTGAAAATTATAACATAATATTTTTATAGCAATCATAAATATTTTTTGCAATCAATTGTGTAAATTGTAATTTTTCAATATTTGGGATCATTACATGATTGCTTGTTATGGTTGCTACAAAAAAGTTATAATAAAATTTTCAATCATAATATTACGCTCTTAAATTATAATTGCCACAATCATATCTCTTTTCTGCGTGCATGTAAAATTTTTATTTTTTTTTCTACACAGAGAAAAATAAATTTCCAACTGAATTTTTCAGTTGTATTAACTAAAAATTCGGTTGCTGCTCCGACATTTTGATGTGGCTAACGAATTTTATAGTTGTTTCAATTAAAAGACAGTTGTAATAACAAAAATTTGTTCTAACTACCGATATTTAGTTGTTTCAACCTTAATTCAAATGCATCCACCGATTTTTTGTTGCAACAACTGAATTTCAGTTGGAAATTAGCAAATTTGTTTTCTGTGTGTAATAATCTCTTTTATATTTTACAGACTATGCTGAATATGTATTTTTGTGTCTTTTCATGTCGGAAATGTTTATAAAAATGTATGCAATGAGTCCGAGGATTTATTTCGAATCATCGTTTAATCGTTTCGATTGTGTCGTCATTAGTGGTTCGATATTCGAAGTTATATGGTCTGAAGTTAAGGGTGGCTCATTCGGTTTATCCGTTTTGAGAGCTTTACGTTTGCTGCGCATATTCAAAGTGACCAAATATTGGTCATCGTTGCGAAATCTTGTGATTTCGTTATTGAACTCGATGAGATCCATCATTTCATTGTTGTTCCTGCTCTTCTTGTTCATACTGATATTTGCCCTACTTGGCATGCAATTATTTGGTGGGCAATTTAATTTTAGTAGCGGTACCCCCGAAACAAATTTCAACACATTCCCTATAGCCTTATTGACTGTCTTTGAAATTCTAACCGGTGAAGATTGGAATGAAGTTATGTATCAGGGTATTATATCACAAGGTGGCGCTAAAAGAGGAATGATTTACTCTGTGTAAGTTTTTATTTTGATTATTTTCATTTTATGATTTCCAAAATTTTCTTTTCACTCTTCAGTTTCGTTTTTCGGTTCTGTATTGATTTCCATTTCAGTTTTTTAGTTCTTTGGTATTAATTTTGAAAATTCCTTGTAAAAAAAATTTTAACACGAAAAATGTGAAGATTATTGCTAAAGCTTTTTTTTCCTAAAAACCCCCCTTTTAAAGAAAAATATATTTTTTTAAATAATTATTATAGATTAGATCGGTATTGATGAAAATCAAAAGAATTTTTGTAGCTTTTTTTGAATTATTTGTTAATTAAATTTTTAATTTTCTTTTTAATTTCCTAATTATTAATTGATTCATTTTAGTTTATTCTCTTGTTTAAATAAATGTGGTATCGCTTTAATTTTGCAAAAAAAAAAAAGAATTTAACAAATTTCTTTTTAAAATAGGAACTATTTAGCTTAGATATTTTTGATACGAATCTTTCCTTCTTCAGATACCTTTGATGTACTATCATCACATCACAAATCAAACAAAAAAAAAATCAATATATCGATTTTCTTAATTGTAGAATTTACAAACTTTCCTATATATAATTTTTTAGAGTTTTCAAACTATCATTATATATATTTTTATATAATTTAATTTTTACACCCAACCAAAAAAAAAAATGTAATATCTCATTGGGCTAGTAAAAAAAGTTTTAGAACTCTTTCTAACTTAGTTTCACGTCGTTTTTTTAAACAAAGGCATGAATACAGGAGCAAGCAGTTTGTTAACAATTGATTTAACCCAGAAAACGGTAATAGGTTTTAAAATTGCTGTTTAAAGCTAGGAAGGATTTAAAGGTTTATAACAGGTTTTGAAAATATAGGTAAAGTTTTGAAGAATTTTTTTGTAAGGTATAGACTGGATCATTTCTTACTACTATATAAAATGAAAACCTTTTGATACTACACCCTTCGATGTCAGAATGACTCTTTAACTCTTAGAATTTAAGACATCCTTTAAGGTTCTATTTTATATATCTATCTAACACAAATTTTAAACTTATCTATAGATAAGTTAAGATAAGCCGCTATATATAATATTGTAAAAAAAATATTTACTGTTAGTGTTTTTAGAACAATTCGAATATAGAATCTTTATCTACCAAGATTTATGTTAATGAAAGTCATTAGTGTCAGATTTTGTTCTTAGAGACTTTCAGTTTAGTATCAAAGATCCAGTTTTAGCTAGTAAAACTTCTTAACTAAATTCCCTCTAATAGTTTTAGTATTGGCAATTCTAGTTATCGATAGCTAAAGGAAACATAGATTTTTTAATATAGCTAGAAAATTTTTTAAAGTTAAGTTTTTTTAAAAAGACCCTACCCAGTTTGTTTTATAGTTTAACTGCAGTATAATTAGTACAGTTGCACATTTAATTACCCCGCAAATAGTATTTTTTTTTTAGAATCCCCTATTTAATTTTAAGATCTTAATATAAGTGGTATACATAGCGGCAAAGCAGATTTGCAAAGCTTTATAAAATTATTTATAGAAAAATATTTTTTTTTTGTAATTAATTAAATGTTTAATTGATATTGAATTATTTTTTTAACTAAATATTTTAATTGACTCAATTTATTCCTTCCCCTTACTAGAATTTTTTAAAACATTATTATTCAAATATGTAATTTATTATTTGTATTGTAATAACACTAACAATTTACCCAAAAGATAATAAAATAATGAAAAACGAAGAAAGGATGAACATTGCTATTGAAAGCAGTCTTGTCCTTCCAAATTTAGTTTAAATGCATTAAATATTATGTTAAAATTCAATATTTACATTTTGGCCCCATGTTGGGCGCCATTTTAAATTTTTGTTTTTTTAGTTTTAGGGGCCGATTCACAGAAAATAGTCACAACTCAATCATAATTAAATTTTTTCCATGTGGTTCTTCTAAATAGTCATAAAAACATTCAAATTTTGTTTAAAAATTTCAAAAAAATAAAGAACTGCTTTCCAGCTCGTCTCAAAATCGACAAATAATTTTAAATTTTGAGACTTTTTATGATAGTGTTTACAACAAAAACACAGAATATAAAGTTTGAAAATAATAAAAATTGTCCTAACCAGTCATAACTGTGAATAGGCCTGTTAATTTTAATAAAAGGTTATTGTTTTTTTTCCAGGGACCCGATTCCGAAAATCATAATGATTAAATATTTTAATTGACTTAATTTTTTCCCTCCCTAACTTGAAACTTGTAAAATTTCATTATTTAAGCAAATAATTAGTTTTATTATTATAACCCTAACATTTTACCCAATGAATAACAGATAAACATGTATTTGATATTTTTGACAATCACTAGAAGAGATACTTAATATATTTACTCTTACTCTAATAAAAAATTCAACATTTTCATTTTGGCCCCATGATGGGAGCCATTTTTTTTTTTTTTTTGTTTGAATTTTAATGAAAAATAAAAATTGCTAAATATTTAATGAAATATTAAATTAAATCTTCCCTAACGAAAAACTTGTAAATTTTTTTAATTAATTTTTATTGTTGAAACCCTAAACCTAATACATAACAGGTATTTGATATTTTTGACAATCATTAGTAGAGATGCCTAATATATTTACTCTTACTCTCATATTGCTTTAAAATATAATAAAATAATAAAAAACGAAGTAAGAATGGGCACTGCCGTGAAAGCGGGCTTTCAAATTTAGTCTAAATAAATTAAATGTTATGTTATAACTCAACATTTACATTTGGGCCCCATGTTGGGCGCCATTTTTTTTTTAATTTTAACGAAATGTTATTGCCCAGTTGGCAACGTCCATGAGCTATCCTTGGTGACAGCCTTCTGACATGTCAGAGTCAGATATCCTCAAGACTTCTCTATATAACGAGTTGAGGAAAGTTTCATATTAAATTTCAAAATGTCCTCAATCACTCATAAAAAGATAATGAATACTGTAGTAAAAACTGGCTTGTCCTTTCAAATTTTAATTTATTTAAGTTAAATATTAGGCTTGTTTTTTGCAGACCGGATTAAGATTAGGATCAACTTTATTTAGTTGAAAAAAGGGTCAAATCAAGACCAGCATTTTTTTTATATTTTTTTTTTTTTTTAAATTACATGCTTTGTCCAAAATGTAAAGAATGAAAATTAATTTTAGATAAATTCTGGGATAAACTCTGATTTATTTATACCATTTTAAATTTTGGACATTCAGAAACAAAATTTCTTGACTTGATTTGACCCATTTTTGACCCATTTTTTAAATTAATAGAGTTTATCCTAAGCTTAATCCAGCAAAAACAAGCCTATTATGTTAAAATTCGTCGTTTATATTAGGGCTTTTTTTTATTTTAACACGTTCGCTGCCGCCATATATTATAAAAAAAGTTACCAGTGTGCCAAAAGTGTTTTTTTGTTTAAAAGTGTATGTTAAGTGTAAGTGAACCGTTCTGTGTCTTCAGTTTTACGTTTGTGTTGTTTTTTATGTGTTTTTAGAGTGTGACCACCGGTGGGTCACGCGGCACTCAATTTTTTCCTTTAGGAAAAAATTCTTGTGAACCACCGGTGGGTCACATGGCAGCGAACGTGTTAATTAAATGTTCATTTAGGGTCGTGGATTAAAAGATCCTAAAAAAATGAGGAAACCAGAAATAAGGAAAAACAAGTAAAAAAGTTAAACTTGACCTTGCCGAATGTATTGCTACCCTCCACAATGTAAAAATAGCTTATTTGTGAAAAAAAATTTTGACAAACAACAAAAAAATTTTGATAAAAAATCCGCGAAAAAAAATTTTTGGTAAAAAAATTCTGCGAACATTTTTTTGGCAATTTTTTTTTTAAACAATAAATACTAGTCGGTGATCAATTTTGTTTACATGTGTAAACCAGCAGCCGAATTAACTCATTTTGTATTTTTAGGTTATGTTGGTTTAAATTTTCGAGGTGTCCTTACATTTTCTTTCATAACTTTTGAACCGCTAAAGTGATTTCGATCTAATAAATAACCAAACTGCTTAGGGCAATAACATGTAAATATGCCTATAAGTTTAAATAAATTAAATATTATGTTAAACCTTAACATTTACAATTCGAGCCCATGGTGGGCGCCATTTTTTTTTTTAATGAAATTTTTTGTTTTTTGTTCCAGGCTTGGTGTAAAGGTTGTAGATTCATGTCGTGGATCACGGGAACCAATATAAGGACCGATATAGAGAAAGGGGAAAAATATTTCCATTTAAGAATTGATTCTATGAATAATCTAAAACTATTAGAAGAAATTCTCAGAGTTTTCGTTGAGAAAAAGTCTCAGAATTTGAAAATTTTTGAGGGAAGACAGAAAAATATCACAGAACACACCAGAGAGTTTTTATGTAAAACTTTTAGCGGATCACCAGTAACCACAATTTACAACACTGGATCATGGGGCAAAAATTCTTCCTTGAAAAACTAAAATGATCCCCTATAAACCTGGGAGTCGTGGGTTCGATTCTCACCGGATGCCCTAGTCGATTTCGCTGCAACGAGACGACTAAACTTTTTCGGTCATAACCAATATCTATATTATGGGGACTAAGTCCAAATCAATTTGGGTCATAATCCCATTATTTTGATGAGAGGGTTGGTTTAATGCGTAGAGTTTGTAGTCCCGATACTAGGATGAAGGCCGACAAATTATTCATATAATTTTTGGGATTATGACGAACTAGTATGGTAGACAGAACCACAATAATGGGGATTATGGCCATCTGGAATTATGCAAATTTTTTATTTGAAATTTTATTGAAACATATCCAAATTTTTCGGTCATAGAGATTTATGACGCAATTCATTAAGGTCATAGACCACATAACGGAAATGGAAATAGGGTCCGTGGGTATTATGTGGCCTAATCTGGCCATATAATTAGGTTATTGATTAATAACATTGTTTTACCACATCTGAGAGGTAAGTTAAATTATTTCTTTTGCATAGACAAAAAAGACTGTTTAGCAGGCTTATTTTCAATTAAATCCATTTTTTTATACTATTAAATTATATGTCAATACAACAACGGTTTAATTGAAAACGAGAATACAATACAAATTTTTGTCTGTGTAGTGATTATGAAAAATAACAGAAATGGGTTTCAGTTTCATTTTACAACAACTGCTTAGGTAAAGCATTTCAAACAAATTTAATTTTCAGATATTTAAATAAATTTAATCAATCTAAATTTTATATTATTTGTTTTAGTTAATTTTTTTATTACTCTTTTTAACTCTTTGCTGTTTATAAATGACACTAAAATAAATTTTAAAAATTGAGTCAAGCAAATATTTATATAAAAAAATTATTGAATATCAATTTAAGCATTTATTCAAAAAACCCTAATCTTATGTAGATGAGATAAATTTAAAACAGTTACATAAATAATAATTGATTTATAGACAGAGAGTAGAAAAATGTAACGGAAAGCTATGCCAAGCACATTGGCCTTATCCAAAAAAATCTACACCATTTTAAATTGCATTTAAAAAATAATAAATTTTATTTCAGATTTTCCAATTGTAATTCAGAAATAGTCAATTGCATTTCAGTTTCATCCAATTGTATTTCCGAAATAGTCAATTGTATTTGAGGTTCATCCAATTGTATTTCTGATTCATCCAATTGTATTTCAGATACCCGAGTAAAAATGAATACATATAATTTTACATTATTTGATGTATGTATATATAGCCATATGAAATAATATGTTTTCATATCAAACAAAGTACATAATTATATCTCGCATTGAGTTTTTCCAAATTTTTTAAATGGAGTTATATAAAATTACATCTAATGATAACCATATTAATATATAAATACATGTGGGAGACATAATCATATGTGACACATATAACTTAATCTGATTGCATACATATTTATATGTGACTTAATATCAAATAACGTATACGAGCATATTTAAAAAAAATCCAATATCATTATATATATAATTATATATGACTTACAAGAAACCATTTAAAATTATATATGACTTACAAGAAACCATTTAAAACTATATATGGTTCCATCTTAAAAAACGAAAAAAAAAATTTTCAAATATAATTATATATGGTCGCACATATAACTCTATATACAGTTATATAAAACTATACATGGCATCAAACATTTATTTTTTTAATATTATCAAAGATATAATTATAAATGGCTTATGAGATACCGTATATAGTTTTGTAAGGTACCATATTAATACAATTTTTTTTTAAACTCTATATATAATTTTAAATGGTGGCACATGTAACGCCATATAAAATGTTATACAATTGTATAAGGTAAAAAATATTTTTTTCTTTCACAATGTTTTATATATAATTATGCATACTTTTATATGACAGTATTTCAATATTTTTTTTTAATGTTGCATCATATATATTTTTATTTAAGTATACAAGAGAGCTTGTATAATTATATATGCTTCTCAAAGCACCTAAAATCAGTCAAAAAAAAATATATATAAATTCTATAAATTTTTAAATAGAAAAAAAATCTGTTTAATCCATTGTATTTTAAAACTTAAAAAAATGCATATTGGATTTTAAAAGTTAAATGTTTAAAAAATGCATATAACTTAAATAGTTGTGTGTAACTTTATATAAGATCATATAAGATAATATATGATGCTTGGGGACCCCGAGTTCGATTCCCGGCTCAACCCAGAAAAAAACAATTTTTTTTTAATTTTTTAAAAAAGAAAATATGTTTTTAAAGCTTTTTGTTTTTTCTAAACTTAAAAATATTGAATAATTAAATTTTTATGATAAAATCGAAAAATAAATATTATTTATAGTTATATAATTTTATATATTACATCATATAAGTTAATATATGGTTCCTAGGGACCCTGGGTTCGATCCCCGGCTGAGCTAAGAAAAAAAGTTGTTTTTTTAATTTTTTTTTTAAAGAAAATATGTTTTAGAAGCTTTAATTTTTTACTAAACTTAAAAATATTGATTAATTTATTTTTTATGATAATATTTAGAAATAAATATTATTTATATATAGTAATATAACTTTCTATATTGCATCATATATGATAATATATAATTCTTGAGGACCCTGAGTTCGATTCCCGACTAAGTCAAGAAAAAAATTATTTTTTTTTAAATTTTTTTTTAATCTAAATGATTTTTTAATGCGTTTTCGTTTTTCAAATTTAAAAAAAAATAAAATCCCTGAATTTTAACAAAAATATTTCAAAAATAATTATATTTTGATATAATTATATATTATTTAATCCGAAGAAAAAAATATTTTAAAACTTTAATGTTTAACCATCAATATCTCTGGTTTTAAGAGAGCTAAAGTCCTCAGATCAAGCTCAAATCAAAGCTTTATTTGTTGCCAATAATTAAAAGTGTATTTGGTTCGAACTTATGTTAGCAATATTTTCAGATAAAATTATTTTTGTCTGAAAAAACTTCCGAAAAAAACTTAAAACTCATTATTTGGCCGTTGGTGAGTAAAAAAGTTTATACATGTCTTATACCATTTTAAAGGTATTTTTATTAAATATACAACGGCAGAAAGAAAATTTGGATCCGATGAAAAATGTGAAGCTCATAAGCCAAAAACCGTTTTTACTTTAAAGCTTTATAACTTGGAAAATTAAGAGCATTGGAAGATGAAAATCATGTTGTTGATCTCAGTATTAAACCCCCTATTAGCTCAGCAAATAAACTAAAAAAAAAAAAAAATCACAAATTTTAGCAAAAATTTTCTAAGTCTTTTTTAAAATTTTGTTCAAATTCAAGTCGAATATAATTTGATGCAATCATATACCCGATAAGATAAACTGGATTTAATTATATATAAGTTAAACTTGATATAATTATATATGATAAACTATTTTCAAAAATTTTCTAAGTTTTTTTAAAACATAGTCTTTTAAAGTTGTCATTTATTAACAACGTCCGCTGGGTCAGAGGGTAGAGATTGCGATTACAAAACAGTTGGTAGCTGTTCGATTCCCCCGCCGCTCGAAGTTTTTTTTTTTTTTTTAAATAAATTTTAATTATATATATTTATATCTTAATATTGAAAAAAATTGTTTGGATAAAACTTTATCAGTTCTAAAAATAGATTTTATTGTTCGGATTAAATTATATATAGTTCTAAAAATAGATTTTTTTTTTCGGATAAAATTTTATCTAAAGTTTTTTGTAATATTTTTTTTTTCTTTCGTATGAAATTTTATCTTTTTTTATCCAGCTAAAAAAATCTTTTTTTTTTTGTCTTGGTCCAATAAGATCCAACCATTTTTCGGATGAAATTGTATCCCACCGATTAAAACTGATCTAATTAGATAAACCCACTTTTCGGATCAAATTGTATCCGTCCGGTTAAAACTGATCTAATCTTAGCGATCCATTTTTCGGATCAGTGCTGATCTTTCAAATCTCGGATCTATCAACAGATCTGGAATAGTATAAGAACATATATTGCTCCATACAAAAATTTTTACTCGGGTATACACAATTGTAATTCAGACTTTTATTGTTTTATCTCTTTTCTTTTTATAGTTGACACTAAAATTAATTTGCAAAATTGAGTCAAGCAAATATTTATTTAAAAAAAAATATTAAATATCATTTTAAGCATTTATTGAAAAATTCTAATCCTGCGTAGAAATGATAAATTTAAAACAGTATTAATTGATTTATAGACAGAGAGTAGAAAAATGTAACGGAAAGCTACGCCAAGCACATTCGACTTATCCACAAAAATTTACATCATTTTCAGCTGTATATCAGAAATATTCAATTGTATTTCAGATTTTCCAATTGTAATTCAAAAATAAACAACTGTATTTCAGATTCATCCAATTATATTTTCTAAATAGTCAATTGTATTTCAGGTTCATCCAATTGTATTTCTGAATCATCCAATTTTATTTCACAAATACTCAATTGCAATTCAGACTTAAGTAAATGTATTTCAGAAATGTATTTTAGCAAAATTCCATTATATTTCAGAAATTTGTAAATGGAGTTCAGAAATAGTCAATTGTATTTCAAAAATTTTTAAATGTAATACAAATGTTTTATCTGAAATACTATTGGAAATTTTTGAAATACAATTGACTGTTCCTAAAATACAATTCAATAACTTCTGAAACACAATTGATTGTTTCTGAAACACAATAGATTGTTTCTGAAATACAACTGTCTATGTATATCTGAAATAAAGTTAAATGAATCTAAAATTCAACTGGACGAATCTGATATAAAATTGACTATTTCTGAAATATATTTGACTATACCTGAAATATATTTGACTATTTCTAAAAAAACATTTAGAAAATCTGAAATTCAATTGAATATTTCAGAATTACAATTGAAAAATCTGATATACAATTGAATATTTCTGAAAATCAGTTGACTATTTCTGAAATACAATTGAAGTGGTGTAGTTTATGGGAGAATTCATGTCATAAATGTTTATTTAAAAATCATGTCTCTTTAGTAAAAAAAATGGTCCCAAAAAACCACATAGTACAAGTTTTAAGTTACCCCTTGAAACTCCACAGAGAAAAATTGTTTATTTTCAATTAAAATGTTGTCATATTTACAAAAAATTTTATTATTTTGAAAATATATGTTATCGTTGTAAGATGCTTGTCAAAATTAACTATTTTAGTTAATATTGCAACATTTTAATGAAATTGAATTATTTGTTCATTTTCAAATATTTTTTTTTCATATTAACAAACAATTTAATTATATAAACAACTTGTGTAATCAAAATAAAAATTTCTTGAAAAACACAATATTTCTTTGTGTGTTTTTATATGACAAAATTTTAAATGAAAATGAACGAATTATTACAACAATAACACTGTGCTACAAAGAAAAAATACTTCTGATGTGACATAGTATATGTTAATGGTCTTGTCGAGTAGATCACAAAAATGCCCATTAAACTTGCCAGACATTTTCACTAAACCTTGTGTAATTCAGAAAATTTTCAACCGGTTTTAAATTTTTTAACTGTTTTTGATAGAAGAAGGATGGGGCTTTTCATCTGTGTGAATTGGTCTGTATATAAAAGAGAGATATTTATTGATTTTTTCAATAAAATCTAATTTTTTTGTAATTTTTTTAAATTTTTCGAGTTTATAATTTTTTTTCTGCTATAGTTCGTTTAACAACCTATACATTTATAAACGTATTTTTAAAGAAAATTTAATTCTGAATTCGATATGCTTTATCCTGAAGAAATCGGATAACAATTGGCAGAGTTGTGATATTTTTTCTAAAAAAGAAAATTAAGATTTTGCAGGAAATCGCCGTTTAGATGTCCCAGACAAAAAAAATAAATTTATCATAAGAAGTCATGTACAATATTTTTAAAGGCTTTTGGCGCGCTGAATCCGAATCTGGCCTTTAAATTGCTATATCTCGTCAGGTTTTTGAGATATTTAATATAAATTGATATATCAGAAACTTAATAAGATAGCGCAATTTCAAGGTCAAATACGAATTCAGGAGGCCAAAAATCTTTAAAATAATGATACGTGACCTCTTACAAGGGAAGTATCTCAACCCTTATGAACCGATTTGCCTGAAACTTAAAATATATATTAAAGATACGATTTTAAGGTTGGGGTGTCTCGGCTTATCGGCCATATCGGTGTTTAAAAATTTCGTTTTCCCCTTATGAAACCATGTGGACCTTCGGGAAAATTTTAATAACTTCCGAACTAATAGGAATATCATCTAGGGCAAAACTACGGGTCGACTTAAATTTAATAAAGATTATTTTTTATCCATATGGATATCGTAGGTCTATGTTTTCACATAAGTACCCCCAAAATTTACACATTTTCCTGAAAAAAAAATATTTAAAGAAGCCGAATTTTTACAAGGTTATGCCACCATTGGATAGGCATTAAAAAAACCTTTCTTCTCATATGAAAACATCATATAGTTTATTAAAAAGAAATAGCTGAAAAATCCAAAAAACGATTTTTTCGCCATTTTTTGACCCATGTTTTGAACCCCTAAATCCCCGATATGGCCAATAAGCCGAGACACCCCAACCTTGGAATTGTCTCTTTGATATATATTTTAAGTTTCAGGCAAATCGGTTTATAAGGGTTGAGATACTTCCTTTGTTAGTATGTTCGATTATTTTTTTATTTTTTTTTTGCCTGGGTTATCCGAACGGCAATTTCAAGCAAAATTTTAATTTTCTTTTTTAGAAAAATTATCACAACTCTGTTAATTGTTATCCGATTTTTTCGGCATAAAGCTCATCGTATTCACAATTAAATTTTTTAAAGAATACGCGTTTATAAATATAAATATTGTTGAACGAACTATAGCAGAAAAAAATCGATAAATTCAAAAAATTTTCAAAAAATAACAAAAAATTAGATATTGTTGAAAAAATCAATACATATCTTTTTTATATGTATAGATCAATTCACACACATGAAAAGCCCTATTCTTCTTCTATCCAAAACAGTTGAAAAATTGAAAATCGGTTGAAAATTGTTTAAGTTACACGTGGTTTAGTGAGAAAAGTCCCAAAAAATCGTTTTTTGACAATAACTTTAAAATTTGAGGGTGTCTGGCAAGTTTGATGGGCATTTTTGTGATCTTTTCGACGAGACCTACAATCTTAACTACCTCATTTTAAAAGTATATTCGATTTTGTGTTTTTTGTAGCACAGTGTAATTTTGTCTGTGTCTTCAGAGTTCAAAAACCCTTTTAGTAATTATAAGTTAGGAATTTAATAGAACTCATTAAGATTAACATAAATAAAAATCCACTTTGTTAAGCCCTTTAGTAGCATAAAACCCCTAAGTTATCAGAAATTTATAAAACCTAAAGCTTAGAAAACAAATCTAGATCCAACAGCAATTTTTAAACCAAAACTCATTTAAACTATCATTTAGAGTTTACCGAAAAACCCCCTTTAATCATTAGCTCCAAATTAAAATTAAAAAAAAAAACATTTAACTACCAAATGTTTGCTCTTGTGTACTTTCCTTAAATATTAAAATAGTAACAGCATTTCACCCCTTAATCCCTTCCATACCCTTAATAAAGGAAAAAGCACTATTTAATACTTTTTTACTTAAAACATAAAATTAGTGTCAAATAGAGCTTTGTAACAAAAACAAAAAAAAAAATTACAAAATTTGTAACAAAAAAAATAATTGAAAAAAAAAACACAACAAGCTTCGAAGGGTACTGATTACTTGTTAAGTTGTCAAAAATATTTGTTGTAAATAATTGAAATTAAAAAACAATTTGAAATTTTAAACAATTGATGATGTTTAGAACGTCGAACCATTAATGTGTACAATCCTTTTGCTAACAATAAGGATAAGTAAAACATAAAATATCAAAACATCATTATAACTGCTTCCTGTTTAACTGTAATTAATCCTTAATACAACAATATTCGAAAAAATATATAATCAAAAAATTAAAAAAAAAAAAAATTTAAAAGTTTGTTTTAATTTATTAATAAAATCAAATGATTTTAAATTTTAAAGCACCTCCTTAACAAAACCATTAAGGAAAAGCTTTTAATAAATTTTACAAACTTTTAAATTTCGCCTTAAACTGTTTGTTCAGGTATTAGAGCTTTAATTATCCAAACAAATTCAAAAAAATAAAAACAAACTTCATATTGTATACTACTACCTACCAGTTACATATTTTGTTAAAAGTTTCTCGTTACAAAACTATAGTTAATTTCTTAGATAGCATTTCGTTAATTTCCAATACTTAATCAAATACTTTACATACTTAACTTACATAAATAGTTGACACTTTATTTTAAAAAATATTAAAAAAAAGCTTTCCGTTATATGAACTTTTAATAATTTAAATTAACTTAACAAAAAAATAGTAGTTCTAAATATTTATTAACAAATTATACTACCATATTTAAACAAAGTAGAGTTGCCATATTTTTTTTTTTTTTTAGATTAACTAAAATTTATAAAACTTAATTTAAAAAATAATAAAATTTGCCTTTTTATAGTAAATTTTTAGTTGCATGTTAAATAAAAATTATTTATTTTAAAATAAAATTTTTCGTAACATTAAAATAAAAACTAAATTAACAAATTTCAAATTGAAGGCATTAAATATTAAAAGAAAATAATTTAAAAAACAAAACTTTCAATATAATATAATAACAACAATTTTATATAAAACAAGAATTTGCACGCTTTTTTAAACTAAAGCACTATTTTTATGCTTTCAAAACAATACGCTACACTTAAAAGCTTTTCTAAATAATATTTTGCTATTAATATATTTATTTATTTATTTTTGGTTATTTTTATTTTGTTAAAAAAGCTTTTTTTAGTTTCGCTTTAATAGCTTTAATATTTATAAAAGCTTTATATGCTAAAAAGCTTTTTAAGTTAGACAAAAAAAGCTAACCGGTAGCTTAAAGTAAAAAGCAAAGCTTTGTTCAAATACAATTGCAGCTAATTTAGATTTAATTAAAAAAAATCGGTATAAAAAACACCCTACGCCACTAAATTGTCTAGTAAATCTTCACAAAGCCAGCAAATATCAAAAAAATATATGTATATTTAAAAAAGCTTTAAAATGATAATTTTACAGGTATAATTTTTCAATAAGATTTTTGAAACTCCTATGGGTTAACAATAATAAATTTTAGTGTGATTTTATTTTTTTCGAAAATAGTTTTACCCTCCTGGATGCAAAATACTTTATTTTAACTATGTTCACAAACAGTATTCAAACTTTTCTTCTCCTCAAACCCTACGCAGTGCATTGCATTAGTAGGGGGTATTCCGTGTTATAATCTCAAAGTAATAACACTCATGAAAGAAGCTTTTTTTAATTTTTTTTTTTAATTTAAAAAAAATTCCCGACGTAAAAATGTAAGCTTTTCTGAGAGATGTCACTGTCAAACCTGCACGGGTTGTGTTAGGTTAGGTTGGATGGGCGTCCGCCAATTTGGCGAATTCACTCGGAGGCCATAAGGCCCATTGTGATTCCCCTAAAGTTGTCTCCCTACTCCCCTGATATACAAAATTCTACCTCTCAAACAACCCCGATTCCCTAAGGTATTCTGCTAGAGATGTCAATGGGACACTGTTTAGGCAATCTCGGTCATCAAAAAAATCGTTGCCCCAAATACTTAAGACGACGTTTCATCAGACCCGGACATTCACACAACAAGTGCCTCACTGACTCCTCCTCCTCCACCTCTCCACAACTTCTGCAAAAGTCCCTGTCAGAAATTCCCATACGAACGGCCATTTGACCGATTATACAGTGTCCTGTCAGTACTTCTACTAATAGGCTAACCGTCCGTTTGCCAAAGGTAAGAAGACTTTCTGTCCTCTTAGGATTTGGCAGTGGCCACATGGTTCGCGATATCCTGCACGTGGTCAGCGATATCCACCTATCCCTCATCATATTCTCCGATATCCTATCAATTTCGTTCATAAACTCCACTATAGGAACCGATATATCAGGTTCGAAACGTTCCTCGACCGACTCGGAGCCATTTCTTGCACATTCATCAGCTAATTCGTTACCATCGACCCCACTATGTCCAGGGACCCAGATTAGCTTGACAGTGTGCTGACTGATTCGATGAAGGGATTGTATACAATTACTAACAATTCTCGATTTTACAGTGTGTGACCCTAAGGCATTCAGAGCTGCAAGACTGTCCACAAAAATGTTGATGGCGCAAGGACTTAGGTCCTTTGTCATAATAATCTGCGCGACTTTGTCAATTGCAAAAACCTCGGCCTGGAAAACACTACACTTGTCCTGGAGCCTCACTGAGGCCCTGATTACGAGGCATTCAGAGTATATCCCCGAACCCGTACCCATCTCCATCTTCGATCCGTCCGTGAAAATTGAGATCGCATTCCCCGTTATATCAGAGTTTGCCGCCCAGTCTTCCCTAGTTGATATTTGTACTTCGAAGTTCCTATTAAAGTTCATCTGCGGTGAGATATAGTCGGTTTTCCGTTCTAATTCCGACCCGCCCACCGTGTTTAATATGGTCGAGTGTCCCCAAGAGCGTTGCTTAAGGGTGGTGTTTCTAATTTTTACATTAAACATTTAAATATAATAAAATAAAATTTAAAATTCGAAAAAAATAACCTACGAAAATATTAAAAATTAATGATAGTTCTGTTATTTTTACCAACAAATTTCACAAAAATAACCTTTTAATGTTTTATGTTATTTTTAATAATTTTCTATTGAAATATTTTTTTAAAAATTTTTAATAAAATTTTGGGGAATCGATCCCGCAATCAACTACATTCTGGCCAGACACTCTACCCATCGTGCCAAAGTCACTTGATACAAACATGTTTTTGTATTTCTATAAATAATTTTTTGAATATTTTTCCTACAAAAAAATAACCTATTTGTGTAGGTTAAAACTAATGATATCTCATTAAAAATACCAACAATTAAAAAAAATCTTACACAAATCATTAAAAATTTAAAGAGTAACCAGTAGTTTTTACTAACAGAACAAAAATAAATGACTTTAAAAATTAAATGTTAATGAAAGTCTTTATTTTATAGTGTGTTGTTTTTGAAACAAAGGACAGAAGTAGTCATTAATAAAAACTGAACATAAAACAAATGTTTTTTCTTTTAAAAATACTAAACGTAAAACTTAAATAAACTACACTCAAAAAAATAAATCTGTAATGTTAGCAAAAAAAGCTTGTAAACCTACAAGAAAATTTGCTGATTTTGAACCCACAATTTTTTTGCTAAAGTTAGCAAAAATGTTTTGCCAATAATTAGTTAACTAAATTTTTATTTTTTTTAACTTAGTTCATACACATCTGAGGACCCCTTTGGGTTCGGACCCCATAGGTCCAGACCCCGATGGGCCTAGACCTAGTTGGGTGCCTTAAAAATCGTCATAATTTTTGATCCAAAAATTGTGTCCGTTTCGCTCTACCTTGCTTAGTTTTTAAGATACGTGATTATAGGGGACCACTGGGGTCTTGAGAATTAAAAAACTCGATAACTTAAAAAATATTACTCGCAGAGCTTTTGACTGTTTTGCGGTCTTGTTCTACATGTTGAGAGCTACAAAAATGGTTTTGAACTTTTTGTTGTGTCGGCAATATTTACCGAGATATGAGCATTTTAAAATTTTCGGGAATGCTAACTTTTTTGGATCCAAAGTTAGGGCCCATTAGGGTCCACACATGTGAAGAGGACCGGCGATATTGTGGAGATTCTAAGAACCAACAATGGCCTCCATTTTGCTCTATCTGGCTTAGTTTCCGAGATAGCGCCATTTTAAGTTTTCTGAAAATAAAAAAAAATTTACCATTTATTTTGCTAATATTAGCAAAAAATCTTGTAAAAATGTTGTCAACTCAATTTCAAATTTAGCAAAAGAAATTAGTTCAAAGCTTGTTTAAAATTGGTAATGTGCTAAATGAAGTTTACAAGAATTTTTTGCTGACATGCTAATCTCAACTAAAAATTTGCTAAAAGTTAGCTAACTAGCATTAGCAAAAAAAAATTAGTAAATCTACTAACGTATTTTTTTGAGTGTACAAACAGTTAATGGCATAATTTTTTTCCAAAATTATGCCATTAACTTTGTCGAATTTTAATTTCATACAACCTTATACACAAGAAATAAAGTGCTTTGCCGGGATTTATTTTTAGCGGTTAGCAGTTTCTGCCTGCATCGATATCAAATTTCGTTCGTATACAGAATGTACTAAAAGTCTTATTGAAAAATTATAAAGCGTAAAACCCTTAAAAACTAAAAGTTTGCATAAATTTATCTAATTCTTCAAAGGAATATCCTCAGCTATAAAATTTTCATCATGTAGTAACTCTTAATTCATATAAATTAAATGTTTGCTGGTAATTACTGAAGCTAGTCTTAAAAATTGTACAACGGTATTCCCAAAACTGTTTTTAACATATCTGGGCAAGTTTTCGAGTAACTTAACAACGTCATTTCTAAGAAGTGCTAAGTTGGAATTTCTTGGATAAGCTTCAATTTATAGGATACATTGGCTATATTGAAATATATGCCTATGTTTATCTTATAGTAAGAACTTTGTCAGGGTGTCCGTATGGAAATATGAAATTGCTCAACATGTTTAATATAAACAGTATATTTTTTGAACTTGACGTTTAAAATGGAAAACAAAAGTAAAGTTACTACAATTTAAATATAAAAATATTGGTATAATAAAGCTTTTGAAGCTTTTCATCGAAATGCTAAAATGTTGGTTATTTTATAGAGATATTCACCGAACTGCTGAAACTTTTGCTTTTTTTGTCTCAATAGTGGTGTAGGGTTACAAAAATCGTTAGTTCAAAATTTGCACGATCTCATAGGATTGCTTACAAAGTATTTTAACATTTGACCGATTAACGGCAGATTTAACAACGAGATAACAATGGGAGAGCTTTTGTCACAGCACAATCAAATCGTTTCTCATTTAATATGAGATGAATAAAAAAATAAAAATCGTTTTCTGGGCTTGGAATATGTGCAGATTTAAAAAATTTCAAAATGGCGAAATTGCATACATGCAATATAGAAAAAATCTCGCACATAGGCCTTCTTGAAGGCCAGCCAACGAAATGTATATCAGTTTGTTAGTTAATATTTTCAACATGAGGAATGAAAACAACAAATACCTTCGGTGTTGCCGCATTTCTACAAAAAATATTTATTATTTATATTCACAATAGCAAACACCCATAGTAATGCCTACATAATGGAAATGTTCCGTGATTTTTTTCCATAAAGTTAGGTTTTTTTCGTTAACAATTGGCACCACTTACGATGACAAAAGTAAAATAACATTTTTAATAACTGGTTTTTCTCAATCTCCCTCAGTCTCTCTTATACAATGACACTTATTTACGAGAAGAACAGTGGTGCCAACTTTATATCATTAACTATATGATAAGGGCGAATTTCTCAATGTCCAGTTAGCTGCTAATTGTCGATTTAATGGAGTCCTATGTCAAAATTTGTATGGAAAATTTAAATTTAACGGAGAGTTATTTTATACCGACCATTAAGTAACCCAGCCTAAGTGATTTTTAAATCAAAGTACGCTTTTGTCATAAAATAAAATGTCACTACACTATTTACAGGGGTAATTCGAAATAAATCAGTTGTAATCTGAAAATTCTATTTCTAACTCAAAGATTCCATTTGTAATTCGAAGATTCCATTTGAATTCGAATACTCGCCTTGTAATTTGAAGTTCCATTTGTAATTTCGAATTACAATAGATCTTTTTCGAATTACAATTAATCTCTTTTGAATAACAATTGATCTTTTTTGAAAAACAATTAATCTTTTTCGAACTACAATTGATATTTTTCAAATTACAATTGGAATCTTCGAATAACAATTGATCATTTTAAAATTACAATTGATCTTTTTTGACTTACAATTGATCTATTTCCAATAACAATTGATCTTTTTTGAATTACAATTGGAATCTTGGAAATACAAGTAGAATCTTCGAATTATAAATGAAATTTTCAAATTATAAAAGGAATCTTCGAATAACAAGTAGGATTTTTGAATTAAAATTGATGTTTTTCGAATAACTTTCTGTAAATGGTGTAGGTTAGGTTAGGGTGGCGGTGTACGATTTACACCTCGCATAGACCTTTTGGTCCATAGCGATACCACAAAACTTTTTTTTTCTTTTTCGCTAGCGGCGCAAGTTAAACACGTTCAAAGTCATTGCAAATCTCTTTAATATTCTAAGATCCATTCGCGTTATATCCTCCAAAGTATTAAAGCTTATCTGACCAGTAATCGATCGGCGACTTCTTGCCACCGCTGGACAGTGACAAAGTATGTGTTCTATCGTTTCATCCACTCCTGGTGAGCCGCATCTTTTACAACTGGCGTCCGGGATGAGTCTAATATTCTTAGCATGAATGCCGATGAGACAGTGACCAGTTATTATTCCCGTCAGAGCTCGACATTCCCTTCTTGTAAATGGAGTAATGAACCAATAAAAAGTTTCGCCGTCGTCGTCCTTCTGGCAATCGTCCACCATATGTTTTTCGGTCGATAATTGTGGAACGATTTGTAATTTACTTTCTATACTTAATTTCTCATTAATCTGATTTTCTCTTATTTTAAGGCATTTCGAGAAAATTGTCAGAGAGCCTCTACTTGTTTCTCTTCAATCACGTAAGTACAATTGTAGTGCTAGAATTGTTACAATATTGGTGATAATAAATTCAATATAGTTTTTGTGCATTTTCTAAGGAGTGTCATTTAAGTTTTGTTATGCATAGGATAGAAGAGAAGGAACTTTTTGTACGTTTTTCCGAACTTTTTACTTTATTAAATGCAGTAGCACCCCAGCGAGTGTCACTTTGTTATGTGTATCAGGGATGGAAAAAGAAGGTAGCTTTTGTACGTTTTTCCGTACTTTTTACTTTATAAAATGCAGTATATATTGCGACAATATTTAAATATTTCTACATGTAACATTTTCTGTTTTTTTTTAAAATCTACTGATTCTTCAGCATTTATTATTTATAGAGTTTTCTCAAAAATATTCTTAAAACTACCTATTGATTTAAGAACTTTAAAAATGCTTAAATTATTTTTAGTATAAATAATAGTAAATAATCAAGCTCGAATTCTTTCCTTTATTTAAAAATCTTCTTTATTTCATTCCTCCAATATTTCGTTATTCATTGCATAACATCATCAGGGACAGTACAAAAAATTCTTATAAGGTAGTGCCTTGCTGTAGCTTATAATAATTTTTTTTGTACTGTCTCTGATGATGTTATTCAATGAATAACCAAATATTGGAGTAATGAAATAAAGAAGATTTTTAAATAAAAGAAAAACCTCGAGGTGGATTATTTGCTATTATTTATATTTATAAGAAAGGTGAAATAACAACTAAACTTACGTATTTTTAGTTTATAGATTATAAAAGGTATTTCTGGTTTAAGCCCTGGAACCATTTGGAAATTCCCATTTTCCATCCCTGATATGTATTAATATAATTTCTGAGTATTTTTTCTCCTTGTTCTGAGGACCACTAGAACATATCGTCAATCTATAAAGTTTAAGATATATTTACAGGGGACAAATTGTCCAATATAAAGCATGGAAAATAAATGAGAATTATTTTAAACTTAAAAGCTTTTTGGCGCCCAAAGTGGGGCACAAATAAAACTTTTTGCCTATAGTCTTACAAATTAATACTACTATAATTTATGTGCTATATCCGTGGTTCACAATGAAAAATATAAATCAAATTTAAAAAATTCAAATATTTTTTTATGAAATATTGGTTACATTTTCCTAAATTGGTACTAAAAGAACTGTACTAAATAAGGGCTGGTAACGTAAATAAATTTAAATTTTGAAATCATAGATGATCCTTAATCAGAGTTTCTATTTGGATAACTTACCAACCTTAAGTAAAATATTAATATTTTTAATACTTTACAAACTTGCGCCAATAAAATCGGTCAAATCAAATAAAATACTAAAAATTACAGTTACAATTACACAAAAACAACACAAAATTTATTAGAGAAAAAATTAGAGGCATGTTTTAAACGAGATGCATGAAACACAATTTAATAGAAAACAATTCTTAAATAATAAAATAACTTTTAAAATAAAGAAGTGTAAGGAAACAATGTTCAAATAAAACATTTTTATAATCTTTCTTCAAAAAAATATTTAACTAAAATTTTAAATAAAATATTAAAAAAAAAAAATTTTAAGTTTCAAGTTAAATTTAAAATCCCAAAAAAGAGGAGTTGCCAATTGAAAGAAAAAGATTATAAAAATGTTGCAAAAATAATTTCATTTATCATCGAAAAATAAAGCTTGATAGGAGCTTTTTCTAAATCCAAAAGTTTACTTATGAAATTAGGTGATGGATTTTAATCGAGTTCTGGCGAAAAATCAAATGTGTATATTACAAAATTTCTTAATAATTTAACAAACATTTAATTTTTTATATTATTTTTGCAGCTTTTTTTTGGAAAAAAAAACTTTCAAAGCTTCCTAAAAGAGAACAGCTTAAAACTAACTATCACTACTACTTCTATCTCTCTCGCCTAAAGCTCTCGTAATAAAACTAATTTTCCAGATATCAAATAATTATTAAACTTTACAAATTATTAAATAATAATGTATATAAAAATGCTTAATTTTATATTTATATAAACTAATTCAATATTTTTTTTGGTGTAACTATATTGATTTAAATATTTTATTCTACAAATAATTTTTTTTTTTGGATTTTCTTAAATGAGACGAGTGTATAAAACGGGAGCTTTTCTTTCTCACTTGGCACGACTAACGTTAACGAACAACAGAGAAATATTATTTGTTTTTTCTTCTATAAAAAAACAAAATTTTTTTTGATGTCTTCAATTAGGAAATTTAAGAAAAACTATTTATTTTAGTTTAAACCACTTTAAATAAATAGATTTTCATTAAATTTCTTAAACAAAAAAAAAAACATAAAAACTTTATCTTGTAATTTCATAATTTTTCTCATCTCTTTAAAGCTTTTCCTCATTAGTTTTTTACAAGTTTATTTTAAAATTATTATTTAATAACTATTGTAAAAATTTTGATTTTAATATTTAGTTTTAACAAAAAAACTCATGTGTATAAACTATATTTAGCTTTTAATAATATTTAGCTTAAAGCAGATTTATTTATTTAAAAAAAAAATCTCTCTAATCCCCCTCTTTATTTTTATTTATTTTTTTTAAACACTTTTTAAACTAATCTTCTAAATTCCTACACAACGTTTTTAAAAAAACATTTAAAAAATGTCTCTATTGAAAATCAAACAATTTTAATCCTCATATCAAAATATTATATATTTCTCTCTTTCCCTACCATGTGTTTTTTCTCTTTCAACACTTTAACATTCTCTCATCAACTATCAACAAAACGAAAATAAAAAAAAAAAAAACCAAACCGAAATTGAAATCTTCTTCTTCTCTCTCGCCATGATTGCCGCCTTAATCAACAACAACGACGTGCAGTTACTTTATCGTTTTGGTACTCTTCGGTAATTATACTTTGCTAAACGTGTTCTTGGCTATCGCCGTCGATAATTTGGCTAATGCTCAAGAATTAACTGCTGCCGAAGAGGAACAAGTCGAAGAAGATAAAGAGAAGCAATTACAAGAATTAGAAAAAGAAATGGAGGCGCTACAAGGTGATGGTGTGCATGTGGAAAATGGCGGTGAAGGTTCCACAGCGGTAAAGAAAAAAAAGAAAGATGAAAAAAAAGAAGAAGAGGAAGAAGTTACGGAGGGTCCAAAACCAATGTTGCCATATTCATCAATGTTTATATTATCACCAACAAATCCGTAAATACTCTTTTTTTTAAATCATATTTTTTTTTTTTTTTGAAACTCTTTTTCTCTCTGTTCTGAATATTAAGGGTTAAGTATATTTATTTAAAAAGGATCTGGAAATTTTAGGAAGAGGTGTTTTAGGATTAATTATTTAGCAGAATTTGTTTTTATGTTTCTTACCAATAGTTTTTTTTTAACATTCTACTTAACTGAAAAACTTCATATGATGTTTTTGATAGTTCAGGGGGAAAATGAAACCGATCCAAATTTTTTTATCAATAGGAATAAAATTGATACAATTATATATAATTTGATACTATAAGACTTAATTATGTATGAGCATGTATCTTGCTATACATTATCTTGTTAAAAAGTATCAAACTTTATAGAATCTTGTCTGTTTGATTCCAATTCATACAATTATCTAAAAACAGGTTTTGTGGACAACAGTGGCTGATCGGATATAACACCGTCCGACAGCCAAAATTAAACATGAACCAGATGATATACGTGTGAAAGTAGAGTTGATATGGAGTAAAACTTCATTTACAGTTTTTCATTTTGCGATCATGTTTCCTTTTAAAAGGACTTCAAAGTTTTAAAGGAAGCATTTTGTAGAATACTTTTGAAATATTTATACTTGTCCTAGGATGACACTGGTGAACGAAAATGAAAGAGGAGGATGTCCCTTAAATAATACATTTTTCTATTTTGCCATATCAGGATAAAAGGATGTGAATTAAGACATTTTAAAACTTTATCAAAATATTTTGTTCAAAATTTTTAATGATATTAAGTAAATAATACATTTTTGAACAGACGTAACTTACCTCCTTTTTCCTGGTATGTAAAAATAATAAAATAGGAAAATTAGGGGAGATCCTCCTCTTTCATTTTCGTTCAATAGTAGCATCCTTGGACAAGTACAAATAATAAAAAAAAAATATTTTATTAAATTTTATCCTCCAAAAATTTGAAGTCCTTTTAAAAGGAAACAGGATTACGAAATGAAAAACTGTAAATGCTGTTTTAGGCTGCGTTTTTGACATATCGCTTTAGCTTAGTTTAAACGTGAGTTTTATTAAACTTTATTAAATTAAAACCAAGTTTAACCAAGCATTCTGTTTTTCAGTTCAAGTTTAGCAAATGTCGATTAACACGGTATTGCCATACCAAATACCACATTTCCAATTAGAATAGTTGCCATTAGCGCACATTTCATGGCAACACTAACCAGTACATTTGAAAATCAGAGGTGTTTTTTGACATTTTTGTACCTTAGTTTAACTCTCCATCATTGGTGAGTTAAACTTAAAAAAAACCACATCTCAAAAACAGAATTTGTGGTTTTAACTCAGTTTAAACCTAAAACCAATAAATTTTACAACTCAAAAACTCAGCCTTACTACATTTGGTATCTAGTTTCAAACGTATATTATCCAGTTCGTGTTCAACGAATTTTTTAATTTTTGTCGGATGGTGTAATTAATTGCAATCAAATAATATTGAATACAGTTGTGTCCACCATTGTTTGGAAAGAGTTAAATAAGTTTAATTTTTATCTAGGGTTTATGTTACTTAACATTAACTAACTTCAATTAACAATAAGTAATTGACTTCCTGAAATAATGATTTTTATTTTGAACTTAAAATCAATTAAATTTCCAAATTACTGCCAAAATAATCATGCTTCATTTGCCTATTCGACTACTGCGGCTTAGAGATTAAAGTCGGTCGATACAATCCAATTAGCGGATAAGCCTTCTTAGTTTTTCTTTGAAAAGGGTAACTGCCATATAATGCTGCCATCTCTTGACGAATAGAAACATTTCATTCTCCATTCAATAGATGACCTGTTAGCCGACTTTAACTTAAAAAAAAAAATAAACATCGACCGCAGTATGTAGTCGTCTTGTTTTTGAAAATATTGATTGAACATCAAATAAAACTTTTTCAATAAAGCTGGTTAGATGTGGTATTCTGGCATCCAAAGATTAACAAGATTTTTTTTCATTAAATTTCAGCAATATAAATCTCTGAACAACGGAAGTCAATGCCTTAACTGCTCTTTCTTTTACCATACCATTAGGCTTTTACCGTGGTACATACATTTTGAGTTTTTCGTATAAAACATGGCTTATATCTGGTCTAATATGCTTAAATCAGGTCTGATCTGTTCGTATTTAATTAAATATAATTGGTTTTGATCACATCTGTCAAATTTCCAATTTGGTCATTCATCAGTTTTTGGATCTTATTTAATCAAATTTTATCAGATCCCGAAAATTGTGACCAAACTTGATATCTGACAAATATTGTCAAATAAAATTTGGACAGATCAAATAAGATATGAGCATGACAGATGAGATTGGAGCATATCAGACAAGATCTAAACCAGTAATTTATTTTAAAGAACCTAATGAGATACAAGTTCTTGTCTCGCAAAGAGAGTACTAGACATCTGATTTTGTAATCAGGTCCAGGGATTTGACCTGGGCATGATATAGACTGTCAACAAGATATTTTTCCCATTTGGTTTGCAACTTCAAAAGCCAAAATAAATTCAAATGATGATTCCCTATGCAGGTAAGCCAACTGCAGCAATTACCGGAATTTTTCTTGAATCACAAGGAATTCTAATGTAATAGCAACATTTTTGGTGTTTAGATATGTTGGTGATGACAGAAAAAATCTGCTTGCAATCGAACCTGAACATATTGTCTGGAAACTTATACGACCGGAAGATACTTCCCAAAAGGGTTTGGTACCAAAATGGATACAGTCAGATAGATTCATCAGAATATTTATGAGCTAAGTTAGATTTGCCAAATTTGTCAAGGCTTTAAATACAGTGTATGACATGACAATAACTTCTACTTAAATGGCGCCCACCGTGGGGCCCTAACTTCAAATTCGCATGATGAATGAGTCTCTCTTCAGGTTAGTCATTTGAACCAATAGAATTACCGAATTTTTTCTTGATTCACAAGGAATTCTGTTGTAAAAAAATTTTGTTTTTCATTAATTTGCCAGTCACAGTGTATTTGGCTCTGAAACAATAGGCTGTCTGGAAAGTTGTCCGACTGGAAGGTACGGTATCTCGATAATAGGCTATATAGTCAGATAGAGCCTTCAGAACAATCATGACCCAAGCAAGATTAATGGTTGTTTACTTGAATTCGTTAAGGCGTCGAATACAGTTCATGACACGACATTAACTTCTGCTTAAATGGCGCCCACCGTGGGGCCATTACTCAAAGTTATCATATTTCTGGAAGATACTCCCCAAAAAGGTTCAGGGCCAATATGATAACGAAATATTTAGATATATCGTTACCTTCAAGACCCAAAACAAGAGAAATTCAATTAAGATTACGGCAGTATTGTTTAATTCTAAGGAATTTTAAAATATTGTCAGGTTCCTATACTGCCCTGCTAAGAAAGAAAGTCATAACTCAATTTTTGTAGTTTTGAAAAATAAAGCTTTTAAGTTTTTTATCTTTTGCTTCTTTAAATTAAATATTTTTGAAAATTTTAAAAAATGATTTAAAAATATATTATTTTATTCAATTTTATCATCTTCACAAACAGGGAAAATTTTGATGATATAGTAGAGAAAATGGACTTCCCAAGTAAAAATGTGAAGGATCAGTACTGATCCGAAAAATGGATCGCTAAGATTAGATCAGTTTTAATCGGACGGATACAATATCATCCGAAAAATGGGTTTATCTAATTATATAACCCATTTTTCGGATAACATTGTATCCGTCCGATTAAAACTAATCTAATCTTAGCGATCCATTTTTCGGATCAGTACTGATCTTTCAAATTTCGGATCAGTACTGATCCGAGTAAGATCTTTTAAATTTCGGATAAGACGTGATATATAAAAATATATCTAAACATTTTTACTCGGGTTATAACTTTTTTGCCTAGTAAAGGCACCTATAAAATCTAAAGAAAACCAAATTGTTCACAATAAAAATAAATAATTTATTTCATATCAATTAAAACATATTAAAAATACTTAGGAAAAAGTCTTGAAAGCCTTCAATTTTGTGGTCAATATGACTTTTTAGCATAGTAAGTGATAAGACTTTTTTGACTAGGAAACAGAATAGAAGTGGTAGATGTGACCTTTTCACTTAACGTTTTTTGGTCATTTATTGTTGAAAATTGTTTTTTTAAACTTAATACAAAAATCATAAGCTCATTCACGGTTCCGAATCTACCCTTATCTCAATTTTGGGATTTTGGCACTTATGACTTTCTTTTTTAGGAGGGCAGTATACCACAAAGACGTTGTCCAATTTTTATCACAAAACTGTGAAATTAAGCTACCAGGAAATGTTTTTTTAATAAATTTCAAATTTCTTAATGAATTTGCGGTATCTAGTTTAACATTTTAGGACTCTATATTAAGTTTATCAAGTTTAACAACAAAATACTAATTCAGCATTGTTCGGTATTATATTCGTTATTGTGGGACGCAAATGCGAAGTGTTCTCATTTCTCTTATGACTTTTTGCAATATTTTTAATAAAATCGGTTTGATTTAATTGATGAAAATACATAGGATAACGATAAAATTCACTGAAAAATTACACTAAAAATAACAGAAATAGCTCCTGATTAATTTAGTATGTAAAACTACCTCTATGTTGAAAGACTTTCTGTTATTAATGGGGGCAATGATTTTTTTATTAAATAAATGAGTTTACTAATAAACTTATGAAAAATTTCATTGTATTTATGAAAAATTTCATACATTTCAGGAACTTGTTATTAAACTATCTCACTGAATGTATGAATATATTCAATATTACTGTGTTATTTATTTTATAAATTTTATAAAAAAAAATTTACTCAACTAAAATATCCTTGGGCCATTTCTAAAGAACCTTTCAAAGATCTTATGAACCGTATAATTAATATCATGAAAAAAGTAATGTCAATTCTTTTTCTTGTAACTTATCAAATGATTAGAATAATGATGTTTTAAAAATAGCTCACAGGTTTCATTAAATGTTAGGTAATGTAGGGAAAAATCACTTATGTAAAAAAAAACACCCATAGAGGCCATTATTATTTCCATTATGATTTCTGCAAGCCATTGCTTCCTCTTCTTCTTCGTAAAAACAATAGCAGTGCTCATAAGCATCCCAGTCGTATGCAATTATGAAAGCAATTTAGGTCCAAGGACTTATACTAAGAAGGATGACGTCTATATACACAAAAAAATCAACGGCCATAGAGGCCTTGTGTGGCCCATTATGATTCGTTATGATTGCTTACTCATCTTCTTCGATAAATCACTAGCAGTAACTCCAATTATGCATTTTGATGACTTTACACCAGCAAGTATGGTCCATGGATTTATGCCTCAAAAACAAAAAATTCGATAACAAGGATAGTATCCCTTGTAAAAATTTCCGATTTTTATTTGATTCGATTTGTTTCCTTTAGCTGCCCAATCTCATGTTTAATCGGGGAAAATTGGTGGGGAAAAAAGATTTAATATCTTTGTTTATTTTTCCTTTTCCCGTTTTCCCCCTTACATATCATGAGAGTCTCCATTAAAAATGAGATTATGCCGCTAAAACAAAAAATACCTATTGGATTTTTGTCTTGAACAACACATGCAAGTTTAATCAAAATTGGACAGTCAACTAAGGGATACATTTCTTGTAAGTTCTGAAAGAAAGAAATAAGAACAAAAAATTTTTAGAGTTCGTATTCTCAAGGTAATTCACATAGAAAGTTATAACTGTCTTCTACAGCTATCCTGCACCATCTACAAGTAATAATCGCTTCTTATCCTTATCCTAATCCTAACCATAGTTTACCAATAGTGTTAATGACCTGTAATTTAATTACCCGACTTAAAATAAGTAGTATGGCAATATATATAACTAGATTTTAAAATTATGTTTCTATTAGAACTATCTATAACTTATTGTATAATATTTCCTATGAATATATTTAAAAAAAACTTTATACGAAAAATGGGTGCTTTAAAATTGATCTTATAGATCTTATTTATGACAAAAATACTACAATTTTATATTATCCATTTTTTGAATAAAAAAATTTTATAATTTTAACTTAGGATTATGTCATATTTATATATGACTGTCATATATGACATCATATATAACTGCATGTTGTAAATTTTATTATGTCTTACTGCGGGAGTACCATCTCTTTTATATGATCTTAAATTAAAAACTAATTTGTAAAATATTTAAAATAGAGAAAAACTCTTTATTGAAATTTATTAATTACTTTTTAAATATCGTAATTGCAATACAAATTGAAAAGTTAGATTTTTCAAGGAATTCATAATATGGAAATTCAAAGCAATAAATATTCAAGCTCAAGGTCATACGTTTTAAATTATTTTTATTTATTTAAATATTTCCAATATTTCTTTATTCTTTGAATAGCATCATCAGGGACAGTTAAATTTTATTAAAATCACAAAAAATTCTTAAACACCATGTATGTACACTGAAAAAATGTTTTACCATTTTTAAAGCATGTTGAACTTAATTTAAAAAAAGAAGGGTATGCGAGGGCTCCAAAGATATTAATTCTTCTTCCAAGTATATTTTTTTCTAAAACATAGTAATGCATTTACTTAAATATATCTTAAAAGTAAGTAAAATTGTACTTATTATAAGTTTAATTGTTTTTATCCAGAGGAAAAATATTTTTTTAAAATAAGTAAAAATTTCCTTAAACTTACGGATTCTGTGGACCCTATGGAGTCCCAATGTGAGGACCCTACGGGCCCCCAATATATGGGGTCCGCCCATGAGTATGTGCGTACACTATTATAGGGTCACTATTGATTTTGATCCAAAATTTTGGTCAGAATCGCTCTATCTGGCTTAGTTTTCGAGATCTGGGAATGGGGTCTTGAGAAATTTGATCATGAAATAACTCGAAAACTATAACTCTGAGAGCTTTCTGGTCTTCGGCGGTCATATTCTACAAGTTAAGGACTACAAAAATGCCTTTAGAATTTTTTTCGTATCTGCAGTATTTGCAGAGTTATAGGCATTTGAAAATTCCGCGAAAATCGAAATTTGGATTTAAAGTTAGGGTCTCATGGGGTCTTTAGATGGGGCCCCAAGATGGGGTCCCCAAAATGCCTCAAGTATTTTGATCTTAAGTTAAGTCAATTCTTTCTTAAACTGATGAAGATATGGATTCAAATAAAGTCAATGAAATCAATAAAATAAAGGTTACTTTTTTCTTAACTTAAAACAAAAATTGATTAAATTAAAGAAAATGCGTTTTGAAATTAAAGATTAGTACTTATTTGATACAATGTCTTGAAAATGTCGATACTATTTTTAAGTAAGTTACGTACTTATTTATTTTTTTTGCACACAATTAAAATTTTTTTCTTTTAAGTAAAACAAAATTTTTTAATAAACCCTTTTTTTCTTAAATGCAATCAATTCGCCATTAATGTAAAGAATATTTAACTTAATTTAAAAAAACAAATTAAGGAAAACTTTTGTGCTTTTTTAAGTATTTGCATGTACTATCTTCAAGTTTATTTTCTTTGTTTTAAATAAAACCACCTTATATTAAGTTAAGTTGAAGTAAATTATAAAAAAAAATGTGTACTTAAATTAATAACAGTGTTTATTTAATTTCAGTATAGTTATTTTTTTCAGTGTAGTGTATTACAATGACGATGGTAGCAAACACTACATAGTATTTAAGAATTTTTTGTGATTTTTATAAAATTTAACTATCCCTGATGATGCTATTCAAAGAATAAAGAAATATTGGAAATATTTATAAATAACACTGTACTCGAATTTAACACTTTTTTTAACAAGCTGGACACCCTTCTGGTAAAGTTAATTCGAGTACGCTGAATTCAATGGTGCTAGCCGTTTTTCGAAGTTATTACTCGAATTCGCTATTTAAAGCTCAAGTACAATAACGATATTTTCAAACTTTTGCGATAATTTTTAAATTTAGAACTATTAAAGTCTGTTAAACTAACGTAACAAATCGAAAAACCATGAATTTTTTCGCGAAAAAACATTTTTAATTCGCGAAAAATCTTTATTTTCGTGAAAAAATTTCTTCAAAATAAATATTTTTAATGTGATTTGAATTTACGACACCCGTCTGGTAAAGCTAGTTCGTGTACACTAAATCCCATTGTAATATCAGTTTTTTTTTTAAAGTTAGCGTATTTATTAGCGATATTCGCGATTTTTTTAATTTTTAACTAAATTTTTACATTAGTTAGACAATTTCTGAATTTTTATCATCTAAACTCTATTTAATATGCAACAAAAAATTTTATTCGCAGAAAATTTTTTTCGCGAAATTTGTTTTCCATTTTTTTTTTATTTTGATACTAATTTATGAAAATGTGTAGATAGGACACATTACCGGCACAAAATTTTTTGAAAAAAAAATTTTTTCGCGAAAAAAACAATGCATTTTTTATCTTTATATTCAGAAACTATCCCAAAAGCATAAAAATTTAATTTTTGTAGTACTTAAGCTTCAAAATTTTAAATCGCGAATATCGCGAATACGATCGCTAAATTGGAAAAACGGCTAGCACAATTAAAAAATACACCAAATCCCACTGTAATATCAGTTTTTTCAAAGTTAGCGTACGTATTAGCGATATTCGCGATTTTTTTTTTTATTTTTAACTTATTTTAAAATTATTTAGACAATTTCTGAATTTTTATCATCTTAACTCTATTTAATAAGCAACAAAAAATTTTATTCGCAGAAATTTTTTTTCGCGATTTTTTTTTTCTCGAAATTTTTTTGGAAAATGTGTAGATACGATACACTTCCGACACAAAATTTTTGGAAAATTTTTTTTTTCGCGTTTTTTTTTTATATTTTTTTTTTGCGAAAAATTTTTTCGCTAAAAAAACAATGCATTTTCTATTTTTATATTGAGAAACTATCCCAAAAGCATAACATTTTTTTTTTTTTTTTTTTTAAGCTTTAAAATTTTAAATCGCGAATACGATCGCTAACTTGGAAAAACCGGCATTATTGTATTTAGCGTACCCGAATTAGCTTTACCAGCAAGGTGCCAAGCTTGTTAATTGTTGCGACTCGCACAGTGTAATTATATAAATATATATTAAAGGTCAAATAAAAAAACAACTTTTATTAATTCATAATATGGATTAAAATATTTAAGAGATGGGACTTCTTAAAATATATATGGTGTCTAAAGTTTAGAAATCCGCCATAAAAAACTTATAAAACCAACACATTGGATACGAAAAAATCAAATAGCCCCAAGTTGGGCGCCAAAAAAATCAAATTTTACTGACCGATTCTTTGGTACCACTAAATTTGTAAACTACACACAAAATAATTACTCTGTTAAATACTCTGTAAAATGACTGTAATCTCAATTCGACAGATATTTGATAAAGTTATCTGTCGAAATACAGATTTTAAGAAAATACTTTGTATTTTCTTGTGACCGAAAAACAAAATTGTATCTGTAATTTTACTTTTTACTATGTAATCTCTATTTTACAAATAATAAACAAAGTTTTTTGTTAAAATACAGATTTAAGAAAAATACTTTGTTTTTTACTTGTAACCAAAATACTAAATTTCATTTGTTATTTTACTTATTGCTCTGTAATTAGTGTTTATAAACCGGGTAACCGGTTAACCGAAAAACCGGTTTTTTCCCAAAATTTCGGTTTTTTTTGTCGGTTAACCGGTTTCTTTAAATACATGCAAAACGGATTACTTTCGCAATTTTTAAGGGTTTTTACTAATTTTTTATGACATTTTCAAAATTTCGTTAAAAAAACCTTGAAAATCCGTGAGAAAGAAAGTCTAAAATATTTTTTATCTACAAGAAACAATTTTCCAATTAGGGATTTTATTCCGAATCTGGTAAATATTAAAAATTCACATTGTTGTAAGCAAGTTTTGGGCACTTTCATTGAAAACTTTATAAGTGACTGTTAACCAGATAGTAAAATTCCTGTTAATGGAGAGAATGCCAATAAAAGAACATCCAAATAAAATACGGTACTGCAATTTACAACGAAGTGATGTATTTTTTAAATAAAACCAATAAAAGTTAAATTATAGCCCCGGAGAATATGGGAAAATAAAAGCACCGTATTTAAATACCGCTATTTTGAAAAGGTATCAGTTGCCAACTTTGCTGAAAGAAACAAATATGTTTTGTATTTAATAAAATTTAGCTATTTTAAAGTATTTTTTGGGTTTGTCAGTTAAAGAAAAAAAAAAACCGGTTAACCGGTTTTTCATTCCGGTTTAACCGAGAAAACCGGTTAACCGAAAAAGCTGATTTTCGGTTAACCGAGAAACCGGTTTTCCAAAATGTCGGTTTTTTATAAACACTATCTGTAATACAGGTTTCAAATAAAAATCACTTCAAAAAAACTTCCAAATATGACCGATAAGCCCCTCTTTAAAAATTGTCTTAAATTACAATAAAATTGGTAAATTTTACGAAGATGACGTGTAAAATTGGAATTACTCGTTAAGAACTCGTAATTTTCACAAAAATAAAAAGGTAAATTTACAATTTGGATGCATTAAAGCGGGCAAATTTAACAAAATTTAAATTTTAATTAATTAATTTACTTTTTTTTAATTTTAATTAATGTTTTCAAAGCAGAGAAACTTTACTCATAAAATGGATTTAACTAAAACTTTGTAAATTTTCAGAGTTTGTTTTTTCTAAAATTTTGAACTCATAAAATGCATTTAACTAAGACTTTGTAAATTTTCAGAATTTTTTTGGTAAAATTCTTTTCGGTTTTATCAATATTCTACAGATGATTCTGTAAATTTACAGTTTTTTTATCAAAATCATTTTACAGAGTTTTCTATGTAAAATAACAAAAAATCTTGCTGGTTGGAAATCTATGGCAGAGTATCTCTGTAATTTAACAGAGTGATTATTTTGAGTGTAGTGTATTCAATGACAAAAAATAAACCAAAATTACACAGTGGAGCATTCAAAATCTGATACGCTTGAAACCAAAAAAATCTGATAGCTACTCATGAGAGAAGAAAAACCCTAGCTGGGTTTGGTCTGATTGACTAAGGTTTTTTTTTAATTGGCGTTTGAAGATTTAGGCTTAGAATTGATTTTTTTATAATAAAACGCTTTTTGTTATGCCTACATCTCAAAAACTGTTCAAGATTTTTCTTTAGAGTCTTCGGCAAAGTTAGAACTCGTAAACTGACCAACAAAAAACTTTCAAACATTTATAAAAAACATTCCACCTTCATGATCAAAAACTTAAAAATGTAAAAAATAAAATGTTATTTGTTTAAATTTATAAGTTTTTGGACATGACCGTGGAATTTTTTTAAATAAACGGTTGAGAACTTTTTGTAGGGTAGTTCAAGAGCTACAACATTGCCGAATACACTCGAGCAAATTTATGAATAGTTTTCGAGATATAGGTATTACAAAAAGTGTACTCTTATCTTAAATTAAACTCTAAACCTAAATCTTTAAACGACAATTTAAAAAAAAAAACTTAGTCATTCAGACAAAACCCAGCTAGGGTTTTTCTTCTCTTATTAGTAACTTTCAGTTTTTTTTTGTCTCAATCGTATCAAAATATTAAGGTTGCAAAATGATGCATAGTGTTATATTTCTTTTTAGAAAAAAATTGGCGTTATGTAATTTTTATTGTCAGTAGCAATTTTTATTAATTAAGTTTTTAAATTAACTTTTTATTGATATTTATTTTAAACTGAAGATTTTAAATTAAAGAATATTAGAACACATGTTTAATCAGAAAATAATCACATTGTCTTTTTGGCGCTTAACGTGGAGCAATGAATTGATAACACCGTCCGACAGCCAATATTAAACATAGACCGGACCATGGACGTCTTAATAGAGATCTAATAGAGTAAGACTGAATTTACAGTTTTTAATTTCGTGATACTGTTTCGTTTTAAAAGGACTCCAAAGTTTTAAAGGATTATATTTTTTAAATATTTATACTTGTCCTAGGATATCACTAGTAATGGGAAATGAAAGAGGAGGATCTTCCATAATTTTTTCATTTTTTTATTTTGACATATCAGGAAAAATTATGTAAATAAAGTCCTTTCCAAACTTTATCAAAATATTTTGTTTAATGATATTGAAGGATAAAGCCTTGAAAGGACGTAACTTACCTACTTTTTCCTGATATTTAAAATAATAAAATGGTAAAATTAGGGGAGATCCTCGACTTTCTTTTGCCATCGCTAGTGTTGCCCTAGGTCAAGTACAAATATTTAAAAAATATATCACAAAATATAATCCTTTAACACTTTGAGGACTTTTTAAATGGAAACAGGATCACGAAATGAAGAACTGTAAATGCAGTTTTATTACATTTAGTCACTGGTTTCAAACGTTTATTATCCAGTTCTTGTTTAAGGGCTTTTTTTTATTTTGTCGGACGGTGTAAAAATTGTTTTTTTATTTAAAATTTAGTTTTACCATCTCTTTAATTAGGTGCATTATATTTAAAACTACTTTGTTAAATATTTAAATTTTAAAACAAATATGATGATTATATATTATAAACTGAAACGAATCGCATCGTGTTATTAGGCCAAAACAACTTTTCGGTGATCATTTACATAATCTTGTTGGCGCCCAGCAAGGGCGGCCTTAATCATAGTATTTGTTTTAAAATTTACGTAAAACATACGAAAATATTAAAATTTAAGTTAAGTAAATTTTTATTTATATGTTTTACAAAGCAGTTTATCAAATTTAGGAAATGGTGCTTCCAAAAGTATAAAATTCGATTTTTTTAGAAAATTTCGGAAAATCAAAACATCGTATTAATAGCGCTCTACATAGGTCACTAATTTAGGGCGTCCAAAATGAGTCCATTAACATTAAACTCCAATAAAACGATGTGGTTTTAGAAAAATTATTCCGATTTTATTTTTTTTTCAAATTTTAAATTTCCAATAAAATTAATTTTTTTTTTAATATTCCCAAAGCAGTTTATCAAGAAATAGAGAAGGACTTTACTAAATCTTGAAATCGCACACTATAATTTATCTATTTAAATGGTCCCATTTTTCGGATAAAGTTCTACTCATTTATAAATAAGTTATCACATCAAGTGTCATATTTTATATTTTTTTTTTTTTAAATCTAATTATATATGACCATTTTATAACTTTTTTAGTCTGGTAATTATCATTAGAATAACATTTAAAAAAAAAAACGTGATTTAAATTTATATGAAACAAAAAATCGTATTCAAATTAATTTATTCATTAAAGCAATTTAAATTTTTATCAATTTTCAATTTTTAAAAAATAATCTCAATGTCTGTTTGTTTACCTTACTACAATCTACTTATTTTTACTTCATTTACTACAGCTGGAAATTTTCAATACAAAAAGTAAACAAAACTTTCCAGTTGTAGTAAAAATATTAAGAAATTTGGGTAAGCAAACAGACCTTCAACAAACTAAGCTGTTAAAAAAAATAAAATTGAGTGCAATTTTTGAAATTTCCAACACATATTGATAAAAAAATTTAATTGAATCGAAACAAAAAAAAAAAGTTTTGGCATACTTATTACTAAATGATGCGATAAAAGTATTTAAAATAGTTTAAAATTAAAAAATCTAAAAAAAAATCAAAATAGTTTTGAAGTTCGAAATATGTACTCACATAACATTTTTGGCGCCCAGCTTGGGGCCACAAAAATACAATGTGAGTTTTCTTATAGTTAGGTTAAGTGGCTGCTAATGTTTTATGTCAGCGATAATTCTGAAGTCTGTTGTAACACCATGGGACTGTAATAGGTTGACCTGCTAGTCCCAACAGTTAAACCAATTTGAGCTCCTTATGAAACTCCAAAGAAATTGAATTTTGACATCCGACAAATCAGAAAGATCGTGCAGCTTCGTAGATCCCAATGATGCAAGTCCTGACCAGACACTCCAATGGTAGATAAAGTGTTCGATAGTTTCTAACTTCTGCTTATTTAGGAGTTGGAAACTTGTTCGAAGCTACACGATCCATAAGTGTAAAAATGTATGCAGGCTCCACTACCCGGAATGCCCCTGATTCAAGACTCCCTGGATGGTATCATAGTGGTAAAGTGGAGCACATTTTATGGTATTGTTATTTTCTTCAAGATCTAGTTATGGCCACAATCGGTTCTTTCTTCCATTGCACTGTTAGGTTGTGAAGGTTAGGTTGCGAAGGATGACGTCGGTTTCTACAAAACCAACGTCCATAGGGGCCTTGATGTGGCCCATTATGATTCCTTTAATGGTCGAAACCTTCTCTCTTCAATTTTATCTCTCGCATTGTTTCTAGTTATGCATCCCATTTTGAAGCTTTTATAAATGCCAGTAGAGTCCAAGGATTCTCGCTTTGAATTTCCTATAAGCTCTGAAAGAAATAAGAGCCAAATAGTTTAAATATTCTAAAAGACAGCGCAGGGCATTTACATAAGAATGTGCACTGTGCTATCCAGTCGAATTTTCGACGTAGCCGCATACTCCAAATTCCTATGGTTTCAGATGAAGAAGGATTTGTAGTGCAGCCGTAGGTTTATCGTAGGTTGGGATGCACATCGACGCCATTTTATACCTTCGTGATAAACACAGTTCCATTTTGTCTCTAAAGCAGGCCCCCAAACAATGATTCCATACAGCAGAATTGGACGCACCACTGTTGTAAAATCCAAAAAATTATTTAAGGGCTACATTTTCATTGTTTTCCAATGGCTCTTTTACAGGAATACAAAGCGAGCCTTGCTTTTCTTACGCTTCCCTCAAAGTGACTCTTGAAATTTAACTTTCTATCTAGAAATTCTCCTAGAAACTTGAGAAAGCGAATTCAGAGCCGTCCAGAGAAATAGATTCAAAAGCACGAATCTTATTTTTGATTGTTAACAAGACAAGCTCTGTTTGACTCTGAATAACTCCCAGACCACAATCTCTTACCCACTTATACGGATCATTCAGAGAAGAATGTCCTTCAATGTTGGCAACTGCTTTCCTCTTTACACTATACCGATGTAGTGTGTTTACATTATACCCTTCTAGAGAGAGCAGCATTGATTTCAACGACAGGTTCCAAAGAAGCGACAAAAGAACACCTGTGGTATGCCCCTATTGACAAATCCAGATATGGCAGCCGCTTCCAATTCAGACGTTAGTCGTCTATTGAAAAGTAGATTTTTCACCATTAAAACGATCCCGCGCTTCAGTCCCAGACCAGACAATGCCACAATTATCGAGTCTGGGATGACATAATTAAAAGCCTCTTCCATGTCAAAAAATTGTGGTCGGTATTTGTTTGTAACACTTAAAGGACTTTAAGGATATACTTTTTAAGGATTGCAAGGACATGCAAAAAAGTTTTTTTTTCTTAATGTTTTAACATTTTTAGGGTTAAGGGTTCATAATAATTACAATATTAACCCTTAACTGCAGATTACGCGGTAACATTGCAAGGACAAAAATTTTAACCAAATGTTTAGGAATAATATTAACCCTTAACTGCATGGAATTGCATATTAACAATTTTTTTCGCAAAAACTCTAAATTTTACCAAAATTTTCGCAAAGGATTGTAGAGATGTGCCAAAATAATGCATTTATGCAATCAAAACGTGTTTTTGAAAAGTGGTCTATTCGTCCTTATTCGCATGTACTGTTCAATTGTTAAAAATTATGAAAATACATTACACCTCTATTTAAGCAAGTTTAGGTTGTGTTAAAATGGTGACGAAAACGGGTAATGGCATTTCACACCTCTTTATTTTGAAAAATAAAATCCTAGTAGATCCTATTTTCGAGTTACTGCTAAATAATTACACTGTTCGACAATAAAAACTTCCCAATAAATCATCCAACTGATTGCTTTCCTGTATCCAAATTTGCTCCAATTTTTTTTTAGTACGTACCGTTTATGAGATATTTGCTATTAAAAAGTCAAAAAACAAATAATTTCGCACTGTTGGTGGTCCACTGCTATGTTGCTTGCAACAAATAGGATTTCATATAAATTGAACCTCCTGATTCCAAAATCCAAAGTTTTCTAGCATGTTCCGTTTTCGAGATATTTTGCAATTTTCGCGAAAAAATTTTTAACGCGAATATCCTGAAAACGGAACATGCTAGACAAATTTGAACTACAGTTTTGGAATCAGGAAGTCTTTTTTACATGAAAGCAAGTCATATTTTTGGAAGAAACTGCAACAGTGGACCACCAACTGTAAGATTCTTTTGGTTTTTTGACTTTTTAACAGCGAATATCTCAAAAACGGTAGGTGCTAGAAAAAATTCGATGACAGATTTGGATTCAGGATAGCAAAATCTATAAGAATCAGTTGGATATTTCACTGGAAGATTTTTGTTGTCGAATAGTGTAATTATTTAGCAATAACTCGAAAACAGGATCAGCTAAGATTTTCGTGTTAACGATATTTAAAGTTCAAAATGAAGAGAAGTGAAATGTCATTACCCGATTTTGTCACCATTTTAACACAATCTTAATTTGCGTGAAGAGGGGTCTGACATTAGACTGGCATTTATTTGTATGGCAAAAAAGTTTTTCTTCCGATTTTGAACGCCACGGCAAATTTGTATTACCCTAGGCCTAAGACTTATGTGGCACAAATTTGAGATCAATCGGATTGAATTAACCCGTGGCGTCCGGCGATCAAAATTTTGGAGTTTTAAAAATTTTTAGAAAAAAAAAATTTTAAAAAACTATTTCTGGTGACACATCATACTTGTTAATTTTGATGCGCTGAACAAAAATATCAAAGAGCTTTCAAAATCAGTCAAACGGTTTTCGAGATATCACTATTTTAAATTTGCAACAAATGGCGGGTTTTTCCTACGTTCTAGAAATTAAAAAAAAAAAAATCTCAAAATTTCTTACGCTTGACTCTTTCAAAGAGCTTGACACAATATTTTTTATTAAAAATTGGTTTAAGCCATATCCGATCATTTTAAGCTGTGGCGCCCTTCGATCAAAAATTTTCATTTTTGGAAAATTTTCACCAAAATTTTAGATTTTTGAAAAATAAAAAAATAATTAAAAAAATATCTTGCGAAATTTCGCCATTTGAAATTTGTCAAAAAATTTACAAAAAAAGGCGGTTTAACTATTTTATGGAGACAGGCTTTCATTTAAACTTAATAAGAGCCAAATCAAACCATTTTAGCACATGGCGCCCTTCGATCAAAGTTTAGAGTTTTTGGTGAAAATTTATAAAAAAAGCAAAACTTTGATTGAGGGGCGCCTCTTTTCAAAATGATCGGAACTGGCAAAAATTAATTTTAAATGAAAGATTGTGTCAAGCTCTTTGAAAGGGTCAAAGGTAAGAAATTTTGAGTTTTTTTTTTTTTAATTTCTAGAACGTAGGAAAAAACCGCCAGTTTTTGCAAATTTCAAATATTGATATCTCGAAAATCGTTTGACCGATTTTAAAAATTTATTGATATTCGTGTTCAGCGGATCAAAACTAATAAGTGTGATATATCTAGGCTGACCATTCGTACTGATTTGATCAGTACATGTACTGATTTTTGATCACGTGTACTGATCAAAAAACGTTGTACTGATTTGTACTGATTTTTTAAAATATGTACTGATTGTACTGATTTTTGAACATTTCAACATAAAAAATAATTTTGTTCGAAAATTCTGTACAAAAACCTTGAATTTCCATAGTATAAGTCGTCGGAGTTGTTTTTTATAAGTCTGAAAATGAGATAATCTATAATGAATTTTTTCTAAGGAGATTAGAGTTCGTGAATCAAGAGATTCCTTAACGGAAAAATAAATCTGAGCACGATGTTATTTTGATCTTCCTATATTTATATGAAAATGCGCACAGAATCTTTGAGGTTTTCTATAACGAAAAGTTCAATGGGCCGATGGATTTTTTTATATTTTTTTAAAAGGTGGTGTAAATTGCATGAATCCAAATGATTCTGAGATCTTAGAAGAGGTAATGTCATCGGAGCTTATTCGAAAAAGCGCTCAGAAAATCAGGGCCTTTAAAAAAAACACGTGCTTATTAGCTGTGAAGTTTTCTTGCAGGAAAAGTTGTAAAAACTTACGGAAAAAGTCTTCAAAATCTGAGAGATTTTCTTATTCTCAAAACCTGTGGAATTTTGTTATATTTTCTGCTTGGAAACTATTAAAATATTAAAATGGGGTCGTTTAAAATCAACTAAATTTTGTGCAAAATACAACAGTTGTTTTTTGCAGTTGTTTTTTAACAGTTGTTTTTTGCAGTTGTTTTTAACAGTTGTTTTTACTCAAAATACTTGGGGTCAAGTTAGTTTAACCGACATTTTTTGAGTGTTAAAATCATCAGTGTTTTTTCATAGAAAAAAATTTTAGGGAGTTATTCTAGAAAAAAGAATTAAAAACTTGGGCGTACTGATTTAAGCTCAGAAAAAAAATGGTCACCCTAGCTATATCGCAAGACAAAGTTTTTTTTTATTTTATTTTATAAAAATTTTCAAAAATCCAAAATTTTGACCGCCGGGCGCTACGGGTTAGTTTAATCCGATTGACCTCAAATTTGTACCACATATTTTTTAGGTCTACTAGAATTAAAATTTGCCCTGACACTTGGAAAAATTAGAAGTTGATGAAAAAATGCCAGTCTAGTGTCACATATCAAAACCTATTTCGTCGAAAATTTAAAAAAATTAATTGAATATTAATTTTTTGTATTCAAAAAAAAATTTAAATCATGGTTAAAATTCTTAACTCCTCTCCAATATCCAAAAGCTTTTAGTAAACGAAAATAGATGTATTTTTCTCCAAAAAATTTTTTTAAGTAATTTGTAAAACCTAAGGGCTCTAGTTAGAATCAAATATATAGCTAATGCAAATTTCCAGATCCATTTTATAAATTTTTAAAATATTTAACTTTCTAAACTAATTTTTAAAATATTTTCGACAAAATATATACATAAAATTAATATAATCTTTTTTTAAGTTAGTCAAATAAGTTTTTTTCTTAATAATAATTATAATATTTAGTGAACAAAGGTAAACGAAACAAATGATTAATGTAAAATTTTTCTCTTTTATATTTTTTCCTTTTTTATGTTTTTTATTTTGATTAAAAATTATAATTTGCCTTAAACTTGTATCTTTTTTTTTTCAATTATTCTTATAATTTTGTTGAAAATCAAACGCTCCATTTTTGCTTGCATGCTGCACGTAACTACCACCACAAATCAAATCACTACCACCACCAAATCAATTATCATATTTGCTAAAATCAAATCATCAAAAATCCAAAAAAAAAACATAACCAATCAACCAAATCAATCAATCAACAAATAACCCATCAAACAAAACTACCAAAATTCAAAAAAAAAAACCAAAATTATGCGACTGCCCACAACAAAATCTACTACAAAATTTAACAAAAAAAAACTCAAAATTGGATTGAAAAAAATTTAAAAATTGCTAAAAAAAATAATTCAAAAATAATCAGCATACGATGTGGCGCCCATTGGGTTGTTAATTTACGTTACTTTGATTTTTTCATTATGGTCGTCATCTCATTGTCATCGATAGCGTTAGCGGCCGAAGATCCCGTTCGTGAGAATTCACCACGAAATAAAATTTTAAATTATTTCGATTATGCATTTACCGGCGTATTCACAATAGAAATGTTACTGAAAATTGTAGATTTAGGTGTTATATTACATCCTGGCAGCTATTTAAGAGAATTCTGGAATATTATGGATGCTGTGGTCGTTATATGCGCTGCTGTTAGTTTTGGTTTCGATATGAGCGGTAGCAGTGCTGGACAAAATTTATCAACAATCAAATCGTTGCGTGTCCTACGTGTCCTGCGACCATTAAAAACAATCAAACGTGTACCCAAATTGAAAGCCGTCTTCGATTGTGTAGTAAATTCATTGAAAAATGTTGTTAACATTCTAATCGTGTACATATTATTTCAATTTATATTTTCTGTCATTGGTGTACAATTATTCAATGGGAAATTTTTTTATTGTACGGACGAAAGTAAACATACTGCCAAAGAGTGCCAGTAAGTAAAAGAAAACAAAAAATTTATTTTCAAAATTATTTTATGATTTTCAACAAAAAAAATTCTATAAAAAACCAAATGATTTCGAAATTTTTGTTAAATGTTTTTCTTTTTTTGATTTTTTTAAGTTTTAAATTTTTTATTTATTTTATAATTTTTATATTCAGAAAAAATGCTAAAAACAAACTTTTTTTTTTCAAAAAAAACTCATTAGTTTATAGGTAAATTTGATTTTGATTTCATACAAAAACTTAGAGTGCTAGTAACAACAACAACAACAAAACTGATACAGTTTTTCTATCATTTCGTTTTTCATTTTGAAAAAACCAAAAAAAAAAAAATCTTTCTAAAACAGCTAGTTTTTATTAATTCGTTTTCATTACAATAAAAACTCAACTCAACAACAAAAATGTTTAAAAAAACAAGTAGTGATTGTTTAAATATTTTTTTTTTACATTATAAACACACTATCTTTGTTACTTCTACTACTATTTCTACTACTATTACTACATTAATGTATTTTTCACTACGTTTTTGATTTCATTTTGAAATACATATGTATATTTCTTTTTGACGCAACGTGCTAGATTCGCGAATATCTTTTGTCTCGAACCTAGTCCATATTTTCCATGATTTATTAAAGTACCAATAACTACTACTACTTAAAACAACAACTACTACTACTATTTTTTTTTTACAATTAGTACGCTCTTTTCCTGTTTTTTGTTTAATTTAATTTTTGCTATATAGATATTATAGCTTTATAGCAATGTGTTTTAAATTGAACTAGTCAATTTAAGTTTTTTTTTTTTTTTGAAAATTTAATTTACATAAAATGTTAAAAAAAAAATATGTAATTGATGTATATCATATAACTTTGATAAACGTTTTTTGTTAATACATCTAGTGTATTTGGTGTTGCTAAAATTAAAATATATTAGATTATTTAGCAAATGAAAATATATATAGTGATGACATTATAAACAATAGAATATTCTTATTATAATTATACATATAACAATGTTTCTTAAAATTTCAGCTAAAACGGATAAACTCAAAGAATTTTTTTTTTTTTTAATATTGTGTTAAAACATGTGAATTCTACCGAGAAAACTAACTTTTTTGACAGTACCCCTTTTGAATTGGATAAAATTTGAAATAAAGTTTGGCTCTTACAAAAAAAATAATAGTGCCGACATTTTGGACTTCTGGTGCATTTTTTTCCCCGAGATATGGAGTCTATAAAATTAAGAAAATCGTATATATTTGACAAGTGTTCTGATATAAATACCGTTATCTCAAAAAGTAATCAAGGTAAAGGTCTCATTCAGGTTTCAAATAATAGGTAATGAGACAGCCTTTAAAATGACATAGGTTAGGTTGTAAGAGGCTGCTGACGTTTTACGTCAACATCCGTAGACTCTGAGGTCCATTGTGATACCATGGGTTAAAATGACATGCACCATGATTTTTTTTTAAAAAATGTCATTGTTTGACCCTAACTTTTGGAAGGCTATATCTTAAAAAATTATATTTTGGAAATTTTGGATAAAATACATACAAATACAACGATCCTTTATTCGGCGTCATGAAATAACTCCCAATGAAATAAGTCCCAAGAAAAATAATGCAATAAGTCCCAACAATTTCCATACGATTTGGGAGTTATTTCATAATGAAATTACTCCCAGATCTGCGGGGATTATTTCATTTTTTTGGAAGCTATTTCATTTTTAAGTTTGGGAGTTGTTTCATTATGCAATAACTCCCAAATTAGCAACACTGGTTCTGATTGGAAGAAAAATATTTCTGCCGGAGTTTATTTATTAAAATAAAATTAAAACAACTGATTGATAATTAACGGCTGTGTTTCTAAAATTATTAGCAACATTAATAGTGTCAGTGAATATATATAAAACTGCAATAAACATACAAGTAATAAAATTACAAAATATCAATATTCAGTAATACAAAAACAAAACTAAAGAAGAAAAATTATATTTTAAAAAACAACAACAAACTAAGTGAAGAAAACAAAAATAAAAACAATAACTTCCCGCTAACATTATAGTGTTGAAAGCAAAACAAAAAATTAAAAATAAAAAAACATTCACAATAGATAAATGAATACATCAGCTGATTAATAAAATTACAGTTCTCCCTCTTATAACGTGTCGTATACCACGTAAAAGAATCAAATATTATAAATTAAAACAAACTGGAAAAAAGAAAAGCAAATCAAATATCTCCAGTGGGGGAAAATAAAATAAAACAACAAAAGATGAGTCAAAAAATTACCGATCTATCCGTTGATGATTTAAAAAATATTATTAAAGAGAGCAATGGTGAAGTTTTAGCAGGGCTGGCAAAGCTAACTGAAGAAGTACGTGAACTTAAAACGCAAAACGAATTTCTTATGCATGAGATAGAGTTACTTAAACTTGAAAGAGATAAGGACCGAAGAAGAATTGCTATTTTGGAATCACAAATCAAAGGAAAAAATTTGATTTTCAAGGGATTAGACTCAAAAAAATCGGCTAATGAAGCAGTAAATGCAGTATGCTCAGAGGTACTCAAGATGACAGACACTACGGGTATTAAATCAACAAAAAAGCTTTTTGAGAAGGAAGGAAAAATGACTGTTCTAGTTGAATTCCAATCAAATGATAACGTTGAAGATGTCCTGAAGAAAACACCAGAGCTGAAAGGAACTGCGATTTATATCGAGCGTGATTTAGATAGTGAAAAACAACAAAATAAAGTGGTTCTGCTGCAATTAAAAAAAGAAATTCTTGCTGTAAGTGAGAAATATCGTATTTTGGTTCGCGATGATAGATTAAATGTAAATAAAAAGTGGCTCAAATGGAACAAGGAAAAACAACTGGTATGCGGCAAAGATGATGGCGGCACAATTTTAAAAGAACTTTATGGTAACGAATTTAATATTATTGTTAATTATGATTTATTATTAAACAAATTAAATTTAAAAAACTAGAAAATATACATCAAAGCACTAGTAATATAATAAATAAAAATGTAACTACAAAATTAAATTTTCAAAAATTAAATATAATTTCATATAATATTAATGGTCTAAATAATAAACATATGCTTCCTTGGTTTTTCGAATACATTGGTCAGTCTCAAATTTTTGCATTATATGAAACGCATGTAGTTGAAGAAAATACAGCTCAATGGGCAAAATATTTTAAAGATTTTAAACTGTACTGGAAACCTGCAAAGCGGTTAAGCAGATTTGGAAGAGCTAGTGGGGGTAGTGTATATGGAATCAATAAGACATTAGAGAAAACTGGCATAAAACATGATTTTAAAACTTTTAATGAAATTGATATTATTATTTTGCAATCAAAAGAAAAATATCTGAATATAATACCAGTATACATACGTGGAGAAGATTGGAGTTCAGAGTTTGAGGAAGTCAAAACCTTTTTCCGAGAAACTGAAAATACAAACTTTATAGTGGTGGGCGATATCAATGTTAGAATTGGAAACATGCAGCAAATTATAGATGACAATTACAACGACAAATTTACGGCTGGTTTGGAGGTAAGAAAGTCAAAAGATGAAGTAGTGAACGCGAAAGGAAGAAATTTTATAGAATTTTGTGAAGATTATGGGTTAGTAGTGCTTAACGGAAGAACAATAGGAGATGAAGATGGTAATTTTACATTTGTCAGTACAGTAGGTCACTCTGTTAATGATATCTGCGCTACATCATATGAAGTTTTAGAATACGTTGAAAGATTTGAAGTTGAGTCAAAGATATGGTCGGACCATATGCCGCTAAAAATTACCCTAAATTTTGATAGAGAAGATGAAGAACTAACTTGTATGAATTTATTACCGAAACTAAAGTGGAAGGAATCGGAAAAGCCGCAATACTTGCAAAAACTAAATGCAAACCTTATTTTACAAAAAAATCAAGGAAAAGTAACTAATCTAAATGATTTGATAAATATAATAAAAACCTCTACAAACAATAAGCAACATTGCAATAAAAAAACAACGTTTAAAAGTATATGGTTCGACACCAAATGTGAGAAAGCTAGGGAAAAATCCTTTGAACTATTAAATGCCTTTAGAAAATCCAATAACCCAGATGATAAAAACAATTACATTCAAGCAAATCAATATTATAAATCAGTATGTAAACAAAGAAAGAATGAATATCAGGCGGAGATGGAGCAAATAATAAATTCTTCAAACGATGCAAAAGATTGGTGGAAGGTAGCAAAACAGATAAGAGGTCAAAGTTTTCATATGGGTGCTCATATAGCAGCTGAAGATTTTAAAAATTATTTTGATTCACTTTTAAATCCGATACAAACGGCAAATAATATACACTATGCAGCAATGTTACAAGTTGATGATGATCTGGATAAGGAAATTACTATTGATGAAATGTGCAAAACTCTATACAAAGCAAAAACAAACAAAGCACCAGGAATTGATAGAGTACCATATGAATTTTTTAAAAATGCATCACGTGAATTTTATTCGGAGCTAACAGCTATTTACAACACCATATTTGAAACTGGAAAAGTAGATGATACGTTTAATGAAACTATTATATTCCCAATATTTAAAAAAGGTAATGCTGATTCTCCTTGTAATTATAGGGGAATTACTTTCATGAACTCTGTAGCTAAAATTCTAATGGGTATCTTAAACTCAAGAATTCAAAAATGGGTGGATAAACACAAAATACTTAATGAATTTCAAGCTGGCTTTAGACCTAACTATTCTACTGTAGATAATATTTACAACTTAGCATCAATTGTTCACCTGAAATTTGAGGAAAAAAAGAAGGTTTATGCATTCTTTGTGGATTTCAAGGCAGCTTTTGACAAAGTGCCAAGAAAGTTATTGATATATAAATTACACATGCTAGGTTTATCCACAAAAATGCTAAACCTAATTGAAAATATATATGAAAACACTAAATCAGCAGTATGGACTGGTAAAGAACTATCAGAAAGCTTCAACACATATTCTGGTGTACGCCAAGGTTGTCTTCTTTCTCCTTTGTTGTTTACTTTGTACCTTAACGATCTACATACTACGTTAGAAGGAGGGTTAAGAGTAGGAGGAATTAATATACGGTTACTTCTTTACGCAGACGATATAGTTCTATTGTCAGATAACATACACACAATGCAAAAAATGATAAATAATTTAGAAGCTTATTGTACAGAATGGAACATGGAGGTAAATTTAGAAAAATCTGCTATGATGGTGTTTAGGCAGGGTGGTCGGCTATCAACGCAAGAGAGATGGATTTACAAAGGACAGCAAGTAAAAATCGTAAATGAGTTTTGTTACCTAGGTGTAGTTCTCACACCACGAATGTCATTTGTGAGACATTTAGAGCAAAGAAATGTTTTGGCTAAACGAAGTATAAACTGTACGTGGCAAAACTTTTTGAGTAAAACAACAATCTCAATAAAATCAAAATGGCAACTTTTCCAAGCTGTTTGTAGATCAGTACAGTCCTATGGAGCTCAAGTTTGGGGATGTTCTTTATTTAACCAGGTCGATGTTTTACAAAGGTATTTTATAAAAAGAATATTGAGGTTGCCAGATTTCACGCCAAACTATGCCTTATCACTGGAAACAAACGCGGAGGATAATCACTTCTATACACTTAACTTGCATATGAACTATATATTCAACACAATATTTAAATATAACGAAAGCAGATTACCACACAAACTATCAATTTTGATTTTGAACAAAAGATGCTATTGGGCAAAAGAAATAAACCAGCTGGGAGCAGACTTCAACATAACGTTTGATACTGAAAATATATCGACACAAGACTGGATTCGAAAAGGAACGTTAATTCTACAAGAATTAAAAAATAAAAGTCGTAGAGAAAAGATAGAAGGAGCATTATCCAGTAATAATCGTTTTTATAGATTTCTAAATCACAATATAGGAGAAAATTACATGAAAGAGTTACAGAATCTAAACAAAGTATCAATTATCGTTAAAACCCGATGTGGTATGCTTCCCCTGAATGCTAATAGTTTTAGAACCGAAGACAACAAGTTGTGTACTTTATGCAATATGAGAGAAGATGAAACACTACAGCACTTCATTGCAAAATGTCCAATATTAAGAGGATTCAGACTCAGGTATTTTGGAAAAACAGCCATTGAAGAGAATGAGTTGATCCATATTTTAAATGGTAATATACATGATGGTTGGAATAGAATTTATAATTATGTTACAAGTGCTTTGAATTATAGAAAATTGTTAATAGATGAATTCAATTATTAAAAATATATGAAAATAAAAATTATATATGACAGACGACTTTACAGTCATTGTCATTTTAAATCCCTTTTTTTAAAACTATATTTTGTTTTAAGTATTTTAATTTTTAATGAAATCCAATGTAATGATTTATGAAAAAACAAAATAAAGATTATTCTATTATTCTATTATTCTAACTCCCAAATTATTTTTTATGAAATAACTCCCAACAGTTCGAGAGAAAATTATGAAAATTAAAATTTAACTTTTTGAATTTTCAAGTTTCTTTAATTTTTATTAAAAATAATAAAAATTAGTTATTTTCATTAGTTATTTTCAGGAAAAAATAATTTATTACGGGGAAAGTAAATGACCTCGAACTAGAATAAACTCTTTTTCAATGCTTTTTGAATTATCTTGTAAATAAATTCAGAAAACTATTCACTCAAAAGAACTTCAATGTCAATCAAAATCCAAAAAAAAAAGAATACGTTTGCTTTAAGGCGAAATACACGCTACGAGTAATTGTGAAAAACTTCGAGTTCTTCTAAAAATGGTTTTAATTTATAAAAATTAAGAGGTATTGCATGACAAACTGAAGATCCTCAACCGGTATAATAAGAAGTTTTAGGATCCTGTTGGTTTGGCGAGCACATTAGATTATTTAAATTGTAGGAGAAATGGACTTTCGGTCTCTTATCTTTATTTTGAAATATATGTTGTTGGAATACGATTATATTCTTGAAAATATTTGAATGCATATGGGTGTGAAGAAAGCGTCGTAGGCGAAAAATTTTTACAAATCTCGCGATTTTTTTTTAATTTTTTGTTAAAATCTATTAAAAAAAAATTTCGGCTACGGCGCTTTCTTTATACCCATATGCATTCAAGTCTTTTCAAACAAATAATCGTTTTGTTACCACATTTATTATACAGAATCCAGAATCTCGATATCTGACGACGTTAGGCCAGTTAAAATGTCATATTTGGACTCAGTACATCAAAAACATTAAGTAACCCAGTTGGCAACGTCCTCGAGCCATCCTCATTGACGGCGCGGTGATATGTCAGAGTCACTACTGATATCCACAAGACATCTCTATGTATTGAGTTGAGGACAGCTTCATATTAATCTTCAAAATGTCCTCAATCAAAGTCAGCAGTAGTTAAGGCATGCTGACATTCTGGGGACATGTCCCTGATGTAGGCCATGCGAAAGTACAAAAAAATTTTCGTATATCCTTATGTTTATCTATTTTCCTTTATAAATTATCTTTCTCATATTAAGAAAAACCCTTTTGCCTTTTTAAGCCCCAACTGGATTTGAACCTGAAACCTCCAGTTTATTAGTCCCACACGTAACTACTTGCTCCAAAATTTATTTTGAAATCTGTTTGACTATTTATTACTTTTATACTACTTGTTAGATTTTATTTTAAATTAATCCATCATTTTCTTGGAAATTGAAGAGTTGCCCAGACTTAAAATTCTAATTTAATATACTGCTATTCTGAAGACATTTCCTTTTCGACGTCTTAGAGGAATTGTCCACAATCTTTAAGCAAACATTCACAGCTGACAATGTTAGGACATATCATCAAGAACTACCTATGATTTGTCAGAACCTGAAAACGTTTCTCCAGTGAATCACTGTCTAAATTTCCTCAGTGACACATTTTCCAACTGGGAAAGTGTATTTTTTTACCAGGGTTTCAAAAAAGGAAAAAAACTCAGTTTTTCTCACCAGTCACTGTGTTTCTTTAAATAATTCTCCAATGAAGTCTCCATTCTGAAAATTTAAACTAAAGTAGTATAGCGGATCCTTACCAACATATATTTTTTTGCAAAACTTTAAAAATATTGTTTTTTTGAGATATAGCCTTTAAAAAATTAGGATCAAAACAATGACCTATGACATTTTAAAAAAAAATTATGGTGCAGGTCATTTTAAAGGCCGTCTCAATAGCTATTCTGTATTGAGTACTTTTTAAGATAACAGCATTTATGTCAAAATACTTTTGTCAAATATGTACGATCTTCCTAATTTTCAAGACCCCATATCTCCAATACTAAAATGAATGAAAAAGTGGCAAAATCTCGTTTTTGTTAAAGTTAAACTCTATACTAAATTTCAATAAATTTGAAAAGGGTGGGGTCAACCAGTTGGTTGAATTGAGGTGTTTTTGCTCTATTGAAGGAAGTTTCATGAATTTTGTTGACAAATTTCTTCATATTGAGGAAACTTTTCTTCATTATAATGAAACGTGACATTAAAACGATGGCTCAGTAACATTTTCAGTAAAATTTTTTTCCTACAATTGACGATAAAGTAAAATTTGGATAAAAGTGATACCTTACTTTTCTAGGCAATTAACTATATTTTCTGTGTGTCATTTATTTTGAGATCCTAGTAAGATCAGTACTGATACGAGATTTAAAAGATCAGTACTGATCCGAAAAAAGGATCGCTAAGATTAGATCAGTTTTAATCGGACTGATACAATTTCATACGAATAATTGGTTTATTAAATTAGATAAACCCATATTTCGGATGAAATTTATCCTAATATAATTCTGAGTCTTAATGGTCAAACTGAATCTGAATGGTCTAAATCAGCCGAATCCTAAAAGTTAGACCACTATATTTTTTTTGATAAATATTTGGGATGTTTAAAAAAAAATAGAAACACAAATCAAAAAACAAACAAGCTTAAATTGAGAAATATTACAATTTTAGAATTTTCTCGAAAACTATGAGAGAAATGCAAAACAGACTTAATAACACAATTATTCCTCGTAAAAAATGCATTTATATAAAGTATTTTAAAATTTGCATTGCAGTACTTAAACGGTTTAATTAATTTAATGCCTTGCCATTTACAAAGCCAGGAAATTGGCCATTTTTTATTCCCGCACTCATAAGAAAAACTGTCAAAAAATCTGTAAAATATCTTGAATTAGCAAACTTTAAGCAGATTAATGAAATGGATTTTTTTACTAAATTCTCTGTCATTTAGTTTTAGAAAATAGCAGATATCAGCAAGTTATTTTACTAATTTTACAGAAATATTAAGTAATTCTCTTTAAAAAAATTACTATTTTTTTTTTTTCAAAGATTTAATTAAAAAATTAACGCTTGGAAAAAATTTTCTAAAATTTGTTTGAAAAAAAATTAGAATTGATTTTTTTATGTTTTAAGAAAAACAGTTTTGCTTAAATTTTTTTACATAAATAAAATACATTTTAGATGATAAGATTGGTTATCTGAAATCAGCAGATTTTTTCTACTAAAATCAGCAGATTCTTCAACGAAACGAAAGATTTTTCTGTTGTCCTGAGAGATTTTCTCATATAGTTCAAAGTATTAGTATTTTCCGAAGATTTTGATGCTGATTGGACAGATGTTTTATTTTGAGTGCGTTAATTTATGGCTGAATCGCCATAAGCAGATTCACCATGAAATAATAATAAAACGATAAAAAATTGGTTATGGGTTTAAAACTGGCAACTATTAATGGTTATTTCATAAATCGATAGTCAAAAAACTAAAGTTAAAAACTTTGGAAAACACGAAGTATTATTGTTTTTTTCTAAGGGATTATTTGTTTTTAAGTCATTAGCGGAGACATTTGAAATCCCTACAGATGATTTCCCACCCGGGGAAAGTTTTTAGAGTGGCTTAACTTAAACAAAATAGCCAAGAGGATTTGGTTTCTTGATTTAGTATTACTTAAAAATCCTATCAAGAAAGCCATGAACTTATTTGCGAAATAAATAAGAAAACCATGATACGATGGATATGATTTGCTCTAGTATGCATTTTTCTGCTTTTATATACTCAAATCAGATCTGTTACATCCTAAATTTAATCACAATTTTCTGGATCTGTTGTTTATAATCCGAAAATGGGGGCAAAAAGGGATGTATTTTTATTTCGCACCTAATAAAGCCTGAGTTCAGGTGTCAATAATATTATTTGTCTCCAAATTTCCAATGACATTTTCAAGGACATAGTGTAATCGATACTCAAGAAGTCTATTACGCGCATTAATGATTCAGAGACATTTTTCTTTAGAAAAAGTCTCAGATTCTGAGACATTTTTTCTATAGATAAAGTCTTATATTCTGATAAATTTTTCCCATAGATAATGTTTCAGGTTCTGAAAAATGTTTCCTATAGAAAAAGTCTCAGATTCTGAGATATTACTCCTAAAGGAAAAAGTCTCAGATTCTGCAATATTTTTCTTATAGAAAAAGTCTCAGATTCTGCGACATTTTTTCCTATAGAAAAAGTCTCAGATTCTGTGACATTTTTCCTATAGAAAAAGTCTCAGAATTTGAGACATTTTTCCTATAGAAAAAGTCTCAGATTCTGAGACACTTTTCATATAGAAAAAGTCTCAGATTCTGCGACATTTTTTTTATAGAAAAGTCTCAGATTCCGAAGCATTTCTCCTATAGAAAAATCCTAGGATTCTGAGACAATTTTATCATAGAAAAAGTTTCAGATTCTGATACAATTTTCCTATAAAAAAACTTTCAGATTCTAATAAAAAAGTCTCAGATTCTGAGACATTTTTCCTATTGAAAAAGTCTCAGATTCTGAGACATTTTTTATATTGAAAAAGTCTGATATTCTGACAGTTTTCCTACAAAAAATCTCATAGATTTTGAAACATTTTTCCTGAAGAAAAAGTCTCAGATTCGAATACTTTTTTCAGTAGAACAATTCTCAGATTCTAAGATATTTTTGCAACATTTTTTTTCAGATTCTGAAATATTTTTCTTAATGATAAAGTCTACGATTCTTGACATTTATCCTGAAAAAAAGGTCTTCGGTTGTGCGAAAACCTTTTTTATAGAGAAGTTTCAGATTCTGTGATATTCTCCAAAGAAAAGTATCAGTTTCTCAGACATTTCTAAAAACAATTCCGTTCATCCCCGACAGCCATTCTTTAAGTATTCTTTCATATTATTCGAATAATACTGTAAATGTTTAGTTTAATAATAGTTTTTGTGTGCTAGAGTTTGCGGATAGTCAGTTTTTATTCGAATAATTTTGAAATAGTTTTATAATGTCATCACTATTATGCAGAAGAAAAAAAATCTAGTCAAAGTTGCTGTTGTAAAAGTTTTTATGTTCATGTGTTAAGGAACTCAATTAGGGTAAATATTTGTGTAAGTAGATGCTATAAAAATTGTAAAATATTGATACCTTTAATTATGAAATTATGTTTAAGCTTTTTTTAGTGGTTAAGAAAAAAAGTGGCGTAAATGTAAGTACATAAAGAAGGAATTGAGTATTAGGTTAAGATATGTAAAACCAACGTAAAATATTAAAATTTTTTACAGAGACTATGCCAAATTTTGGAAATTTTGGTCGTTGCAAATATTAAAAAATTTAAAAAAATCATCAAAAAGTGGAAAATAGGATCTGACTGTCATTAAAACGGCATGCGATAGATTTGAGATTTTACACCAAGATTTAGGGAAAATATATATCCACAAGCATTATTTTAAATTTTTAAATTTCTTTATGGCGAACTTAATAAATTTAATTTCTCAGGATGGAGTTCTTAATAAAAATTTAGTGGCATTAAATACAAATTGTAGATTTTTATTTTTATTTTCCAAGGCCCATTGTACAAGAACACATGTTAAATTACTCAAAAAATTACTCTGGAAAAATAAAAAAAAAGAGGACCGGGTCCATGTAGGTACCTAAAGTTTGTCCTCGGTTCGCATTTTCTGTGGTGAAATTCTCAACAAAATCGGTTAAGCCATTTCGCGATAATGCGATTTATTTACACAAAAATTGCCGCCTTCTGCTTCGACTATTTGTGCTGTAAATTTCATTAAAGTCGGCTTAACCGTTTTTGTGGATGAGGCAAAAATAACTTTTAATTTAATAAATCAGGTTAGCCGTTTTTACATGATCGCGAAACTAACGTTTATTAAAAGCAATTTACTGATTTGTCCAATCGTGGTCAAGTATGGCGTGTGGTTTCGCCTTCGGTTAGCACTATCTGCGGTAAAAATTTCATTCAAATTAGCTTTGCCGCTTTATCGTGATTGTGGAACAGGTAGAAATAACTTTCAATTCAATAAAAAGGCGTGTGTCATTTTACGCCCTAATTCCGATCGCAGTCTAGTATGACCTTTACCTACCACCTCGATAAGTAAAATCTGTGGTGAGGGTTTTATCAAAATCGTTTAAAATCGGTTTTGCCATTTTGGAGTCCATACGGAACATACATAAACACGTTCATTTTGATGTATACCCACCAAAAATAAATCGAGGCTTTTGCAGCACAGCTTATTTTTATAAAATACAAAAAAAGTTTAAAGAGTGTGTCTTTTCAACGCTAATTGAAGCATTCATTAGTAGCAAACTAAGAGTTTTATCCCAGCAGATATTATGCTGAACTGCAAGTAGCTAATGTATAGTATAGCGCACCAAACCCACCTGAATTCATTCCTGTGGGCGATGTCACAGTTTACAGCACTATTTGGCATCAACGATAGAGCGCTATTAAGATGCAGTGAAATTATGTGTCTGTGAGAATTATTTTATTGGCGCCCAGAGAGGGGCATGTTGATTAAAATAATTGGTGTAACAATTAATATAACCGACAACTTAGTTCATCGATAGATATCCCAGCAGAAATGTTGCTGAACTGGAAGCAACTGTCGATGATGCATGATTTCTGTGGGCGATGTCACAGTTAAGAGCACTTTTTGATATCAGTGATAAGGCGATTTTAAGATGCAGAGAAATCAGACATGTTACACACGTTTAATTTCACTTTTTTTAGTCTCAATTTTTTTTTGAGCCTTCATTTTTTTACATTTAAAAAAAAAACAAAGCATTAATTTTAAATTTAGGATCAAAAAGGAATCGAATTTTTTTTTTTCTTAAATCGGTAATTTATGCAACTTTTCTTTAAAAATTTTTTATCGTATTAAAAAATTTTCAGATTCTGAGACACTTTTCGTGCAGAAATATTCCTAGATTCTGAGACATTTTTTTTTTTATAAAAAAATCGTATATTCTGAGACATTTTTTGTAAAGAAAAACTCGGAGATTCTGAGACATTTTTCGTATCAAAATTTTCGCAGAATCTGAGACATTTTTCGTATAGAAAAATTCGCAGATTCTGAGACATTTTTTGTATAAAAAAATTCTCTGAGACATTTTTTGTAAAGAAAAAATCGCAGAATCTAAGAAATTTTTCGTACAGAAAAATTCGCAGATTCTCAAACATTTTTATGTAGAAAAATTCGCAGATTCTAAAACATTTCGTACAGAAAAATTCGCAGATTCTGAAATATTTTTCGTATAGAAAATCTCTCAGAATATAAGATATTTGTTTATACGATAAATGACTGAGAATCTGACAGTTTTTCTATGCAAAAAAAAGTGTCTGAATCTTAAAACTTTATACATGAAAAATGTGTAGAAAATTTAACAGATTCTAAAAAAAATCCGTATTGCAATATTCTTAGATTCTAAGATATTTTTCAATTTAAAAAACTTTCAGATTCTGAGAAAAATGACTCATTGTCAGATCTGTTTAGAAAAATTTTCAGATCCTGATACATTTTTTGTATAAAAGAACTCTCAGATTCGAAGACAACTTTCGTATAAAAAATTTCGCAGATTCTGTGACCTTTTTTCGTACAAAAAAATTATTATATTCTTTATCTCAAATCTCAAGACCTGAAACAAATTTCGTAAAGAAAATCTTTAATTCACTGACTTTAACCGTTTATATTATAGAAATTTTCATTTGTATTTCTGAAGATATAAAATATATATGGACAGTTGTCAATAACTTTTAATATTTAAAAAAAAATGTAAATTGAAAATTTATAATTTTTTACATAAAATTGAGCACCGATATTTTTGGGATTATTAGAGTCGAATGCTTTTTGAATGATTGAATTCAGATAAATACTTCAGAAGATATGGCTCTTCAAAGTATCAGAAAAGTATCAAAAAATAAAATTCGCGAAAAAATCGCAATTTTTTTTTTAAATTTAAAAAGCTGAAAATGAATATGTTTAGTTGGCTTTAAAGAGCACGCAAGAAAGAAAATTAAAAGACATAAGGTCACAAAATTTTTTCTGTGTTCTTTGGTGGAACTCGTGATATATATTATTGATCTATGACCGATTCTAAGTCATTTTATGAATGTCCGTCCGTCTGTCTGTATAAAACACGATTCTGTCCAAAATAAAAGAGCTACCCTCCTGAAAATTGGCACGAATATGTCTCATGATCATATGCCATTTAAGTTGGGAAATGGGCAAAATCGGGTCAGGGGCAAAAAAGTTCCCCCTTAAGAATTAAACCAACCTCTAAAAAATGCCATTTTTACAACTTTTTTGCAATTTTGTTAATTTAATGAAACCTTTTAGTGTCAAAAGGAGTTCAAAGACCACCACTAAGACCAAGGAGGCTAGAATATTTCGTTTTTTTTTCGGTCCGCCCCCTTTTGTGGGCGTGGATTTAAACAAATCATTAAAGTACTGAGAAAAGGGAATTAGTTAACATTTATCGCGATGGGGAAGGTACCACCATCACCCCCCACTGAAAAAAACGCCCCTGGATTCTTTTTTATATGTTTTAACATGTTGGAGGGTATCAAAGATTCGGCACAACCGAATTTAACACTCTCACATGTTTTATCTTGTGTAGTAAAAAAAAATGTTTGAATAACAAACTACAAAAACCGTACGGTATAATCAGTCACAAGTCAGTTAACATAAAAACATTTTTCCGTAAATTTTGTAGTTTATTTTCTTAACAACTGTGTAAATCAGTCAATATTTAATTTTTCTTGAAAACCAAACGATAAAACTTTTAAAACTACTTTAACTAAAAACATTTTGAATAACCGTAAACAGTTACTGTAAAAGTGAGTGAGAGTGTATCTCCAGAAAGCTACAAATTGGCACATATTGGCAGATTATGCTATAAAAAGAAGCAGTGCTGCCAAAATCTCAATTTATTTTTGCTGAGAACGTTCAAAGTCCTGCACTTGGACCCAGCGGATTATATATTAATATTTTACTGGCGGCCAGAGAGGAACTCAGCAAGTTTACTTAACTTTTTCTACACTCGCCAATACTCAATACTTCCCAACTTTGCTAACATTCACGTTACGCTATTTTTACACTGATTTTAGCTTAAATTTAATCGTTTACATACTAAGCGTCTATATAGCCTTGTTAAAGTATTTTGAATTTAGAATAGGTATTTTTGAAAGAAAATGGCCCTAACCACAAGAAGAAAAAAAGTCTATTTTAACAAAAGTTTTATTTTAAATTTCAAATTTTCAATACATTTTTTGAAAGTCGATTTTAAAAACAAAAACAATTTGTATGGAAATAAAATTAAAAGCTCATTTTAAATTTATTTTATTTTCTTGTGGTAAAGCTGAATGTATATTAGGTAAAGAAAAATTGAGTTCCTAAAAAATGAGTCAATAGAAAAGTCAAATCAGATTTGAAGAATGATAGCATTTTTTGTGAGAAAAGTGAAAAGAGCGAAAACCCACCAGGATGTATCTTAATAATTTCTATTTAAAAAAAATACAAACCCATCGATGACGCCAAGTGTTAAAAAAAGTCAAATATTCCGAAATTATCCAAATAGAGAGATTATAATAAACGACTTTAAAATAATTACTTTTAATTGCACTGAAAGTCTGTACACAACAAAAAAAATCCATAAAAAGATAACACTGAAACTTGCACACATTCAAACCAAATAACATAGAAACATAGATCACACTTTGCAGGGAAAACACAACCTTGGCCCCCCTCCCTCAAATGAAAAGTCAAAAAACACAAAAAAAAACTCTATGTAGTTACGGTATTTTAACGTGCAATAAAAAGTTCTAAATTTCCCATAAAAAGATTTTATTTTTAATTTTGCAGACAATTTTTTCTTTTAAGTTTATTAAATTTTTTTCTTTTTAAAAAATATTAAGAAAATTTATCAAAAAAAAAAATAACAAAAATGCGTGCACAGATTTTACAGAATGTAAGAGTAGCATTTTAAAGTTTCCTCGCTTGTTTATTTGCCTGATTCAAACGCTATCATGCAAGCAAACAATGCTGAAAATGAAAAACTAAAAAAAAAGAGAAAAATCAAACGAATTTGAAACAAACCAAAATTCAACCAAACAAAAAATACACTGGCTTCCAAAAGTAAAGAACACCAAAAAAAAAAATAATGCGAAAAGAAAACTCCATAATATTTACAAAAGAAAAACCAAAATAACAAACGAGGATTAGAAAATTTTTGCAAAAAATTTATCATCATTTCAATTTAATTTTGCTTTTTGAGTAGTAAAAAAAGGACTAAATTACTAAAAAAAAAAAAAAAAATCAATAATAATCATCATGTTTAGCTTATTTTTGCGAATTGGGTATTTTATTTTTTGTTAAAATACCAAAGAGTCCATACTACTGCCAGAAGATTTCTTAATAAGCTTTTTTTAAACGACACGCGCTCTAAATTCCAATTCACTATTAATTTTTTACAAAATTAATAACAACAATAGTTATATGCGCATATTTAAGTTTGCATATTTCTATAAAAAAAAACGCAGGAAATTCTCAAGTCTGGATTTATAGTACAAAATTACTACTCATTTTTAAAAATTAGTTAAACTTATTAAAATATATTTATCATTAAATTAATTTTTTTTTATTTAAAATACCTATTTAAAAGCTGCTAGTATTAAAACAATTAATTAGTACAAAAAAATTAATTTTGATTAAGAATTAGTTAAAAAAAATCAAAAATATCTAAAAAAAATTGCTTAAAATTTTAGCAAATAGTTTAAAAAAAAAGCTAATCAAATACAACAAATCGTTAGCTTTATTAGTTACAAAATATACAAAAAATATTTGTTTAGAAATTTCATAGATATTTTAGTTTTAAAAAAATATATATTTTTTTATTTTTATAATAAAAATTTTCCTCTTTTTTATTTCTTATTTTTTTACAAACTTGAAAAAAAAAATATTCTAAAAAAAAATCTTACAACACACTCATTACTTGTTTGTAAATAATACAATTTTTATTAAAACAAATACAAAAGATTTTCAATCTTTTGACTGTTTTCCTTCGTGTGCAATGAAAATTTTACAAAAAGTCTTTTAGAATTTTAGAAAGAAAGTCATAGTAAAATGATTCAGTGTTGGTTAAATAAAGATTGAGGCAAAATTTTTTTCACCAATTGTAAATTTATATGAATTCAAAATTTAATCTTTTACCAAAATTTATATGGTTTTAAACAAAATTTTATATTAATTGATTTTAGTTTTAAATAAATTTTTTATAGAAAATTTAACGGCGATAAATGTGTTTTATAAAAATATATTAAAAATGTACAAGTACAAAATTTTCAATATCTGTGATAAAATTTTACAGTGATACATATTTCATCGACAATTTCAAAGTTATAAATATCGAAAATTTCACAGTGATAACTTTTTTTATGGAAAAATTGACAGTCCAAAACTTTTCTATTCTCAGAGATAAATTTAATTTTGATAATTTCAAAGTGATTAATTTTGCTATAAAAAATTTCACAATGATATTTTTTCTATAGTAAGAATTTCAAAGTAATAAATTTTTTATATAAAATTCCTGTGATAATTTTCAGTTAATTTTTTTTTAAATTTCACCGTGAGAAACGTTCTATGAAAAATTATTAGGTTTTTTTAAAAATTAATTCACAGTGCTAAATTTTCTATCGAAAATTTTGCAGTTAAAATTTTTTCTTAAATCTCACAGTGATATATTTTTACTATAATTTAAGTGTGATAAACTTTAATAAATTTCATTTTAAGTATTATAGAATGATGAATTATTAAGTAATAATTTCACATCTGGAAATTTTCCTTCGATAATTTCATAGTGATATTTTTTTTACTGTGTTACAGTTTATTGTTTTCTAAATAAAACTTATAACTGTAAAATATAAACTTTTACAGTGATAAAACTTTTATCAAAATTTTTATAGTTAATTTTTTACAAAATATTTTTGAGTGCAATATTTGCTATTAAAAATTTCTCAGTGATACATTTTCTATCAAAAATTTTACAGTTGTGGTGATTTACTTTTTATAGAAAACCTCACAGTGATAAATTTTAAATAGAAAATTTCGCAGTGGGAAATTCTCAACAAAAAATTTAACAATAATATTTTTATACCCTCCACTCTAGTGATAGAGGGTATATGGGGCAAAACGCGTCAACGGTCCACACCAAAAAACAAATATTGTCCGATTTAAGTATAATTTTGGCAAAATAGTAAGTTAATGATAGGTATTCTAAATTACAAATATAAAATTTTTTGATGAAATATTGGCAGAGTTACAGGGTTGGAAAGTTTTGATGTTTTTGAAAAGAACATATTTTGGTGAATTTTTATTAACATTTTGATGAAACAAAAATTATAATTTAAAAAACGACTTTTAAAGTATTTTTGACGGCCTTTAAAATGGCATTTGTGTTTTTTTTTTTTAAAAAATAAATTTGACCTTAAAATTTAAGGTCAAAATATTAAATTGCAATTATCTTATAAGGGTCGCACTTTTAGATTTTTTTCATTAAGTCTATTAGAAAGCCTAACATTTTTTTAAATTTCGGTTTTTTAAAAAAAAATGGTATGTATGATACTTTACGAGAAATCAAGTTTTTAAGGAGTTCATAGCACTCAAACTGTACTAATTTCTTTATTTTTTATGCGTGCAACGTTTGTTGTGTGTGTTATCAACAACAAACACTTTATCTAAGCATTGATTTTTGTTATTGTTATTATACACAGATTAAAGCGATTTCAGTACAATTTGAGTGTTATATGCTCCTAAAAAATTGATTTCTCATAAAGTATCATACATACCATTTTAAAAAAAAAAAACGAAATTAAAAAAAATGTTAAACTTTATAATGGGCTTAGTGAAAAAAATTTAAAAGTGCGACCCTTATAAGATAATTACAATTTAATATTTTGACCTTAAATTTTAAGGTCAAATTTATTTTTTTCAAAAAAACCACAAACGCCATTTTAAAGTCCGTCAAAAATACTTTAATATTAGTTTTTTAAATTATAATTTTTGTTTCATCAAAATGATAATTAAAATTCACCAAAATATGTTCTTTTCAAAAACATCAAAATTTCCCAACCCTGTAACTCTGCCAATATTTCATCCACAAATTTTATATTTGTAATTTATACTACCTATTAACCTAATATTTTGCCAAAATTATACTTGAATCGGACAACATTTGTTTTTTGGTGTGGACCGTTGACGCGTTTTGCCCCATATATAAGTTTGTCATTCCGTTTGTAACACCCCGAAATATTGGTCTACGACCCCATAAAGTATATATATTCATGATCCTCGATCGATTTTAAGACGATCTAGCGATGTCCGTCCGTCCGTCTGTCAGTCTGTCTGTCTGTTGAAAACACGCTAACTTTTGAAAGACTTAACGGAGGCTCCTAAAGTTTGGCATATATGTTGCGCATTTACCTGGTCAGGTTGGTATTGCAATTCAGCGAAATCGGTCCAGTGGTTCAAAAGTTATATGCAAATGAGTGAATTTCGGCAAGGGTTTTTCTGGAATTTACGAGATAAAACACACGGTAACTTTCGAACGGCAATTCTGAGGGTGCTGAAGTGTGGCATATATTTTTTTTTGTTCCTCTGGTCCGGTTCGTTATAAATTTCAGCCAAATCAGTCCAGTGGTTCAAAAGTTATTAGCAAAACCGTAAATTTCAGATTCGCCTCACCTTAAATTCATGTGTTGAAACCCCGTTAAACAGGTTTTAAAAACATTGGTAAGTCACAAAAATATTTTACAACGCATTTTTGTCACTCAAAAATATTTTTACACTAAAAGAAAAAAAAAATACACTCGAAAAAAATTTTACACTAAAAAAAAAATTTACACTCAAAAAAAAAATTTTGTAAATTATTTTTTTTTTTCAATAATTAGTTAAAAAAAAAGTTTTTTTAAACAAAATAAAATATTTCTAATCAAAAATGTCAATGTTTTTTCACTCTAGAAAATTTACTATAACTTAAAAAGGGCATTGTGGAGGGTATTCATAGATTCGGCCAAGTCGAATTTATCTTTTCTACTTGTTTTTCAATAACTTTAAAATCAAGTAAATTTTACAGTGATACATTTTTTCTAAAAAAAAATCAGTGATTATTTCTATCGAAAAATGTCACAGTGACTAAATTTTTAAAAATTTGACAGTAATATATTTTTTGGCGAAAATGTTACCGTGATAATTTTTTTTTAATTTCACAGTGATAAATTTTCTGTAGAAAAATGATTATGATCATTTTTTTCTATTAAATTTTGCAGTGACAAGTTTTTTGTGTGATAAATTTTCTTAAATTAGAAAACGTAAAAAAATTAAGAAATCCGCGATTTTAAGGGCTTAAGATGAAAAGCTTTAAACCAAATTTACATTAGAAATATTGCTACAAGTTATATCTTTGTTTTCCATGCTATAGCATTTGAAAGTCATTAGCTTTGGAAATTTTTTTGTTAAAAAAGCAGCTGAAAATCAGCCAATCTTTAATGACATTTTGCAAGAAAACTGTACCATACATCGAAAAACGGAGTACGCCATTCGATTCAGCATGTCCGAAATGTAAATATTTTCACAGTGATACATATTTTTCTAAACATTTTAGAATAATAAATTTTTTCCAAAAAATTCGCTGTAATAAATATTTTGTAAATATTCTGCAGTGATAATTTTTCAATAGTAAATTTCACAGTGATAAATTTTGTAGCAAAAATTTCAAAATAATAAATTTATTATACACTTAAAATATTTTGTAAGTAAATTCAACTGAAAAAACATTTAAAACAATCGTTTTTCCTTTTAAAAAACGGACTACTTATATTTCACTTGAAACAACATACTTTTTCAGTTATTTTTAAACGTTAGTAAATGACTAGACATTCCGTAAAAACAAATGATATTTCAGTTATTTTAACTGTTTACAATTTTTTATTTTGTGGAGTAAAAATATTTGTTTTTTAATAACAAACTACAAAAACCGTACTTCTGTAAAATTATACGGAATAATCAGTCAAAAATAATTTAACTGATAAAAACATTTTTCCGTAAATTTTTGTAGTTTATTGTTTTAACAACTGTATAAATCTTTCAATAATTTAGTTTTTTTGAAAACAAACGATAAAACGTTTAAAATAACTTTACCTAAAAACTTTTTGAATTACCGTAAATAGTTACTGTAAAACTTTTCTAGGTGTAAAAAATTTAAAAGTGATACAATTTTCTAAAAAAATTTATAGTGATACATTTTCTATAAAAAATGTTACAGTCATAAGTTATTTTTCAAAAAATTCGCAGTGATAAAATTTTGATAGAAAAAATTTTAGAGTGATAAGATATTTTCCAAAAATTTCACAGGGATAAACTTTTGATAGAAAATATCACAGTGATAAATATTCAAAAAAATGTTCACAATGAAAAGTTTTTTAGAGAAAACTTCAGAGTGTTAATTTTTTAATCGAAAATTTTAATAAGATAATTTCTTTGTAGAAAATTTCACAGTGATAAATTTTCTATATAAAAATTTTTTTCTATAGAGAATTTGGTAGTAGCTGCGAAAAATTTTGTAAAAAAGAACAATGTCAATGTTTTAGTGATACATTGTTTAAAAAAAAAATCACAGTTTCAGTGATAAACTTTCTTTATAAAATCTGTGATACATTTTCTATAGAAAATTTTACATTTTTATCAATACAAAATTTCAAATTTTTTTAAATTTTGAAACTTTTATAAATTCAAAAAATTATAACAAATTTACAATTGGTATTTAAATCTAATTAGATAACTTAAACAATCTTTAAAAAACAAACTAAAAACACTGTATCATTTTAAGCTTTTTGTAAAATGTAGTAAAACTCAAATAATGTTTAAAAAAAATCGCAAAAAATTAAATAAAAAAGAATGCTCACAACAAAGAACAATACAAAACATAAATAATAAAATAGGTCTACTGAAACATAAAATAAAAAAAGAAAACAAAATCGACACACATTTGAAACAATTAACACAAAATTTTCATGGCTGTCATTAAAATACTATTTTTTATATAGACAAACCAACCAAAAAAACATTTCTAACCGAAAAAGTTAAAACATTTTCAGTTTTTTTTTCAACAATGCTTTTTTATGTATCGATTTTGTAACATTTGCTATTTTTTTACGCCTTATTTGTGTAACATTTATCAAAAAAAAATAAAAAAAATCAATTCAAATCCTCTATTAAGAAAACAGCTTTCTCTTACACTTTACACTACACAGCAGCATTTTGCCATATAAAAAAACATAATCCATTAATTTAGTAGCATTTTTAATTTTTCTTACTCGTAAAATTCTAGAAAGTAGAAATTTAATTTTTTTATAGAATTTTTATTTTTTTGTTAAATTTTTTTTAATTTTTATTTTTCTAATAATTAAAAAAAAATATATAATTTATAAAAACCCACCCAACAAATTCATCTTTAACCTTAATCACAAAAAAACTCACTCAAAATCAAAATCCAAACAATGCCGAAAAAAAGGGGTTCGTATTTTAAATTCGAAGAAGGTGAACTGCTGCCAAAACAGGAGGCTAGAATATGGAAACCTAGAAGTTTTCATTATGACAATGTGGCAGCAGCAATGTTAACACTATTTGCAGTACAAACTGGTGAAGGATGGCCACAGTAAGCTAATTTTTTTTTTCTATATATTTTTAAATCTATAAATCTATTACAAAAAAACACTATTCTATTACATATTTTATTTAAAAAAAAAAACTTAATACAATAATTTTAATTTATTTACTTTTATTTAAATGAAAAACAAAAATTCTCACTTTAAACAAATTTTTGTATTACAAAAACCAAAAAAATTAAAAAAAAAAATAATAATTTAGAGTACTGCAACACTCCATGGCTGCCACTTATGAAGATAGGGGTCCAATACAAAATTTCCGGATCGAAATGTCCATATTTTATATCGTATATTTTATTGTGTTTCCATTCTTCTTTGTAAACATTTTCGTGGCCTTGATTATCATTACATTCCAAGAACAAGGCGAAGCTGAATTACAAGATGGTGAAATTGATAAAAATCAGGTGAGATTAAGAACTTAAATTTCACTTAGCAAAAAAAAAAAAACAAATCTTTTAAAAACTAATTAATTGGTAATGCCAGCATAATAATTGATTATTAAATTACTAACAAAAAAAGAAATTAGATGTGTTTGTTGTACTATATAAATAAATGTTTTGTCTAATAACAAAATTAGCAATTAGTGTAAAAAAAAAAATATTTCTATAGTGGGCTAGTGATAAAATAAATGGTAATTTAAATAAAAATTAATAAAACTATTGGTAAATTTGATATATAATGGAGAGGATGATTGTAGATAAAATGATAATCTTTAAGAACATTTTTTATTTAGAATTTAATTTTACCAAGAGCTTGTTAAAAAAATTTGCAATGATCAAAACTAGAGTTTGCAAAACGATTAAAATCGTAATCGCGATTAATCGCACCAATTATTCGTAATCTTAATCGAGAAAAATATCATGCGATTACGATTAATCATTTTCTATGAAATATACTGTTTTGAATAAAATTTTTCTTTTCTTTTTTCCGTAAATGTCATAAAAATTTAAAGTAAAATTTAAATTTTGATCTTATTTTTATTAACCCCTAACACTAGACTGGCATTTTTCTGTATAGCAAACTTTTTTCTTCTCCGATTTTCAAAGTCCGGGCATTTTTTTATTTTACTAGGCCTAAAACTCATGTGGTACCAATTTGAGGTCAATCGGATTAAATTAACCCGTGGCGCCCGGCGCACAGAGGGGTGAAATGCATCCAAAGTGGCGATTAATTCAATAGATGAACATTAACTTTCACAACCGTGTTTGGTACCAGGTTAAAGTAGATAAAATTCAACATCAATAATGGCAAAAAACAAAGTTCTAAGTTGTATACTTTATTTGCAGTGTGTGTTTAAAGTTCAATTATTTTTATTATTTTTGCGCGCATTGATTTAAAGTGAAAATTTTGATATTTCAAGTAATTATATTTTGTATAAAGACTTCTAAAATTGAAAGCTTCATAATGGATCAGTCTACTTTAGGTATTTGAGCATATAAAAAAAATTTTTTGGTTTAGATAAATGTTTTGGAAATATTAAAAAAAAAATAATAATAAAAATGCTCTAAAAATAGGGTATTTTTGATATAAATATTGAGTTTCAACAACTTTGTCTGTGAAAGAGTGAAAATCCGCACATATGGTCTTTAAATATATGATTTCATCTAATAAATCCCTGAATGTCCGTTTGCGGTTTTTTGCGGTTTTTGACTTATCAATTTTTTTGTGAAAGAACTCCAGTTGCTAAAAATCTATTTGAAAAAAAAAGACTAAAAATCAAGTTGTTTTCATAATATTTTGTCCTTATATTCCGAATGGTAGTTGTAACTGCAGCTCATGAGTGTACTGTTTATAAGAGATGGGTGCGTGAGTTATTTTAAATCACGCACACGCACGCCCGCCCGCCCCCTTTTTGGGGCGTGGTTATAAAAAAATATGTAATAATAATGCAATTGTATTACTTAAGTGCAAAAACCAATAAAAATTAATTTGCAATGATTAATCGCAAGGGTGAAAGTGCCCCCTACGTCCCCCTCCGAGCCCCTATCAAAAATGCCCCCCAAATTTTTTTTGTAGTTTCCCAGCAGAAATAAATCGAGATTTTGGCGACACAGCATCTGTTTATAGCATACCGTAGCGCATCCAAAGAGCGCTCTTAGGGATGCAGTAAAAGGAAGGGGAAAAAAATTTAATTTTTTTTTAAGATTTTTTATATAAAACTTATAATGTGTAATTATTTTTTGATAAAATTTCACACTTGCTTTCCTTTTTAATATTTTTAACACTTTTTGAATAAAAAAACATGAGTTTTAGACAAAGACACATGATTTGACTGCATCATTATTGCGCATTAATCAGCGCTGCAAAGAGCGCTTCAATCATAGCATCTTTGACCGCTGTTCCCAAAAAAAATCCCATAAAAAATGTGAAAATGAAAATTTCCGATATTTTTTTGATGTTCACTTCCGATTTTTTTTTTTTTTTCATTTTGTTTCACATAAATAAAGTTTTGTAAAGTAAAACGAATGAATTTTTTTGTTATATTTTTTTAAATTTTAGTTATTTGATTTCAACTTTGAATTTACAGCATCTTTATTCTGCTTAAATAAGCTCTACAAAGATACATGAATTCACTGCATCTTTAATCTGCTTAAATCAGCGCTAAAAAGATACATGAATTTACAGCATCTTTATTCTGCTTAAATCAGCGCTCTAAAGACACGTGATTTCAGTGCATCTAAAGAGCGCTGTTTCTGTGTATCCAACTAGCGCTCTAAAGTGGGACATCGCCTTAGGGAATCATGCATGAATTCAGCGCAATTGGATGCGCTCCTTTACTCAAGTTCCCCTTCCAAAAGCTGCTGAACGTTCAGCAAAATTTCTGCTGGGTTTGTAACGTTTTGGATGGTATAGAAGATTCGGCACATCACTCTTACTTGTTGTGTTAAAATACTCTCAATTTCCATATTTTTGGTATTTTGTTGTTTTTTGTTTTGTGAGAGATGAGTGCGTGAGTGATTTTGATGGAGATACACCATACCCCAGCAGAAATTTTGCTGAACGTTCAGCAGCTTTTGGAAGGGGAACTTGAGTAAAGGAGCGCATCCAATTGCGCTGAATTCATGCATGATTCCCTAAGGCGATGTCCCACTTTAGAGCGCTAGTTGGATACACAGAAACAGCGCTCTTTAGATGCACTGAAATCACGTGTCTTTAGAGCGCTGATTTAAGCAGAATAAAGATGCTGTAAATTCATGTATCTTTTTAGCGCTGATTTAAGCAGATTAAAGATGCAGTGAATTCATGTATCTTTGTAGAGATGATTTAAGCAGAATAAAGATGCTGTAAATTCAAAGTTGAAATCAAATAACTAAAATTTAAAAAAATATAACAAAAAAATTCATTCGTTTTACTTTACAAAACTTTATTTATGTGAAACAAAATAAAAAAAAAATCGGAAGTGAACTTCAAAAAAATATCGGAAATTTTCATTTTCACATTTTTTACGGGATTTTTTTTGGGAACAGCGGTCAAAGATGCTATGATTGAAGCGCTCTTTGCAGCGCTGATTAATGCGCAATAATGATGCAGTCAAATCATGTGTCTTTGTCTAAAACTCATGTTTTTTTATTCAAAAAGTGTTAAAAATATGGAAAAGGAAAGCAAGTGTAAAATTTTATCAAAAAATAATTACACATTATAAGTTTTATATAAAAAATCTTAAAAAAAAATTAAAATTTTTTCCCCTTCCTTTTACTGCATCCCTAAGAGCGCTCTTTGGATGCGCTACGGTATGCTATAAACAGATGCTGTGTCGCCAAAATCTCGATTTATTTCTGCTGGGACATAACCTCATCAACTAGACCATAAATTATTCTGTTCTGATCCTTTAAAAATTTTCGTCTGTAAATTTTTGAGATAAATGTTCACATTAACTGAATTAAGTGAAAAATAAAAACTTGATTAAAATTGAATTAATACTAATAAGAATACATATTTTATTTTAAGTACTTAGATTTATTCTAGCTCGAGGTCATTATTTCATTTACCAACTAAAACTATGATATTCTCATATTTTTTTTTTTGCTAAATAATCTTGACAATGGGATCTGACAAATCCCGAAACACGTGTCGATTAAGTCTTGAAAAAAGTACCCAACATAAATAAATTTAAAAACGGAAAAATTAATTTCTTGAAAATTATTCTATGAGAATATCATAGTTTTAATTAGTAAAGGAAATAATGACCTCGAGCTAGAAAAAACCCACTCAAAACATAATATTTTAAAGGTCGAATAAAACAATTTTTATTTTTTAATAAAAATTAATCAGAATTTGAATACATATTTTATTTATTTACTTATTCTTTTGATGTCAAAGTTACAGCGAAAATTGTGAATTAGGCTTTTTCCGAAAAACAGAAAAAAAAGTTTAACAGGTAAAAATATTTTTTCCAATTTTTCTTCTGAAATGCTGCGATTTATTAAATTATGATTATCCATTAATAAAAAATTTTTAGTCTTCTGTTTCGGGACTTTTTGAGATAAATTTGTACATTAATGAGATTTAGTGAAAATCAAAAATCGAATTTTAAATTAAAATTATACTAATAAAAACACATACGATATATTTACTTTTTTAAGTTTTTAATAGCACATTAAGTTCGCTATAATGTGCCATTTTATTTATAAATGTAAAGCTTTTTGTTCCAAAGTTACAGCAAAAATTGTGAAATAAGATATTATATCCGAAAAACAATAAAGCGCCTAACAGGTTAAAAAAAATTTTTCCAATGTTTTTTTTTTCGAAAATGCTGTGTTTTTATGTGTTTAAGATTACTCATCAATAAAAAATTATAATATTTTAAAATTAAGTCTTCTATGTATTAATCGCCATTTTAGGTATCATCCACCCCACTGTGCGGCGGTCAAAGTTTTGGATTTTTAAAAAATTAAAAAAATAAATAAAATATAAATATATCTTTCGACACATCATATTTGTTAATTTTGATGTGCTGAGCACGAATATCAAAAAAAAAAAAAAAAAATAAAATAGGTCGAACAGTTTTCGAGATATCGCTATTTGAAATTTGCAAAAAATGGCGGTTTTTTCCTACGTTCTAGAAATTTTTTAAAAAAAGTCTCAAAATTTCATTCCGCTTTCATTTAAAACTAATTTGAGCCAAATTCGATCATTTTAACCCGTGGCGCCCTTCGATCAAAGTTTTGGACTTTTGGAAAATTTCCACCAAAATTTCGGATTTTTGAAAATGAAATAAAAAAAAAAAATATATATCTAGCGATACATTATTTTTAATAATTTTAGCATGCTGAATACGAATATCAAAAAATTTATAAAATCGGTCGAACGGTTTTCGAGATATCGCCATTTAAAATTTGTCAAAAAATTGCAAAATGGGGTTTTTTCCTACGTTTAAGATTTTTTTTTTTAAAAACTCTAAAATGTTCTTTTTTTTAACCCTTTTATAGAGCTTTATGCAATCTTTCATTTAAGTTAAATTGGAGCCAAATCCGATCATTTTAACCCGTAGCACCCTTCGATCAAAGTTTAGGGATTTTCGTAAAAAGTTTCTAAAAAGCCAAAACTTTGATCAATGGGTGCCACGGCTTAAAATTATCGGATTTGGCTCAAATTAGTTTTAAATGAAAGATTGTCTCAAGCTCTACAAAATGGTCGGCGGTATGAAATTTTGAGACTTTTTTTAAAAAATTTCTTGAACGTAGGAAAAAACCGTCATTTTTTACAAATTTGAAATGGCGATATCTCGAAAACCGATCGAGCGATTTTATTTTTTTTTGATATTCGTGCTTAGCGCATCGAAATCAACAAATATGATGTGTCGAAGGATAAAAATTTTTTTAATTTTATTTTTAAAAATTTTTCAAAAATCCAAAACTTTGACCGTCGGGCGCCACGGGTTAATTTAATCCGATTGACCTCAAATATGTACCACATAAGTTTTAGACCTAGGACAATCAAAATTTGCCCGGACACTTGGGAAAATCGAAAGATGACAAAAAAATGCCAGTCTACCCTTACACATCCCTCTTTAAGCAAGTAAAGGTTTTAAAAAAATGGTTACGAAATCGGTAAATTGCATTTCATTCTACTATTTAGAACTTTAAATATCATTAACACAAAAATCCTACCTGATCCAGTTTGCGATTTATGGCTTAATAATTACACTGTTCGACAACAAAACCTGCCATTAAAATAACCAAACGATTCTGATAGATTTTGCTCTCCCGATTTCAAATCTGCCATTAATTTTTCTAGCACATACCGTTTTTGAGATACCCGCTATTAAAACGTCAAAATACCATAAATTTAGCAATTTTGGGGGTCCACTGTTACGTTTCTTCCAACAAATCGGAGTGGATTTCATATAATTTGGACCTTCTGATTCAAAAACTGCAATTCGAAATTTTCTAGCATGTTCCGTTTTTGAGATATTCGCGTTCGAGATTTCCGCGTAAAAAAAAATTTCAAATGCGAATATTTCGAAAACGGAACATGCTAGAAAAATTTGGATTGCAGTTTTGGAATAAGGAGGTCCATTTTATATGAATTAAGGTCCTATTTGTAATTCGAAAGTTTTTAATTTTATTTCGTAAGAATTCCATTCATTATGATGTAGTACTCCAATCTGTGGAAAATGTTATATCTTTCTCTTTTGCACTTTCATATTTTTGAACTTGACTTTCCTTTTTCAATCCATTCCAGAGTCAAACATTTTCTACTCTGGAGTTCCAATCTGCACGGTGAGCCTCAGCGATGTTTAGGTTCAACTTTAGTGTCGACGAAAAGTGTAAACGCAGTTCGATTTCTACTTGATTAAATGTCACAAGACTGTTAACAGCGAAATCGTAGCTGCTCGCATTCGCGAGATATCGCAAAAAAAGTGTATTTGTATTTTCTAAAATTTTGACAATGAAGTTTTTTAAATATTTTCAAAAAACTGAGTATGCAGATTTAATTGTATTTATTTACAGGTCACAAAACAGTTAACATCGAAATCATATCTTCTCAATTTCGCGAAAAATCGCAAAATTAAAAAAAAAAAAAAAAAATTGGAAAAAATTTTATTTTTCGCGTAAATTAGCAGTCAAGATATTGATTTGAGCAGTTTTACCACCTTTAACCGCATAAAATTTAAACTGCATACAATATATTTGTCGTTTCTTGATTTTTCTCCTTTATTTTAGACACTAAAGAAAAAATAAATTAATTAATATAAAAGTTTTAACAGTAATTTTGCAATTTCTCGGGAAATTAATCATTTATAATTTTTATGCTTGCAGTTTTGTCAACTCTAATAATCTCGAATTCAAACTGCATACCACATTTTTGTCGTTAATTGAAGTAAATGTTTTTACAGACCAAAAATAACACAAAGTAATGAATAAATAGCAGTTTATCGAGTTTTTTTTAGCGATATCTCGAAGAATTGAGCAGCTAGAGTTTAAATGTTAACAGCCTTATCATCTTTAATCAATAGTAAATCAAACTGCATTTCGTGTTTTCAACAATGTTAAAGAAACTTCTTTTATTAATCAAGACAATAAATACCCCCAAAAAGCTGTTTTTCGCTATTTCTCGCGAAATTTATAATTTTTTTGTGGGCAGTTTTAATTTCTTCCAACATGCTCAAATCAAACTGCATACCACTTTTTTTATTATTTCTAAAGAACCGGTTTTAAAATTTAAATAAATACTAAAAAAGATATATAATTACGCGATATCTCGCGAAATTTAAAACTACAATTTCTATGTCAACAGCTGTGTGACCTTTGATCGAGCACAAGTAAAACTGCATACCATGTTTTTATGAAAATTTTAAGAAACCTATCTTAAGATAAACAAGTAGAAAAGTTAAATTCGACTTTGCCGAATCTATGAATACCCTCCACAGTGCATTTTTTTAAAAGTTTATTTTGAGTAAAAAACCCTTTTTTTGTCATTTTTTTTTTTAAAGAAAAATTACTATTTTATTTTTTTTTTTTGAGTGTAAAATTTTTTTCGAGTGTAATGGTTTTTTTACTGTTAAAATATTTCTGAGTGAATGCACGTACGTATGTACACAAAATATTGTATTTTTTGTAAAAAAAAAACTAAATTGTTTTTGTGTAAATTTTTTTTTGAGTGTAAAATTTTTTTTGATTTTAAAATTTTTTTTGGGTGTAAAATTTTTTTCGAGTGTAATTTTTAAGTTACCAATGCTTTTAAAACTAAACAAGTTTAAAAAGTATTGCTTTAAAATGAAACAAGTTTGAAAAGCATTGTTTAGTTTCCACCAATGCTTTTAAAACTTGTTAAAACACGTGGCATTTTAGATGAAACAAATCTGAAATTCATGGTTTTGCTAATAACTTTTGAACCACTGGACCGATTGAGCTGAAATTTAATACCCAACAGACCCGGGGAACGGCAAAGACACATGCCAAGCTTCAGTAGTCTCATTATTGTCTTTCGAAAGTTATCGTGTTTTTCATCTCGTAAATTCGCGAAACACCCTTGTCGAAATTTACTCTTTTGCTCATAACTTTTGAACCACTGGACCGATTTGGCTGGATTGCAATACCAACCTGACCAGGTAAATGACAAACATATATGCCAAACTTCAGTAGCCTCTGTAAAGTCTTTCAAAAGTTAGCGTGTTTTCTACGGACAGACAGACAGACAGACGGACGGACGGACGGACGGACGGACGGACGGACGGACGGACATCGCTAGATCGACTTAAAATCGATCGAGGATCATAAATATATATACTTTATGGGGTCCTAGACCAATATTTCGAGGTGTTACAAACGGAATGACAAACTTATATATACCCTCTATCACTAGAGTGGAGGGTATAAAAACGATAACAAAAACCGCAAAAAATTAATTTCGCGATTTCTCGCGAACTAAAGAAGATAGGATTTTGATGTTAACTGTTTTGTGACCTTTAAATAAGTACAATTTAAACTGTATACTAAGTTTTTGAAAATATTTAAAAAAATTTAATGTCAAAATTTTAAAAAACACAAAAACACTAATTTAGCGTTATCTCGCGAATGCGAGCAGCTACGATTTCGCTGTTAACAGTTTTGTGACATTTAATCTTGTAGAAATCGAACTGCGCTTACAAGTTTCGTCGACACTAAAGTTCAACCTAAACATCGCTGAGGCTCACCGTGCGCATTAGCAATTTTAAACAAAATTTGAACTAATTTTTTTTTCCTACATTCCAAATTGAGTTGACCAAATTTTAACAAGAGTTTTTGCTAGTATTAGTAAAAATAAATTGTAAGTTTTCTTTTAAAGAAAACTTAAAATGGCCATATCTCGAAAACTAAGCCATATAGCAAAATGGAGGCCAATTTTGGTTCTCGGGCTCTTAAAATGCTCATATCTCTGTAAATATTGTCGATGCAACAAAAAGTCTAAAAGCATTTTTGTAGCTCTCAATTCGTAAATTAAGACCGCAAAATAACCAAAAGCTATCCGAGTAATATTTTTTAAGTTATCGAGTTTTTTTATTCTCAAAACCCCAGTGGTCCCCTATCTCAACAATTAAGGAAGGTAGAGCGAAACGGACACAAATTTTGGATCAAACACTATGACGATTTCTAAGGAACCCAACTAGGTCTAGGCCCATCGGGGGCTGGACCCAATGGGGTCCTCAAATGTGTATGAACTAAGTTCAAATAGAAAAAATAAACTACTCAAATACTATTAGTCGGACAGCTTTCGAGTTTTTTTTTACGAGTTAAGTGCTACAAAAAGTTTTGCTGAACTTTTTCTTGTATCGGCAGTATTTACCGAGATGTGTGCAATTGAGCGACAAAAAATTGATATAAATAGGCAATGACAAAAACCAGTGGGTGTCAAATTGGTTGGATGCCATTTATTTTGCTCTCTCAATAAATTGGTTCTCTTAATGTTTCATATGCTATTGCAGGTAAAAACTCTCTTAAACATTGAGAGAACAAATTTATATAAAGTGACATATTGTTTTGGGGCCTATCAAAACCTCTGATCTTCTTTACTCTATGACAAAAACTATTTAAAAATGTTTGCTACATTTGGGTTGAGCGTACAAAAATTGCTAAAAAAACTTACTGCTAAAGCTGATTTATCAAAAAAAAATAATTGTTAAAATAATTTTTTTATGAGATAGACGAATTTGCATTAAGCAAGATGAGTTATATAAGATTGAGAAAAAACAAATAAAAAAATTAAATTCAGACTTCTCGAACATACTGACGACCTTCGCAATGTCAAATTTTAAGTTCAAATTTTTCTTAAAAATAAGAAAAACGAAATATTTTAATTTTTTGGCCAATTTTAACCGGAAAATCGGTAAAATTTTATTCTACTTCAGTTCATACACATTTGGAGGCTGTATGGGGTCCAAACCCCATTGGATTCGGACCCCACGGGTCTAGCCTTACTTCGGGTTCTTTAAGGGTCAAAATGGATTTTGATCTAAAACTTTTGTCCGTTTCGCTCTACCTTGCTTAGTTTTTGAGATACGGGACTTTAGGAAACTGATAGGGTCTTGCAAATCTTAAGAACCGGATAACTCTAAGACCCGGCATTCAAAGTTTTGAATTTTCGGATAATATCCACAAAATTTTGACTTTTTGAAAAATTTAAAAAAAAAAATAATTTTTAAAAATTTAAGAAAATTAATACTATATTTATTAATTTTAATGCTCGTAATACGTATATCAAAAAAGAATTAAAATCTGTGTAACATCTTTCAAGATATCGCTACACTCAAAAAAAAATGTAATGTTAGCAAAAAAATCTTGTAAACCTACAAGAAAATCTGCTGATTTTGAACCCAAAATTTTTTTGGTAAAGTTAGCAAAAATGTTTTGCTAAAAATTAGTTAACTGAAATTTTTTTTATTTCAACTTAGTACATACACATTTGAGAACCCCATTGGGCCTAGACCTTGTGGGGTTCCTTAAAAATCTTCATAGTTTTTGATCAAAAATTTTGCTTAGTTTTTGAGATACGTGATTTTAGGGGACAACTGGGGTTTTGAGAATTAAAAAACTCGATAACTTCAAAAATATTACTTGGAGAGCTTTTGATTATTTATTACTTTTTGTTGTGTCGGCAATATTTACCGAGATATGATCATTTTAAAATTTTAGGGAATGCTAACTTTTTTGGATCCAAAGTTAGGACCCATTAGGGTCCACACGTGTGAAGAGGACCGGCGATACTATGGCGAGCCCGAGAACCAAAAATGGCCACCATTTTGCTCTATCTGGCTTACAATTAGTTTCCGAGATAGCGCCATTTAAGTTTTCTTATTAAATAGTTTCCGAGATAGCGCCATTTAAGTTTTCTTAAAACAAAAAATTACATAAGCACGACAAAAATATTCTAAATCATTTTTTTTTTTTTAATTAATTGTTGGACAGGTCTCTAGCAATAATTTGGCTTTTACAGATTAAAAAAAAATATCAATTAGTCGACAAGTTATAGCCAGAAAACTATATAAATAATATGCTGAAAATCGGCATTTGACTGCAAAGTTCGGTTCGAACTAACATAAACAAACGCCGCGATACGGGTCTTCTTATTTAGCCCCTATTTTCACCCCTCACTCTCAGAATCGACTTAACTTTTGCTTACCTGAATTTGTTCCACAGTGTTATTGTACAGTAACAATAATATCTACAATCATCTTAAACATTATATTCTAATCATACCAGTAATTTTAAAGTTTTACATTAAATGCCATTTTATGAATCATTAGTCCCACTGTGCTATATATAAAACTGCTTTTTATTAAACAAAAAAAAATAAAATCTAAGTAAAAATAAATTATATTTTCCAAATTTTTTCAAAAAAATATTAATTTAACAAAATTAGTTGGGCTAGAATTTAAAATAGCTAAAAGAAAAAAACTGAAACATAAAAATGTTTAGTTTAGTCTTATTTATAGCTCAATTTATAAATTAGCTAAAAAAAATCAAATCTTGTACTAGTTTTTAGTCTCTCCTCACAAAAAAAATCTTTGTTCCAAATCTTATGACCTGCACGGTCCTTGTCATAAAATCATATATTATTTTTTATTTGTATATTTTTATTTTTAATTACTTTTTAAGTTTTATGTGTATAAATGTTGAACATTTTCCGGAAGTTCCTTAAGTTTATGTACTTATCCAGTGTATAAATTTTAACAATTATTATAATTTTATCATGGACAATTTATTTTGTTTTAAATTTCAAAATAAAATGTTTTTGGTAAAATTGTTACTTTATCTATAAAAAAAATTAACAAAACAAGGTTTGTATATTGCTTTAGTAAGCTGCTTTTATCATTTTATTAGAAAAAAAAAAAATCAAACTGCTTTTCTATTAGAGATTAAAAAAATATAGAATAACACAAAATTATGAATGAAATATCAATATAGAAAATATATTTATGTATAAAGCAATCAGATGTTAAATGAATTTAAGTTAAAACTTTGAAACCCCTTTTCAAAGTCCTAAAAAATTATCAATTAAGAAAATATGGAGGAAATTTTTGGCGCCCAAGCCGGGGCACTCATTAAAGTTTTGAATAATGTGCATATAAATACGCTTTCCTCGGACTATTTATTTATAAAACTTGCGTTTTCGTGTTTTAAGACTGTTTAGAACTAGCACGACCGCCCGGTATTATTAAATACCTTACAATAGAAGAGAGTCTCCATTTCTGAAATTCTCCTCTACGAAAACTTTGTTTTATTTAATTGTGGACGGTAAAGTCCTTTACAAACACTGTTAAAAAGGACTTAAACAAAAAAAAATTTAAATATTCCCGTTAAGTAAGGAAATTGTTTACCCATTAAGAATCGAAATTTTCAAAAGGTTCTATTTAAGATTTTCTTTTCGTAAGAAAGATTCTACAATCCAATTTTCAAGTTCCTATGACAATTATAACAGGAGTAGAAAATGTACTAAACCACTATTTTACTACCTTTTTTTCCTCATATATCAAAATTTCCACAAAGTACTTTTTCTGAATGTTTTTCCCGCTTGAGGTTCGTACATTCCCTATTTTAAGTTTTTAGGACCACTATTTCAGGATATATAAAAAGTACAAAAAAAATTCACTTATTTGCCTCTTTTACCCATTTAGAATGTAAAATTTCATGAGGTGCTTTTCAGATTTTTTATTTTTCGGAAGGAAGATCTTACAGTTAAAATTTCAAGTTTCTACCCAGCAAAAAATAATCGAGATTTTGGAAGCACTGCCTTCAAGAATGCACTTCTGTAAGCGAACGAATTTTGATGTTGTTGTATTTTTATGACATTCGCTTACACAGCTGCATGCCGTATGCAGGTTTGTAAGGGAGAGATTTTGTTGGCTTACTAATAGTGTTTATAAACCGGTTAACCGGTTAACCGAAAAACCGGGTTTTTCCTAAAATGTCGGTTTTTTTGCAAACCGGTTAACCGGAATTGAAAATTTCCGGTGCACCGAAAACCGGTTTTTTCCTGTCGGTTAACCGACATTCCTTATCGGTATATCAGGATATATAAAAAGTACAAGAGTAAACTTATTCAACCCATTTAAAAATTTAGATTCTTAGCCTTCGTGGATCAGTTTTTCGGGAGGTAAGCAAGTCTCCAGACTATATCTTCAGTGGATGGTCCTGGCAATGATGAATCGGTCAGTTAACGGACCCATTTTTATAAACAGATAACCAATCGGTTTCCTAAAAGATATTATGGAAAAGCATTTTGGCTCCCAAGCAGGGGCACCTTTTAAAGAACTGAAAGTCATCAATTAATACTGATGACGATCATATGATCTATGTGCAGTTTGCGAGTTGAAACTTCGTGTTTCTGCAAATGGGTTTCTAATAAATATGTTGCCGCCCAAGCAGGGGTCTTAATTGAAGAACTTAGATTCATCAAGTATTACACTGTGCTACACTGAAAAATACTTCTGATGTGACATGGTATTGATTGTTGGTTTTGTCGAGTAGATCACAAAAATGCCCATTAAACTTGCCAGACACCCTCAAATTTTAGAGTTATTGTCAAAAAAAGTTTTTTTGGGACACTAAACCTTGTGTAATTCAGAAAATTTTTACTCGACTTTAAATTTTTTAACTGTTTTGAATAGAAGAGGGATAGGGCTTTCCACGTGTGTGAATTGGTCTACACATATAAGGAAGATATTTATTGATTTTTTCTATAATATCTAATTTTTTTGTTATTTTTTGAAAAATTTTCGAGTTTATCGATTTTTTTCTGCTAAGTTCGTTTAACAACCTTTATATTTATAAACGTATTTCTGAAGAAAATTTAGTTCTGAATACGATGAGCTTTATCCTGAAAAAATCAGATAAGAAATGACAGAGTTGGGATAATTTTTCTAAAAAAGAAAATTACGATTTTGCAGGAAATCGCCCTTCCGATAACCCAGGCAAAAAAAGTAAATTTTTCATAAGAGGTCATGTACAATATTTTTAAAGGTTTTTGTCGCGCTGAATTCAAATTTGGCCTTTAAATTACTCTATCGCGTCAGGTTTTTGAGATATTTAACATAAACTGAAATATCAAAAACTTAAAAAGGTAGCGCAATTTCAAGATCAAATTCGAATTCAGGAGGTCAAAATCCTTTAAAATAATGATACGCGACTTCTTAGTATGTTCGTTTATTTTTTTATTTTTTTTTGCCTGGGTTATCCGCACGGCAATTTCATACAAAATCTTCATTTTGTTTTTTAGAAAAAATATCACAACTCTGTCAATTGTTATCCGATTTTTTGGCATAAAGCTCAACGTATTTACAATTAAATTTTCTTTAGGAATACGTTTATTAATATAAATGTTGTTCAACAAACTATAGCAGAAAAAAAATCGATAAACTCAAAAAATTTTCAAAAAATAGCAAAAAATTAGATATTGTTGAAAAAATCAATACATATCTTTCGTATAGACCAATTTACACATATGAAAAGCCCTATCCTTCTTCTATCCAAAACAGTTGAAAAATTTAAAATCGGTTGAAAAATTAAGTTACACGTGGTTTAGTGAGAAGTCACAAAAAAACGTTCTTTGACAATAACTTTAAATTTTGAGGGTGTCTGGCAAGTTTGATGGGCATTTTTGTGATCTTTTCGACGAAACAACCTTAACTACCTCATTTTAAGAGTATATTCGATTTTATGTTTTTTGTAGCACAGTGTTATCTATGTGCAGTTTACGAGTTGAAACTTCGTGTTTCTGCAACCGGTTTCTAATAAATATGTTGGCGCCCAAGCAGGGGCCTTAATTTAAGAACTCAGAGTCATCAAGTATTATTAATGATTTTAAAGCTATAATCTTTGAAAAATAGTATGCTTTGACAATTATTAAGAAAACAATTTTTGGCTTCCAAGCAGGAATGATCCAAGATTTTATTCCGTTTATTCACGTCTGCTTTAATATTTATATAAAATTATAATAAAATAACAGGAGCAACTAATAAAGAACATAAAATCGTAAAACAATACTGAAGACGATTAATTTAGTGGGGAATTTCACCATTTATGTTGCTGCAAACTATAAAATTTACGAAAAAGCATTTTGGCGCCCAAGCAGGGGCCCTCATTAAAGTACATTAAGTCATCAATAACAACACGCGAAATAACAGTGTTGCCATAATGAAGCCCAGCTATCTTTCAAATCTTTCATCTCTCTTCTATTCCCTTTCCGAAAGAAGCATCAAGGTTACATTAGTGATTGATAGCCAGCATTGTATGAGTGTTACTTCTTTAAAAAAAAAAAAAATACTAATGACGATCATGTTGACTTGTGTAGTTTGTGATTTTAAACGTTGCGTTGCAACAAACGGGTTTCTTAAAACTATTACGGGGAAAATTAGTTGGCGCCCAAGGAGGGGCCTCCATAAAATAAATTAAAGTCAATATCATATTTCTTTGCTATGACAAATGTTATCAAAAATATTGGCTCCCAAGTAGGGGCTTCCTTTGAAGTATTTCTTTGCTTTGACAAATGTTATCAAAAATATTGGCTCCCAAGTAGGGCCCTCCTTTAAAGTACCGAATCTTTCCAGTATTTCATTCGTTAACGTCTGATTTGCTTTAATACATAAATAATTAATAAATATGCAATTATTTGGAATTATCAAAATTTATTACTGAAAATAATTAAGCTTTAGATGTGATTTTAATTTTTTTATATAAATAAATCAAATATAACTAGTATGTGTAACTAATACTAAGTACTAACACCTGATAACAAAAAAAAAATATTTATTACATTTACTAATAATTTCTAAAAATCAAAACATATTTTTGCAGAAATCATGTATAGACTTTACAATAGGAGCACGACCATTAGAACGTTATATGCCTAAAAATCGTAATACATTTAAATATAAAGTGTGGCGTATTGTCGTATCGACACCATTCGAATATTTTATAATGATGCTAATTGTGTTCAATACCTTATTATTAATGATGAAGGTAAGTTAGAATTTTGAAAAAATTTAAAATGAATGATTATTAATTTTATAAATAAAATGGATTTTAAAAGTGCATTTTCTGAAATTTTAAGTTTTCTTGTCATAATTTGTTATTTATTTCATTAATTTCATATTTTTTTCTGTTCTTTAATCCTTTAGATAGGCTTTTGAAACCACTTACCACCCTCTAACAAAAACTTTTTCAAAATATCCCCCAACATCATTAACACCAATTCAAAAACATTATTAACACAAAATTATAATATGGTTACGCCAACAAAAACAACTAGTTTTTGATTTTTTTTTTTGGTTTTTGGCAAAAATTAATTATATTTACCATCCAATTAAAAAATTACATTGCCATCTAGAACTAGAAACTTTTTCCGTAATGTCCCCAATCTTGAAATAAAAATATATATAAAAAAAATGTAATCCAAAAGTTTTGTCCCCCAGCTGATTTTCATTTTTATAAACTATATCTCATAAATTACACTGTGAAAATGTTAACAAACCGGGCACCTGCTGGTAAGGCTAATTCGAGTACGTTGCACTAAAAAAAAATAATTTAAAAAAATTGGGATATTAACAAAATTTATGGAAAATTGATAAGATAAGATCTAAAGAACAGAATTACTTAAAACTATTTCCCGGAAAGCTATGGCGATAGTGATTTTCGTGTTAAGAGCTACATAAATTACTCTGTACTTTTTACTATGTCAGCAATATTTACCGAGACATGAGCATTTTAAATTTTCGGGAATGCCAAGTTTTTTATATTCAATATTAAACCCATTGAAGGGCAAACATGTGGAAAGGACCGGTGATGCTTTGTTGATTCAAAGATCCAAAAATGGCCTCCATTTTGCTCAATCTAGCTTATTTTTCGAGTTTTTAAGGAACACATTGTTAGACCAACATTTTTTTTGTTATCCTACTAGTGCCTGCGGTCAGTACCGTAGTACCGGAAATACCGGTATTCCCGCTTCTCGGTATTACCGGGAAATGGTAACGGTTTCCCGGTTCTTGAATTATTCTCAGTATTCCCGGGAATACCGGTATTCCCGGTTCCGGTTCTGACGGTATTCCCGGGAACCGGTATGCATATTTTGTAAAATTTTGTATAATTAAAATTTTTTCTTCGCTTGTACCAAAACAAACTACAAACCATGTGAAATACACCATTTTAATTTTTTTATGAACTTAAGCAAAAAATAGTTACATGATTTTTAAATAATTTTACAAACAAAACTAAATATTTCTGAAATACTCATTAAATTGTGTAATTTAAATATTTTATAGTATAGCATTTTTTTGTTTTTTAAGAATCAGAATCAGAACCGGGAAAACCGGTATTCCCGGGAATATATCTAGAACCGGGAAACCGGTTCCAGAACCGAAAATACCGGTATTCCCGGGAATACCGAGAACCGGGAAATTTGGGCCACTATATCCTACTTAGGTCAATCGGATTAAATTAACACAAGGCGCCAAATGATAAGGGTTTTGCATATTTGAAAATTTAAAAAAAATATATATATGGGGCATTCCATATCAAATCGGAAAATTTTTTTTTTAGATTTTCCCAATTTGTTTACTGTTTTTAGTGCCCTTCGAAAACTCCTTCGTGGTAAATTTTCAGATTTTTTTTATGACCCGTTCAAAAGATATCGAATTTCCAAAAACTGGTAGTTTGTTCCTTTGCTCAAACTTCTTTTACTCATAACTTCTTCAATAATGGTCCAAAATTTGAAATTTTTTTTTCCAAAATTTTTGTTTTTTTACGTACTTTAAAAAAAAAAATCCCAAAAAATTCTTAAAAGCGCTCTAGTATGCGATTTTTAAGTTTTAAAATTTAAATCTCATTTTTGAAAATGTTTGTACTTTTTTTGATTTTTTTTTAATTTTTTTGTGTAAAACTTCTATCGATTCTACAATTTTTTTGCCCAGGAGGATCGTGGGATAACGATTATTAGTATTTTTTAAAATTTTTTGAAAAAATTTTTATTTTAATTTTCCAATCTTAAAATCATTTCTACTGCTCCAATGGTGCGTCATAGAGGGGTCCTTAATAATACCGACCCCCATTAATTTTTACATCTTAACATTTCTTTGGAACAAACTAATATCCTATCTCCAATTTCTAAGGGTGGTCCCACACAAAACGACATTTTTTAAAATTTGCTCCAAACGCTCTAATTGCCCCAATAGTGCCCTTAGAGCAACAAAATGTATGACCGACCCACAATATTTTTTTAGCCCAAACATCTTCTTTGAACACACTTACCCTCTATCTTTAACTGTTAAGGCGGTCCCCATACATTTTTTTTTATTTTTTGTAAATTTGTTTTATTTAATCAGCTTCTACCGGTCCAATGGTGCGTCCGAGAGGGGTCATTAGTCAGACCGGCCCCCATTTATTTTTACCCTACAACATTTTTTTTAAACATACCTATGCCCTATCTCCACTCCCTAAGTAGGCTCCCATACAAATAACAGTTGGAACAAATTTTATAAAAATGTAATTTTGAATGGAAGCCTACTTAGGGAGTGGAGATAGGGCGTAGGTTTGTTCTAAAAAAATGTTGTAAGGTAAAAATAAATGGGGGTCGGTCTCACTAATGACCCCTCTCGGACGCACCATTGGGCCGGTAGAAGCTGATTAAATAAAACAAATTTACAAAAATTAAAAAAAAAAAATGTATGGGGACCGCCTTAACAATTAGAGATTTAGAGATAGAGGATAGGTGTGTTTAGAGCAAATGTTTGGACTAAAAAAATATTGTGGGTCGGTCATATATTTTGTTGCTCTATTAGGGCTGTTAGAGCTGTTGGAGCAAATTTTAAAAAATGTCGTTTTGTGTGGGAGCCCCCTTAGAAATTGGAGATAGGGTATATGTTTGTTCCAAAGAAATGTTAAGACTTAAAAACTAATGGGGGTCGGTCTTATAAAGAATTCCTCTATGACGCACCATTGGAGCAGTAGAAATGATTTTAAGATTGGAAAATTACAATAAAATTTTTTCAAAAAATTTTAAAAAATAGTAATAATCATTATCCCTCGATCCTCGGGACAATAAATTTGTAAAATCGATAGAAGTTTTACATAAAAAAAAATTTCAAAAAAATCGAAAAGCACAAACATTTTCAAAAATGAGATTTAAATTTTAAAATTTCAAAATGGCATACTAGAGCGGTTCAGGAATTTTTTTGGATTTTTTTTTAAAAGTACGTAAAAAAACAAAAAATTTAAAAAAAAAAAAAATTGAAATTTGGACCATTATTGAAGAAGTTATGAGTAAAAGAAGTTTAAGTTAGGGAATAAACTACCAATTTTTGAAAATTCAATATCTTTTGAACAGGTCATCAAGAAAACCTGAAATTTACCACGAAGGAGTTTTCAGAGGGTACTAAAAACTGTTAACAAATTTGGAAAATCTAAAAAAAAAAAATTTCAAATTTTCCGATTTGATATGGAAGGCCCCATATATATTTCTTACGTTACATCATATTTCTTAATTTTGATACGCCAAACACATATGAGGGGGTTAGAGCACAAGGGGTTCAAGTGCCTTATATTTGATAATGAGAAAAAAGAGGTTAAAGTTAAATTGCAATAAAAAATGTTAGATGCTATCTATAATATTATTTTTTAGTTAATAGAGATCCTGAGATATATTTTAATCTAACAAGTTAAAAAAATACCGTGTTTTACACCCTTTTGCACCCAAAAATTGCATCTGAAGTAAGTAAGTGGCACTTATAACCTTTTTGCTCTAACTTTTTTTATAAATTTGTAAATTCGTAAAAGGATAACCACATTTTATTAAGAAAATGTGTAATGGTTCTTTGTTTAATTTTTTAGTCGTGATAATCAGATTCCATGACATCATTGGGCTAATCTTCATCTTCATTAGGGCATCCCGTCAAATCTAAACTTTCGAATTTCGTATCATAATACCTGCCGAAAATTATTACCCAAATCTGGCTCAAAAATTAGGAATTTTTGAGTACTTTATGGGAAATTTTTTTTAAAAATTCCACTTTTGGTCCACAGATGCTGATTTTCAAACATAAAAATTATTTTTAACCAAATTGGTCTTAAAAGTTAAATTTTAATAATTGCTTGGAGCACAAGGGGTTTAAGTGCCTTAAATTTAATAATGGGAAAAAAGAGGTTATAGTTAAATTGCAGTAAAAAATGTTAGATGATGTCTAGAATATTATTTTTTAGTTAATAGAGATCCTGAGATATATTTTAATCTAACAAGTTAAAAAAATACCATATTTCACAAATACAAGCACCCAAAAATTGCCTCTGAAGTATGTAAGTGGCACTTATACCCCTTGTGCTCTAACTTTTTTTATAAATTTCTAAATTATGAAAAGAATGTTAGTTATTTGTAAAAGGAAAACCACATTTTATTACAAAAGTCTTTAATGGTTCTTTGTTTAATTTTTTAGTCGTCATAATCAGATTCCATGACATCATCGGGCTCATCTTCATCTTCATTAGGGCGTCCCTTGAAATCTAAACTTTCGAATTTCGTGCCGTGATACCTGCCGAACGATGGACATGGAGTAGCTAATTGTGGGAAAATTTATGAAAAATTTTTGCAAGGTCATTTTTAGTCTGCAACCAGCGGTCAAAGTTTAAAAAATTACGTTTTTGGACCAAAATTAATATCTGAAATATTTAACCAAATCTGGGTCAAAAATAAGGAACTTTTGCGCGTTTTATGGGAAAAATATTTAAAAAATTTCAAAATTGCGATTTTGGTCCACAGATGCTGATTTATAAACATAAAAAAATATTTTTACCCAAATTTGTCTTAAAAGTCGAAAAATGTTGAGTATTTTATGTGAAAAATTTTAAAAATAAACCCACGATTTTGGTCCAAAAAAGCTGATTAGCATCTGTGTATCAAAATCTTTGATCAGCATTTTTGAACGAAAATCGTGTTTTTTATATTTTTTTAATATTTTTTAGATAACTTGCTTTACATTTTCCAACTTTTGGGACCAATTTGGATAAAAAAAATAATATTTATGGTAAAAATCAGCATCTGTGGACCAATATTTTTTTTTTGGGAATTTTTTTTTTTTAATTTTTCCTATTATGTACGCAAAAATTCCTAATTTTTGAGCCCAATTTGGTCAAAAAATTCGGACATGAATTTTGGTCGGAAATCGCCATTTTTTCACACTTTAACCGCTGGTTACAGACTGAAGATGCTCTTGCAAAATTTGATTACTATTACTACAAGAACTTCTCGGAATTCAACCACTTGTCCAAGTGAAAAACTAAATTTTAATAATTGCTTGGAGCACAAGGGGTTTAAGTGCTCATATACCCCTTGTGCTCCAAGCAAAACAGGTATTTTAGTAACAAGAGCTAGAAATGGTCGCCATATCTCGCTAACGGATAAGAATTTCACATTCACCTCTTGTGCTCTGAACTTCTGTGAACTTCACCTACTAATTCCATATGTTAACTCAATTTTTTTAAAAAAGTCACTTGAACCCCTTGTGCTTTGAGACCCTCATATGTGATCGAACAATTTTCAAGTTATCGCTATTAGAGATTTGCAAAATATGATGGTTTTTTTATACTAAAGAATTAAAAAAAAAGTTTGAAAATTTCATTTCCTTGACCTTTCATAAAGCTTGAGACAATATTTTATTTAAAATTAATTTAAGCCAAATCTGATCATTTTAACCCGTAGAACCCTTCGAAGAAAATTTTGGATTATTGGAAAATTTCCACCAAAAATTTTGGATTTTTAAAAAATATAAAATATGCGTGCTGAATGCGAATACCAATAGGTAGGTTACGGTGGAGGTATCCAATTTATACCTGGCATAGACCTCTTAATCCATAGCGATAGGTTAGGTTACGTTACCTTAGGTTAGGTTGTAATTAGCTGCTGATGTTTTACGTCAGCACACATAAACTATGAGGTCCGTTGTGATACCACAGGACTGTAATAGGTTCCCCTACTTGTCACTGCCGTTAAACCAATTTGAGCGTCTTATGAGACTCCTAAGATATTGAATTTTGATATCCTACAAATCAGAATGATCGTTCAGCTCCCTAGGTCCCAGTGAAGCAAGTCTCTGACAAGAAAGTGCCGAGCAATGGCAGATGAAGTGTGCGATAGTTTTCAACTCCTCGTCATCCATGCAACTCCAGAAAAATGACATTTGGCGGCCCATTTTACCGCTCTGTGTGCTTCCCTATAAGACAGTGTCCGGTAATTACAGCAACCACTGTCGAAATATCTCCTCTTAGAGCGATATCACCTTACATATGTCCTTCTGATTAAAAGAAGGCCAAATCTGTCCTGTTGTCTCACACGTCAATCCATTCTAGAGACAAACCAACACATTCCAATTCTGTTGGAACCTGTAAGGTAGTTCCCATTCTTGCAAGCTCATCGGCTTGCAAATTCCTGAAACGTCTCTGTGTCCTGGGACCCATATAAGTCGCATGACAAACTGCTTGGCCATCTCATTTTAAGAGATTTTATCTCATTTTAAGATAAAAAAATAATTTGATTTTACAAACGAAAACTCTTTTTATTCCGCATAAAAGTTTTTGTTATTCAAAAAGAGTTTTTGCCAAAACCAAGTAAGTTTTCGCTTGGCCTAAAAATAGTATACCGCTAATTCAAAAACATTATTTAACACATTATTCATTACCTAAGACCACATACTACATACATACATTAATTAACAAAAACAATTGTATAAAAATCCTTGTGTATTTATTTGTGTATTTTTTGTGAATATTGTGTTTGTCCGTCCAAATCATTTATTTATTTGTTAATAAAAAAAAAAATCATGATTTTAGCTAATTTCCATTTTTAAGTTAATTTAGCATGTTATTTTTTTATTTGAATTCAAATCATAGTTTCCTTTTTGAAAACCAACACAAATGCACATTTTCGATCATTGTTTATGTTAAATTTTTATTTAAGTTTATTGAAAAAAATTATTTTTTTTTTAATTATTAAATGTAAAATCATGTAAAATTTATTTAATTTTATACATTTATCTAACAAAAAAATAAAAATAAAAAACAAATAGGCTTTTGAAATAAGTAACAGGCATCCCAAAACAGAATCCTTACAAAAATGGAATTTATACAGGGTGTGACAGATCAAAAAAATCGATTTTCTTAGAAATGAATTAATTAATAAAACTTATTTATCAGCAAATAACTATTAAAGCACGAGCTCTAAGTTTTAGAACATTTTCAAACTCCTTAGGGAATTCCGTGGTCTCAAAACCTCCAATTGTTATTTATTTAGGGAATTTTTAACATATATTTACAAATGTTAATGAAATAATTGATCTTGAGTTCTGTTGGTTTAAATAATTTTTATTTCATTTCTCCGATATGTCGAAATTCATCGAATTTCATCCTCAGGGACACTTGCAAAAATTTTACAACACAATATAAACTTAAAGCTATAGTTGTTTTAACATCGCCGTATGTAGTAGTGCAATACCAGACGACGATGTTAAAACAACTATAGCTTAAAGTTTATTTTGTTTGTGCAATTTTTAACCAGTGTCCCTGAGGATGAAATTCGATGAATTTCCAAATTTCGGAGAAATAAAATATAAATAATTTAAAACAACAGACCTCGAGCTCAATTATTTCATTTACATTATAATTTTAAAGGTCGAATAAATACAACATTAAATTTATAATTACAAATTATATACTAAATTAACCTAACTGAGACGGGTGACAATCACTTTCTTTTAGCGAAACAGACCAAGGGATCTGGTGGGAATCGAACGCACGACCACCAGACTCATAGGTTAGCATGCTACCAACTAACCTACTGGGGCGCCTCTCCGATTTTTATTTCAAACCTGAATTTTTAATTAATCATATAGTTTCCAGATTTTTAAAAACTTAAATCAATGAAGTATCTAGTTTTTTTTTAACTTACACTGTTTCAAAGTAAACAAATTATGGAGTTTTTCACAAAAAGTGCCAACACTATTTTGCCTCCGTCTGCAAATTTTTGCTCAGATGTGAAGTTTTTCTATTTCTTTTAAAAGGCTCATCACGAAGATGAGTTTTAAAAAAATGTGTCATGGTTTTTTAATTTATGATCTCCATTCTCGTCGAAAGTTGAGGCGTTTTAGGCTATCTCCTCGAAAGTTGATGCCTGAGAGCTCACTCAAGGAATGGATAAACGAAATAAGTATAGAGCTAAAACACCTCAATTCAACCGAGGAGTTGACCGCACCCCCTCCAAATTTAATGAAATTAAGTACTGGGGTTTACTTTAACAAAAAAGAGATTTTGCCAATTTTTCAGGCTTCTGTGGATTCCAGTATTCAAGATATGAGGTCTTGAAAATTAACAAAATCGTGTATATTTGACAAAAGTGTTCCGAGATAAATAAAGATAACTCGAGAAGTAAAAACACTACAGGTCTCAGTCAGGTTGCAAATAATAGGTAATGAGACAGCCTTTAAAATAGCATTCCCCAAGATTTTTTTTGAAAAAGGTCAAAGGTCATTGATTTTAATCTTCATTTTTGGAGAGCTATATCTCAAAAAAGATATTTTTAAAATTTTTGAAAAAATATATGTTGTTAAGAATCACCTATACTACTTGAGTTTAAATTTTCAGGATGGAGTCTTCATTGGAACTTTTTATATTAATAGAAACATTGTGACAGGAAAGAAAAAGCGGTGTAATTTCCCTTAGAAAAAAAAATATTTTTTTTGTCTTTGAAATTCTGGTACCAAAACTCATTTTTCTGAATGTTTTTGACGTGCTGAGTCCAAATATGACCTGTGAACTGGTCTATCGTTATTACTTTTCAAGATATATGCACCTAAATGTTCAAAAAAAACACAGCAATAGCATTTGAGCAATTTTTACACATTTATGTGCTGATATCTTGAAAAGTAATAGCGATAGACCAGTTCAAAGGTCATATTTGAACTCAGCACGTCAAAAGCATTCAGAAAAACGAATTTTTGTACCAGAATTTCAAAGACAAAAAAAATATTTTTTTTTCTAAGGGAAATTACACCGCTTTTTCTTTCCTGTCACAATGTTTCTATTAATATAAAAAGTTCCAATGAAGTCTCCATCCTGAAAATTTAAACTCAAGTAGTATAGGTGATTCTTAACAACATATATTTTTTCCAAAATTTTAAAAATATCGTTTTTTGAGATATAGCTCTCCAAAAATTAAGGTTAAAACCAATGACCTTTGACCTTTTTCAAAAAAAATCTTGGGGAATGCCATTTTAAAGGCTGTCTTATTACCTGTTATCTGCAACCTGACTGAGACCTGTATTGTTATTACTTTTTGAGTTATATTTATTTATCTCAAAACACTTTTGTCAAATATTTACGATTTTGCCAATTTTCAAGACCCCATATCTCGGGAAGAAAAACTACCAGAAGTCCAAAATTTTGGCACTATGATTTTTTTGTAAGGGCCCAACTATATTCCAAGTTTCATCAAATTCGAAACGGGTAAGGTCAAAAATGCTACTTTTTTCGGTTGAATTGAGGTGTTTTAACTCTATATTCGGGTTAAGGTGACAGGACATAATCCCCACGGACATTACCCCCATAACGGAAATGGGTATTATGACCGAATTCATTACGGTCATAATCCCCATAATAATTGTGGGGACTATGACCGTTTCCAAAACGGTCACAATCCCAATGGGGATTATGTCCGTTCCTTGTTGGGATTACGACCGAACTTTTTTCGTTTGGTCATAACCCCCATTCATATTATGGGGAGTAAGTCCAAAGCAATTTTGGTCATAATCCCCGTTTTCTGCAGAGGGTGGGTTTAATGCATGGAGTTTGTAATCCCTAAGCCCGGCCAAAGGCCGGCTACGCAGAAAAATTTTTAGGTAAAAAAAATAAATTCTTTTAATTTTGGGGATTATGACCAACTACATAATCCCCATTTGTTACGTGGTCATTATCCCCATAAATCTGGGAATTATGTCCGTTTTTTATTGGGATTATGTCCAAATAATTTTCGGTCATAGTCCCCACTACCATTATGGGGATTATGACCGAAATGAATTTGGTCATAATCCCCATAACGGAAATGGGGATTATGTCCGTGGGGATTATGTCATGTCACCTTGGGTTAATCTTACATTTTGGGGTTAATTGTGTATTTTTACCACGACTAGTGTGGAGGGACGAGTAGTGGCGTATCAACTCCAGACGGACACGTGACAATTATTTGGCTCCCAACGTGGGTCCCGTTTTAAAATTTATTTTCGTGGCAGTGTGCTTCTGTTGTAATTAAGATTACTAACTTGATTTGAAATTTATAAGTAGGGGTGACAATAGGGATGACTTCGGAGCTGCTTTGGGGTTTATTGTGAATAAATTTAAATTGTAAAACGAACCCTACGTTGGGAGCCAAATAACTGTCACGTGTCCGTCTGAAGTTGATACGTCACTACTCGTTCCTCTGGAAGTGGAAGGGACGAGTAGTGGCGTGTCAACTCCAGACTGACACGTGACAGTTATTTGGCTCCCAAAGTGTTGCCCGTTTTGTAATTTTATTTCGTGGCAGTATGCTGTTGTTGTAGGTAAGATTACTAACTTGATTTGAAATTTATGAGGAAGGTTTCCATCCACAAGTTTTTAATTGTACATCTGTAAGTCAGAAAACGTACCAACACTCTTTTGCCTCCATCAAAAAAGTTTCGTTCAGAACATATCAAGTTTTTCCATTTATCTGAAAGACAACATCACTAAGATGAGTTTAAAAAAATAGAGTGTTAAAATTTTGCATTTTGAGATAATAATCCTCGTCGAAAGTTAAAGCATTTTGAGCTCCGCTGCCTCATCGAAAGTGGGCGCATGGGAGCTCTCTCACGAATTGGATAAAGGGAGTAGCTATGTTCGGGTTAGTGTTACTTTATACGCCAATAGGGTTGTCTTCGGAGCAACTTTTGGGTTAATTGTGGATTTTTACCACTTCCAGTGTGGTAGTGGCGTGTCAACTCCAGACAGTTATTTGGCTCCCAACGTGGGGCCCGTTTTAAAATTTAATTTCGTGGCAGTATGCTACTGTTGTAGTTAAGATTACTAACTAGATTTGAAATTTAGAAAGAAATTTTTCATCCACAAGTTCTTAATTTAACATCTGTAAGTCACAAAAAGTACCAAGACTCTTTTGCCTCCATCAAAAAAGTTTCGTTCAGAACATATCAAGTTTTTCCATGTATTTCAAAGGCTAGTTTTCACGAATATGAGTTTAAAAAAAAAGACTATCAGAATTTTATATTTTGAGATTCCCATTCTCGTCGAAAGTTTTTTGAACTCACCAGTCTGATCGGAAGTGGACGCATGGGAGCTCACCCACGGATTAGATAAAGGGGTAGCTATAGTCGAGATAGTCTTACATTTTACTCCAATAGGGATGACTTCGGAGAAATTGTGGGTTTATTGTGGATTTTTACCCCTGCCAGTGTGGACGAGTAGTGGCGTGGCAACTCCAGATTGATACGTTTCATTTTTTGGCTCCCACCATGGGGCCCGATTCCAAATTTAATTTTGTGGCAGTGTTTTAATGTTGTAGTTCAGATCACTAACTGGATTTGAAATTTAAAAGATAAGTAACCATTTACAGATTTGTTTTTGGAGCTATGTAAGTTTTGCGGATTTTAAGGAATTTTTTGTTTTTGCCATTAAAAAAATGTTTGTTACTCAAACAAAATTTTACTGGTAGTCATATCGCATTTAGAACCTTTCCCCAAACTCAAATACAATTTCTATTAAAACCATTATTCTGTCACACCCTGTATAAAAAATTTTACTTGTCACTATAAAACTAACAACTACCAATCATTAATTCATCATCTAACAATTCCGTCAACAAATACTAAATGCTTCTTCTAATGTCTTTCACTAAAAGTTATATGTTTCTTAAAAAAAAAAGAAAAACAAAAATAATAAAATAAAAAATAGAAATATTTTTGAATAAATCAAATTTTAAAAAATAAATTCAATAAATTTTCCCAATAGTATCATAATCAAGGTGAGATGTATGAAAAGTCACTGAAGTATATCAACATGGGATTCACAGGAATGTTCAGTGTAGAAACTGTGCTGAAGATCATAGGATTCGGTGTTAAGGTAGGTGTTGATCATAATAACAAGAACATTTTAAATTCTTAAGGATATACGTAAATATATTATTATTTTTTTGTTATAATTTATAAAGCTTTACAAAAAGTAATGTAATTAAAAATGCTGAAATTTACAATGTTTTTTTTTTAATTGCTAAATAAATTTAGTTTTTTTAAGGTTAAGAATTGACAGCAAACACATGTAAGTATGAGATTTTATAAGATTTTTGCTTTGACAACTGAAAATAGCATGTTAAAATATATAGACTAGATGTTGCCAGTCTGCACTATTAAATTATTACACTTGACTTAATTTTTATTTTTCTTGCCCGATATATGTTAAGCATGTTAAAAAATTTGATTTACACTCTCAAATAATATGTTAAACTTTTTTCACACACCCTATATAAACACTTTTTTATAATATTTTATTTTAATTTAAAAATATTTCAGTCCGTAGGATACATAACCCAGCCAGACGGGATACCAATTTAGATAACAGCTGATATATTTTATGCTAGAATTTTTGTATGTTATTTAAGTCTACAAAACAAAGTTCTTTACATAGTTATTTTACGTTATATGTTAGGTTGTAAGCGGCTGCTGACATTTTACGTCAGCACACATAGACTCTGAGGTCCTAGTAGGTTTCCCTTCTAGTCCTTGCCGTTAAACTAATTTGAGTTTGTTAAAAAACTCCTAAGATATTGAATTTTTACATCCGTCAAATCAGAAAGACCGTGCAGTTCCCTAGATCCCATTAAAGCAATTATATAACCAGAAAGTGTAGGGTAATGGCAAGTAAAGTGGTCGATAGTTTCTAACTCCTCCTAATCCATGCAACTCCGTCTAAGGTCATTTCACGGTACATTTATTTGCTCTGTGTGCTTTCCTATAATACAGTGTCCGGTAGTTACAGCAACCACAGTCGAAATCTCTTCTCTTTAAAGCCATATTAGCGCACTTGTGCACTTCTAATTACGCGAAGGCCAAATATGTCGTGTAGTCTCACACGTCCATCTCTGATTAGTCATCGTTGCGGAACAAAGCCGTATATTTGCTTGCAAGTTTCTAGAAGCATGCCAACATATTCCAATTCTGGTGGAACCTGTAACATTGTTCACAGTCTTTCAACCTCATCGGCTTTGCAATTCCCTGGATTGTCTCAGTGTCCTAGGATCAAACTGCTTGGCCATCTCATTTAAAGACGTGCGACAGTTATGGGCAGATATTGTTTTCAGAAACATTGACTCCAGGGACTTGAACGTGGCTTGACTCTCAGAATAAATGTTGACTGCAGTTGTAGGCAATACATTGCACCTCAACCAGTCAGCCACTTCCCTTATTGCCAGCATCTCTGCCTAGTAAAACAGCAATAATCTGGCAATCTTCGAGCAAGGCTCAAGCTAAGCTCTTTCGAATAAACTCCAAAGTCAACTTGTCCGTGTAACTTCGATCCATCTAGTCCCTGCCGTTAAACCAATTTGAGCTCCTTATGAAACTCCAAATCAATCAAATCAAAAGACCATGCAGCTATTACCAAAAAGTGTAGGCTAATGACAAGTAAACTGTTCGATAGTCAATACCTCCTCCTAATCCATGCAACTCCGGCAAAAGTCATTTCACGGTACATTTATCTCAACTGCGTGCTTTCCTATAAGACAGTGTCCGGTAGTTACAGCAACCACAGTCGAAATCTCTTCTCTTTAAAGCCATATCAGCGCACTTGTGCGCTTCTAATTACGAGAAGGCCAAATATGTCGTGTAGTCTCACATGTCCATCCATGTGCCCATCTCTGATTAGTCACCGTTGCGGAACAAAGTCGTATATTTGCTTGCTAGTTTCTAGAAGCATGCCAACATATTCCAATTCTGGTGGAACCTGTAACATTGTTCCCAGTCTTTCAACCTCATCGGCTTTGCAATTCCCTGTATTGTCTCAGTGCCCTAGGACCCATATGGTTAGGTTAAGAGGTTGAAGTAATGTCCACAAGACCAGTTCCTGATCCAAAGTGATACCTCGAAAAAAGGGGGGGGGGGATTGGTTATTGTTGTTGGCTGCTCTACATATTAATTATAATTCACTACTGCGTTCCTGTCAAATGATGATTTATGTCTCCACATATGTCTCATCGAGTTTACTTAGCCTAATATATTTAAGCATCTTCCATGGGTTGACATCTTTAAGTTCCTACAGTTCCTGAAAGAAGTAAAAGCCAAAACAATTAAATCGAGTGCGAGATAGTGCAGGGCACTGACAAAGATAATGGAATGAGTCTTCCACTCTCTCTTCGTCCCCACACTATCTGCACAAGTCATCTGTTATCAATTTTAACATTTTCAAATAAGCTTTCAAGTCAGTATGGCCTGTAATTAAACCTACATACTTTCTGAGGTCTAATTTTTCCATATAAAGTAGTGTTTTCTGGATACTTTTTCCACCGCGAGTCCACAAGGCCTTCGGGTGGATACAGTCCATGCTGCTTTCCCATTTCAAATCTTCCTGTCGTTCAAATGATCTCCGTATTTCGAAATAAATCGCATCCAGGCCCGGATGCACGTCGGTCATGATTGAACTTAATGGTAAAACTGCTCCCATACGAGCTAACTCGTCAGATTTCTCGTTTCCTGGAATATTCTGATGACCTGGAACCCAGCACAGTCTTCAAGAGTGTTGTTCGATGAGACAACCTTTGATCGAATATTCCTATTACATAGTGCCTTTAAAGCCGCCTGACTAACAATATAAATAATGATCTCACTAGAGTAGATCGGCCTCATTGAAATAAGCCTGGCTGCCTCTGACACTGCATGCAGTTCCGCCTGAAAAATATTACAGCTGTCCTGCATCCTCGAACTGTTTTCAATTTCTAGTTTCTCACAGTAGACACCGCTACCTGTTCCCTGTACCATCTTTGATCCATCCGTGTAGACTGCAATGTGATGTTCCCCAACAGGTGGATTTTCCCAGAATACTCTAGATGGTATTTCAATTGATATACCTGCATCCCACACGATATGTGGAGTCATATAATCAGTCACACAGTCATTATATCGATGGTCTAGTATTAGTTTTGTGTGTCCATAGTCCCGAACTTTTAGCGCGCAATTTTGACTTAATCTTAGCTGTGTCCTAAGTGCGTATTCCTGGCCATTTCATTTAAAGACCATTTCATTTAAAGACTTGTGGTAGTTCATTTCATTTAAAGACGTGTGGTAGTTAAGGGCAGATCTTGTTTTCAGAAACATTGACTCCAGGAACTTGACCGCAGCTTAACTGTCAGAATAGATGTTTACTGCGGTTGTGAACAAGACAAGACAAGACTTCCTTTATTGCCAGCTTCTCTGCCTGGTAAGCACTGCAATAATCTGGCAATCTTCAAGCCAGGCTCAAGCTAATCTCTTTCGAATAAACTCCAAAGCCAACTTGTTCGCGTAGCTTCGATACATCTGTGCTTAAATTTATGGAGGCTTCACTACCCGGAATACCCCCGTCAAAGACTCCCTGGATGGTATCATATTGGTAAAGTGGTGCTCAAAAAGGCTTAAAAGGATCATATACTGTGGCATTGTTATCTTCTTCAAGATCGTGCTATTGTCACAATCGCTGCTCTTTCATTGCAGTGTGCTATTCAGTCGAATTGCCAAAGGAGAACACCAGTGATGCATATCGACGCCATTCTCTGTACCTTTGTGATAATCGTTATAAATACACAGTACCCTTTTGTCTGTAAAGCAGGCCACTAGACAATGATTCCTTACATCAGAATGTGGCGCATCTCTCCTATGAAAATCACGACTTTAGGGCTAAAGCCCCATCGTTTTCAATAGGTACTTTTACAGGAATATCAAGCAGTCGTTCCTTTTCTCACCCGTTCCTCAATATTACGCCTGAAATTTAACTTTCTATTTTGAAATACTTCAAGATTCTTCGCTCCATCTGAGAAGGCGATTTCAGTGACATCCAGAGAAATAGCATCAAAAGCAGGAATCTTATTCTTTCTTAGATATTGCTCTGCTGATTCCAAATCTCCAAATTTTTCTGGCACGTACAGTTTTTGAAATACTCGCTGTTAAAAAATAAAAAAAAAACAATTATATAGCTCTCTTGTTTTTTTTTTTTTTTTTATTCAAAAAAATATTTCATTACAACTTCAAAGCCCCGGCGACATAAAGGCATTAATGGGGACCACTGTTACGTTGCTTACAACAAATATCATTTGATTTATATAAATTGTACGTCCTGATTCCAGAACTTTAATCTGAATTTTTCTATCATGTTCCGTTTTCGAGATATTCGCGTTCAAGATTTTTGCGTGAAAAAACTTTCAAACGCGAATATCTTGAAAACGGAATATGCTAGAAAATCTTGGATTGCAGTTTTGGAATCAGGAGGTCCATTTTATTTGAAATCAAATCCTATTTATGGAAGAATCTGTAATTGTGGATCACCAAATGTGACAAACACAAAATTTCTAAAAAAACTGCTTTCCGAAAATGGCAAAATATGATAACAAGGAAAGTCTCCTTAGCGCCAACCTCCAAACTTCATGATTTTTTATTTTTTATTTTGTAGGCAGGAAAATAAGGGACTCGAAATTTTGTTAAGATCGGGTGTCCTAGAGAGACTTCTCTTTTGCAAGCTAAACGCCGAATTCTCCGACTAATCATGTTCAAAATGAGCTAAGTCTAGTCGGAAAATATTTAAATTTGAAACACTGCATGTAATTAAAGCTTTTTTATATAAAATTTTAACTTTAATAAACCCACACATACACAAACAACAACTTGACACTAAACAAAATTTTAGAAAAAAAACAATAAAAATCTAGAGTTTTTATGAATTTAATTTTTAAATTTGTACTTTATTTCCCTTAATTTATTAGATTTTTTTCTTTTAATGCATTGATTAAATCCAAATTAAACCATATAAATCCCATTTACAACTAGATTTTGGTATTTTTGTTATATTATTATTATTTTTTTTTATTGGAAAATTTATTTGTAGTTTCATGATGCACCGCCCTTACACAGTGATATATTAACCTACATGAATCTGGTTTTTACATTGTTCTTCCTTTTGGAAACAATTTTCAAAGTAATAGCCTTTGGAATAACGGTAGGTATTTTTCTGGTAGAGAAAGAGGAGGAAAAATATATTTAATGTAACAGAAAAAAAAAACAAAACAAGTAAGAACGCTATTCGGCTGTGCCGAATCAAATATATCCTCCACACTTTTACTTTTTAAAATTTTATTTTTACCCCAAAACGTATTTTTCCCAGAATGCTTTTTTACCAAATTTGCCTACATTACAAATTTTAAGATTCTAGTACCATTTTTTCAGGAAATGTAAAAAGTTTCAATGATTATTATTTCAGGAAATAGAAAAGTGCCAAAAAGTATACCTTCGGTACTTTTTATAAAAGGTATTTTTATAAAAGGTATTTTTATAAAATGTACTTTTTATAAAAGGTACTTTTTATAAAAGGTACTTTTTATTAAAGGTACTTTTTATGGAAGGTACTTTTTATAAAAGGTACTTTTTATAAAAGGTACTTTTTATAAAAGGTACTTTTTATAAAATGTACTTTTTATAATAGGTACTTTTTATAAAAGGTACCTTTTGTAAAAGGTACTTTTTATAAAATGTACTTTTTATAAAAGGTACTTTTTATAAAACGTACTATTTATAAAAGGTACTTTTTATAAAAGGTACTTTTTATAAAAGGTACTTTTTATAAAAGGTACTTTTTATAAAAGGTACTTTTTATAAAAGGTACATTTTATAAAAGGTACTTTTTATAAAAGGGACTTTTTATAAAAGGTACTTTTTATAAAAGGTACTTTTTATAAAAGGTACTTTTTATAAAAGGGACTTTTTTTTTATAAAAGGTACTTTTTATAAAAGGTACTTTTAATAAAAGGTAATTTTTATAAAATGTACTTTTTATAAAAGGTACTTTTAATAAAAGGTACTTTTTATAAAAGGTACTTTTCATATAAGGTACTTTTTATAAAAGGTACTTTTTATAAAAGGTACTTTTTGTAAAAGGTACTTTTTATAAAAGGTACTTTTTATAAAAGGTACTTTTTATGAAAGGTACTTTTTATAAAAGGTACTTTTTATAAAAGGAACTTTTTATAAAAGGTACTTTTTATAAAAGTCACTTTTTATAAAAGGTACTTTTTATAAAAGGTACTTTTTATAAAAGGTACTTTTTATAAAAGGTACTTTTTATAAAAGGTACTTTTTATAAAAGGTACTTTTTATAAAAGGTACTTTTTATAAAAGGTACTTTTTATAAAAGGTACTTTTTATAAAAGGTACTTTTTATAAAAGGTGCATTCCAAATTTCAAGTTTGTATGACCATTATTTCAGTAAACTTTTTACCCATTATATCCCAGTAGAATCAACATTGGCAAAAACCCTGCCTTAGCGAATCTTTTTTCCGGGATGTGAACCTACATTGCAAATTTCAAGTTTCTAATACCATTACTAAAGAAAGTGTAAAAGGTACCAAAAGTACAGTTTTTACCCTTTTTACCCCCTTAGAATCATCATTGACCAAAATCCAGCCTTAGTGGATCTATGTATATTCCGGTAGGTGAACATACAGTCCAAATTTTAAGTCTCTATGACCATTATTTCAGGAGATATAAAAAGTACCAAAAGTACAACATTGGCAAAAACCCAACCTTATTGAATCTTTTTTCCGGGAAGTGAACCGACGTTGCAAATTTCAAGTTTCTAGTACCTAGAGTTTGCAAAACGATTAAAATCGTAATCGCTATTAATCGCAATAATTAATCGTAATCGTAATCGTAATCGACAAACAAATCATGCGATTACGATTAATCATTTTCTATAAAATACACTGTTTTTAAGACGAATTTTAATCAATTTCAATTTTTTTTGGAACTGATTTCTTTTGCAATATATTCCTGAATATATTCTACGGTAATCCCTACAAAATTTTCTATTTAAAATTATGTTTCAAAAAAGCTATTTGCTCTAAAAACGATTGCGTTCGGCATAATTTCTAACAAAAATCATTGATTCTGGAATGTTAAGTAGAATCGAATGCAGGATACTATGATGAGTTCTGGAACCGATTATTTGGAACGGAAAATGTTTCTGGGTTGGCCCATGATTCATTTAACTTGTTTACAATTTCTCTTTCCTTTTTTCTCGTAAGAGTCACACAAGTTTAAAGTAAAATTAAAATTCTGATCTTAGAAACCAATAAATTTGGTTTTTAAAATTATTTAAAAGGCTCTAGCCGAATATGGCCAAATTTTAAAATATTTTTTATTAAAGCAACTGCTACTCAAATTATTTAAAAAAATTCGATTAATCGTTAATCGCGTTTAACGGCAATTTTTTTAATCGTAATCGCGATTATGAAATATCTCGATTATTTGCAAACTCTACTACTTAGTACCATTATTTAAGGAAATTTAAAATGTACCAAAAGTACAGATTTTTACCCTTTTTACCCCCTTAGAATCATCATTGGCAAAAATTCAGCCCTAGGAGATCTATATTCCGGGAGGTGAACATACAATCCAAATTTCAAGTTTATAGGACCATTATTTCAGGAGATATAAAAAGTACCAAAAGTATAGATTTTTACACTTTTTACCCGCTTAGAATCAACATTGGCAAAAATCCAGCCTTTGTTGATCTATGTTCCGGGAGGTGAACCTACAGTCCAAATTTCAAGTCTCTAGCTTTAGCTGTATGGGCTGGGCGATGATGAGTCAGTCCTTCCGTCACATTACTCTTTTATATATATGAGGCATTCCACACCAAACACGTGTACCATAAACTTCTGAATAACTTGTATGGATAGCCCTATATGGAACTTAAAAAATTGCGTTTTCGGTTTTTAAATTTTTCAAAAGCTGGGCTTAGGTGCCATGGTCAAATATTGGAAAAATGGTCAAATTTGTGGCGAGTCGCATTAATTAAATATTTATCACATTAAAACGGAATGCACCACAATCTTAAAAATTTACATTCTTATATAGTTTCGTATGGGCTATCGAATAAAATTTCTTTCCTTGAAAAATTTTCAGAACCCGTTCTGAAATTTTCCATTTTTTAAAAAAGTCAATTTATCAAAAATGCGGCCACTTTTTTTCTTTTTTTTAAATTTTTTTTTAAAGTTTAAATGTTTGTCCATCCACACAAAAAAAATCAGAAATATGTTTTTCGTTTTTTTTCGAGAAAATCTCATTTGAATTTTAAATTTCATAACAATTTTGTAATTTGCTTGTATTTTCTTGTATTAACGTTGCGAATGAGTAATATTCATGCATGAATAACTGTGTGTATGTGTGTTGCGCTTCACTGTTTCAAAATGGAATGATAAGAAAATTTCACCATTCAATTTGTAGTAGATTGATTTGGATAAAAAAATAGTTCATTCCTTAAGAATGATCATTCTTAAGGAATGAATTATTGAAAGCATTAATTCAGTAATTTTGAAAGTTGAATGATTTTAGGGAATGCCAAATTCTATTTTTATACCCTCCAACCACAGTATGGGGGTGTACTCACTTTGTCATTCCGTTTGTAACGCATAGAAATATCGGTCGGGGACCCCATATTAAATGCATGAATATTACTCATTCGCAACGTTAATACAAGAAAATACAAGCAAATTACTATATTGTTATGAAATTTAAAATTCAAATGCGATTTTCTCGAAAAAAACGAAAAATTCATTTCTGATTTTTTTTGTGTGGATGGACAAACATCTAAACTTTAAAAAAAAATTTAAAAAAAAGTGGCCGGATTTTTGATAAATTGACTTTTTTAAGAAATGGAATTTTCAGAACGGGTTCTGAAAGTTTTCCAAAGAAAAAATTTTATTCGATAGCCCATACAAAACTATATAAGAATGTAAATTTTTAAGATTTTGGTGCATTCCGTTTTAATGTGATAAATATTTAATCAAGGCAACTCGCCTCAAATTTGATCATTTTTCCAATATTTGACCATGTCTTCTAAGCCCAGTTTTTGAAAATTAGAAAAACCAAAAACGAAATTTTCTTAGCTCTATATAGGGCTATCCAAACAACCTATTCAGAAATTTACGGGACATATGTTTTTCTGTAGCGGGACATTTCGTGTGGAATGCCTCATATGTGGATCAACACATGATTCGATATGCTTTTATATGGCACCATATTAAATTTTGTGTGTAAAACTTGATACAAAATACATTCACATATAATTATGTAAAGTACTTTGTATGTCCATATATAAATATACTAAATAATATGTTACCACATCTAAACTTTTTTAGTCGGGTTGTTAAACAACATAAATCCTCGTAATAAAATCATTTTTGTAAAATAACTGTTTTTTTTTTTGTAAATTAACTAGAATCCTCGTAATAAATTTTTCAAAATTTTGTCAACTTTTTTTTTTAAATATTTTTCAATAAAAAAAAAATTGTTTTTTTTTTTGTTAAACAACATAAATCCTCATATAACATAATTTTTGTAAAAATCATTTTTTTTTTATAATTCACCTAGAATCCTCGTAATAAAAACTTTGTTGTAAAATTACATTTTTTTTTTGTAAAATAACATTTAAAAATGGTTGAATACAATTACGAAAATAAATTTGTAAAATCACCAATAAAACTGTAGTTTCCGTTTGAGCAAAGTACAAGATTTTTTTGGTTAAAAACATGGAAAATTGTGAAATGTTGGTAGAACGAGATTACAAGGCATTTTACCAGGCGTTTTACCAGTTTTTTTTTTTTTTTTGAGTGTAAGTCATTCTGTGAATGTCCGCCTGACCAAAAAAATCTAGACTTCTAAAGTTTGTCAATTGGTTCAGTATTGTTGCTGAAGCCAGAATGTCACCAGACTAACAGATGGATATCGCGATCGAGGATCATAAATATTCAAATTCAATTTTTGGGGTTCTAGATCAATATTTCAAAGGGCTACGTTCGGAAAGAGTGGAGGGTATAAAAAAAAAAAACATTGCAAATTTCAGCTTAAGCTTTATAAATAACAAAATAAGAAACTTTAAATAAAAAAAAAATTTATGAGTTCCTAACAAAATTTCTTAACATTTTTTTTTTCAGAATTTTTTTAAAGATCCTTGGAATATCTTTGATTTAATCACAGTATTGGGCAGTATAGTCGATGCCTTATGGATGGAATTTGGGGTAATTATTGACCAATTTTTACATGTTTATTATATATATATATTATTATTTACGGAAATTGTGTAAAATTTAGGTTTGTTAAAGAAAGTTTTTAAAAAAAAAAGTCTTATATATTTCTTAACGAAATAAAATTTTATAATTTTTAATGTTAAAGAAAACAATTAACATGACGTTTTTGGAATGTATGTGTTAATTTTAAAACTAGGGTTAAATATAATAATTTACAAACAATTTTCAGTTTAATTTATTAATGAATAATTATAACTTAAAGCTTTAGTAAAACTTTAAGGTCTTGACTAGGTTTCTTTTTAAATATATATAAAAACCAAAAAATAAAACGAGAATACGCAATATATATTTTTATATTAAATTATTATAAATATTATGCATATTATTAATATTAAAAATATATTTATTTATATATATATATAATATATAATAAACTCATTATAATCATAAGTCATTGAATATTATTAATCTCATATATTTCTTTTTTTTTAATTTTTTTTTTCATAATTTGTTTATGTGTACCACACCAAAAAAAAAATATCAAAAAAAAATTTACTCAAAAACTGTTAACCAATTACGAAAATGGGGTCTCAAAAAAAAATAAAAAAATTAAAAAAAAAAAAAAAAATTTTACAAAAATTGAACACTGAAACCACAAATAAACAATAACCCTACAAAACACCTTAAAAAAATTTACAAAAAATAAAAACCTTAAACATGCAACATGCTACAACACCAACCAAACCAATTAAAACAATCAACGACACTTGTTAAACGCAAACTACCCAACAAATACACTCATAAAAAATATATTACCTTTCATTAACACATCATACAAATTCAATTAAAACCTCAAAAAAAAAAAAATATATATCAAATTTGCCAAAAAAAAAAAATAATCTGATTATATCAACTTCTTCTCAAAATTCTCTACCAAACCAAATCATCTCATCAAAATTTATAAAAACTTCTTCTTCTTAACTTGAAAAATAAAAATCAAATAATTCTTCTACAAAACAAAAAAAATATCAAAAACTTCATCAACAACACCAACTTAAATTTCATCACGTACTCTATTCTGAAAACTCTCAACAACAGCACGAAGTAAGTACAAACACACTTTAATACACCTTTTTCTATCGCTCTGCCCCCAATACATATTACATACATACATAATACAACTAAATTCAATTAAAAAAAAAAGAAAACATTCGTTTAATTCCCTGATTTCTTTTATGTCATTTAAAAATTTAAACTTTACTAACCCGCCCTCTTTCTGAATTGTTATATAGGCTGGTGAAAAAACTAACTAAACTGTTAAATTAAAAAAAAATATATAAGGCTTGTTTTTTGCAGACCGGATTAAGATTAAGATTAAGATTAACTCTATTTAGTAAAAAAAATGGGTCAAATATTTTCCAGAACCTTTTTTTATAATTTTTTTTTGAATCTACACACTCTAAACAAATGAGTCCAGTTTCCTACTATAAATTGGGTAAATTTCAACAAATTCAAATGATATACTACTATAAATGTGTAAATTTCCAATAATTTTTTGGTACAACTACACATTTCGTGTAAATTTACCCAATTTATAGTAGGAAACTGAAATCATTTTAAGTAGAGTGCTTAGTATATCAACTATATCGCATTTTCCGTCAAACAGCACGAGAAAAAGGCCATTTTTTTTACCAGGTATCTTCATTTTAATTTTTTTTTATATTGTGTATAAAGATACCCTATGGAGCCGTTTAGACATACCCATTTACAGTTTAATTAAATTCCAAAAACTCGCGATTTTATTCGAGATTTTCATTTTTTTAAAATCCCAAAAAAGTGAAAAAGTGGTGTAGTTTGAGAGCTATAACTTCTTAAGTAAATATCCGATTTTTATAATCAAAATTGAAATTAAAAGCTAAAGTTCTCTACTTTAAACGTAAATATTCCAAAAAATTGTGTCATTAAAAAAAATGCATTCTAACTGCAAATGCATTTTTTGAGTGCATTTTCGTAAACTTTTGCACCTTTGAGTTTTTTTTTTAGTTAACATATTATTAAAGTACGACAGATTTGCAAACAAATTCAGTCATGATTTTCATGGGACACAAAGGTCTTCTATTTTTAATATTTTTTTAAAAAAATTTTGCTGGTTTTTTTCCATACAAAAATGAAAAAAATATAGATTTTTTTTAGTTCTTCAAAATGTAGTAAGTAATTTTTTTCTAAATTATCTTTGAATTAGTGTTTCCAATTATTCGACCCTGCCGGTTAACCGATTAGGGCATTATTCGAAAAATGACATAAATGCATTAATCGGTTATTCGGGTCGATTAATCGGAAAAATTGGCGATTAATCGATTAATCGTAAAAAATATAAATTTAAGTAAACTATATATGGAAAGGAAAATAACAAAAAAATTATTTAGGTTATTATTCATAATACTTATAGTAGACTTAATGTAGGTATAATTGACAAATATACCTGCAATATCTGTCAATTAAACCATCTTAAAATAAAATTGTAATTAAGCAAAAATTTAAAAATTACCAATAAATAATTTCGGAATTTTCTCAATTTCAATTGGCAATTTCTGAATTTCAAGTGGGATTTCGTAATTTCAATTGAATGTCAACAATTTCAGTTGGGCTTTGTGAATTGGTATTTTCTAAATTTTAACTGTTATTTCTTAATTTAAATTTTGCTTATCTAAACTCTTTATTTGGGTTTCTGAATACACTGCGTGACAAAAGTGACCACTATTTTAGAAAACAAGAGTTACGACCATCATTTCTATATATTTCGGACATGCTGATTCGAATGGCGTACTCCGTTTTTCGATGTATGTTACAGTTTTCTTGAAAATGTCTTTAAAGATTTGCTCATTTAGAGACAGTTTTTTAACAAAAAAAAATTGAAAAGTTAATGATTTATAAATTTTATGGCATGGAAAACAAAGATATGACTTGTAACAATATTTATTATGCAAATTTGGTTTAAAGCTTTTCATCTTAAGTCATTAAATTCGCGAATTTCTAAATTTTTTAAGGTTTTCGCGAAATTAACAACCAAATTGGTCTTTGATAAAAAACTAGCTTTTAGTGAATCAAAAAGGCATCCCTAACAATACACATAGTGGGGAAAAACAGCTATATTATATGGACCATCATGATGAAAATCGCGAAAAAACCGTTTTTTTGTATATGACAGCATCACTTTACGAGATGATTTTAGGCTCCATCTCTTAGTATATAATGTGGTAACCTTAAACAACTAACACACCAAAAATTTGGCCAAAAAAGTTTTCTTTTGCAAAAGTTATCTTAACAAAACTAATATTTCGGTGCTTTCCATGCAATAATTATAGTTTTTGTTAAGATAACTTTTGCAAATGAAAACTTTTTTGGACAAATTTTGGGTCAGTTCATTATTTAAGGTTCCCACATTATATACTAAAAGATGGGGCCTTAAATCATCTCGTATAGTGATGCTGCCATAGGCGACACGAAATAACTCCCACATGAAATAACTCCCACGAAATAACTCCCAATGAAATAAATCCCACCAAAAATGAAATATGTCCCAATGGAGAAAAAAATGAAATAAGTCCCAACCACAATGAAATAACTTCCACCTACAAAATGAAATAAGTGCTAATGAAATAAGTCCCATTAATAATGAAAGAACTCCCAATAACAATATTTAGAAATCTCAACAAAAATTAAACAAACAATAAGGGAAAATATATCAGTTAAGTCGAGAACGAGGATCCTGATGTTACTTTCGGTACAATACAAACAAGTTATAATAACTGCCAAATGCGAAACTTGACGGCTGATTTGTTTGTTTTTCAGAGTTTTTCGAAAACATGCAAAAATACATCGAGTGTTCTATTTGACTTGCTTCGGTTACATTCAAACATCGCGGCGATGTTTTGCAACAATTTTTAATACCAATTTTTCGCTTGCGGTCCTTTTTGCGACAAATTTGTATGTTATCGAAAATTTAAAAGATTTAATTACAACCTGTCGCAATAAGCGCCGTATGCGAAAATTTGGTACCAAAAATCGCGGCGATTTTTGGTACCAAATTTTCGCCTGCGGCGCTTTTTACATCAAGTTCTAACTAAATCTTTTAAATTTTCATCTGCAGTGCTTTTTTCAACAATCTTGTATATTATCGAAAAACTTTATATGTTATCGAAAACACAACACGTTGGATAACTTTCGCGTTCTTCGTTTTTTTTACAACAATTTTGTATTCTAACGAAAACATTTTCGGCTGCAGTGCGCTCTTCCACAAAAATCCTTGTAAGTTTTGGTAGCAAAATTTCTAAAACATACAAATTTGTTAAAAAAGCACTTCGTCCTAAAATTTGGTACCAAAATCACAAAAAATTTTAATTTATTAATAATAATATTCTATAAGTCAAAATGTTCCAGATACTTTCACCAACAATGAAACAATAGTGGGAGTTATTTCATCGCTATTGTAGTGGGAGTTCTTTCATATGAAAGAACTCCCACCGAAAAAATTATGAAATAACTCCCATCAAAAATGATAAAAGTCCCACTAAATTGGGAGTTATTTCATATGAAATAACTCCCAACTTTGTATGGAGTTTTTTTTGGGACTTATTTCATTTTTTAGGTGGGAGTTATTTCATGTGGGTGGGAGTTATTTCATGATCCACAAAATGCAAGTTTTTTATCAGAGACAAATTTAGGGGTTAATTTCGCGAAAACGTAAAAAATTAAGAAATCCGCGAATTTAAGGGCTTAAGTTGAAAAGCTTTAAACCAAATTTATATTAGAAATATTGCTACAAGTTATATCTTTGTTTTACATGCCATAAAATTTTAAAATCATTAACTTTGGAAAATTTTTTGTTAAAAAAGCAGCTAAAAACCAGCCAATCTTTAATGACATTTTGCAAGAAAACTGTACCATACATCGAAAAACGGAGTACGAAATATATAGAAATGATGGTCGTACCTCTTGTTTTCTAAAATATTGGTTAGTTTTGTCACGCAGTGCAATTAACGAAAAAGAAAACAGGAATTACAATTTTCATTTTCTTAATACCAAAAAGTTTAATAACTTGGGTTTGTAACTTGGATAATAATTCACCTCGTGGTGAATAAAGCCGTATTTTACCAGTGGTGAATAAAAAGTAACATAATTAATTTCACCAAAAAAATTTTTGTTTTGTCATCAATTTTTTTTTTTTTTCATCAAACTTTTTTTTTCAAAAATTTTTTTTTCATCAATTTTTTACCATCAAATTTTTTTTTTTCATAAATTTTTTTTTTTCATCAATTTTTTTTTTTTCATCAAACTTTTTTTTCATCACTGATGAAAAACAAAAAAAAAATTTTTTCATAAATTTTTTTGTTTTTTTCATAAATTTTTTTCATTAATTTTTTTCATCAAATTCTTTTTTTTCATCAAAAACTTTTTTTTTTCATCAATTTTTTTTTTCGTCATTCATCAATTTTTTTTTTATCAAATTTTTTTTTTATCAAATTTTTTTTTTTTTTATCAAATTTTTTTTTTATCAAAATTTTTTTTTATAAATTTTTTATTATAAAATTTTTTGTCATCAAATTTTTTTTTTCATCGAATTTTTTTTCATCAATTTTTTTTTATTAATTTTTTTTCATCAAGTTTTGTTTCATCAAAATTTTTTTTTCTTAAATTTTTTTTATCATAGTTTTTTATAAATTATTTTTCATCAAATTTTTTTATCAAAATTTCGTAAAAAAAATAATTTTTTTTTACCAACACTACTTTTTCACCAACTCTAAACTTTTCGCATAAAAATTTTCCATTTGTTTATCAAATGTACATAAAACAAGTGAGAGTGTTATATTCTTTGGTGCGAATCTTTTATACTCTCCAAAATGTAAAAACACTTTTTTGCACTTATTTTTGCACTCACTTACGAAATGGTTTTTTAATGGGGTCCTAAACTGATATTTCAATTTGTTGTGCATGGAATAGCAAAGTAATATAACATTATTATTTCTAAAAAAACTTTGCTTTGGAAAGTACACCCAAATCTTCCGCAAAACACAAAATTCGCATTTATTTTTTATATAAAATGCCGCACTTTAATAATATGTTAATTTAAAAAAATCAAAAGAGGTAAAAGTTGACAAAAATTAAGTCAAACAAGTAAGAAAATTATAGTCGATCAAGACCGGCCATATAATACCCTACACCAGTGTTTCCCGGAAAATGGGTCCAAGTTCAAACATGGACCGATGGGAACTATCTTTTCTTAAATCTTTAATAAGTGTAAAAACACCCACGAACCAAGTTTTAGCGAATTAGGCTTCTATTTGTTGTAAATACACCGCTTTAACAAAATATCGGGCGAAATTTTTATATGGGTCTAGGTTCAAAAATGTTCCGATAATAATCCGGTTTGATAAGGTTACTAAAGTATGCATTTAATACATACAAACTTAGTTTTTAGAAAATATTTTTGATTTTAATGAAATTTGAGAGATTTTTGTGAATATCGGGAATGTGGTTTGTATGGGGCTACAAGAAGAACTGGTCCGATGACTTTAAAATTCGGCATGATGATTTGTGAATACAAAACACGATTACCTGCCAAATTTCGATAGGATACCTTTTATAAAACCGTTGTTAGAGTCATTTGAGGCAAATTAAAAGGGGACGTTTGTATGGGGGCTAGGTCAAAACATGGACCGATTTTTTCCAATTCCAATAGGCTTCGTCCTTGGGCCAAAAAAAGCTTAAGTTTCAAATTTCATCGGTTGATAATTACGACCTGTATCGTGTTTACACCGTTACAGACAGACGGACAGACGGACGGACAGACGGACGGACAGACGGACAGACGGACGGACAGACGGACAGACGGACGGACAGACGGACATTGCTAAATCGACACAAAAAGTGAATCTGAGTCGATCGGTATGCTTACCAATATTTCGGGTAGTTACAAACATCAGCACAAACTCATTATACCCTATACCACAGAGTGATGTAGGGTATAAAAATGCGTTAGCATTTAAAATGCATTTTTTAATGATACATTTTTTTTTAATTTTACGTTTAAAAGAGAGGAGTTAAGCTTTTAATTTCACTTTTGATAATAAAAATCCGATATTTATTTAAGAAATTATAGCTCTTTAAACTTCACCACTTCTTAAACTTTTTGTGATTTTTAAAAAATTAAAATCGCAGGTTTTTTGAATATAATTAAACTGTAAATGCAATGGCACCATAGACCATCTGTGTTCATAATAAAAAAAAATCTGAAGACCCACGTCCATTGACCGATATAGATTCAATAATTCCAAATTCAGCTTTGTCCAAAATGTAAAGAATGAAAAATAAATTTAGTTAAATTCTAGGATTAACTCGATTTATTTATATCATTTTAGCATTTTGGACACACTTAATTTTTTTTTCTGTTTATATTAATTAATTGTATGTAGATTTAGAAACAAATTATAAAAAAAAAATCCGGACATGATTTGAGCAATTTTTTAACTAAATAGGGTTAATCCTAATCTTAATCCGGTCTTCAAAAAACACGACTATTGTCTATTTTCTGATTTTTTTCGTTTGTTCTGTTAACACACTGGTTTGGGTTTGAAATGTAAATAACTTTTTTTTGTGGGTCTGTTAATGATTAACATTATGTTAAGTCAAAAATGTTTTAAAATAACTACAAAAAAAATATAGCACACTTTAAGGCGCGCATAATTTTTTTTGTTTCAGATAGTGCTGCCAGATTATTTTTGAGTTATTTCCCCATTTCGAAAATTGAAATACACAAAAATCTTTTAGAAAAATTTCCTTTGATATTCGATTGACTTGGGGTCAAGTTCATTCGAAAGTGGTTATTTTTCTCTTTAGGATAATATCAAATTTTCTTGGAATTTAATTTTCTATAATGCTAAAAAAATTATTAGCATAAATTACTTTAAATCTAATATTAATGAGGGTGGTTTCAAAATTAGCCGACCTAACTAAGAAAACACAAAAAAGTTGGCAAAATTTTTTTATCCAGTTTTTTTAAATTCTCAAGATCCTACAGGGCCCTTAAATTTAAGTATCTCGAAAACAAAGCAAAGGAGAGCAAAACGGATTAAGAATTTGGATCAAAATCTATGTCGACCTTTAAGTTTTTAGAATAAAGAAATTTAGCGGCCTAATTGGGTCTTGAAAATTTTAAAAACTGCGTAACTAAAAAAGTGACACTCGGAAAGCTTCCGGGTATTTGGCGGTCGTATTATACGAGCAAACTGCTACAAAAATGATTTGGGTTTTTTTTCGTGTCTGCCGTATTTATCAAGATATGCACATTTTCGCAAATGACAATTTTTTCAGGACTAAGGACCTAAAATTGTCACCTTTTTGATCTATCTTGCTAAGTTTTAGAGACATCGCCATTTTAAGTTTCTTATGCAAAAAAAAAAACGCCTTAAAGTATGTTGTATATTTTTATCAGATTCATAGGCAAATTAATAAAACGGAGAAATACAGAATTAGACTTAAATTTTTAAATTATATATTAAGGTTGGTTGTGGACTAGCTGTAGCTTATTGTAAACTTTAAGAAAAATTAAAATTTTATTAATTTTAATTTTTAAATAATTATTTATTACAACAAGAACTTTGAGCCTCAATGGCTTCAATACCATATGAAAGTAGATCATCAAGTAGACAAAATCTCCAACGGGTTTTGCAAAGTCAATTCCACATTTTTTTATGGCCCACTAAAAGTTTTTATCCAAAGCGTTTGGAAAATATAAAAAAAAAACTATAATTAAAACACATTAAGCTTCAAAATATGGAATTCGATGGAATTGTATGACTGGTCGTTTCTAAATAAAAAATTAAAAACTTCAGTGGGCTATAAAAAAAAAGTCCGAACTGACTTTCCAAAACCCTTTGGTGATTTTGTCTGTTTGATGGTATACATTCAAATGGCATTAAAACCAGACAAGGGAAAAATTCGAATTTTATTCAAAATTCATAATTTATTTGAAATATAATTTTTGTTTAAATAAATTTCTCAAAAACATTTGAATTTTATTATTTCCAAAAATAAAATTCTCAAAAAAAATAGAATTTTATTTTTCCAAAAATAAATTTCCAAACATATTTAAAATATTTACTTGTTATATATGGGGCATTCGATGTCAAATCGGACACTTTGAAAAAAAAAATTTTTAGATTTTCCCAATTTGTTATATGTCCATGTGAAATCGGTCACTTTGAAAATTTTTTTTTTTAGATTTTCCCAATTTGTTAACAGTTTTTAGTACCCTTAGAAAACTCCTTCGTGGTAAATTTTCAGATTTTTTTCATGAGCCGTTCAAAAGATATCGAATTTTTAAAAATTGGTAGTTTGTTCCTTAACTCAAGCTTCTTTTACTCATAACTTCTTCAATAATGGTCCAAATTTCAATTTTTTTTTTTTTCAAAATGTTTGTTTTTTTACGTACTTTAAAAAAAAAACCAAAAAATTCTTAAAAGCGTTCTAGTATGCGATTTTTAAGTTTTAAAATTGAAAACTAATTTTTCAAAATGTTTGTACTCTTCGATTTTTTTTGAAATTTTTTTGTGTAAAACATCTATCGATTCTACAATTTTTACTATACTATTTTTTAAAATTTACAAATACTATTTTTTAAAATTTTTTGAAAAAATTTTATTGTAATTTTCCAATCTTAAAATAATTTCAACTGTTTCAATGGTGCTTCATAGGGGGGTCCTTTCTAAGAACGACCCCCATTAATTTTTACGTCTTAACATTTCTTTGGAACAAGCTAATAGCTTCTTTTACTCATAACTTCTTCAATAATGGTCCAAATTTAAATTTTTTTTTTTCAAAACTTTTGTTTTTTACGTACTTTACAAAAAAAAAAAAATTCCTAATAGCGCTCTAGTATGCGATTTTTAAGTTTTAAAATTTAAATCTCATTTTTTAAAAAGTTTGTACTCTTCGATTTTTTTTTATTTTTTTTGTGTAAAACATCTATCGATTCTTCAAATTTTTTGCCCAGGAGGATCGTGGGATAACGATTATTACTATTTTTTAAAATTTTTTGAAAAAATTTTATTGTAATTTTCCAATCTTAAAATCATTTCTACTGCTCCAATGGTGCGTCATAGAGGTGTAATTTATAAGACCGACCCCCATTAATTTTTACGTCTTAACATTTCTTTGGATAAAACTAATACCCTATCTCCAATTTCTAAGGGGCTCCCACACAAAACGACATTTTTTAAAATTTGCTCCAACTGCTCTAACTGCCCTAATAGTGCCCTTAGAGCAGTAAAACGTATGACCAACCCACAATATTTTTTTAGTCCAAACATTTTCTCTAAACACACCTACCCTCTATCTCTAATTGTTAAGGCGGTCCCCATACATTTTTTTTTATTTTTTGTAAATTTGTTTTATTTAATCAGCTTCTACCGGTCCAATGGTGCGTCCGAGAGGGGTCATTAGTGAGACCGACCCCCATTCATTTTTACCCTACAACATTTTTTTTAAATATACCTACGCCCTATCTCCACTTCCTAAGTAGGCACCCATAAAAAATTACATTTTTATAAAATTTTTTCCAACTGGTATTTGTATGGGAGCCTACTTAGGGAGTGGATTTAGGGCGTAGGTATGTTTTAAAAAAATATTGTAGGGTAAAAATAAATGGGGGTCGGTCTCACTAATGGACCGGTAGAAGCTGATTAAATAAAACAAATTAACAAAAAAGAAAAAAATTGTATGGGGATCGCCTTAACAGTTAAAGATAGAGGGTAGGTGTGTTCAGAGAAAATGTTTGAACTAAAAAAATATTGTGGGTCTGTCATACATTTTGTTGCTTTAAGGGCACTATTAGGGCAGTTAGAGCGGTTGGAGCAAATTAAAAAAAAAGTCGTTTTGTGTGGGAGCCCCCTTAGAAATTGGAGATAGGGTATTAGTTTGTTCCAAAGAAATGTTAAGACGTAAAAATTAATGGGGGTCAGTCTTATAAATGAACCCCTCTATAACGCACCAATGGAGCAGTAGAAATGATTTTAAGATTGGAAAATTGCAATAAAGTTTTTCAAAAAATTTAAAAAAATAGTAATAAGCGTTATCCCACGATCCTCCTGGGCAAAAAATTTGTAGAATCAATTGAAGTTTTACCAAAAAAAATTTCTAAAAAATCAAAGAGTACAAATATTGTCAAAAATGAGATTTTAATTTTAAAACTTTTAAATCTCATTAAGAATTTTTTGGTATTGTTTTTTTAAAAGTACGTAAAAAACAAAAATTTAAAAAAAAAAAAAAAATTTAGACCATTATTGAAGAAGTTATGAGTAAAAGAAGTTTGAGTAAAGGAACAAACTACCAATTGAGATAAAACACCTCAATTCAACCGACGAGTTGACCGCACCCCCTTTAAATTTAATGAAATTAAGTACTGGGGTCACTTTAACAAAAAAGAGATTTTGCCAAGTTTTCAAGATTCTGGTCATTCCAGTCTTCGAGATATGTGGTCTTGAAAATTACCAAAATCGTATATATTTGACAAAAGTGTTCTGACATAAATAACGATATCTCGAAAAGTAATAACAATACAGGTCTCATTCAGGTTTCAAATAATAGGTAATAAGACAGCCTTTAAAATGGCATTCACCAAGAATTTTTTTGAAAAAGGTCAAAGGTCATTGGTTTTTACCTTCATTTTTAGAGAGCTATATCTCAAAAAACGATATTTTTAAAATTTTGGAAAAAATAAATGTTGTTAAGAATCACCCATACTACCTAAGTTTAAATTTTCAGGATGGAGACTTCATTGGAACTTTTTATATTAATAGAAACATTGTGACAGGAAAGAAAAAGCGGTGAATTTCCCTTAAAAAAAAAATTAAAAAATTTTGTCTTTGAAATTCTGCTACAAAAATTCATTTTTCGGAATTTTTTTGACGTGCTGAGTCCAAATATGTCCTTTGAACTGGCCTATCGCTATTACTTTTCAAGATATATGCACCTAAATGTTTAAAAAACACAGAAATAGCACTTCAGCAATTTTCACACATTTATGTGCAGATAACTCGAAAACTAATAGCGATAGGCCAGTTCAAAGGTCATATATGGACTCAGCACGTCAAAAACATTAAGAAAAGTGAACTTTGGTACCAGAATCTCAAAGACAAAAAAAATATTTTTTTTTCTAAGGGAAAATACATCGCTTTTTCTTTCCTGTCACTATGTTTTTATTAATATTAAAAGTTCCAATGAAGTCTCCATCCTGAAAATTTAAACTTAAGTACTATAGGTGACCCTTAATAACATATATTTTTTCAAAAATTTTAAAAATATCGTTTTTTGAGATATAGCTCTCCAAAAATTATGGTTAAAACCAATGACCTTTTACCTTTTTAAAAAAAAAATTGGGAAACGATATTTTAAAGGCTGTCTCATTACCTATTATTTGCAACCTGATTGAGACCTGTATTATTATTACTTTTCGAGTTATCAATATTTATCTCAGAACACGTTTGTCAAATATATACGAATTTGTCAATTTTCAAGACCCCATTTCTCGGGAAGAAAAACTACCAGAAGTCCAAAATTTTGGCACTATGATTTGTTTGTAAGGGCCCAACTATATTCCAAGTTTTATCAAATTCAAAAGGGTAAGGTCAAAAATGCTACATTTTTCGGTTCAATTGAGGTGTTTTAATTTTTAAAAATTTGATATCTTTTGAACGGGTCATCAAAAAAATCTGAAAATTTACCACGAAAGAGTTTTCGAAGGGTTTTAAAAACTGTAAACAAATTGGGAAAATCTAAAAAAAAAAATTTCAAAGTGTCCGATTTGACATGAAATGTCCCATATATACTTGTTTGTATGAAAATAAAATTCTTTGTTTTTATTAATAAAATTTTTTTTAGGAATTTTAAATAAAATTTTTTAGAATTTTATTTAAAATTCTTTCTTGAATTTTTTTAAAAATTCAAAATTGAATTTAATCAATAACGAATTTTAATTTTTATGTTTTTCTTTGTCTGATTAAAACCAATGAGGCTCAAAGCCATCAACCAAAATTTGTTGCACATTGTTATAGGATGTCTGTAAGTTCAGCTAGTCCACACTCAGTCTCAATTTTAGAATTTGAAAACTTTTTTATTTAGTTTTCCGTCAGTTTAGCAAGTTTTTTCACCTGGCCATTAGAAAAGTTTTCCTAAATTGTATATTGTATTTATGATTGATGTCTTAATTTTAATCATTGTTTAGTTTCGACGTTTCTGTTTTATGTGTTTTTTCTTTTATATTTTTTTTTTGTATAGTTAAAAAAAAAGTTATGAAATTTTTACTAAATTTTTTTTGGGTGTAATTAAAAAATAACTTAACTTTAGCTAGAGCCAAAAAAAAAATATATTTGTAAATTATAAATAATCCTTTGATGTTAACATCTGATTACAACTGTATTACTTTAAGCTGTAATAAATGTCATAAGCTGTAATAAATGTCGTAAATATATAATATGTATATGGATATAACTGTGAGTAGCCTTAATGTATTTTAGAAAATATATTATTATAAACTATATTTTCTTAGAACAAAGCCACAAAGCTTAGATAACAAAGGCAAGTGGCGTAGGTCTATATCTGACAAATTTTTTAAAATTTTTTTAAATGTGCGCAGGTTAAGTCCTCAAATTAAATAAAACGATTATTTAAATTTGGCTCAATCAAAAGCTTTCAATGCCTCCTTCCTATATGTCTAAAGAATTAAAAGTAAAAAAGCCTTACTCCTAGAGCTTTACATAGTACACACAGAGAAGAGATCCAATTGTGGTAGTCATAATTTAAGAGCGTCATATTATGATTGAAAAATTTATCATAACTTATTTGTTGCGACCATAACATTTTTTGCAGCAATCATGTTATAATCCTTGATGTACAAAAATTATAATTTAGGACCAAATTACATTTGCAACAAAAATTTTATGATTTCAATTATAATATGATGCACTTGAATTATAGTTCTCTCAGTGTAAAATTACACTCAAAAAAAAAAAAATGTTAAAATCAAATATAAAATAATAGCAAAAAAAAATTTCATAAATTTTTTAATACAATTTACTTTCTCTCTTATAAAATATTTTTTTTTTTACCATTCAACATCATCTTTACATAAAGAAACATTAACATTTTTCTCAAAAAATAACGCAGAAATCCAATAACAAAATTAAAACATATTCAAATGATATTAAAACATATTAACTAACTAACATTACGCTTTTAGAATGTCTAAATGTTGAGTTTCTTTAAAAAAAAAAAAACTATTTATTATAAACTAATTTCTTAACTTGGAATGCAATTTTATGAAAAAAAAATACATACCTTAACATATACTTTTAAGCCTTTTTTTCTTAATTAAGTAGAAAACAAAAATCGAAAAAATGAAAAAAAAAAATATGTAAACCCATCTAAAAAGTTTTTTTATTTTCAAAAAAATAAAAATATATTTGGATTTTCCTTTTATGATTTAATATTTTCCGTTAAGCTTTGTTTCTAATTTCCTTAAAGCTTTTTATTTTGTTATGATTTTTCAACACCTTTTCACTTTCAAAACACATTCACCAACTCTTTAACACCAGCTTTTAATTCCACTAACTAAAAAGAGTGTTTCTTATTATGAGCTTTAGCTCATTTAGGCTCAAAAAGCTTTAACATTGTTAACTGAACATTGAATAATCCGCCCTAAATGGTGTTCATTAAAATTGTAATTCATTTAACATGAAAAGCTTTTGATTGTTAAATGTTTCTGAAAATTTTCTGGATGTAAAATTAATTTTGACTAACAAAAATATTTAGAGCAAACTAGGCTGGACCGAAAAAAAAACTTCGTTGTATCAATAGAAGAAATAGCTACACAGAGAAAAATAAATTTCCAACTGAATTTTTCAGTTGTATCAATTCAAAATTCGGTTACCACTACTACATTTCACTGTAACAAACGAATTTTGTAGTTGTTTCAATTAAAACACAGTTGTATCAACAAAATTCAGTTGTAACTACCGATATTCAGTTGTTACAAACTTAATAAAAATGCATCAATCGAATTTTTGTTGCAATAAATAAATTTCAGTTAGAAATTAGCAAATTTGTTTTGTGTGTGTAGTATTTAAAAATTCGAGTTTACATAAGTTTTAACTCCAGGGGCGTTTTTTTTGTAGGGAAGCTCGGTGAGGGGTCGTGGGGAGTACCTTTCCCTCGCAATAACGGATCACTTGTTTTTTTTACCATTTTATAATTATTATAATGATTTCTTAAAATCCCCGCCCACAAATGGGGGCGGGCTGAAAAAAAAGACATTTGCCATTCCCCTGGGATTAAATGCAGGACGTTGAACGTCTTCTGACATAAAAATGACACTTGTTTAACAAAAATGCCAAAAAAAAAACTAAAAAAATGGCGTTATTTTAGAAGTTGGTCTAATTCTTCAAGGGGGAACTTTTTGCCCCCTTATTTGATTTTGCCCATTTCCGAATTTAACCAGTCTATAATCATAACGCATGTTCTTGCCTAATTTCTAGAGTCCAGTTCTTTTAGTGCGGACTGAATTGTACTTTCCAAACACGGACGAGCATTAATAGAACATCTTAGAATTGATCCATGATCATCCGATCATAATAATATATATCGTCTATTCCATGCAGCCGATCGTACCAAATGGAGAGAATTTACAGACGCCCTATGTTCAACATGAACTTTTATATACTTTAAAGATATTTATACTGTCATTTAATTTATATAAATAAAAGGAAATATATATATATTCCATGAGACATTTGGTAATTTTAGGCATTTTTTGACCGAGGGTCTTCCGATTTTCGTTATTTTTTTCATACAGATACTCTATGGAGCCAATTTTAAATTTCATCCATCAGATCGAAAATTTTCGAAAAACTCGCGATTTTATTCACGATTTTCGTTTTTAAAAAAATCAAAAAAATGCAAAATCTATGTAACTTTGAGGAGCTGTATTTTCTAAACTACTTATCACATTTCAACAATTTATAGCGCATACGAATGGTATGTAGGTCTATTTTAATATCTAATAAACCAAAAAATATTGATGGTTTAAAAGTGCATTTTATATGCAAATGCAATTTTGAAGTGCATTTTGCGAAACTTTTACCCCTTTTAATTTTTTTTTAATTAGCATATTTGGAAAATTTAGAATTTTTGCTACAAAAAAATGTTTTTATTACAATGGACCGAGAATGTATGCTATTTTTAATATTTTTTTTTAAAAAATACTTCCTTAAGTTTCCTTTATAAAAATTTTTATTTTTTAAATTATACCACAATCATGTAAAAAGACAAGTTTTAAAACCGTTATATTTTCAAAAGTACTAATCGCATCTTATTGTTTTTATGCACATTCGAAAGGTATTTTTGTCTATTTTTTTGCATTTAATGACCGCAAAAATGTTCGTGATTCAAAAATGCATTTTAAATGCAAATGCAGTTTTGAAGTGCATTTTTCAAAACTTTTACCCCTTTATTTTTTTTTTTAATTATCATATTCGAAAAGTATTCAATTTTTACTACAAAATAATGTCCTCCTAATAATGGACCCAGTGTGTGTGCTATTTTTAAAGAAATTTTTAAAATTTCCTAAAACAAATTTTAATATTTTTAATTAAACCAAAAAAATCTGAAAAAAATGTGATTTTTTAAAAAATTCTAAAAAATAACACACACAGTGGGTCCATTACCCCTTTATTTTTTTTAATTATCATATTCGAAAAGTATTCAATTTTTACTACAAAATAATGTCCTCCTAATAATGGACCCACTGTGTGTGCTATTTTTAAAGAAATTTTTAAAATTTCCTAAAACAAATTTTAATATTTTTAATTAAACCAAAAAAATCTGAAAAAAAATGTGATTTTTTAAAAAATTCTAAAAAATAACACACACAGTGGGTCCATTATTAGAAGGACATTATTTTGTTGCAAAAATTGTAAACTTTTCGAATATGATAATTAAAAAAAAATTCAAAGGGGTAAAAGTTTTGAAAAATGCACTTCAAAACTGCATTTGCATTTAAAATGCATTTTTGAATCACCAACATTTTTGCGGTCATTAAATGCAAAAAAATAGACAAAAATGCCTTTCGAATGTGCATAAAAACAATAAGATGCGATTAGTACTTTTGAAAATATAACGGTTTAAAAACATATCTTTTTACATGATTGTGGTATAATTTTAAAATAAAAATTTTTATAAAGGAAACTTAAGGAAGTATTTTTTTAAAAGAAATATTAAAAATAGCATACATTCTCGGTCCATTGTAATGAAAACATTTTTTTGTAGCAAAAATTCTAAATTTTCCAAATATGCTAATTAAAAAAAAATTAAAAGGGGTAAAAGTTTCGCAAAATGCACTTCAAAATTGCATTTGCATATAAAATGCACTTTTAAACCACCGATATTTTTTAGTTTATTAGATATTAAAATAGACCTACATACCATTCGTATGCGCTATAGATTGTTAAAATACGATAAGTAGTTTAGAAAATACAGCTGCTCAGAGTTACACAGATTTTGCATTTTTTTGATTTTTTTTAAAACGAAAATCGTGAATAAAATCGCGAGTTTTTCGAATATTTTCGATCTGATGGATGAAATTTAAAATTGGCTCCATAGAGTATCTGAATGAAAAATATAACAAAAATCGGAAGACCCTCGGTCAGATTTTTTAAAATTTCTCATGGAATGGACGATATATATTTATATAGAAAGTAATATATGAGGCATTCCACACCAAATGTCCCGCTACAGAAAAACACGTGTCCCGTAAATTTCTGAATAGGTTGTTTGGATAGCCCTATATGTAACTAAGAAAATTGCGTTTTTGGTTTTTCAAATTTTCGAAAACTCCCAGCAAAACTTTGGTAATGGATAGTGATTATATAACACATTACCAGGTAATGTATATACCTTATTTGTAGCATTATTTTAGGATGTCTTACCAAACATTTGTTCCATAACGTATTATTTTAAAGTGAAAAATAATGCATTACTAATAATTTGCTACGTAATGCATGATTATTGGAAAAATGTATTTCATATTTATTATTTCTAAACATTATATCATGGATGATTTATATTTGGTTACATTATGTATTATTTGAAAGTTTGAAATAACGCATTATTTATAATTAAATGCATAATGCATTACAATAACATAAAAAATAATTATTTTATAAAAAAATGCATAAGTTTAAACTAGAGATGGGCTCACGACAAGAAATTTCTAACGACACACACTCACTAGCATATTATATCTACTTACACTCACTTACAATCACGTGAGTAAATTTAATACAAAATTACTTTTTCACTACTCGTAACACCTTATATATTACGTTCTGGTATGCTATATTATATACCTTACTCGTAACCTATAAAATATCATATATTTTACACCTTACTGGTATTCTTCGTTATAAATTTATGACTTATTTTATACCTTACTGGTATTCTATGTGATAATGTGGATGCATTACTTTGAGTCTCATCGCCTGTTAAAATCATCAATGCTGCAATGTATAAAATAAGAGATCATATACCTTATTTTATACCTTATTTGGTAATCTAAGTTTTGCTGGGCTGGGCTTAGAAGGCGTGGTCAAATATTGGAAAAATGGTAAAATTTGTGGCGAGTTGCCTTGATTAAATATTTATCACATTAAAACGGAATGCACCACAATGTCAAAAATTTACGTTCTTATATAGTTTTGTATGGGCTATCGATAAAAATTTGTTTTTTTGGAAAATTTTCAGAACCCGTTCTGAAATTTTAAATTTTTAAAAAAAGTCAATTTATCAAAAATCCGGCCACTTTTTTTTTATTTTTTATTTATTTTTTTTAAAGTTTAGATGTTTGTCCATCCACACAAAAAAAATCAGAAACACGTTCATTTTTTTTTCCAGAAAATCGCATTTGAACTTTAAATTTCATAACAATTTTGTTATTTGCTTGTATTTCTTTGTTTTAAAGTTGCGAATGAGTAATATTAATTGCATAAATATTCGTCATACGCTCTGCTGATACAAGAAAATACAAGCAAATTACTAAATTGTTATGAAATTTAAAGTTCAAATGCGATTTTCTCGAAAAAAAAAGATGAACGTGTTTCTAATTTTTTTTTGTGTTGATGGACAAACATCTAAACTTTTAAAAAAATAAATAAAAAAGAAAAAAAAAGTGGCCGGAAAAAAAAATTTTAATCGATAGCCCATACAAAACTATATAAGAACGTAAATTTTTGACATTGTGGTGCATTCCGTTTTAATGTGATAAATATTTAATCAAGGCAACTCGCCACAAATTTGACCATTTTTCCAATATTTGACCACGCCTCCTAAGCCCAGTTTTTGAAAAATTGAAAAACCAAAAACGCAATTTTCTAAGTTCCATATAGGGCTATCCATATCACCTATGCAGAAGTTTACGGTACACATGTTTTTTATCGCTGGACATTTGGTGTGGAATGCCTCATATATAGATTGCAAAAACTTCACAAATGCTAAAAGCTTTTCTAAGGACAAAATGCCTGAGAACCTCGCATAAAATGTTTTCTTTAAGCAAATGTCTCAGAAAACTTCGTGTATAAAACATAAGACTGGCATTTTTCTGTATAGCTAAATTTTTTCTTCTCAGATTTTCAAAGTACGGGCATATTTTTATTCTACTAGGCCTAAACCTCATGTGGCACTAATTTGAGTTCAATCGGATTAAATTAACCCGTGGCGCCCGGCGGTCAAAGTTTTGGATTTTTGAAAAATTAAAAAAAAAAAAAAATAAAAATAAATATATCTTTCGGCCACTGAAAGAATTATTGTTCATTACATCTATGAACAAATTTCATAAAACCAAATTCATAGAATCTAACAATTCATTGGCTGAATGAATATTCATTAGTATTCTGAAATATTTCATAGAATTTTATTCATAGATTGTATTAAATTCATAGAAAAAATTCATAGAATTAATGAATGCCATTCATAGAAGAAAATGCCATCAATATGCCATTTAATTTTTTAAATAATTAAAATAATGTTACAATTATTAAAACAGTTGAATAAATTTATTAAAAATATAAAAAAAATAAAAAAAAAACATTAAAAAAAAAATTTCATTGCTGCCCTGACCGGGGCTAGAACCCAAGACCTACCGGCTGAAGTGGTAATTGTCGACGCCTTAGCTATCAGCGCCACCAAAGAAGAAAAATCTCGCCAACTAACGCTTGGTTTTATAACGCTTCATTTTTGTAAATACACAAAATATTTGCTTTCTACAAACACATAGTTTTTGGCAGAGCATTTTGACAGAGCAAAGACACGAACTCAATATGTTAGCAGAATATTATTCAAAATAGATTTTAAGTGTTGTTACTTGTTTATATAATTTAGCTAAGTGGCTAGAGACTAAGCTTCACGAACAAGAGGTTCTATGTTCGAATCTCGGTGGGGATAAGTTAAAAAAAATATAAATTTTTAAAATTAGAAAATTGTAAATAAACAAAATAATAAAAAAAATAAAAATAAAATAAAAAAAAATAAAATAAAATTGAAATAATAAAATAAATAAAAATAGAATTGAATAATATTTTTTTTTTCCATAGCCTATGAACTTTTTCATAGGTTTCTGGTTTCTATGAATTTGTTTCATAGATTCTATGATGGGCATCATTGGCTCACTTCTAATGATTTTTTTCATAGAATCAATCAATGTACGTTTTCATAGCCGTAATGAACAAAATTCTTTCAGTGATAGGGATGAGATTTTCATGCACTAAAAAATCGAAAATATGCGCTAAAAAATTCAAAATATGCACTAAAAAACCTAAAAATATGCATTAAAAAACAAAATTTGAGGAATAAAAATCTTGTTTTCATACGTAAAACTTCTAAAAAAGCAAAAAATAACGCCGCGTCAGAATACTAACTTTTAAAACTTTATGAAAGCAAGTTTTTTAGAAGATTTTTTTAGAAACTAGAACAATCTAAAAAAATTTTAAATACAAACATTTTTTTTTTTCTTTTTTTCAAAATAAATTTTTAAAATTTAAACTAGTTCTTGAAAAAAATAAATTTCAATTTGTGTTTTTTTCTAATTTATGCCAAAATATGCACTTAAAAGTTGTAAATATGCACAAAATAAGCATTTAAACCCGAAATATGCAAAAATATGCATTTACACTAAAATATGCAAAAGTTTGCAAAAACAAATCGATGCCATTTTAATGCAAATTTCTTGATTCGGAAAGATAATTGATCGATATCCTTTTTATAATATCGACAAAAAACTTGTATTTGTATGGAAATCACATCCCTTTTGATGAGGTAAAAAATAGAGTGGGCGGAAACCCCCCGGTTCTGTGTAATGGCATAGATTTTTTTCTAGATCTTGAGTTAAAACACCTCAATTCAACCGAAAAAAGTAGCATTTTTGACCTTACCCCTTTCGAATTTGATGAAACTTGGAATATAGTTGGTCCCTTACAAAACTATTATTGTGCCAAAATTTTGGACTTCTGGTAATTTTTCTTCCCGAGATATGGGGTCTTGAAAATTGGCAAAATCTTATAAATTTGACAAAAGTGTTCTGACATAAATAAAGATACCTCGAAAAGTAATAACAATAAAGGTCTCATTCAGGTTTTAACTAATAGGTAATGAGACAGCCTTTAAAATGACATTCACCAAGATTTTTTTTGAGAAAGGTCAAAGGTCATTGGATTTAACCTTAATTTTCCGAGAGCTATATCTCAAAAAACGATATTTTTAAAATTTTGAAAAAAAATATATGTTATTAAGAATCATCTATACTACTTAAGTTTAAATTTTTAGGATGGAGACTTCACTGGAACTTTTATTATTAATAGAAACATAGTGACAGGAAAGAAAAAGAGGTGTATTCTCCCTTAGAAAAAAAAATATTTTTTTTGTCTTTGTTATTCTGGTACACAGTTCTTTTTTCTAAATGTTTTTGACGTGCTGAGTACATATTTGACATTTGAACAGGCCTGTCGCTATTAGTTTTCGAGATATCTGCACATAAATGTGTGAAAATTGCTAAAATGGTATTGCTGTGTTTTTTGAACATTTAGGTGCAGATATCTTTAAAAGTAATAGCGATAGGCCAGTTCAAAGGTCATATTTGGACTCAGCACGTCAAAAAGATTCAGAAAAGTGAATTTTGGTACCAGAATCTCAAAGCCAAAAAAAAAATATTTTTTTTTCTAAGGGGAAATACACCGCTTTTTTTATTTGATTTTTATAGAAATTATTTCTAATACAGGCTTTTAAGGTCAGTTTTTTCTCCTAAATGTAAATAAAAGGCATTATTTATTCATTTTCTATCCTTTTTCTTTTTCTTTTCTCTCCTGACATTGTGTTTCTATTAATATTAAAAGTTCCAATGAAGTCCCCATCCTGAAAATTTAATTTTAAGTAGTATAGGTGATCCTTTATAACATATATTTTTTCCAAAATTTTAAAAATATCGTTTTTTGAGATATAGCTCTCCAAAAATGAAGATTAAAACCAATGACCTTTGACCTTTCTCAAAAAAAATATTGAAGAATGCCATTTTAAAAGTTGTCTTATTACCTATTATTTGAAACCTGAATGAGACCTGAATTGTTATTTCTTTTCGAAATATTTTTATTTATGTCAAAACACTTTAGTCAAATACATACGATTTTGTCAATTTTCAAGACCGCATATCTCGAATAATGGAATGACCAGAAGCCTGAAAAATTGGCACAATCTCTTTTTTGTTAAAGTTAACCCGAGTACTGAATTTTATTGAATTTGGAGGGGGTGGCGTCAACTCGTCGGTTGAATTGAGGTGTTTTAGCTCTCTTGTGATAAATTGGTTGGGCCAGAAAGTTATTCATCTTAAGGGAAGTAAGAAAATGTTCAGAATATTTAAAAATATTGTATAAAATTATAATTTATAACTCGATAAACAAATTATATAAGAAACACTCTTTTTTTTACTCTGAAAACTTTTTTTATGTGTGATATTTTTTTTAACTCTCCACTTTATGTTTTTTTTCAAATTTATTCGTTTTAAACCACAAAATATTTTAAAAAAATACAAAATACACTACAATTAATACACCTACAACTACAAAAATAATAAATGTTTCTGCAACTGCAACTATAACAACAAAAAAACCAAACAAATATATTAAAACAAAATCATCCGATCTTACTATTTATATGAATGCTAAATTCAAAAAAAAAAATTAAAACCATTGTTTGGCAATCTTTTTAATACACTCACAAAATAAAATTTAACAAAAAAAAAACTTAAATTTGAATGATACACTGGCAAATTGAAAAAAAAACAAATCAAATGGCTATAAATTAAAAACAAATCACTTTCATATTTGAAACAATAACTACTATTGACATAAAATACAACTCTGAATACTTCAAAAAACAATTCAAATAAACATCAAATAAATTTAAACAACAAATGAATGGCAATACTCTACTTCATCTGTAAATTACTTGAATGTTACCACCCACTAAAATCTGAAAATCATCAAACCACCATAAAACTAAAAAAAAAAAATTACCAAAAAACCAAATACCACCAAAAACTCCACCACTTAATCCTTAAAAAAAAACTCTTTACAAAACAAAATATTACTAAAACTTAAAAAACAAACACCAGGCTAAGGCACCAATTACAGAATACCATTACACCTACAACCACTATATCACTTCAAATAACACCGCAAGGCAATTTACAGTCCATATTAATCATCAGGAAACTTTAACTGTAAGTAATAATTTACTAATCACTTAAAAAATTAATAAAATGACAAAAAAAAATTGCTACTTTTTTTTTTTTGTTTTATTCAAATTATAATCCATCAAATTTGTATAATTTTGTGATTTGATCACAAAATTAAGTATTAAATTAAAATAAATTTTAAATGAGCTAAAGTTTTTTTTTTTTTTTTAATTAGTTGCATTTGAAGAAAAATCTATATTATGTTGGCTTTGAAAAATAAAAAATACATAAATTTCTACATCATTTAAATATTTTTGCTTACTGAAAATTTTTGCTATAACTGCATTTTAGTTTGGCTTTTTTCTAAAAAAAAAAAAGATATCATTTTAATAATATCACTCTTAAATAATATTTTGAATTAATTTCACCAGATTTTATATCAAATTAAAATTGTTAAAATTTTTTTTTAAGAAATTAAACGTAAAGAGCACCATTATTTTAGTAGATTCTCATTGAATTTGAAAATAAAGCATGATTTTATTTACTTTTTTTCTTTCTCATATGTAACAAAAAATTATGAACGAATTTTTAAATTTTTTTAAAAAAATTGCTATGAATTCAAGTTCGAGGTAATTTCATGTTCGCCATAATGAATTCACATAGCAACTACATATGGTGTTTTAAATTTTTGAAATACCATTTTTTATGTATCAAAGTTTAACAAAATTTAAGAATCAAGTTCATATTTTTTTAAAATTTCTTTTAAAGTTTTCTAGGCCTCTTTAATCCCTCTTCTGAAACCTCTATCGCCTTTAACACTTTAACTTATACACTTGTTATTAAACACTTTAAGTATAATTTAAGTAATTTATTGATTTAATTTAAATTCTTCTTTTAATTTTAATTTTTTTTAAATAAATATAATTAAACCTAATAATAATAATGTAAAAAGAGAAATAAAACTTTGATGGGTTAACATGTAACAACCGAATATTTATACATATTTATATACATTTATCGTAATTTATTTAATTTTATATATATTTGTGTTATGTAGTTATTAAATTTTACACCAGTTGGGGTTTAACTAAATCGTAGAAGGTACTTATAATTAATTTAAAACAATGGTGCCCAAACACTTGTAAAAGATCAACGATGATTCCGCTTTGTACACGGACACAATCCGAACGACAACGAAACTAACAACAGAGAGCGTAAAAAACAAAAAAACTCCTTAGTTGTTTGCCATCATTCAAAGAAACAGATCGATGTCGCTTTGTTGATAAAAAACAACACAAATAATATTTATTTATGATTATGATTTCTTTCAGAGCAATAGTACTAGAGTTTTTGACGGGAATTCCCGGGACGGGATTTCCCGGGAATTCCCGTAAATTTTCGATCCCGAAATCCCGGGAAATAGAGCGGGAATTCCCGGGAATTTTCATTTCTTTGAAATTGTTGATTTTCCACTTCTATTTATTATGTTGTATGTGATTTTTCAGAGATTTTATTAAAATTCTTGATAATTGATGGCAGAAAAGTACGCAAGGACCAGGAGGGCTTTGAAAGTATTCCAAGAGAGACTTTATAACTAAAAAATTTCATAAAATCTGAGACTTACGAAATGAAAAAAGTTTCACAATATCTTAATCTTCGAAAAGATATAATTATCAGAACCTGATATTTTTTTTCAGAAGCTGAAAAATTTTCTTTCAGGGACATGCATTACAAAAATTTGCCGTGTGATTATTTGTTTCTATAGAAAATATCTATGTCTCTGGGCATGATTCTTTTTAAATCGATAAATTAATATAAAATCAGTGTAGGGAATGACTCTGAAATTAACGGTTTTTTCTTTTAGAAACCAGAATTTTTGAATTTTTTAAAATTTTTTTAATATTATTTTGCGGTAAATTTTCTTATAATTTTATTTCTCTGAAACAGTTACATTCAGTTTCAGAAACATAATTGAGAAGTTCCTCTGAATCAGTTTCATTGTGTTTTACAGGCAAAGCGTTGAGAACCAATTGTAAAATGAACTTATATGCTATTTACATATACCCCGAAATCCACATAAATTTGGATTTCAAATCCAATTAAAATCTATACCGTTTACATATGCTTTTTTGACATTTAGCAGGTTTTTGTTTGTACTAACTCTGTATTTTCTTTTGATTTGTGTACAGGGTTGTTAGTTGGAAAATTCGCCAATTTTATAAATATTTCTAAAAACAATGATTTTTCTTTGCCGGAGCCAATATTTTCAATCCCACTAGTATATGTTGGGACCACAATATCAAAAAATGTGTTTTTATGTAGAGCTGCTTCTTTAAATGCAAGAAAATTAACATTTTTGCCAAGTTTGGGGGCGCCACCATTGAGTGTTTTTCTCTGTAAGAAAGACCAAATTGGTCAACTAAATTGTGCGTTTACCATTTGCAATGGTAAATTTTAAATGAAACATTGTTAAACATTGTTTTTATTAATCTTTTAATAGTTTTAAAAAAATAAATTTTAATTATTTTTTTACTTTATAAAAAACAACAACAGCTGATAAAAAATCGTGTGCAGCGTTGTAAAAAAAGCATTAGGGATGATTATTTTGGGAAAACCCATAGTTGTACAATTAAGTAGTAGAAATTTTTTGGGATTTTAAATTGCGATTTAACGATTTTCTCAAAATCCTAGTTTTTTTTTTGTATGGGATTTGACATTTGAAATCCAAAAAAGTAATTGGATTTACTTGGATTTTCATTGAAATCCCATTTTTTTTGGATTTCGAGGTATATGTAAATGGCATATTAGATGAATTAGAGTAAATCATGAATTTTAATTATTAAAACAGATAAAGCGATGTGAAGTAATATATTCCCTTAAAAATAATTTTAAAAGACTTCGACATATTTGGGCCGTTTTTTTATAAAAAATTCCCGGAATCCCGGGAAATTTAAAAATGAATCCCGCTTTCCCGGGAAATGAAAAAGTCCGGGAAAAGAAAAACTCTAAATAGTACTAATACACTCTCATATTTGTTAAAATTACAACTATATTATCGCTTCACTTTTTGCGCACCACTGATTTAAAATTATGCTGTAAGTTAAATGACTGCTCAACAAGCCTTTACCATTTTGAATTCTGATGAGCAATTTAAGTAGTCTTTGAGCTCATGATTCCAAATTTGTTCTCTAAATTTTTCCATCACGTCTAGACTTTAAGTTATTCACGGTTGAAAATACGAAAATTAACAATTTTTGCATTATTTGAAAACCTGCACAGCAGCCATTCGATGAAATTAAAATCAGGTATAAAGGGCAAAAGCAGAATTGGGTATGGTCTCCAATATAAAAACTTTTAAGGGTTTGTGATTGAAGAAGAAAACATTGTATTTCTAATGATTACACTGTGCTACAGTGAAAAAATACTTCTGATGTGACATAGTATAGGTTGTTGGTCTTGTCGAGCAGATCACAAAAATGCCCATTAAACTTGCCAGACACCCTCAAATTTTTGAGTTATTGTCAAAAAACGTTTTTTTGGGACTTTTCTCACTAAATCTATTGTAATTCAAAAAATTTTCAACCGATTTTAAATTTATTAACTATTTTTGGTAGAAGAAGGATAGGGCTTTCCATGTGATTTATTGATTTTTTCTATAAAATCTAATTTTTTTATTATTTTTTGAAAATTTTTCGAGTTTATCGATTTTTTTCTGCTATAGTTCGTTTAACAACCTTTATATTTATGAGCGTTTTTTAAAGATAATTTAATACTAAATACGATAAGCTTTATCATGAAAAAATCGGATAATAATTGACAAAGTTGTGATAATTTTTCTAAAAAAGAAAATTAAGATTTTGCAGAAAATCGAGGTTCAGATAATTCAGGCAAAAAAATTAATTTATCATAAATGGTCATGTACAATATTTTTAAAGGTTTTTGGCGCTCTGAATCCGAATCTGGCCTTCAAATTGCTCTATCTTGTCAGGTTTTTGAGATATTTAGCATAAATTGATATATCAAAAACTTAATAATTTTAAGGTCAAATTCGAATTCAGGAGGCCAAAAACCTTCGTTTATTTTTCTATTTTTTTGCCTGGGTTATCCGAACAGCAATTTCAAGCAAAATCTCAATTTTCTTTTTTAGAAAAATTATCACAACGCTGTCAATTGTTTTCCGATTTTTTCGGCATAAAGCTCATCGTATTCACAATTAAATTTTCTTTAAGACTACGTTTATAAATATAAATATTGTTGAACGAACTATAGCAGAAAAAAATCGATAAACTCAAAAAATTTTCAAAAATATCAAAAAAATTAGATATTGTTGAAAAAATCAATACATACCTTTTTTATATGTATAGACCAATTCACACACATAAAAAGACCTATCCTTTTTCTATCCAAAACAGTTGAAAAATTAAAAATCGGTTGAAAAATGTTTAAGTTACACGTGGTTTAGTGAGAAAAGTCCCAAAAAATCGTTTTCTGACAATAACTTAAGAATTTGAGGGTGTCTGGCAAGTTTGATGGGCTTTTTTGTGATCTTTTCGACGAGACCTACAACCTTAACTACCTCAATTTGAAAGTGTATTCGATTTTGTGTTTTTTGTAGCACAGTGTTATTATTATTTATTACACCACTCAACAAATCGAAGGTTTTTGGCTCCGGTTTGAAGTTTCATATAAAATTTTTAATGGTTTTGACTCGGTGATTCCAAATCCGTGCTCCAAACTTTTCCATCACGTCTAGAATTTTTATAATTCGCGGTTGAAAATGCGAAAAAAACGCGATTTTTGCCTTTTTTGAAAGCCTGCACAGCTGCCGCTGGGTGGAATAAAAATCTGGTATAAAGCGTGAGAGTAGAATTGAACTATGATCTCAAAAATATGATCAAAAAAATTTGAAGTTGTTGGCCAAACATGCATTTTAAAAAAACACTGTCAAAAAAGTTAGAAAAAGCTCCAATTTTAAAAGGCTGTAAAACAAAAACCAGTTGATCAATCTTTACTGCGATGAGCTCAAAATTTAGGCAAAAGCTCATTTTTTTCTTACTGACTTTTAAACCCACTAAAGATATCTACCGGTTTATACAAAAAATTACACAGAAAACTTAAATTTGTAAAATATTTATTTTTTTTAGTTTTTCTATGAAAAATATCAAAAAAAACTAAACCTTTTTTACAAAAATGGCAATTTTAACAGTATCATTTTAAAACGCAAGTAAAGCTCAACCAAACGTAATAATTTGAAAAAAATTGTGTTCTATATTGGAGACCAGATTTGTATTCCACTGAATGGCTGCTGTGCAGGCTTTCAAAAAATGCAAAAATTGTAATTTTTCGCCTTTTCAACCGTGAATAACTAAAAATCTGGACGTGATGGGAAATTTGGAGAACAGATTTGGAATCAGGAGGTCAAAGTCTACTAAAATTGATCATCAGAGTTCAAACCGGAAAATTAGTGTTGAGCGGTGTTATTAATGAACGTTTTCATTAATTTCAATTTAAGGTTGCAATTTTCCTTCATTTACCTACTGCTATTCCACATTTAATCAATGAATAGTTTCATTCATATGAAAATGTTTAGATATATTTTTATATATCACGTCTTATCCGAGATTTAAAAGATCTAACTCGGATCAGTACTGATCCAAAATTTGAAAGATCAGTACTGATCCGAAAAATGGATCGCTAAGATTAGATCAGTTTTAATCGGACGGATACAATGTTATCCGAAAAATGGGTTTATATAATTAGATAAAACCATTTTTCGGATGAAATTGTATCCGTCCGATTAAAACTGATCTAATCTTAGCGATCCATTTTTCGGATCAGTACTGATCCTTCACATTTTTACTTGGGATTTGATGAAAAACTTCATAAAACATATTAAACAAGTTCTATGAATATTTTCATTATTTCATGCATGTTTTCGGATCTTTGATTAAAACGTGAATCATTATACCCTCCACTCTAGTGATAGAGGGTATATATAAGTTTGTCATTCCGTTTGTAACACCTCGAAATATTGGTCTAGGACCCCATAAAGTATATATATTCATGATCCTCGATCGATTTTAAGACGATCTAGCGATGTCCGTCCGTCCGTCCGTCTGTCCGTCTGTCCGTCTGTCTGTCTGTCTGTTGAAAACACGCTAACTTTTGAAAGACTTTACGGAGGCTCCTGAAGTTTGGCATATATGTTGGGCATTTACCTGGTCAGGTTGGTATTGCAATCCAGCAAAATCGGTCCAGTGGTTCAAAAGTTATGAGCAAAAGACTGAATTTCGGCAAGGGTTTTTCGTGAATTTATGAGATAAAAGGCACTATAACTTTCGAAAATCAATTCTGAGGATGCTGAAGCTTGGCATATATATTTTTCGTTCCTCAAGCCTAGTTCGTATTGAATTTCACCCAAATCGGTCCAGTGGTTCAAAAGTTATTAGCAAAACCGTGAATATCAGATTAGCTTCACCTTAAATTCACGTGGTGAAAACCCGTTAAACCTGTTTTAAAACCATTGGTAAGTCACAAAAATATTTTAAAACGTATTTTTGTTACTGAAAAATATTTTTATACCAAAACAAAAAAAAAAGTACACTCGAAAAAAATTTTACACTCAAAAAAAATTTTACACTCAAAAAAAAAAAATTAGTAAATTTTTTTTTTATGTAAAATTCAAAAAAAATTTACACTCAAAAAAAAATTAGTAAATTTTTTTTGAATGTAAAATTCGAAAAAAATTTACACTCAAAAAAACAATTAGTATTTTTTTTTTCAAAAATTACTAAAAAAAAATTTTTTTACACAAAATAAAATATTTCTAATCATAACTGTTATTTTTTTCACGTTATGAAATTTACTATCACTTAAAATGGGCATTGTGGAGGGTATTCATAGTTTCGGCCAAGTCGAATTTAACTTTTCTACTTGTTTTTCATTAAGCTTATCTCAATTTTCATTACTTCCACGAAGAGTTTTTTCAGTGTAGAATGAAACAGAAAAACTTTTTCAGAATGCTGGCCACGGTTGTACCTGTTTAATCATATGAAAATTGCGTTTTAAAAAAGGGCAAATAAGTGTTTGGGTGTAAAATTTCGTTTAAACTAGTTTAGATTAGATTCATTTGTAACAGTATTTATGTATTTATATTTATTTAGTTAATTATATATTAAAATATACTAAAACGCTTTAAACATTTAGCACACTAATGGCAATTTAAACCATCGTCAGTTAGTTAAAATTAACAGACGATTGTAAAAATTGATCCTTTAGAACAGTCTTAACAAATTTAAAACACGATAAAGTTGTACCATACCCCCCTAGCTATATCTAAAAAAAAACGACAAACAAAATGTGTATAAACAAAAAAATTAGTTCCAAAACAAACAATTTCATTAATTTTTAGTACAAATCCATTTGCTGACAAAAACAAAAAAAAATATGTTAAATTAACAGTTAAATATAATGTTGTATTTATTACAAAATGTTGCTGCTTGTTCTTTTTGTTGAAAACACCGCCACCTTTTAATGTATTTGTTAATTGATGTTTCTCAAAGCTTTTATTACAATTAATTTATTTAATTGATGTTGTGAATTTAATTATAATTTGCCAGTTAAAAAAACTCCAACAAAAAAAATCCTGCCTTTTATTGAACGATATTAATCAAAATTTTTTTTTAAGAAAAAATTTAAAACAAAAAATTTCTATATTTTTCTTCTTCTTTTTTTTCAAAATAATTCTCTATTTGAATTTGGTAAACAAATATGAAAATCCTTACAACAAAATGCAAAAATTACGAACAACTGCAACATCTTGATAACAAAAAAAAAAAAAAATTCGAATTCAAAAAAAATCGTATCAAAAAAAAATAATATTGAAAATCAACAATTCTCTGGGGCTCTGTGTGCGTGTATGGCAACTTAATTCAAATACAAAATATTAATAATATTGAAATTAATATATTTAAAAAAAAATAAAAAATTGTGAATGATTGTGTTACTTTTTCGTATACTAAAAAAAATTATATAAATAAATGCATTGTGTTTTTTTTTTTTTTATTATTATAAAATATTTAATAAATATTATAATGTATGCTTGCGAAAAAATTTTTCTCTATATAAAAAAACAAAAACATTTCAAAAACATTAATTGAATTTATTTAAAAAAAAAAACACCAAAACTTTCAAAATATTTTTTTTAAATCATCAAAACACCACTACAACTACTACTGATACTCTACTAACTCCATCTTTCAAAATGCCAAAAAAATGGTAAAAATTTACATCAATTTGCATCTAATTATCTAAAAAAATAAACAAAAATATATTAAAAACATTTTGAAAATACACCACCACAAAACTAAAAATTGAAAATACATAAAATCAATGCAAAAAAAAAATATAAATTTTCTTATATCACAGGATGTAAGTACTGGTAGTTAAACAATTTTGATGTATATAATATCATTATTACAAAAATAATTTTTAAAATTGCAACCCTTTGCTATTATTTGGCTTATTCTTAAAACTAATTAGATTCTATTTTTTTTAATACTAGAATTTTAAAATTATCAAAACTATCTTAAACTCCTTTTAACGAATTTTAAAAACAAATTTTAAAAATTCCCATAGAATAGGTAATAATTTTTTTTGCTTTTTCAGTATTACAAAAAAAAAACATACAGATCTTTAAAACAGCTGAAAGAATTTAAAATATATCAGATATATAAATCAAGAACCTTAAGAAGTCATTGCTTTTAAACTACTTTAATTTTTGATTTTCAAATCTTCAAGCTGGTCGATTTAAACCGATTAGCCCTTGCCAAACGGATGACATTTTACTTACCCAAAGCCTTTGTTGAAATTTATCACATGACTAGACCTGCGACTAATTGTAAGCTGACGATCTAAATTTTGAAATGAAATGTTTCATATATTTTCGCCCAAAGTAACGAGTCATTAATGTGATGAAGCGGTGTCATTAATTTGATGAAGCGTATCATCAATAATTTTATTTTTATATGAAAAATAAGAAAAAAAATGTATTTTGATTTATTATTTAATTTATTTTTATTTACTTTCAGTTTCTTGCTATTATCTAAGATCTTTTTTTATCTTATCCCCACCAAGATTTGAATACCGGACCTCTCGTTTGTTGGGCTTCGCCTCTAGCTACTTACCCAAAGCATATCAAAAACAAGTGAGAGTGTTAAATTCGGCTGTGCCGAATCTTTTATACCCTCCAAAATGTAAAAAAAAATATTGTCAGGGGCGTTTTTGGTGGGGGGGGTCCAGTGGGGACGTTGAGAGAACCTTCCCACCGCGATAAATATACCAAATGTTTCATTTATTTAACAAACATACAAAAAACATGTAAAAAAGTGTATTTTTTTAGAGGTTGATTCAGTTCTTCAAGGGGGAACGTTTTCCCCATGGTTCGATTTTGCTCATTTACGAAATTAACCTGCCTAGGAACATAAGACATATTCGTACCAAATGTTAGGAGTCTATCTCTTTTATTTTGGACTGCATCGTGTTAACTACAGACTGACGGACGGACAGACGGACGGACATAGCTAGAATGTCTTATGGTGATTTCTTTTCTAAAAAAAATATTTGCCTTTTTAGGGTATACATTTTTAAAATGTTTAACTCACACCTTCAAAAATTTGCATTTTATTTGACTGGAATAGAACACAACATCCAGAAATACTCTTCCCTGTATTTTTTAACAGCTGTTTTGAGAAAACAACACAGAAAAAGTCAGCTGTTGGCAATTTCAACCCCGTGATTTTTTACGTGGTAAAAAGTGCAACTTTTTAGCACTTTATAGGGCAGATATTTTTAGAAAAGAACACGATATTCTTTATAAGGGCTGGCATTTTTTAGAAAAGAACACAAAAACATAATTTTTGGGGTGAAATGCAAAAAAATGCACATTTTTTGCCAGAAAAGAAAACACCATTAGGATCGATCACTGATCATTAGACTGGCATTTTTTTGTCATCTTTCGATTTTCCCAAGTGTCCGGGCAAATTTTAATTTTCCTAGGTCTAAAACTTATGTGGTACAAATTTGAGGTCAATCGGATTAAATTAACCCGTGGCGCCCGGCGGTCAAAGATTTGGATTTTTGAAAAATTTTTAAAAATAAAATTAAAAAAAATTTTATCTTTCGACACATCATATTTGTTAATTTCGATGCGCTGAGCACGAATATAAAAAAATAAAATCGCTAGATCGGTTTTCGAGATATCGCCATTTCAAATTTGTAAAAAATGGCGGTTTTTTCCTACGTTCAAGAAATTTTTTAAAAAAGTCTCAAAATTTCATTCCGCCGGCCCTTTTGTAGAGTTTGAGATAATCTTTCATTTAAAAGTAATTTGAGCCAAATCGGATCATTTTAAGCCGTGGCGCCCATCGATCAAAGTTTTGGCTTTTTAGAAACTTTGTTTCTAAAACCTCAAGTTGGTACCACATAAGGTTTAGGCCTAGTAGAATAAAAAAATGCCCGGACTTTGAAAATAGGAGAAGAAAAAATTTTGCTATACAGAAAAATGCCAGTCTACTGATCATAAATATATATGGGGCATTCCAAGCCAAATCACTCACTTTTAGACCCGACCCCTTTCGATTTATTTTATTTTTGGATATGTTTTAGTACTTATTAAATGCAACTTGGACACCAATTTTCAACCTTTTTTTTCAAGATGGTGTTAAGTAATCAATTTTTCAAAATGGCAATTTTCTCAAAAAAATTAAAAAACTGAAATTTTTAATTAATTTTGACCATTAAAAATATAGATATTTTAAAAAAAGTTGGACAACATTTTGTTGGTATTTAAATGTAGTTTTAGAAAAAAAATATAAAAAAAATATTCGAAGTAATTATCACTTATTTTTTGACGTTTAAAAATTAAAATCAACTTCTTGAAAAAGTCCGAAACCTTCGATTTTAAAAATTCTACTCTAAATTACGCAACTTTTAAGCTATAATTCGAGATGTGATCACAATTCTTTCTATTTTTTTTTTAATTTTTAAAATTGCACCTTTTATTTTTTGTGCCATACCACTTGGTTAAAGATTACGAGTCCCTTTTTTTAAATTTATTGAAATTTTCTACTGTAATAACATTTTTTCATTATTCATGTTTCAGTGTAATATTTTTTTGGTTTTTCCAAATTTTAAAACAAAAAAAAAAAAATTGTTAAAATAGAGATTTCAAAAGGGTGTTGAAAATGCAGGCATTTTTAGCATTAATTTAAATCATGTTAGCAAAACACAATATCAAAAATACTTGTCATCTATTTACATTTGAACTTGTAGAATAAAAAAATGTTATTACAGTAGAAAATTTCAATAAATTTCAAAAATCGGATTGTATTGCTTAATCAAGTGGTCTGCCACACGTTAGATGCCTGGGGAAGTTGTAACAACTTGGCTGATTTTCAACCGATTTTAGTTTTTGGTACCTTATTAGAAATGCGTTTTACTCCACGTCATAATTCTATAACCAAGAAATTGAGAAAACAGAAAAAAATCATATTTTTCCTTGTAATCCGTTTTCTAAACTTCAAGGCCCATGCGGAACGCCTTACCCATGTCCGATCGTTCTTAATTTTTGTGAGGCGTATTTTTACCTCGAAATGAATATATCTAGGGTAAGTAAGGGTCAGTATTAGAGTATTCAAAACTGAAACCGAAAACCGGTTAACCGGTTTTTTCATTTTTAGAAACTCGACCGGTTTCGAATAGTTTTGAATTTCGAATATTCGAGAAACCGGTTTTTTTGTGTCGGTTAACCGGTTTTTATAAAAAGTTATAATATAATAAGTTAAAATATGTATTGACATTACACAGTTTTTTAGAAACACTCACAAAACTTAGTGGTACTTCCATAATCAGCTTGTGTATATGTTGGTATGTAAATATCAATATCAATCAACGAGTTCCGGAAGTCCATCTCTTCCTTTAATATTGAAATAAATATATATTTTTTAAATTTGGCACCTTAGAGTTCTATGGCAAACCATTTTTTTAAATTATTCTTTTGAAATTATTGAAATCGGAATTTCAAATTCCGATGTCTGAATTTATTATTAATTGTGCTCTTTAAACAATTCAATAAAAACAAATTTGTAAATAAAATCTCTACGGATTTCCGCTCGCAAATGCAGAGAATTCAAATTTAGCTTTTACTTCCTGTCGAAGTTTCCAGTAAAATTGTGGGACGTAAACGGTGTGATACAGATGATACTATTTTCGCTATGACTTATCGTTTATGTGTTTATTGGGTTATGCCTGTTTTGTAAAAATATAATTAAGTTCAATTAATATTTAACCTGAAATTTAAAAACCGAAAAAACCGGTTTAACCGGTTTTTTTGCTAAAACCGAAACCGGAAACCGGTTTTTCAAAAACAACCTTTTTCGAATAAACCGAAAACCGGTTTTTAAAAATGTCCGGTTTTTTGAATACACTAGTCAGTATCTACCAATTTAATTTTTTTGGAGTACATATTATATAAAATAAATCAGAGTCAAAAAATAAAAGGTGCAAATTTCAAAATTAAAAAAAAAAATAGAACAAATTGCGATCTCATATCGACTTATATCTTACAAGTTGCGTAATTGAGAGTAGAACAGTTAGAAGTTTAAAAAAAAATCAAAGGTGTCGGACTTTTTCAAAAAGTCGATTTTAATTTTTAAACGTTAAAAATAAGTGATATTTACTTCGAATAATTTTTTTAATATTTTTTTTCTAAAACTACATTTAAATACCAACAAAACGTTGTCCCACTTTTTTTAAAATATCTATATTTTTAACTGGTCAAAATTAATTGAAAATTTTATTTTTTTAATTTTTTTGAAAAAATCGCCATTTTGAAAAATTGATTACTCAACACCATCTTGAAATGAAAGGCTGAAAATTGGTGTCCAAGTTGCATTTAATAAGTACTAAAACATATCCAAAAATAAAATAAATCGAAAGGGGTCGGGTCTAAAAGTGAGTGATTTGGCTTGGAATGCCCCATATACTTTATGGGGTCCTAGACCGATATTTTGATGAGTTAGACCCGGAATGACAAAATGAGTATACCCTCATACTGTAGATGGAGGGTATAAAAACTTTTAATAATTTTTTTTTATGTTGCAAAAATCCCAATTTTGAGGCTCAAAGTGGAGACAGAAGATAAACTCCGATCGGAGTGATGTTTTGCATGTGAGTTACCCTTAGGGGACCAACACTTTTGGCGGGTATACGAATTTGATCAGAGAGAAAAGCCCAAAAACGAGCCACCCTATTGTACACTACATAGCACAACGTTTTGCTTAAATTTTTTAACAAAAAAAAAAATATTTTTTTATATTTCTTTTTTATCAAAATGCACTGACAAGGGAAGTTCTCAACCCTAATGAACCGATTACAAAAAAAAAAAAAAATTTGTTTTTTAAATATGCAAGAAAATATCCAGCTTAAGCAAAATATGAAAAAATATGCATGTTCGTTAAAATATGCAAAAATATGCACTAACAAAGCAATGCAATTTTTGAGCAAGTTCGATGATTCGCGAAGATAAATATTTTAAGTTGTGCTCAGACAAACGACAACAAACATGTATTTGGGGCATTCCATGTCAAATCGGACACTTTGAAAATTTTTTTTTTAGATTTTCCCAATGTGTTTACAGTTTTTAGTACCCTTCGAAAACTCCTTCGTGGTAAATTTTCAGATTTTTTTGATGTCCCGTTCAAAAGATAACGAATTTTTAAAAATTGGTAGTTTGTTCCTTTACTCAAACTTCTTTTACTCATAACTTCTTCAATAATGGTCCAAATTTCAAATTTTTTTTCAAATTTTGGATTTTTGTTTTTTTTACGTACTTTAAAAAAAAAAATCCAAAAAAATTCTTAAAAGCGCTTTAGTATGCGATTTTTAAGTTTTAAAATTTAAATCTCATTTTTGAAAATGTTTGTACTCTTCGATTTTTTTTGAAATTTTTTTTGTGTAAAACTTCTATCGATTCTACAAATTTTTTGCCCAAGAGGATTGTGGGATAACAATTATTACTATTTTTTAAAATTCTTTCAAAAAATTTTATTGTAATTTTCCAATCTTAAAATCATTTCTACTGCTCCAATGGTGCGTCATAGAGGGGTCATTAATTTTTACGTCTTAACATTTCTTTGGAACAAACTAATACCCTATCTCCAATTTCTAAGGGGGCTCCCACACAAAACGACATTTTTCTAAATTTGCTCCAACCGCTCTAACTGCCCTAATAGTGGCCTTAGAGCAACAAAATGTATGACCAACCCACAATATATTTTTAGTCCAAACATTTTCTCTGAAAACTCCTACCCTCTACCTTTAACTGTTAAGGCGGTCCCAATACATTTTATATTTATTTTTTGTAAATTTGTTTTATTTAATCAGCTTCTACCTGTCCAATGGTGCGTCCGAGAGGGGTCATTAGTGAGACCGACCCCCATTTATTTTTACCCTACAACATTTTTTTAAAACATACATACGCCCTATCTCCACTCCCTAAGTAGGCTCCCATACAAATTACAGTTGGAGCAAATTTTATAAAAATATAATTTTGAATGGAAATCCACTTACGGAGTGGAGATAGGGCGTAGGTATGTTCTAAAAAAATGTTGTAGGGTAAAAATAAATGGGGGTCGGTCTCACTAATTACCCCCCTCGGACGCACCATTGGACCGGTAGAAGCTGATTAAATACAACAAATTTACAAAAAATAAAAAAAAAATTGTATGGGGACAGCCTTAACAATTAGAGATAGAGGGTAGGTGTTTTTAGAGAAAATGTTTGGACTAAAAAAATATTGTGGGTTGGTCATACATTTTGTTGCTCTAAGGCAGTGATACGCATTTTTGTAATTCCTATTCCCGCGGGAATAGGCGCTGCTTGTGCGCTGTCAACACACATACACTATAAAATTCTGTTGCTTGAGCAAATTTGTTGACTTTTCGCTTGCTACTACCCACACAAGCATAAATGTTATAGTATGTGTCTGCGTATCGCTGCTCTAAGGGCACTATTAGGGCAGTTAGAGCGGTTGGAGCAAATTTTAAAAAATGTAGTTTTGTGTGGGAGCCCCCTTAGAAATTGGAGATAGGGTATTAGTTTGTTCCAAAGAAATGTTAAGACGTAAAAATTAATGGGGGTCGGTCTTATAAATGACCCCTCTGATTTTAAGATTGGAAAATTACAATAAAATTTTTAAAAAAAAATTTTAAAAATAGTAATAATTGTTATTCCACAATCCTCCTGGGCAAAAAATTTTGTAGAATCGATAGAAGTTTTACACAAAAAAATTTCAAAAAAATCGAAGAGTACATACATTTTTAAAAATGAGATTAAAATTTTAAAACTTCAAAATCGCATACTAGAGCGCTTTTAAGAATTTTTTTGGAATTTTTTTTTTAAAAAGTATGTAAAATAACAAAAATTTTGAAAAAAAAAAATTGAAATTTGGACCATTATTGAAGAAGTTATGAGTAAAAGAAGTTTGAATAAAGGAACAAACTACCAATTTTTAAAAATTCGATATCTTTTGAACGGGGTATCAAAAAAATCTGAAAATTTACCACAAAGGAGTTTTCGAAGGGTACTAAAAACTGTAAACAAATTGGAAAAATAAAAAAATAAAAAAAATTTCAAAGTGTCCGACTTGACATGCAATGCCCCATTTACATGAACCCCCTTGCGCTGCTAATCACGAATAGCCGAACTACACCTGACTAGAATTTTATTATTTGCCCATTTTTATTTCAGCTTTAGTTCGAAATATAGTTGGGCTAAAACAAAAAAATTATAGCGCCAAAATTTTGGACTTCTGGTAGTTTTTCTGCCCAAGATATGCGGTTTTGAAAATTGAGAAAATCGTATATATTTGACAAAAGTGTTTCGACATAAATAAAGATATCTCAAAAGTAATGTCAGAATCTCAATGACAAAAAAAAATTTCTAAGGGAAAATAAATCGTGTTTTCTTACCTCTCACTATCTTTCTATTAATATTAAAAGTTCCCATGAAGTCTCCATCCTGAAAACTTAAACTTAAGTGGTATAAGTGATCCTTAATAACATTTTTTTTTTTTCAAAATTTAAAAAATATCGTTTTTTGAGACATAGCTCTCTAAAAATTAATGTTATAACAATGACCTTTGACCTTTAAAAAAAAAAAATCTTGGTGAATGTAGTTGTTAAGGTTGTCTCATTACTAGGGATGAGATTTTCATGCGCTAAAAAATCAAAAATATGCGCTTAAAATATGCGCTAAAAAATTTTAAATATGCACTAAAAAACGTAAAAATATGCACTAAAAAATAAATTGTGTGCAATAAAAATCTTGTTTGCATAGGAAAAACTTCTTAAAAAGCAAAAAAATAACGCCGTGTTTAAAAAGTTAAAATTTATATAAGCAAGATTTTTTTTAATAATTAATATATCTATAAAAAAAATTTAAAAAAAAAATTATTTTCAAAAAAAAATTTTTAAAATTTAAAATAGTTTTTGAAACAAATTAATTTCAATTTGTGTTTTTGCTAATTTTTGCCAAAATATGCAAAATATGCACTTAAAATTTAGAAATATGCATAAAATATGCATTTAAACCAAAATATGCCAAAATATGCATTTTCACCAAATTATGTAAAAATATGCAAAAACAAATCGGTGCCATTTTATCGCAAATTTCTTTATTCGTAAAGATAAGTGGTTAGATAGACTTTTGACAAAAAAAACTGCATTTACATGGAAATCTCATCCCTTCTCATTACCTATTATTTAAAACCTGAATGAGACCTGTATCATTATTGCCTGTATCATTATTAAAGAGATATCTTTATTCATGTCAGAACACTTTTGTCAAATATGAGGCATTCCACACCAAATGTCCCGCTACAGAAAAACATGTGTCCCGTAAATTTCTGAATAGGTTGTTTGGATAGCCCTATATGTAACTAAGAAAATTGCGTTTTTGGTTTTTAAATTTTTTAAAAACTGGGCTTAGGAGGCGTGGTCAAATATTGGAAAAATAGTAAAATTTGTGGCGAGTTGCCTTAATTAAATATTTATCACATTAAAACGGAATGCACCACAATGTCAAAAATTTTCGTTCTTATATAGTTTTGTATGGGCTATCGATTAAAAAATTTTTTTTGGAAAACTTTCAGAACCCGTTCTGAAATTTTCCATTTTTTAAAAAAGTCAATTTATCAAAAATCCGGCCACTTTTTTTTTTCTTTTTTATTTATTTTTTTAAAAGTGTAGATGTTTGTCCATCCACACAAAAAAAATCAGAAACACGTTCATCTTTTTTTTCGGAAAATCGCATTTGAACTTTAAATTTCATAACAATTTTGTTATTTGCTTGTATTTCTTTGTTTTAAAGTTGCGAATGAGTAATATTAATTGCATAAATATTCGTCATACGCTCTGTTGACACAAGAAAATACAAGCAAATTACTAAATTGTTCTGAAATTTAAAGTTCAAATGCGATTTTCTCGAAAAAAAAGATGAACGTGTTTCTGATTTTTTTTGTGTGGATGGACAAACATCTAAACTTTTAAAAAAATAAATAAAAAAGAAAAAAAAAAAAAAGTGGCCGGATTTTTGATAAATTGACTTTTTTAAAAAATGGAAAATTTCAGAACGGGTTCTGAAAATTTTCCAAAAAAAAAAATTTTAATCGATTGCCCATACAAAACTGTATAAGACTGTAAATTTTTGAGATTGTGGTGCATTCCGTTTTAATGTGATAAATATTTAATCAAGGCAACTCGCCACAAATTTTACCATTTTTCCAATATTTGACCACGCCTCCTAAGCCAAGTTTTTGAAAAATTGAAAAACCAAAAACGCAATTTTCTAAGTTCCATATAGGGCTATCCATACCACCTATTCAGAAGTTTACGGTACACATGATTTTTTTCGCTGGACATTTGGTGTGGAATGCCTCATATATACGATTTTCACAATTTTCGAGATCCCATATTTCGAACACTGGAATGACCAGAAGCCTGATCTCTTTTTTGTTAACGTAAACCTTAGCAGTGAATTTCATTAAATTTGGAGGGGTGAGGTCAACTCGTCGGTTAAATTGAGGTGATTTAGCTCTATTGTTACTTTTTGGCCAAAAATCCCAATTTTTTTTTTTTTAAGTTTTATGTAATGTAACTTAACTTTAATAATTAACTTCGACATAAACCAAGCCTCCAAGTAATTTTCTAGGCCTAATTGGATTTTAAATTCCGGTATCTTGAAACCCAAGTAAGTTGAAGCACGACAAAGATTTATAATATTAATTTTTACTCTTCAGCTGTTTGAAATTTACAAATCTGTATGTTTTAAATAAAATACTTCCCAAAAAATACATATAAATAACACTATAGTACCTTCTAAACTAAAATTTGGTATTTTTTTGTTTAAATCCATACTTTTTAAAACTCAGTGGGTAGGCAACTGACTGGGTCTGAACTGGCGGTTTCAATTCAAAGCTTACTTTATAAATTATAAATTTAAATAAAATTTTATTTAAATTCTGTAAATATTAAAATTGCTTTGAATTAAGTTAGCCAATTTAACCCTCCTAGTTAAAATAAACACTAAATATATTTTTAATTTTTAGTTAATTTAGTCTAATTTTCTGTCTAAGTTTTTTTTTAAAAACCTCTCTATGTATTTTATTTGCAGTTTAGTTTATTTTATACAATTTAAAACCCACTATTGCTATTACCAACTAACTTTACTAATTATGCATTAAGTATTTTTCTATAAAAATCTATTAGTTTAGAGTAGTAAACTATCTTTTTCTTAACAACAAAAATACTTTATTTAAATATTTAATATTTAAAAATATAAGTGATGAGATGTGTCTTAAAAAACAAAGTTATATATGGTCTCATATATAATATGATATCCAATCTGTCATCAATAAAGCTGAGAGGCCACACTGCGAGGCGGTATGCGTCATTGCATTAAGAAAAACTTTAATGCGTCGTAAAATATTTTGGTCAATTATTTTAAATTTTTAATACCATTCAAGATGATGTATTTTGTATTATACAATCCATTTTTTAAATTGAAGTGGTATTAGAAATTATTTTATTTATTTTTATATTACAAACATGCTGTCTTTTTATTAATAACTGTTAATCCCAAACTGTATAGTAAATCAATTGGTTAAATTAAATTTATTTTATTATTAGAATAAAAAATTTGAACTATTTAATTATTTTATATTTTGTATTTAGTTATTGAAAAAAAAAAATATGGTGAATTGTAGAAGAGGGTAGAAGAAAATTAAACAGAATTTTTCAGAAAAACGCCTCAGAAATTGAGATATCAATATATTTTTATGTTCAAAAAACGGCGCAAAGATTTTTTTTAAAGAAGGTTGACAAAACAAATATTTTTTACAGAAAATAAAGTTCCTGCCAGATAGAAGCCCATAATGATGATATTTTTAGCTTATCAAGGACATAAACTTGAATTTAATTCAAAAATATTTAAATCATCACAAATTGTATTTCATTGAACTTTACTAGGCAAATCACTGCTTAGAAAAATTAAACATATTTGAGCTGAGAAAATGTTTACTTCACGTAATAAAAATTCAGTTTTCCTGAAAACAAAATTGTAAAAAAACGCTTAAAAAAGATATTTAAATGTGATTAACCAAACAAAAAGCGCTAAAAATAATGAAAATTTGAAAACAAAAGAAATTAAACAAGTAAAAAAGTTAAATTCGTCCTTGCCGAATTTAGTAATACCCTACACAGTTTCTAAAAGATTATTGCAAAAAACTTTATAAAAAGGAAAATACTTTTGAAAAAAAAAAAAATTGAAAAAAAAATCCGCAAAAAAAAGATTTGGTAAAAAAAAAATCCGCGATTTTTTTCTTTTTTTGTCAAAATATATATGTATTCGTACTTGTTTAAATACCATTTGGTGTTCAATTATGTTGACATATGTCAACCAGCAGCCGAATTAAAGCATTTTGTAATTTTAGGTTATGTTGAATGTACTCAAATTTTTGAGGTATCCTTACATTTTCGTTCATAGCTTTTGCACCGCTGCACTGTGGCCGAAATCACTGATCTAGCGGCGTTTTAGTCAAAATTAAAAAAATAAAACTGATAAATGTTTTGCACTGTATCGATTACCTATACTTTACAGAGAAAATTAACGTTTTCAGTTTTGTTTTTCTCTTAATTTTCGCACAGTTGTAAGCTATCAAATATACATTTTCTGCAGCAAGTGTATTAAAGGAATTAGGGGCCTAATTACTCATTGAGTTTTTCTTGACACTTTTAAGTCAATTGTTTACACATTTTGAGCCAAAAAGTTTTAATTAAAAGTAAAAGGTATGTTTTAACTAAAAAATAAATGTTTGTGGCCTGTGTGTATCTAGTTTATTATTAGTTCATTATAGGAGTTTACATTTGTGATATTAACTATAGTTTCATGGACTGCAACTTTTGAAATTCGATCGTATTCGGTCCAATTCCTGTTTTGTTTATTATTTGGGGTTATTTTTGTTGTGACGTTTCAGTATGGTGTGCTAGTTCGCGCAAGTTGCTCGCTTTTTTAGGGTCCATCTGCTGTCCAAATAAACAGTATAAACGCGATACAGACCACAATTTTCAATCGATTTGGCTGAAATTTGAAATTCAAGTTTCTTTTATCGCAAGAACAAAACCTATTAAATTTTGACAAAATAAATTCATGTTAACCCATAGCCCCCATGTAAATGTCCCCTTCAAGTTTTACTTAAATACCCCTAACAATAGTATTCAAGATATCCTCTTGAAATTCGATTAATAAATGTTTTTTATATTCATAAACAATCGCTCTAAATTTTAATGGAATCGGACCATTTTAATTTCTATGCCTCATACAAACCACCCTCCCAATATTCACATAAATTTCCCAAAATACATAAAAATAAATAAATATTGTTTAAAAATTAATTATTTTTAAATTTTATAATCGCAAATAAGCATTAGTCTTTATTATTTTACATTTCCGAATTAAGCGCCGCTAGATTGGCCATTTCGGCCACTGTGCGCTGAACCCATAATGCTCAAATGCAGTACCAAACTTCTCGGGAGAACTTCCAATAAATATATTAAGTTTCGGTCATCGCCGTGTAATATTTTGGCCGTGATAACCATTTCCAAAGACAGAAGGACAGACGGACATCGCTAAAATGTCTTAAAATCGATCGGGGGAGTATGAATATATATGGGGCATTCCATGCCAAATCGGACACTTTGAAAATTTTTTTTTTTTAGATTTTCCCAATTTGTTTACAGTTTTTAGTACCCTTCGAATACTTCCTTCTCAGATTTTTTTGGATGACCCGTTCAAAAGATATCGAATTTTTAAAAATTGTTAGTTGGTTTCTTTACTCAAACTTCTTTTCCTCATAACTTCTTCAATAATAGTCCAAATTTCAAATTTTGTTAAAAAAAAAAAAAAAATCCGAAAAAATTCTTAAAAGCGCTCTAGTATGCGATTTTTAAGTTTTAAAATTTAAATCTCATTTTTGAAAATGTTTGTACTCTTCGATTTTTTTGAAATTTTTTTGTGAAAAACTTCTATCGATTCTAAAATTTTTTTGCCCAGGAGGATAGTGGGATAACCATTATTACTATTTTTTTAAATTTTTTAAAAAAATTTTATTGTAATTTTCCAATCTTAAAATCATTTCTACTGCTCCAATGGTGCGCCATAGAGGGGTCATTTATAAGACCGACCCCCATTAATTTTTACGTCTTAACATTTCTTTGGAACAAACTAATACCCTATCTCCAATTTCTAAGGGGCTCCTACACAAAACGACATTTTTTAAAATTTGCTCCAACCGCTCTAACTGCCCTAATAGTGCCCTTAGAGCAACAAAATGTATGACCGACCCACAATATTTTTTTAGTCCAAACATTTTTTCTGAACACACCTACCCTCTATCTCTAATTGTTAAGGCGGTCCCCATACAATTTTTTTTTATTTTTTGTAAACTTGTTTTATTTAATCAGCTTCTACCGGTCCAATGGTGCATCCGAGAGGGGTCATTAGTGAGACCGGCCCCCATTTATTTCTACCCTCCAACATTTTTGTAAAACATACCACAGCCCTATCTCACCTCGCTAAATAGGCTTCTATTCAAAATTACATTTTTATAAAATTTGCTCCAACTTTTATTTGTATGGGATCCTAATTAGGAAGTGGAGATAGGGCGTAGATATGTTTTAGAAAAATGTTGTAGGGTAAAAATAAATGGGGGTCGGTCTCACTAATGACCCCTCTCAGACGCACCATTGGACCAGTAGAAGCTGATTAAATAAAACAAATTTACAAAAAATAAAAAAAATTGTATGGAGCCCGCCGTAACAGTTAAAGATATAGGGTAGGTGTGTTCAGAGAAAATGTTTGGACTAAAAAAATATTGTGGGTCGTTCATAAATTTGATTGCTCTAAGGCAGTGGTCGGCACCCATTGCACGCAGGTGCATTATGAAATTGGCTATTTGCACGTAGACAACGCGAATGTCAACGAAACTCACAACTGAGAGCATTAAAAATACAAATATTTTATTTAGTGTCATGGTAGCATTTAAAAAAGCGGGTAGATGAAGCTATGTTTTAGAAAAATGTAAAAATGTTCCCTCTTTCTGACAACCACTGCTCTAAGGGCACTATTAGGGCAGTTAGAGCGGTTGGAGCAAATTTTTAAAAATGTCGTTTTGTATGGGAGCGCCCTTAGAAATTGACGATAGGGTATTAGTTTGCTCCAAAGAAATGTTAAGACGTAAAAATTAATGGGGGTCAGTCTTATAAATGACCCCTCTATGACGCACCATTGGAGCAGTAGAAATGATTTTAAGATTGGAAAATTACAATAAAATTTTTTCAAAAAATTTTAAAAAATAGTAATAATCGTTATCCCACGATCGTCCTGGGCAAAAAATTTGTAGAATCGATAGAAGTTTTACACAAAAAAATTTCAAAAAAATCGAAGAGTACAAACATTTTCAAAAATGAGATTTAATTTTTAAAACTTAAAAATCGCATAAGGAGTGAGATCATAAAAATGTTAACACACATAAAGTTAAATAAAAAACAGACTACTGAATTTTAAGACTTCAAACCAAATTTTTATTAAATAAAATTTAATACAAAATCATAACAAAAAAACCGCATGGAACTCTAACCACTACGAACAAAGTTATCCACTTTTTCCGGAAACCCTCCCATTAAGGCTTTTATGGTAGTTTCTGTCACCTTTTTAGAGCAGGTGGAACATCTACGTTTGAAATCTTGCATGTCCTGGGAGACCTTTTTTGTGCCCTTTAATTCTTTTTTAACAAGAGCCCAATATCTCTCCACTGGCCTGAGCTCCGGGCAGTTTGGTGGATTTGCCTCTCTTGGTACAAAAACCACATTATTATCATTATACCACTCCAGCGCTTTCTTGCTGTAGTGACAAGATGCTAAATCGGGCCAAAAGTAAGTGGATACATTGTGCTGACTCAAGAACGGAAGAAGTCTCTTCTGCAAACACTCCTTGATATAAATTTCGCTGTTTATAGAGCCAGATGTCACAAATGACTGGCTTCTTTGGCCGCAGCTACATATGGCTTGCCATACTAGGAATTTTTTGGGGAATTTCGTTTGCTTTTTTGACCGAAATTTTTCCGCAACATTTCCTCGAACATCGGAAACATAAAATTCTTGACCAGGGAGCTGCGCAAAATCAGCCAGGACATAAGTTTCGTCGTCCATTACACAACAGTTGTATTTTTTTATAAAATTTGATTTCAATTTTCTAGCTCTGGTTTTGGCCTCCAAATTTTTAAAAGCGTTTCTATCGGGAACTTTTTGAACTTTGTAGGACTTTAGTCCCGCCTTACGTTTCACTTTACGTACAAAAAAGTCTGAGCATTGGGCTAAACGAGCTGTTTTTCTGCCAGATGTGTTAGGAGCTCTCTTAAGGATGCTTTTAACTTTATATGCCTTACCAATGTTACGATAACCAGTCGTTGTTCCTGTTCCCGGCTTCCTTTCAATTGTTAGGTGTTCCAGATACCTTTTTACCACTTTTGAAACTGTTTGGCGGCATACATTAGTTTCTTTGGCAATTTTTTTGTATGTCCATGTTTGGTTTTGTTGAAAATATTTAATTATTTTTGAACGCACTTTTCTTTCATCGTCCATTGTGTAAAAAATTGCAAATTAAAACTCATGATGTAAATTAATTTATTAACTGACATATTTTTAAAATGTAAACTGCCGAAAAAAAAAAAATTTGGAAGCTTTACACCAAAGTTGTAGGCAAAAATGTGTGTTAACATTTTTATGATCTCACTCCTTACTAGAGCGCTTTTAAGAATTTTTTGGGATTTTTTTTTAAAAAGTACGTAAAAAAACAAAAATTTTGAACAAAAAAATTTGAAAGTTGGGCCATTATTAAAGAAGTTATGAGTAAAAGAAGTTTGAGTAAATTGGTAGTAAAACTACCAATTTTTAAAAATTTTAAATCTTTTGAACGGGTCATCAAAAAAATCTGAAAATTTACCACGAAGTAGTTTTCGAAGGGTACTAAAAACTGTAAACAAATTGGGAAAATCTAAAAAAAAAAAATCAAAGTGTCCGATTTGACATGGAATGCTCCATATACTTTATGGGGTCCCAGACCAATATTTCGATGAGTTACAAACGGAGTGACAAACTTATATATACCCTCTATCACTAGAGTGGAGGGTATAAAAATTGCCAGAAAAAGATTTCGCCCAATATTAAAAAGAATATGAAAATATTACATTCACAATTCTTCGGGGTTTTTTTTTCTAATTTTCCTAATTTAAAAAAAACCTCAAAATTCATAAAAACCAAACATTAGAGAATAAGTCCAAAAAAATTAAAAAATTTTCCAAAAAAAAATGCAAGATAAAATCATGAAAATAACTGCTGCTATATATATTTCTGAATTTTCCAGATTTTTTTCTGAATTTTTGAGATTTTTTTCTGAATTTTTGAGATTTTTTTTTGGATTTTTCGTCTTTTTTGTAAAATACACTGCAGTTTTTCTGACTTTTTTAAATCTTTTCTGATGTTTTATTCGATTTTCAATATCTTTCTAATTTGAATTACTAAACAGTACTACAACCAAAAGTCGTATACTTAATTTTGAAACTGTCTTTAAATAACAATCATACGCAAAGGCATAGACCATATAGACATGCAACACGAGTGCTTATTTTGGTACTTTCAATATGGACGCATACAAAATACTACTAAATTTACTTCTCTGCCTAGAATACGTGTGCCTGTAGTACAGGCCCTGTACGTGTGAGCTTTTACATCTGTATTTTCGTTGTTTGTTTATGTTTTGTATGAAACGTCAAAAGTTACACGCGCGTGCCGTCTCTAATACATACACATGTGCGAAACTTACTCGTTTCACCCCTATGGCAAAGGTGCATAATTATTCGGCCATTCAGTCAGTAATAGACCGATTGCAGCCTTTATACTTTATTATACCGGTTATAGTTAACGTAATTTCGAGCTTAAATTTGGACGCTGCACTATGGTTCAAAATCCATTTTTTTTGGCATAAATTCCAAAAATGAAGCAAAGTCGGCAGTTTTTTGGGCATGCTTTTTTATCTTTTGTAGCAATAAAAAATCGATTTTCAAAAAAAAAAAAAAAATTTTAAAATCTAAGAATTTTTAAAGATCTTATATTTTGGGAAAAGTTCATCTTCGTTTCCTTAACAACAATTCACCATATTTAAATTTTAAACAAAATTAAATTACAATTATTTTAATCTTAATTAGAAACTAAATTATTATTATTTGTATTAAATTAAATATTGGCAAATACTAAAATTTTACTAAAGACTTTAAAATAATTAGGAGTACATAAATATTTATTATTTGTATTTTATTTTTTTTTTTTTTGTTTTTTGTAACCCAGAAACATATAATCCCTTTTATGCATTGGCCCTTATTTATAATTTTGAATTTTGAATTCTAAGCTTAATTGACTTTTTTTTGAAAACTTTAACTATCAACTAACACCCTTTTCACAAAATTTTCTGCTGTATTGAATTGCAAAAAAAATTAAATAAATAAAATATAAAAAATAACAATTGTAATATTAACTGTAAATTTTGCCGATTTAATATTTTTTTTAAATTATTATTTTTTCAAAATTCTCAAAACTGTAAAATATAAAAGAATCCAAAATTCTCGATTAGTTTTTTTTTTATTTTTTATCTACTTTAGTTATGTGATATGAACATATTTTTATAGTTTTTTTTTTCTTTAATAAGCAATAAATAATTGGTGTATGTACAATTAGTTGACAAAAAAATATTAAAAATTAAAAATTCCTTAAGATAGTTTTTAAAAAATTAATTATTTTTTTGGTTTTCCCAAATTTTTTTTATTAACTTTTGTATAAAAATTAAAAATGGCTGAATGCTATATGTTTTTCTGAGGTTTGGTAACGTGTACTGTTAACTTAACATTAATTTTACAAAATGTTAAATAAATGTAGCATATTTTTAGGAGCTTATGGAAGCAATTAAGTGGTGTTTCTGTAACACGTTTGTTTTAGGCGATTGAAATTTGGCAAGAATTTTGTTTTGAGTACAATAATACAACTGAAGCAACATTTTCGTTCTTGGAAGACCATCGTGTTAGGAACATGAAAAATAAATTTTTTATGAGCCCCTGATTACACTGTGCAACACGAATTTGTATTTTGATTTCGACCAAAATAAAATGAAAGTAGACCACCAGCTAAATAATTTTGAAAACTTACAATTAGCTACAGTTTTTCTGTTATAGCTAACCGTAGTTTTAAATATTTTGAAAGACGTTTAAAACACATTGAAAAACTTTATTAAATCTGAGCATCTAAGCTAAAAAAAGTGTTCAAATGTAAAATTTTATGGCGGTTAGTTTCTTAGAACATATTAACCCTCTAACTCTCATTTTACATTATCGTTTTTGTTCCTTATTTAAAATTGAACACAGCAGTCTAACAAAACGATAAATTAAATGGTTGAAATGTTTTACAAATATTTTCTGCATAAAATTTCACAGGGGTTTGTCAAATGTTTAAAGTCTATCGCAAGACTTAAAACACTTAAAAGAAAAAACAAAAAAAGAATCAAAATCTTTTTTGACTTTTCAACAAAAACTAAAAAAAAAATTGTGAAATTGAACTTCTGAGCTAAAAATAATGTGTTTTTATAGATATTTATGAAAATTCTTTTTTTAAACCAACAGTTTGTTTGCTAAACTGCTAAAACTATAAAAAAAAGTCTTATAAAAATATTTTAAGTGACAGTAAGTTTTAAAATCAGAACTGTCACATAAATTTACTTAAAAATAAATTTTTTAGCTCAAAAGCACGTTTAAAAAGTTTTTGTTGATGTTTTCTAAACGCCTTTAAAAAAATGTAAACTATGATGGGCCATAAAAAAAAAATCTTAGTTAAAATGTGGCCATTTTTCGGATAAAATAATTTTTTAGTTCAGAAATACATTTATTAAAGTATTTTTTGATGTTTTCCAAAACGTCTTAGATAAAAACAAGTAAGAGTGTTAAATTCGGCTGTGCCGAATCTTTTATACCCTCCAACATGTAAAAAAACAAAAAATTCAGGGGCGTTTTTATTGGGGGGGGGGCTTTGTCAGGGGCAGTGGGGGACACCACCCCTTTCGAAAAATGGGCACTAATTTATTTGTTATGCTTTTTGCACTAAATTTATACAATTTGATCATAATTTAAACTATTTTTTTTATATCCACGCCCTAAAAAGGGGGCGGGCGGTGAAAAAACAAATTTGTTTAGTCCCCCCGGTCCTAATGCAGTACTCTGAACTTTTTTGCATAATTTTTTTTCATTTGTTTAATAAAAATATAAAAAAAACACGTAAAAAACGTGTTTTTCAGGGGTTTGTGTAGTTCCTCAAGGCGGAACTTTTTTCCCCGGGTCCGATTTTGCCCACTTACGAAACTAACCTGCCTAGGACCATAAGACATATTTGTGCCGAATTTCAGGAGGCTACACGCAAAAAAAAAAAACATGTTTGTGGTGACCATAATGGAGGGGCAAAATAGTATGTTTGGGTTTGTAGCAATCATACTGTATGATTATAACAAACATAGTCCAAACACCGTTTTTAAACATATTATGTTTGTGGCCAATCACACTGTATGGTTGTAGCTAAACATAATCTGAAACCCATTTTTAGCATATTATGATTGCAGCCAATAATAACATCACGTATTAATCATAACATGATTATACCTAAATAAAAAAATTATATACTTACGTATTTGCCAAACAAACACAAAACGGATTTTATAAATTGTCATGTTTTTTATTTATTTTTGTTTTAATTATAAAATTTATAAATATGTAGGTGCCTACACTAACTGAAATTAAAAAAAAAAAACTCGTTGAGCTCCGAAAGACACTGTATATGGCAATGTTGCATCACTCGGGGGGTGAAAATATGTTCGTCCACCAGCTCTAAAATATCTCCGACAACAAGCCTTTTCCAATTATTTGGCAAATTAAATTTTGTCCCCACTAAAATTTATAACAAAAAAAAAACATTTTATTAAAAACAAAATTGTTTAGCAAAAAAAAACATAGAATAAAAGAAGAAGAAACAAAAAAAAAACAAGTGAGAGTGTTAAATTCGGCCGTGCCGAATCTGTTATACCCTCCAACATGCAAATAAATAAAAAAAAAAAATTGCAGGGGCGTTTTAATTTTTTTTTGGGGGGGGGTCGGTAGTGGTAATTGGGGGGGGGGGGCATTTCTTCTCGAATATGTATTTAATAATTCATTCGTATACTTTTTGCTGTAAAAAAATACAAGTTTATTTAAAAAAAAAATATTCCTCGCCCATAAAAGGGGGGGGGCGGACCGAAAAAACGACATTTTTTAATTCTGTGGGTCCAAATGCAGGATTTTGAACTTCTTGTAGCATAAAAATGTTGCATTTGTTAAACAAAAACAAAGAAAATCATGTAAAAATATGGTATTTTTCAGAGGTTGGTTTAGTTCCTCAAGGGGGAACTTTTTTTCCCCTGGACCGATTTTGCTCCTTTACGAACTTAACCTGCCTAGGAACATTAGACATATTCGTGCCCAATGTCGGGAGTCTAGCTCTTTTATTTTGGACTGCATCGTGTTAACTACAGACGGACAGACGGACAGACGGACAGACGGACAGACGGACGGACAGACGGACAGACGGACGGACGGACGGACGGACATCGCTAGAATGTCTTAGAATCGATCACTGATCATAAATATATATACTTTATGGGGTCCTAGACCGATATTTTTATGCGTTACACACGGAATGACAAAGTGAGTATACCCTCATACTGTAGTTGGAGGGTATAAAAACGCTCAATCATAGTATGAATTGTAGCGATTAAAGTATGGTCAATTTTAAACATTCAATGGTTGGTTTGGTCATCAACAATCAAAACATGGTCTCGCCAACAGGCGTCATTCAGCTACAATGAACATAGTATGTTTGAAAACAGTTTATTTAATACATATTTTACATACATATTCTACACATAAAGAGGCGTTCACAAATTTCTATAACACTTTTGTTAGAAGGTATTTATACACAGCCTTTTTTTGATTGCAATAAAGTCTTGAAACTTTTTTTTGAAGGCAATCGGGGGTGAGAAGCATAAAAGAAGGAAACCAGAAATCGTGATTTTTTTTTCTACCCCGTTTTCTTTTCATCCCCGTTTGCCAACAAAAAAAAAGTTGCAAGACTTTATTGCAAGCAAAAAAAGGCTGTGTATAAATACCCTCTTATGGATTAAAAATTTAATTTTGTTTACACTGATTTTTTTTAGTTTTTTTTTGTTTTCCTTTTTTGTTTACAATTTTTTTTTTTTTTTTTTTTATATATCACTTCTGTTAGTAAAAACAATTTGAACAACTAACCTCGTTGACAGATCACAGACGACTGACAAATCATAAACCACAAACAATAAATGCTATGTATAACAGACAATACTATGATTATATACTATAATTTTTATTGTTTCTGATCATATATTGATTACTAGGATCATAATGTCAGGCCACTATGTTTGTAGTCAGATTTTTCGTAACCATACCGTTGTTCCATCCAAACATGTTTTTAATTTTAGAGTGGTAAACATGTTATCATGATCCCTGCAAGCATTATATTGTTAGACAAACATTAAAAAGAATATAGTATGATTGCTATAACAATGTATCGCTGTAGAAGCCATAGAATGGTTGCCGTGATCATGTTCCAAACATGTTTTTTCTCTGCGTGTAATACTCTCATGTTTTTCGTATTTAAAATTGCATAAGGGGGCCATACACGATACTACATGCTGTACAATTGGCAGGATGAAAACGTGATTTTGATCGTGTATGGGCTGGTTGGACGACCATTACAAAAACAAAATGCACATGTCTATCCAACAAGCTGTACAACGAGACTGCAAGTGTATGGGCACCTATAGAATCAAATATAATTGAAGAAAGTGATTCAAAGTTATAGTACTTGTATTTTAGTGAATAGTGGAGGCTTGGAACGCTTGATGCACCGTTGTACAAAGTGTTATAAAAATAAAATATTACAAGCAAAATTTTTGTGGATGTCAGACCACTGTGTTACTAATATTCAAAACAGGGATGGAAAATCGGAATTTTGAAATGGTACCGGAGCTTAACCAAAAAGGTACTTTTTCGCCGTCGACGGTACTAAAAAAATTAATATCCAGTTTCTGTACGACGAACGTCATTCTCCTGTGACGAATTTGCATGTCTTTTGTTACAATAACAAAATACATGCAAATTCGTCGCCGACTAATATTGTTCGTCATACAGAAAATGGGCACAATTTAATATAAAAGTTCTTAAATTGAGGACATCCTTATCCGTTTATTTATTTTTTTAGAGAAAACTCTAATAGAGGTTGATCAAAATTAAAAATATCATTTATTTAAAGCTTTAGAAGCAATTTTTCTTTGAAAATCGGTAGATTTTCCGAATTTTTTTAGATTTTGTTGAACAAATTTAGGAAATCGTCTGGCATAGAAAAGGTACTAAATCAGTCGCGGGGGTACTACGGTATCTTTGAGAGTGAAAAAGTACTGAAAAAAGTACTAAAGTACTAACTTTTCCATCCCTGATTCAAAATAAAAAATTTTGCGCCTGATTATATGCAATACATGTTTCTTTATATTTAGGGCCAATAATTCAATTCTTCGTTAATTTTTATTAATATTTTAAACTCCGTTAAATCGGCCGTTATCAGTTAACAACTGGTCATTAAATATTCAAATTCTTTAAAATTATGTTAAGTAAACAGTATGCTTTTTACAAAATATACGAAAATATATAGCGTAAGGCCAATTTATTTTAAAACCCCCTATTTTTCTTTATGTTATGCCTTAAATTAGTGAGCAGTAAATACAAAAATATATCAAACAAATTTTAATATTAAACAAAAAAAACATTTTTTTTTCTTAAATTAATACCCTGTCCCCCATAACAGTTTTTCTTAAGAACTCAAAACTTACTCTACTAAATAAAAAACCTACCTATTTTTTACTAACAAATATAATTTTTAAAACAATTTAATTTTGTTGTACTAAAAAAACAAGTTGAAAAAATAACTCAAACATATTAACACTTGAGCAAAAATTATTTTAAAAAAATTAAAAAAAAAAACATACAAAAACTTAACAACAATCTCTGCTAATTTGATGAATTTTGTTTGTTTATTTGTTTTTGTTTCTTTTCCCACAAACCAAATCTTCTTTGACCAAAAATATTTTACAGTCGAACTCAATCAACGTTGGCTTCCTGCGTTTATTTCGTGCTGCGCGTCTTATAAAATTGCTCCGACAAGGATATACGATACGTATTCTCTTATGGACATTTGTACAATCATTTAAAGCACTTCCATATGTCTGTTTACTGATAGCTATGCTATTTTTTATCTATGCCATTATCGGCATGCAGGTAAGTTTTTAAAAACGTTCCAAACATTTTTTATTATTATTTAAATTTTTATAAACTAACTACTATATTAAAAAAAAATATATATTTTTATTTAAAAAAAAAAATCCTACACTATTTTTAAGTTTCATGATTTATTTTTAAAGATTTTTTGTTTTTATTTATATTTTTATTAAATTTTAATTTGAGCAATTTTCAAAAAAACAATATTTTGAACGAAAATAGTTTATTAAAAAGTGTCATTCTAGCGAGTTTTTAAACTAAAGAAATTGTAAAATTTATTAAGGGTCATAGATTTTTTTTATAGGTCATACAAATTTAGGCTGAGATTTTTTATAAAATACTGAAAAGTTTTGGTAATAGCTAAAGTTTTAAAGTTTTTTGCTCTTAAAGCTTTAACACTTAAGACTTAGCTTATTTTCCATGTCTTTTTGTATTTATTCTAAGTCCAGCATAAATGTTTTAGCTTAAGGGGTAAATAGCTTTATTTATTACTCATATAAATAGTTTTTAGTCATTTATTTTGCTTAGGGAGCATAGTTTTCAAAATACTTTTTTTTCTAGAGCAAAATCTTAAAAATTTAGAACAAGATTTAGCTTTAATCAAAAAATAGTTTAGAACAAAACTAAAAATTTAGATTTATTTATTTTTAAAATTAAGTATTTTCTTTATGATAAGGGAAGGAATCCTATAATCAATGGTGTTTACAACAAAATATTTATGTCGTCACCTAAAATGCAAAACGCCCTAGCTAACAAAAAATTCAAAATCGGTATTTTTTATAGATTATGGTGTATTTTATTAACCTACACGTCCCTACAAAAAATTAGGGTCACATAATAAAAATTTGCGATTTTATAGCCAAAATATAAAAACGTGTGAATTGCGAAATCGCCAATGAACGCAACTAGAAATACATCTTTCAATAATTTTGTGATTAATTTTGATACATATTCACAAAACGTAAGTCCTCACAAAATTTTAGCCCAATTCAATCAAAACCAACAAAGTTATTAACAAATTCAAAATTTTACTCTACACTGTTTTTTTATTCTCCTGTAAAATTAATAAAATGTTAGTAAGGGCCTTTTGCATTTTAGGTGACGATATGCAATCTACATGATAATGACCAGAGAAGGCTAAAAACAAAAATATGCATTTACAACAAAAATTTCTTAAAAAAGCACTATAAAAATCCAAATTTAATTTAGTTAAAAATAAAATATTTTTTGTTCTGAATATTAAATTAAATTGGGTTTTTTTAACAGATCTTTTTAAACAAAGACTATGAAAATTGTTATATAAGTTATTGGAAAAAGCTCATTTAAAGCTCAAAATTAATTACAGAAGTAATCTTTAAAAAATCAATTGAAATTTGAAAATTCTATTTTGTAATATAAAGAGTCCATTTGTGATTCCAAAACTTCATGTTTGTAAAAAAGATCGAAAAAGATCTACACTCAAAAAAATAAAACTGTAAAGTTAACAAACTTTTTTTTGTTAACTCGAGTTTACTGGCTTTTTAGCAAATTTTTAGTTAAAATCAGCATTTTAACTACTTTTTATAGTTAAGTTCGATTTACGAAAATACTAGTTTTGTACAAATTTGGAATTAATTTTTTTTGTTGACTTTAAAACTGAGTTTACGAATTTTTACTAATTAATTTGCTGATTTTTTGTAACATTTTTGTCAAGTCGAAAATTTTAAACATTTCTTGTGTAGCCTCCTATGCAAATCTCATTAGTCCTACTTAAGCTGAACTTAACGCTGTGAAAAATATTTTTTTTTTATTTAAAAAAAAAGGTTAGCTGAATTCACCTAATAAAAAATGTTACGAAATTTTCAGCTGAATTTTTAGTTAAAATTACTGTTTTTTTGCTACATTCATTCTACAAAAAGTTAACTAAATATTTTTTGTTAAATTAACTAGAAATTTAGTAGGTTCAAAATCAGGTGTTTTTTTAGTTTAATTTAACTAAATTTTTTGCCAACTTTACAGTTTTTTTTTTTTGAGTGTATGGACCTTCGTAAACACACCTATTTTCAAGCAAGTTTAGGTTGTGTTAAAATGGTGACAAAATCGGGTAATGATATTACGTTCCCCTTTATTTATAACTTTAAAAATCGTTAACACAAAAATCTTACACACAAAAGAAATCTTGTCAAATTACAAGCAAAAGTCTCGTAATCCTATTTTACCAATATTTGACAGTTTTCCTTGTTTTGTCAACAAAAAATTTTTAATCAAAATTTTTTTTTTTTTGTAATTTTACATTTTTTTTTGTAATTTTACAAATTTCCAAGTTTTTTTTACAAAAAAAATCTAGTAAATTCACAAGAATTCCTTGAAAGTTTTTTGCGCAAAAAAGTTGTAAATTTACGATTTTATTGGTAAAAAGCTTGAAAAATTATAAAAATCTCGTAGTTTTTACTAGGAATTCTAGTAAAATAGGAGGCAGCAAAAAGTCTTGTAAAGGGGATAAGTTTTATCGCCTTAAAAAAAAATTGTAAATTTACAGTTTTATTGGTAAAAAGCTTGTAAAATAACAAAATTATTGGTTCGACAACAAAAACCTCCCAGTGAAATTTCCAACCGATTCTTATAGATTTTGCTCTCTTGAATCCAAATCTGCAATCCAATTTTCGCTGTTAAAAAGTCAAAAAACAGAGAATTTCGCGCTTTTGGTGGTCCATAGTTAAAGATTTTTTTTCCAAAAAAATAACTTTATTTCATAAAAAATGGAATGATTCCAAAAAATAAATGATTCCAAAACTGCCGTCCAAATTTTTATGTCCTACACCACTCTGTGGGACAGGGTATAATGAGTTTGTGCTGATGTTTGTAACTACCCGAAATATTGGTCCTAGACCTACCTTTAAGTATACCGATCCACAGAATTACTTTTTGAGTAGATATAGCGATGTCCGTCCGTCCTTCTGTCCGTCCGTCTGTCCATCTATTAGTTTAAGCACGATACAGGTCGCAATTTTTAATCAATTGACTTGAAATTTAAGCTTCTTTTTTGACCCAAGGAAGAAGCTTATTGAAATTGGAAAAAATCGGTCCATGTTAAGACATATCCCCTATACAAACGCCCCTTTTGAATTTCGCTTAAGTGCCTATAATTATAATAGATATCGTTTTGAAATTTAACAGGCAATAAAATTTTTTACGCACAAACCATCATTCCAAATTTCAAAGAAATCGGGTCAGTCCTTCTTGTAGTCCCCAAAAAAATCCACCCTGCCGATATTCACATAATTTTCTCAAAATTCATACAAATTAAAATATTTGATTAAACTTATATTTGTAGGTGTTAAACGTGTTCTTTGGCAATATTATCAAATCAGAATACATTTGGACCATTTTTGGACTTAGTCTCCTATTTAAAAATTTCAACCGATATTCAGTTAGATCGGTCTATTGGCAAAAAAAATTAACTAATTCCACTAAAATTTTATCTGTGTGTGTTTTCTACACTAAATAAAGATCTGACAAAAGATAGGTCCAATCCGTCCATGTTTGGACTTGGGATCCATTTTCCGGGAAACACTGGTGTAGGGTATCATATGGTCGGTCTTGACCGACTATAACTTTCTTACTTGTTCTTACATGTTCCGTTTTCGAGATGTTCGCTTTTGAAAATTTTCTCGAATATCTCGAAAACGGAATATGCTAGAAAAATTTGGATTGCAGTTTTGGTATCAGGAGGTCCAATTTATATGAAATCAAGTTCTATTTGTTGGAAGCAACATAACAGTGGACCCCCAAAAGTGCGAAATTATTTGTTTTTTGACTTTTCAACAGCGAATATCTCAAAAACGGTACGTGCTATAAAAAAATCGATGGAAGGTTTGGATTCAGGAGAGAAAAATCTATAAAAATCAGTTGGATATTTCATTAGGAGGCTTTTGTTGTGGAACAGTATAATAATTTAGCAATAACTCAAAAACAGGATCAGCATGGATTTTCGAGCTAATGATTTTAAAAGTTCTAAATAAAGAGGAGTGAAATGCCATTACCCGTTTTTGTCACCATTTTAACATAACCTAAACGTGCTTTAAAAGGGTTTTGTAAAAGATCAAACGGAATTCAATACAAATCAATTGACAAAAATATCGAATTTAAAGATGCCAAATGAATTTCAAAAAACGCCACTTTAAAACCGTACACAGAAAAATAAATTTCCAACTGAATTTTTCAGTTGCAGCAACTCAAAATTCGGTTGCTGCTAATTCAAAAAAGCTAGTTGAAAGTCAAAAAAGATTAATTGTAATTTAATGACTCCAATTGTCATCTTCAAATGTATAGACCCCAGGGCGCCAAATATGAATCTAAAAAAGTTAGCTTTCCCGAAAACTTAAAAATGCTCATATGCTTTCAAAATGCTTTCAAGCGGTAAATAATGCACACACACAGATACTACAGATTATTTGTGCCAGCCGAATTTAGATCCAACTGAATGGTTCGATTGCAACAACCAAAATTTTCGGTTGGGATAACCGAAATTTATTTTAACCAGCAGAAGTTAAGGTTTTAACAAGTTTAGGTAATCGCAACCGTAAATTTTGGTTGCTGCAATCAATTTTGGAACTTAATAACAGGAGGTACGAAAACTGTTAGACGAGGAAAATACGATAATGTTAAATTAACATTGTTGCTTTTTATATCGAAAAGCGCTTAATAAATTTTGAAAAAAATATTATGGTAATATTATTTAAGAAATACCTTTTAAATTGTTTTAAACCAATTCTCAGCAAATAAAAAGTCATTGGATTTCCCGATAATCCACAAAAAAACTTTTTTTACAGCTAGATGAAAAAAAAACGCTAGCCTTAGTCTGAAAATCGCCAAATTGCAACACGTTTTTTTTTATATCGAACTTAAGGGATTTTTTTTTTGGTTTGATTAAACGTCCAGTTCGATGGCGGACTTAGCAAAGGGAATTTAAGAGAGGGTTTAACAGAAGAAGGGAGACTTCACATATCTTTAAGTATTGATAATCTTTGGTTGCACAGTATAAAAGTGCCAATTTTTTTTTCGATTTGAGGCTCCGGGCAAATTTTTATTCTCCTTGGCCTAAAACTTTAGTGGTACAAATTGGAGGACAATCAGGTTGGTGCCAGGCGATCAAAGTTTTGGATCTTTGAAAATTAGAAGAAACAAAATTTTTTTAAAAAATATATGTCATGCGACACATCATATTTATTATACGAATATCAATAAAAAATTAAAATCAGTCGAACGGTTTTCGAGATATCGCTATTTGAAATTTTGCAAAACAAAAATCGGGTTTATCCCAACGTTCAAGAAATTTTTTAAAAAAACTCAAAATTTCTTTTCCTTGACTTTTTCATAGAGTTTAAGACAGGTTAGGTTAGGTTAGGTTGTAAGTGGCTGCTGACGTTTTACGTCAACACACGTAGACTCTGAGGTCCATTGTGATACCACGGGATCGTAATAGGTTTCCCTACTAGTCCCTGTCGTTAAACCAGTTTGAGCTTCTTATGAAACTCCTTAGATGTTGAATTTTGACATCCGACAAATCTGAAAGATCGTACAGCTCCCTAGATCCCAGTGAAGCAAGTCGCTGACCAGAAAGTGCCGGGCAATGGCAAATAAAGTGTTCGATAGTTTCCAACTCCTCTTCATCCATGCAACTTCGGCAAAAGTCATTCGACGGCACATTTAACCGCTCTGCGTGCTTCCCTATAAGACAGTGTCCGGTAATTATAGAAACCACCGTTGAAATCTCTCCTCTTGGAAGCGATATCAGCTCACTTGTGCGCCCCTGATTAAGAGAAGGCCAAATCAGTCGTGTTGTCTCACACGTCCATCCATTTGCCCATCTTTGATTAGTCTCCGTCGCAGAACAAAGCCGTAGGTTTTGCTTGCAAGTTTCTAGAGGCATACCAACACATTCCAATTCTGTTGGAACCTGTAGGGTAGTTCCTAGTCTTGCAAGCTCATCGGCTTTGCAATTCCCTGGAATGTCTCTGTGCCCTGGGACCCATATGAGTCGTATGTTAAACTGATTGGCCATCTCATTTAAAGACGTGCGGCAGTTAAGGGCAGATCTTGTTTTCAGAAACATTGAATCCAGGGACTTGACCGCGGCTTGACTGTCAGTATAGATGTTGACTGCGGTTGTAGACAAGACATTTCAGCTCAACCAGTCAGCCACTTCCTTTATTGCCAGCATCTCTGCCTGGTAGACACTGCAATGATCTGGCAATCTACGAGCCAGGCTCAATCCAAGCTCTTCCGAATAGACCCCAAAGCCCACTTGTTCGTGCAGCCTCGATCCATCTGTGTAAAAATTTATGGTAGCTCCACTTCCCGGAGTATCCCCCATCCAAGACTCCCTGGATGGTATCATAGTGGTAAAGTGGCGCTCAAAGAGGCTCAAAGAGGGAGCACAATCCACATTTTGTGGTATTGTTATCTTTTTCAAGATCGCGCTATGGCCACAATCGCTGCTCCTCCATTGCAGCGTGCTATTAAGTCGAATTGCCGACGCAGCTGCATACTGCCTACCCAATATGTCCAAGGGTAGTTTAAGACAGGCTTTCATTTAAACTTATTTTGAGCTAAATCTGGTTATTTTAACCAGTGGCCCCCATCCATCAAAGTTTTGGATTTTTTGAAAACTTCCACCAATATTTTGGATAATTGAGTAATGAAAAAATTAAATTATTTTGTGAAACCTTATCATTATTAATTTTGGTATGATCAGTATCAATATCACCAACTTTCACTAACTTTTTATAGAGCTTCAGAAAAACTTTCATTTAAATTTAATTTGATCAAAATCAGACAAGTTAAACCCATGGCGCCCTTCGATCAAAGTTTAGAGTTTTTGGTGAATATTTTCTACAAAACCTAAACTTTGATTGGGCCGTGGCGCCGGGTTAAAATGATCAAATTTGGCTCACATTAATTGTATATGAAAGTTTGTCTTAAGCTCTATAAAATAGTCAGTGGAAAAAAAATTTTAAATTTTTAAAAAATCCAAAAACCCAAAATATTGGTAGAAATTTTTCCAAAAATCCAAAAATTTGTTCGAAAAGAGCCATGGGTTAAAATAATCTGATTAAGCTCAAATTAATTTTAAATGAAAGCTTGTCCTAAGCTCTACACGGTGAGCCTCAGCGATGTTTAGGTTGCACTTAAGTGTCGACGAAAAGTGTAAACGCAGTTCAATTTATACTTGGTTAAATGTCACAAAACTGTTAACAGTGAAATCTAAAGAACCGGTTTTAAAATAAAAATAAATAATAAAAAAAATTATATAATTAAGCGATATCTCGCGAAATTTAACACCTACAATTTCGATGTCAACAGCTGTGTGACCTTTGTTCAAGCACAAGTAAAACTGAATACCAGCAACCTATCTAACGATAAAAAACGAAAACAAAAACAGCAAAAAATTAATTTCGCGATTTCTCGCGAACTAAAGAAGATAGGATTTTGGTGTTTACTGTTTTGTGACCTTTAAATAAGTACAATTAAATCTGTATACCCAGTTTTTGAAAATATTTAAAAAACTTCAATGTCAAAATTTTAAAAAATACAAAAACACTAATTTCGCGTTATCTCGCGAATGCGAGCAGCTGCGATTTCGCTGTTAACAGTTTTGTAACATTTAATCTTGTATAAATCGAACTGCGCTTACACTTTTTGTCAACACTAAAGTTCAACTTAAACATCGATGAGGCTCACCGTGTCTATTAAAGAGTCAGGGGACTCGAATGGAAAACAGCAATTTTTTTGCAAATTTCAAAAATCGTTCAACCGATTTTATTTTGTTTTTTATTTTCGTGTTCAGCGCATAAAAATTATCAAATATAATGTGTCGCAAGACATATTTTTTTAATTTATTAATTTTTTTAATTTTCCAAACTCCAAAACTTTGATAGCCGAGTTAATTATAACCGATTGGCATAAAATTTGTAACACATAGGCCCTTACCACAAGAAAACAAAAAGTCTATTTTAACAAAAGTTTTATTTTAAATTTCAAATTTTCAATACATTTTTTGAAAGTCGATTTTAAAAACCAAAACAATTTGTATGAAAATAAAATTAAAAGCTGATTTTAAATATATTTTATTTTTCTTTGGTAAGGCTGATAATTTTTAAGTCTAGTAGAATACAAATTTGCCCGGACGCTTGGGAAAAAAAAAGTCAAAAGTTGAAAAAAATGTCACTCTATCCCTACACAAAGTATAGAGATTTTTGTTGTCCCAAAAAAGAGCTTTCAAACATGTCTCTTTTCACAGCTTTGCTCGATTATTAAAAAACTTATTTTACACCATTTTAAATGTAATTCGTAAAATATCACTTTTAGTTCAAGAATTCCACTTAAATTTTCAAAAATCCATATTACTTTCAAAAATTTTAATTAAAAATCGCAAATTCTGTTTAAAATTCAAAAAACGGGCATTACAATTGATTTTCATTAAAATTTTCCAAATAGAATTTTCAAATTTTAAATTGAAGTTTAAAATTTCAAGTGTATTTTTATAATTTCGAATTTTATTTTAATTATTTTAAAGATTCCAAATGAAAATGAATCAGATTTTTAATCGGAAATTTAAAATTTCAATTGAATTTCAAAAGGAGCTTTTAAAGTTCAAAGAGAATCTTCGAATGGAATCTTTAAATTAAAATTAATTGTTCGGATTTCGTATTGAATTTGATCTTAATAATTACATCTGATAATGGCGTAAAACATTTTGTGTTATGAACCTGTATAACCCTCAGGCTACACCTTCCATAATTTTGTAGACATAAAGCCACAAACACACGCAAAACAATAACAACTTTTTGTTTGTTTAGCTGAAGGGTAAGAAAATTTTCCTGGAATGAGTTTAAAGTTTTGAAAATGTTGGGTTTAAATTTTAAAAGTACCCAGGACGAAATATTTTTTCGAATCGTTGTAGTTTTGACCGTGTTTTCCCTAAATAAAAATATTAATATTGAATTTCGATTACCGATGGCATTGAAATTATAACAAGTTGTTGCTCTTGACCATTAGGATCCTTCCCTTATTATAATCATAATTAGTTTAGTTATTATAACTTTATATAAAATTTTAGTCATTATATATATTTTCTAACAAAACTATTAATCCTAAATTCGTATATATTTATTGTTTACAATCAATCAATCAACAAAAATCAAAAATATAAAAAATCAAAAAATATGAATCAATTGAAAAAAAAAAACAAATGAAATCCAAAATAAAACGTTTAAAACAAAACAAAGGTTTTTGGCAATATTAAATACGATCCGGACTCGCAACTAAACCGGCACAATAATTTTCAATCATTCTCCGGAGGAATCATGCTGCTTTTTCGGTAAAAACCATTGTTGATTTTGAACAAGTATTTGCAAAACAAAGTAATTATTTTTTTAAAAAAGTATTTTTCGTAATCCAAAAAAAAAAAAATTAATTAAAAAAAATTTGCAAAAAAAAAAAATAAAAAAAATTATCTAAAAAATAAAAATTAATAATTTGAAAATTATACTATACATAGATATTATTAACTATATACTATATACGATTGAATTACTAAAAAAAAAATAATAAAAAAAAGTAAATGTGTTAGAATTTGTTTATATACAATTAATTTATAAAAAAATAAAATTATCTATTTTTGGAGGGTAACATTTTTTTTTGAAAAGTAGTTAGAGTTTTTATGAAAATATGTATTTTTGGAACATAAAAAAAAAGTTTTTATATTGTTGGAACAAAAAAAATATACGTTGTTGATTTTACTTGAATGCTAGTTAATTTTATTATTTTTTGTAATTATTTTTTTATTTATAATTTTTTTCAAATTAATTTTTATATGTGTATAAATGAAAAAAAAAAAAAAATCAAAACGTTATATATCTTTAGATTTTTGTTGAAAGTTTTTCTTTTGTTTTTCAAAGAAAATTTGTATAAACGTATTTATTTTTAATTGTATTTTACTAGAATTGATAAAGTTCACGTAACCATTTTTTATCTCCCCGAAATTGGAAATAGCTTATATGAAACCCCTAAGAAGCAAAATTTAAATCCTTATAATTGTTTTTAGTATAGAGCTTATTTTGAAAACAAAATATATATAAATAAATTAAACAAATTACTATAAAAATATTAAAAAAAAATATATAAATTTAAAAAAATTTAAATATACAAGTAACATTTGAAATTCAAAGAAATCAAAATTTCTCAAATTAAATTTTCGAATTTCAAACGTAACAGATTGAAATTCGAAGATTAACATATTAAATCAGGTGGTTCTTTTTTAAATTCGAATCTTAGAATTTAAAATTCTAAGATTCCATTTGGAACTCGGAAATTCCATTTGTAATTCGAAGAGAATCAATACAATTTTCTTAAAACATTTTCACGCGGAATTTTAGGTTAAGTTGGATGGGCGGTCGCCATTTAGCAAATTCCCATGGAGGTCATAAGGCCCATTGTGATTCCCTTAATTCGATTTCCCTACTCCCCCTCTAATACAATGTTCCACTTTTTTAACCACCCCGATTCTTAAACATTCCCTACGATATTCCGCTAGAGACGTCTATGAGACCACGTTTAGGCAATCTGGTCACCGAAAAATCTTTGCCTCGAATGCTTAAGGCGACTTCTCATTAGACCTGGACATTCACATAACAAGTGCTTCACTGACTCTTCCACTTCCCCACAACTTTTACAGTAGTCCCTATCAGAAATTCCCATACGCACTGCTATTTGGCCGATTATAAAGGCCCTGTCAGAACTCCCACAAATAGGCTAAACGTTCGTTTGCCATAAGTAAAAACACTTTTTGTTCTCTTATGACTTGGCTGTGGCCACTGGTTTCGCGATATCCTGCAGGTATTCAGTGATATCCACCTATCCTTCATAATATTTTCTGATATCCTATCAATTTTGTTCATTAATTCCACGATAGGAACCGAGATGTCAGTTTCCACCCGTTCCCCCATCGATTCAGAGCCACTTGTCGCACATTCTTAAGCTAATTCAGTACCAGCGACCCCACTCTTACCGACGACCCAGATCAACTTAGCTATGTGCGGACTGATTCGAGTAATGGATTGTATACAATTCCAAATAAATCCTGATTTTACAGTGTTTGATTCTAGGGCCTTCAGTGCTGCGAAACTATCCACGAAGGTCCCTTGTCATTAATTGCAAGTACCTTAACCTGGAAAACAGTACACTTGTCCGAAAGCATCAATGAATCCCCGATTTCGGGACATTAAGACTCGAAATCGGGTCCCATACCCATTTCCATTTTCGATCTGCCCGTAAAAATTGAGTTCGCATTCTCTGTTATCACAGAGCACAGTCTTCCCTTGTTAGTATTTGGATTCCCAAGGTTCTGTCAAAGATCGTTTGTGGTGAGATATAGCTCCGTCCCGCCCACCGTACTGTCAGGGTTGCCAGATACTAGAAAATTTTCAGCTGGATTTTGAAAAAGTAACTGGACCCATACATTTTTTTTTTTTTTTAAATTTGAAAAAAAATCAACCGATTTTGATATATGAGACACATATTTTTATTTTGGACTAAATGGCCGCCTCTATTTGCCACGGCAAAATGTACCTTTTTTAAGCATTTATATTACTTTTTCGTCATTGGCCTGAGGATTGTTAGAGTATATTTTTTTTTTTAAATAACCCCACAAAATTAAGTCCAAATTTAAATTTCCGGAACTTGAGAAGTCAAAGAAAACGACAACAACTGACCATCATTTGCAGATTTGAGCTATCCAGACATATTTTTGTGGGGTTATTTTAAAAGCAAAATGTACGCCAAGAATCCTTAAGTCATCCACGAGTTCAAGGAAAACATTCGTGCTGAAATCAACGCTAGACTGGCCGAAATGCTCGAAAAAGTAAAAAAAAAAATTATTGAAAATGCAGAAAAAATATCACATTTTCCGTATACAAAAGAGGCATTTATGTTATATTTATGATTAATTAATGTTTTATTCAAAAAGTAGTCCCAAAAAATTGTAAATAATATTTAATAAAAAAAAAAATAATTGTTAGAATAAAAGAAATCCTTTTTCAACTGGATAAACTATGTTTTAAACTGGAAACTGGACCAAACCTCAAATAACTGGAAAATCCAGGCCATTCCACTCCGTCTGGCAACCATACGTACTGTATATGTTTGAGTGTCCTCAAGAGCATTGCGACTCTCTTTACCTAAGAGCCGATTTTACAGCTGTGCTCTTGAAGTAGATATCCACATGCTGAATGTTTAGTATCACCGGTCTAAACCCAACTTCTTTCGAAAGAAGAAAGACAGTCTAAAGTTCGACTTTTTCAACCTTTCCTCTGTATTGCTTTTCCAAGAAAGCTTTGGGTTAAGGATCACATCCAGGTATTTCACCTCATAAGATAGTTCCAGGTTGACTCCATTTTATTTTTGGAAGAACAAACCTGTCAGTCTTAGTCCGTTTTGTGAACAAGACGATTTCGGGTTTGGCAGGATTTACTTCCTGAACGTTATTCTTTGCCCACGCTTATTCCATGAGCTTGCTAATCGTTGGTAAATTTGATTAGGATCACAACGCTACCAGCCTAGGCAATTATTAACTACAATATTCCACAGAAGAGGAAAGATCACTCCTCCTTGTGGAGTGCCCCTTGTAACGACTTTCCTCGCTTCACCATCACCTGTTTTCCAGCATGTTGCCATCCACAGAGTAATCACCGAAAGCAATTCGAGAAAAGTTTTCGAGTTATTTAAGTTTGAAATGTGTTAAGCCTATTGGGTCCTAAAAATAAAGTCTTAAAACTAAAATTTCCATATCTCGAAAACTAAGCAAGATAGAGCAAAACAGAGCAAAATTTCGGATAAAAATCGATGGCGTCCCTAAAAGAAAGATGATCTCTTCAAATGAGTGGACCCCATCGGGTTGTAACTTTGAATCAAAAAATTCGAATTCCCGGAAATTTTAAAATGCTCATATCTTGGTAACTACCGCCAACGCGACAAAAAGTTGCAAATTCAAATCTTTTGCTCGAATTGCTTTCGGGTGTTTTTTGAAAAATATTTTTTTCAAAAAGCAAGATGTGTAAATTTTGGTTTTTTTAAAAATATTTTTTATTAAAAGCATTCTAAGTGCTCAGTGTATATTAAAAATATTCTTCAACACGGTGTAATTTTTAGAATCATGTTTGTATTTCTAGAAACGATTGTTTTTAACATTCTAAAAGTTCAAACAATAAAAATTTTCACTTTGTTTTTACTTATCTTTCTAAACATTCTAATTCGCTAGCACTGTACTCTAAAAGTGGTGTACTGTGAAGCGAATGATTCGGTGTAAGCGAAGAAACGAATATATCCGTGCACATGTCTGCTGTTAAAATATATACGGTTATGTGAAAACAGGGCTTATATTTAAGAGCTTTTTTCTGATATAATTGCATTTTTTTAGTGTGCGTTCAGAGTTACAAAATTATTCTTCGCCAGTAATCGTGATACACTGAAATACAAAGGATCCATGAAGCTTTTTCCATAAAAAACTTTACAAGTATAATCAAACTTTACAAGTATTTCAGAAAAACAATATTTTCATTCTACACTAAAAAAAGACTTAATTAAGTTTTTTCATTAAATTAATAAATATTTTCATAAATAAAAACTTAAAAGCTTTTAGAACATAATAAAACCATAAAAGCTCTATAAGTTTAAAATGTTTACAAAAAATATTTTCTGCAAACAGAAAATAATGAAAAAATAATTATGATATAAAATAAAAATAACCTTATAAATTAATAAATAAGTAATTTGTTTAAATTTATTTTTAGTTATTTATTGATATAGATCCTAAAAATCCAGTTTAACAAAAAAAAAAAGTTCATAAACAGTTGTTATTTGTAGTTATTGAATATATTTATTTTTTGTATTTAAACTTTAGAACGCTTTTGATAATTTCGTTCTAATCATTTACATAAAACACTCAAAACACTTAAAGAAATTTATTATTTTTTTTTTAATTTTGTTATTATTAAATAAATTGGTAAACACTAAAATTATTATTTTCCTTATAATTTCAATCAAAATTATAAATATTTTTTTTTAATTATTTTAACACCAAATTATAATTTTGAAAAAAATTTCTTTACTCTTAAAACAAAATCCAAAAAAAAACTAAAACTTCTTGACATTTGCCCACTTCGTATATCGTCTATGCGTGCGTGTGTATATGTGTGTATTGTGTATACAAATAGGTATTTGGAAATATCAAACTAAGTACAGTGGAAAATTCCATTACTAGGCACAACAACTTCCAATCATTTATACAAGGTGTCATGCTCCTATTCAGGTATGTAATCATGTTTTAACAATGAAACTCTAAAATTATCTACTTTGAAATTTAAAAAAAAAAAAATACGAACCGAATTTAGAAAAAAAAAGTGAAATCGAAAATTTAAATTTTTTATGTTGTTTTAAAATTGAAAACACTAGTAAAAAAAAATCTCACTACTAGATTATCTAGAAAATCAAAAAAATAATAGATCAAATAAAAGCTTTAGGCTTTTATTAACAAAATTCTTAGGATTTTTTTTTATTTCTAGGTTAAATGTTAGCAAAAGGTCACCAAAATTATAAAAAAAAAGAAAACTTTGTAGAATTTTCTCCACTTCCAGTTATTTTCCTAAAATATTTTTTTTTATAGTTCAAACAAATTTTAGAGAAAAATTTGTATAAACCAGTTTGGAAAATTAAAGACCTTACACTCTTCAACTATTCACACTTAACTCATATTCATTAATATTTAATTTTTTTTAGTTTAATTTTAGTTAAATTGTCATTTATAAATTTGTTAAGTTGGATTTGTTAATTTTAAAAGCTTGCATTGTTATTAAAAAGTTAATTTGTGGTTAAATATGGTGGTTTAAATATTAAATGATAAAAAAAATATTAAACAAATTTGCACTTTATTTGTTAATAGTTAAAAAAAAAAAATATAGTTTATTTTCTTTTAGTTAATTTATCTAAAAATTCCAAATTGCTATTAATTAATTTTCATATAATTCATTTAGTAGTCAATGTTGCAGTAAAATATTTAAATGTAGCTTTTTATTATTAAAAGCTATGTGGAAAGCTTTTTAATATATCATTATATTATTGTTTTTTTTTATATGAAAAGCATTACTGTGGGCTGCAGACTTTTCGAAAAGCTTTGTATTCAAATTCTTAAAAAGCTTTTTGATTCTTTTTACCATATTGCAACGCTGAATAGATGTGAGCAGGTTTGCAAATTGCACAAAACGAGCTTACAAAAAAAATAAAATTAACTAAATCAAGTAAAAAAAAGTTATATTACATTTAGCGGAGTAAAATAAGTGAAAACTTAAAATCTATGATAACATTAATTTCAAAGAATGATTTACCCTAGAAGAAGTTTTGATTAAGAAGCTGCTAACGCATTAAATCAGCACACAAGGCGGAGATAGAAATGCAAATTTTGCTTCGGAGCAATGGTAAAAATAGATGACAAAACGATGTGGTTAAAATTTCAGAAAGATGATACTTCAACTTGGGGTGCCTAACCGGATCTGAAGTTTCCTCTTTTCTAAGCCAAAGATAACACCGTGCGACAAAAAAAAAAAAATGGTTAAACACGAACTGGATAATATACGTTTGAAACTAGAGACTTAATGTAGTAAAGGTACATTTACAGTTTTTTATTTCAAGATCCTGTTTCCTTTTAAATGGAATTTAAAGTTTTAGAGGATTACATTTTTGTAATATATTTAAATATTTGTGCTTATCCTAGGATGCCACTTGTTATTGCAAATGAAAGAGGAGGATCCCCGCTAATTTTTCCATTTTATTATTTTGACGTTTAAAAAAAGAAGGTATCCATTCAAAACGTTATCTTTTCGTTTTATTTAAAATATTTAACAAAATATCTTGATAAAGTTTTGAAAGGAAACTATTAATATCCTTTTTCCTGATATGGCAAAATAAAATAAAGTAAAAACTAACGGAGATTCTCAACTTTCATTTGACATCACTAGTGACATTATCAGACAAATAAAAAAATTAAATAATATTTTCAAAATATAATCTTTTGAGCCTTTGAAGTCATTTTAAAAGGAAACAGGATCATAATATAAAAACCCGTAAATCCACTTTTACTCCATTTGATCTTTGCATTCAGACGTTAATAATCCGGTTCATGTTTAATATTGGCTGTCGGACGGTGTAATTAAAAAAAAAAAAACAAAAATTCAAATTTGCTCAGATCTTCTTAATTTTGAATTTTATTTGGGCAAGTTGACCACTAGGGTGGCTTGTTTTTGGCTTTTCTCTCTGATCGAATTTGAATACCCGCTAAAAGAGTCGTTCCCCTAAGGGTAACTCATATGCAAAATATCACTCCGATCGGAGTTCATCTTCTGTCCCCACTTTGAGCCTCAAAATTGAGATTTTTGAAAAAAAAGACTTTAAACAAAAAAAAAAATAATTAAAAGTTTTTTATTAAAATTAATTTAAAATTATTTTTGTGCAATATTTGATCGTAAATACTTAAATATGAAATTTAAAAATCTTACGGTATCATTTAAAAATCTTACGGTATTAACCCGTTCAAACTTGATAAAAATATCTTTTTTCAAAATTTGAAAGTTTTATTAAAAAAAAATTATATATAAAATTATTATTTTTTTTTTAAATTTATTAAGAACACCTTGGAAAAGTGGCATTCAATTAGATAACTATAAGTCTGTCATGAAATCTTACCGACCTAAGAAGTATTTACCTCACATTAGCTAGGGGTCAAAAATGGAATATTGGAATTTTAGAGCTTAAATGTTGTGTTATAAATATTATGTAAGTAAAATCAACTGAAAATGTCAGTTAAAATAACTACTTTGTAAGTTGTTTTGGGGTCAACTAAATTTTCAGTTAAAACAACTAACAATGTTAACTGACAAAAATCAACTTACTTATGAAGTAAAAACAACTTACATTTGTAGTCAACACAACTAACACAGTAAAAATAAAATAACCAATATATAATTGTTTAAAAAAAATTGGAAACATTTTCAGAAAAAGAAATTGAAGACCAATATTTTTCCAAGTTTTTAAGTTATTGTTAATCTGTAAAAAATTTAAATAATAAAAATTTTCTTTTGTTTTTTAACGTAGAAAATTTTTCAGAGATAAAAAAATAAAATTAACTACTTTAAATAACGGTTTCACAATACTTTTTTATTATTTGTTAAAAAAAAAAGGATTTCAAATGACTATCAAGAAGAGTTGTTTACAATTTTTCATACAAAAACAACTGACTTTGTAGTTGAAAACAACTGTAAAATATACAAACAACTAACATGTAGTAACTTATATAATTTTCTGTGTGTAGGTAAGATTCTAGGTCTGATTTAGAGTTATCTAATAGATTGCCACAAATTAATTTTACGTAAAATGTTTTTATTTTTTACTGAATGGGTAATTTTTAACCCCCTAGCAAAAGGATTAACGATTTTTTTTAAATAACGACGGATATCCGCACATTTTACATTTTTCTTCTCCAAGGTGTTCTTAATAGATTCAGAAAAAAAAATTTATATTTTAAATTTTTTTAATAATATTTTCAAACTTTGAAAAAAGGTTTTTTGAGAACGCCCTAAAATCATGCCATTTTTTTGGTATCAAGTTTGAAGTATTTACGATCAAATATTACACAAAAATATTTTTTTATTAACTTAAATAAAAAACTCTAATTTTTTAATTCCTTTTTTGCAAAAATTCCAATTTTGAGGCTCAAAGTGGGGACCGAAGTTAAGCTCCAATCGGAGTGATATTTTGCATGTGAGTTACGTTTAGGGGACCGACACTTTTGACGGGTATTAGAATTTTATCAGAGAGAAAAGCCCAAAAACGAGCCACCCTATTGATCACATCTATTTAGACTTCAAAGTTTGAAGTCTAAAAAAGCTGTTTGAAGTTCAAACTCGGAGTTGTAAAAATATCCATACATTTTGAGAAAACTTTTTGCAATAATGTAAAAAAAATCACATTAAAACTACAAATTTTGATTTTTACTAAGGGTTTAAGTTAAAAAAATGGAGAAGAAAAATTGAATTTTTAAAAATTATTGACATTTCTGGTATTCCCATACCGGTTTCAAAAACTTTCCTTTCGACATCAAAAATAAAATCGTTGGCTTAGTCGGCAAACCTGTCAAGTCCATTTTTAATTTTTGATTTTAGGAGGGACAAAAAACTTTCTAACTTTTTTTTAGGTTGACTTTTTTTTAAGTTTATAAACGTAGTTTTTTTCATTGGATCACCATATTTAAATTTATATTTATTAATTTTTTTTCAAATGATGTATTTTGAGTTACACAATACATACTACATGGAAATCTCAATGTTTATAAAAATGGACTTGACAGATTTGCCGACTAAGCCAACATAATACGTAATTCTAAAAAAAAAATTAAATTAGTTGGGTAAAAATATCGTTAAAGGTGTGTTTATATCATCCCACCGAGTCTTTGGATTTTAAGAAAGGTTAATAATACCAAAGTCTTAATACTGCCAATAAATCATAAACAAATTCAAACAGACATTTTTAAAGACAACTGTTTGTATAAAAATCCAATAACACACATCCACTTTTTGAAATATTTCATAAAATAAAAAGTCTTATTGGATTGTCAACAAAATCAGATATCACACGATTTTTTGACAAGTCGCAGTGGAATGATGTAAACATAGCTTAAACGAGATCGGTCCACACGCCATTTAAACATTTTTTATATTTTGGTTTTAACGGTTTTGGAATTCTTGGGTAGTTTTTTTTTCAAGTCGGGAAGAAAAAAATCAAATCTTGTTATTTTAATGCGTTTTTTATATCCTCCACTCTATATATAAGTTTGTAACACCTCGAAATATTGGTCTAGTACCCCATAAAGTATATATATTCATGATCCTCGATCGATTTTAAGACGATCTAGCAATGTCCGACTGTCTGTTGAAAACACGCTAACTATTGAACGACTTTACGGAGGCTCCTGAAGTTTGACATATATGTTGGGCATTTACCTGGTCAGATTGGTATTGCAATCCAGCAACATCGGTCCAGTGGTTAAAAAGTTATGAGCAAAAGACTGAATTTCGGCAAGGGTTTTTAGTAAATTTACGAGATAAAAAACACGCTAACTTTCGAAAGACAATTCTGAGGATTCTGAAGATTAGCAAATATATTTATCGTTCCCATGGGCTAGTTCGTATTGGATTTCAGCGAAATCGGTCCAGTGGTTCAAAAGTTATTAGCGAACCCGTGAATTTCAGATTAGTTTCACCTTAAATTCACTTGTTGAAAACCCGTTAAACATGTTTTAAAAACATTGGTAGGTTAGGTTAGGGTGGCGGTGTACGATTTACACCTCGCATAGACCTTTTGGTCCATAGCGATACCACAAAACTTTTTTTTTTTTTCGCTAGCGGCGCAAGTTAAACACGTTCAAAGTCACTGCGAATCTCTTTAATATTCTTAGATCCATTCGCGTTATATCCTCCAAAGTATTAAAGCTTATCTGACCAGTAATCGATCGGCGACTTCTTGCCACCGCTGGACAGTGACAAAGTATGTGTTCTATCGTTTCATCCACTCCTGGTGAGCCGCATCTTTTACAACTGGCGTCCGGGATGAGTCTAATATTCTTAGCATGAATGCCGATGAGACAGTGACCAGTTATTATTCCCATCAGAGCTCGACATTCCCTTCTCTGAAAAAAGGTTTTCAGTTTTCCCTTGGTCATAAGTTAGCCATAAAGTTTTGCTGATTTTGCATGTTGTTAGTTGTCCCCACTTCCTGTTCGCTACTGCAACATTTATGGAGTCCCGTCTTTTTTTGAAGTGTTGGAGCGGTGGTAAAACTAGCACCGTGGTACCTACACCATCAGCTCCAAGTTTCGCGAGTTCGTCTGTCCTTTCATTTCCCTGTATTCCGTTGTGTCCTGGTACCCATAATAAATTAACCTGGTTGTGTTGACACAACGTCTGCAAGTTCTCGTAACATTGTAAAACTATTTTAGATTTGATATAATAACCTTGAAGCGCCTTTAAAGCGGCCTGACTATCCACGTAAAAATTTATGGTTGCTCCCCTGGTTTCCTCGATATGTTCCACAGCCTTAGTTATTGCAACTATTTCAGCTTGAAATATGCTCGAGTCCAAAGGCAGATTAAACGAAAAGTTCTGGTTTAGCTCCACGTTTGTAAAACCAGCTCCCACTCCATGTGTTTGTTTCGATCCATCGGTAAATATATTCATGGTGTTTGCAGGGGTGTCCTGCCAGTTAGACCAATATTCTCGAGTCGGAAATTTTACTTCATATTTCCGGTCGAAAAAAAGCTTGGGCACTATATAATCCGAGTCAATACTGTTTATATTGTTCATGTTACTGTGTCCAAAGTTGCGAAACTTGAACCAATTTGATTCTTTGAGTCTGAGGCAGGCCTTATAAGGCTCTCCTTTTGCAAAGACGTCAATTGGTATAAAGTGCAATAACGCATCAATAGAGTTGGCCGATGTTGTTCTCAAAGCGCCTGTGATACTACGTCCAATAAGCCGTTGAAGTCTTTGGAACTGGTTTAGTATCGCACTCCTTTCAAGTGCCTTATACCAGACTAACACTCCGTAAAGTAAGATTGGTCTTACCACTGAAGTATAAATCCAATACGTAACTCTAGGCTCTTAACCCCATGTCATACCAAACATTTTCTTACATGCTTAGTAAGCATTGTTAGCCTTCTTAATTCTCTCAACCGTGTTAGTTTTCCAAGAGAGCTTACTGTCCAAAATCACTCCTAAAAATTTCGCATGAGGTGATAGTGGAATTTCAACTCCCCCGATTCTAATCCTCCTAAAATTTGGGATCTTGTATCTCCTAGTAAAAAGTACTATTTCCGTCTTTTTCGGGTTTACGTTGAGTCCGTTATCTGATGCCCACTTCCACATCATCTTCAATGACCCCTCGAGTAAATCAGGTATCGTGTCCGGATACTTTCCGCAAGACAATATCACGACATCATCCGCATAAGCGATGGTTGAAGTTCCCAGTTTCTTCAGGATAGGGTCTACCACTAACAGCCAGAGTAAAGGTGACAGAACTCCGCCTTGTGGTGTACCCCTTGTCACGTAACGTGAGGCGTTAACGTGACCCCATTCAGCGGTAATTTCCCGATTCAAAAGCATTCGCTTAACCCACATTGTTATGCAGTGATTAATCGATGCTTTGTTCATCGCACTTATTATCGACTCCGTACTTACATTATCAAAAGCCCCTTCAATATCCAGAAACGCTGCCATAGCATATTCTCTATATTCAAGGGCTGTCTCTATTCTCTGTACCAACGAATGGAGTGCCGTTTCTATGGATTTGCCCTTACCAAAACATTGGTAAGTCACAAAAATATTTTACAACGTATTTTTGTCACTCAAAAATATTTTTTTTCACTAAACCAAAGAAAAAAATACATTCAAAAAAATTTTACACTCAAAAAAAAAATTTAGTAAATAATTTTTTTTTTTCAAAAATTTTTGAAGAAAGTTTTTTTACACAAAATAAAATATTAACACTTATAAATTGATTTTTTTAAATTTCGAATGTGAATGTGAGACATTCCACACCAAATTTCCCGCTACAGAAAATCATGTGCCCATGAATTTCTAAAAAGGCTGTATTGATAGCCCTATATGGAACTTAGAAAATTGCGTTTTTTGTTTTTCAATTTTTGAAAACCTGGGCTTAGAAGGCATAGCTTAATATTAAAAAAAATTGTCAAATTTGTGTCGAGTTGCCTTGATAAAATATTTATAAAATTAAAACGGATTGCACCATAAACTCAAAACTTTACAATCTTGTAAAGTTTTTAAGGGCTATCGGTTAAAAAATTTTATTTTAGAAAAATTTCAGAGCCCGTTGTGAAATTTCTCATTTTTTAAATGAGCCAATTTATCAAAAATCCGGCCACTTTTTTATTTTTTTTTTAAGTTTAGATGTTTGTTGTTAAATATAGACCGTAACTCCCGATCTTTACGAAAAAAAAACTAAAAACACTAGTCTGAAATTTTTTGTGTGTGTAGACAAACATCTAAACATAAAAAAGTAAAAAAGTTAAATTTGGCCTTGCCGAATGCAGTGATACCCTCCACAATTTCAAAAAGATTATTGCAAAAAACTTTATTTAAAAGGAAATTACTTTTGAGACAAAAAAAAATTTTTTTTTTTGAAAAAAAAAATTTCCGCAAAAAAAAATTTTGGTAAAAAAAAAATCCGCGATTTTTTCTTTTTTTTGTTTGTACTTGTTTAAATACCATTTGGTGTTCAATTATGTTCACATATGTCAACCAGAAGCCGAATTAAAGCATTTTGTATTTTTAGGTTATGTTGAATGTACTGAAATTTTTGAGGTGTGCTTACATTTTCGTTCATAACGTTTGAACCGCTGAACCGATATCGCTCAAATGCAATACCAAACTTCCATATATATGCCCTCTATCACTAAGTGGAGGGTATAAAAAACAATAAAATGGAAAAAATGCCCGAATTTTTGATAAATTGTCTTTTTTTAAAATATGGTAAACAGAACGGCTTCTGAAAGATTCTCAAAATATAAATGTTTCTTCGATAGCCCACAAAAAATAAATAAATAAATAAATATTTAATCAAGGCAACTCTACACAAATTTGACCAAAGGTTTTGACAGAAAAATTTTCGAAATATAAATGTTTCTTCGATAGCCCACAAAAAATAAATAAATATTTAATCGAGGCAACTCTACACAAATTTGACCATTTTTTCAATATTTAGCCACGCCTCTAAAAGCCAGGTTTTGAAAAACTTAAAAACGCAATTTTAGTAGTTCCATATAAGTCTATCAATACAACCCGGGTTTCTTTTCATTAGATCAAATCTCCATTTTTTTTTAATTTTCAAATATTTTACTGCAACATTTCTCTCGTTTAGAAACAAAATCAATTGGCAATTAGTAAAAAAAACGTATAAATGAAATTTATAAATTTTTCCAAATTCACTTTCATTAATTTAGGTTTTTTTTTTTTTAAATTAGGCTAAAAAAATAATTTTTTCTATAAAAAAAAATTGATAAAATTTTTATATAAATAGTGTAAATAACTAAATATTTTAAATAAATATTTTTCAAGTAGATAATTTGAGTTTTCAATATTTTTAATAAAATATTATTAAAGTTTTTTTTTTTCCCAAAACTAAAAATATAAACAATTTATAGTATATAGAAAAATAAACAAATTGTGTAGTATAAAAATTTAATAATTTTTTTTAGAGAAAAATAAATTTTTCAAATATCTAAAAAAAAAAACGAAATTTTTCCTATATAAAAAAAAATATCTATATTAATATTTTAATCATAGAAGTTGTATATTTATTTTCGTATTTATTTAGTTTTGTCTTTAAAGAAAAATTATTTGAAATTATTTTTAAGTTCATACTAATAAAATATAATTTTAGATGTGCAACGGGCGAGGCGTGGCCGAACATTATGCTGGCGTGCCTTAAGGGGAGGCCATGCGATGAAGAAGCCGAAAAAGGCGATGAAACATGTGGCTCAACATTGGCCTATGCCTATTTTGTATCATTTATATTCTTTTGTTCATTTCTAATGTTGAATTTATTCGTGGCTGTTATTATGGATAATTTTGATTATCTAACAAGAGATTCCAGTATATTGGGGGCGCATCATTTAGATGAATTCGTACGGATATGGGCTGAATATGATCCAAATGCGACGTAATTATCAATTTAATATAATTCAAAATATTTTCTCTATTAAATGTGTTTATGTTTTTTTTTTAATAATTTATTAAATTTTTGTTTTGCCTTTATTTTTATTAAAAAAAAAAAAAAATATTCTTGTGGTATATTTTTTAATAAGTTGCAAATGTTGATTTAATTTTTTGTTGTTTAAAATTTGAATAATTATGGTATTTGTTTCAAAATGTTTTTTTAAGTTTTTATTAAAGACAGTTTTGTAATATTTTTGAAAAAAAAATAATCGGTATATGATAAGGGATGTAAAGAACTCCTTCTTATTGTAAGCACAAAGCTTTTTAAAAGCTTCACTTTTAGTATGAAGTTTATATAGAAAAGTTTATCTCAAGAAATTATTTGGGTGATTCCAAAACAAAGTTAAAGATGAATGAATATGTTAGCAAAAAGCTTTTTAAAAGCTTTTGCTTTTGGTGTCGTTTAAATACATAAAACCTTATCTTATTTTTAAAGAAATCATTTGGAAGATTCCGAAATTGAAAAACTTTTACCCATTTGATTTTTTTTATTGACTGACCTCACTTTCATGAAAACTCAAATAGTAGTACAATTTATGCCTTTAATTATATATTTATCTTTTTAAAGCTTTGAAAAGCTCAAAGTTTTGTAAAAAAGTATAATATATTATAATGTAAACAAAGTTCAATTCAAAAAGCTTTTTTGATAAGTTTTTTTTTTTTTTGGCAAAAAAGCATTGGAACAAAGCTTTCAAGTAACAAATAGATATGCTTTAGTAAATTTTAAGCTCAAATCTGACGTTTCTCAAATATTTTGGTTATGTGAACAGTAGCGTGTTCCAAAATCAAGAAATTTTTGATTCTCTTCAGGCCATACCGCTAAAACAAAGCATTTTTAAGAGTTGAATTAAAAAAATGGTGGTCATCTTCAGGGTGCAATCCTGAATATTTTTAAAATTGGTACCAAAAATTTTATAATACAAAGTACTTTCAGGAAAAAATATTTAAAAAAAATTTCGTGGAGCAATTTTGGTCTCATGGAAAATATTAAAGAAAAATATGTAAATATGTTAAAAATACGTTTTAAGCATAAACTTAAAAGAATATATAAGAAATTAAATTAAATAAATTACAAATTTTGAAATGTTGTGCTGGACCAAAATTGCTCCACGAAAATTTTAAAATTTTATTTTTTAAAATAAATTAAAAAAAATAAATTCAGTAAAAATGCTTTGATAATTATTTTAAAAAATTTTAAGTTCTGTGCTTTAAAGTTTTTTATACAAATTTTAAAAGAGTTTATAGAATTTCAATTACAAACCTTTCGTTGAAAAATGGTTTGTTTCTTGCTTTAGAAAAAACAGAACATTTAAAACTTGAAGCTTTCTTGACTCTGAAACCCCTGATAACGTCTTTCGTATATTCTAGGAAAAAGCTTCTGATTCATAATCTCAAAAACATCCTAATACAATATTTTATTTTCATACTTAAAGCTTTCGTTAAACAAGATTAAGTCATTGGTCTATTCTAGGAAAAAGAAATTGATTCATAATCTCAACAAAATCTTAATACAATATTTAATTTTCATACCTAAAGCTTTTGTTGGACAAGACTTATTTTTAAAGCTTTAGATATTTTGGATTCAATAACTAAAAAGAATGCATTTTTTGGGAAAAAATGCAAAAATATATCAAAATAATTTCAACAAACATTAAAGGTTTTCAATTTTTATAAAGCTTTACTTTCAACTTCATAAAAAGCTTTTAAGTTTTTTTATACAAATTTTAAAAGAGTTTATATAGTTTCAATTACAAACCTTTCATTGAAAAATGGTTTGTTTCTTGCTTTTGAAAAAACAGAACATTTAAAACTTAAAGCTTTATTAACAATGAAACTCCTGATAAGGTCTTTGGTATGTTCTAGGAAAAAGCAATTGATCCATAATCCCAAAAACATCCTAATACAATATTTTATTTTCATACTAAAAGCTTTTGTTAAAAAAGATTAATTTTCAAAGCTTAAGGTAGATATTTTGGATTTAATATCTAAACAGAATGCATATTTCAGAAAAAATTTAAGCTTTACTGACACTAAAAGCCCTGATCAAGTCATTGGTATATTTTAGGGAAAAATAAATTGATTCATAATCTAAAAAATATCTTAATAGAATATTTTATTTTTATACTAAGAGCTTTTGTTGACCGAGATTTTATTTTAAACAAGATTAATTTTCAAAGCTTTAGGAAGATTTTTTGGATTTAATAACTAAATAGAATGCATATTTAGGAAAAAGCTTTCTTGACACTAAAGCACTGATCAGTGATCAAGCCATTGGCCTCCCAATCGGCAAAAAAAATCACACCTGACATACTGCTGACTCTCCCTTTATTAAATTGCTGACATCTTCATACAATTTTTCAAAATGTCATCAATGACATGTACGTATAACGTATCAAAATATTTTCAACAAACATTAAAGGTTCTAAATTTTTTTAAAGCTTTATCTTATAAAAATATTTGAAACCAATAATAAAGCTCCAAACAGAAAGCTTTTATTTTCCCAACACTATAAACGATATTAAAAAAGAAGTATTGAAAAAAGCTTTTAAGCTTTTAATAAATATAAATTTAATAACTCATTCATATTTATTAATGAAATGGTTTCAGAACACTCAAAAATATGAAAATATTTTCTCAAAAAATCTCTACAAATTAAGCTCAGTACTCTGAGACTTTTGACTTTTATATTTCGGTCGTCCTACGTCCTGTTAAAACTTCTTCGATCTATACCGATTTTAAGTATTAACAAAACTGTCTTTTGTTTTAAGTAAATTAATTGGTATATTAACTGTAGTTTGTTGTGTAAATGTGTTTTAACAAATTTTCATTTGATTTTTAAGTTTCTTAAAGTAGTTAAACATGTTGTGAAAAATAAATTATGCTTATTTTTTTTTTAATTATGTGTACACATTTAAGTTATAAAAAACAACACAAAGAAAACAAAAAATAATCTAAAAAGCAAATAGCTTAACGCACAAAGCTTTAAAGCTTTTATATTAAATGATTATTATTTGATCGTATTTGTTTCATATAAAAAAAAAACTAAAACAAAACGTAACACTCAACAAAGGTAAAACAAATTAGCTAAAAGCTTTTTCATAAGCTTAAAGCTCTTCAATTAACTTTATTTATATAAGTTTATACTTTAAAGTAAAGCTAGCTATATTTAAAAGCTTAAAAAACAACTTACTAAAAATAAGCTTTTTTCATATTTTAACTAAAAAAAAGAAAAATAAATAAAATATCCCTACTACTAACACATAAACTCAAATAAACCTTAAAGCTTTTTTATGACTAAAGCCTCTAGCTCAAAAGCTTAAAGCTCTACACTCTACTACTAACTCCTCTGTATACATAATCTATAAACTAACACCTACAATTTTCTTATCATTATTAAACAATACAAAAAAAACAAATAATTCCTTTTTGTAAATTTTTGTTCTTACATATTTTGTATTATAAATAGTACCACAAGTAAATGTTGTTTGATTCCATTCATTCTCTTTTATTATATGTGTGTGTGTTTTGATTATTTTTGATGCTAAAAAAAACCAAATAAAATAAGACAATTTCAAAAAATGTTTTATAATTCTAACACTGAAATCTAATTAAACAAAATTTTTTTTATATGCAAAAAAAAAAAATACCAAATCGTCTTCACTCACAAAAATTAAAAATCGTATTATTGTGATACCTGACTGTATAGTGGCCGAATCCATTATACGGAAATGTATGATATGTTAAAAAATATGGATCCTCCGTTGGGGTTCGGTAACAAATGTCCCAATCGCCTCGCCTTCAAGAAACTGATACGTATGAATATGCCCCTAGATGATGAGATGAGAGTACAATTTACCACCACACTATTTGCATTGATACGTGAAAATCTTAGTATTAAAATGAGAGCGGGTAAGTTTAAAATTATTGTTATATAGTTGATTTTTATATAGATTAAAACCGAAATCAATTTTAGAAATATAAAAGAATTCTTCAAAAAGCTACAAAAGCTTTTTTTAAGAATATTTTTTTTAATCATTTGCTACTTGATATTATACGTTGAAAATTGGAAATGAACCTATATTGTTCATTCGGAATTCAATATTTTTAACATATTATTCGCGATTAAAATACAGTTGGTCTTCATTTCTATTTTCATAAAAGTTTTAAATGGTACTTCAATTCCGTTTAGAAATATAAAAAATAAGTTATTTTTAAAGAACACACAATAAAGCTACAAAGAATATTACCTAAAAAAGCTTTTATATTAAACTTTCTCTTAAAAAATTTTTAAATTCACAAAGCGGTTCTGATATGGCTTTTCAAAAAGCATTTTACATTTTCCATAAGAATTCTTTAAATGCAAAAACTGTTTTCTTTAATCTGTTTTATATTTTACAAAAAACGCTGAATAATAGCTTTATACTTAAAATGTTTTCTTCTTTAAATACTTTAAAAGGAGATTAAAAAAAAGCTTCCAACCCAAGTTCAAATAATTATTCTGCTACAACTTTAAAATTCATATAACCAAACCAGAAATCATTTAAAATGCATTTATATATCAAATTTATAGACAAAATTTTTTTATTAAAACGGCGTTTAAACAAACGCTCTAAAAGCTTAAAACATTGTAAAAGCTTTAAATTAATAAAAACTTTTAAATCAGGCTTTTAAAATCTTAAATTTTTCAATAATTTTAAAAGCTTTTAATAAAAAGGCTTTTAGCTTACACAGCTCAACAAGCTTTTTCCGGTTTAAGTTCTGATGAGCAATTTTAGTACACTCGAAAAAAACCTTGTAGAATGACAACAGAAATAAGTTTTTCAATAATTTTAAAATCTTTTCATTAAGAAAGGTTTTTAAATTAAATAGCTTAAAATCTTTTTCCGGTTTAACCTTGTAAAATGTCAAAATAAAAACCTTGGAAAATTATTTTTTGCTACCTCCTTTTTTAGCCGAATTTGTAACGCTTACAAATGCTTTTAAAAGCTTAAAGCATTGTAAAAGCTTTAAATTCAAAAAATGGTTTTAAATCACGGTTTTAAAAGCTTAAATCATTTAAAAATCTCTTAAAAGAAATAAGTTTTTCATTTTAAAAGCTTTCAATAAAAAAACGCATTTAAATAACACATATCAACAAGCTTTTTCCGGTTTAAGTTCTGATGAGCAATTTTAGTACACTCAAAAAAAAATTGTAAAATGACAAAAAAAACTTGTAAAATTATTTTTTGCTACCTCCTATTTTCGAGAATTTAAAGTAAAAATTACGAGATTTTTATAATTTTACAATCCTTTCACCAATAAAATTGTAAATTTACAAAAATTTTGACCCTATAAAAATTACAAGAAATTCTCGTGACTTTACTAGATTTTAGGCTACCTCCTATTTTACTAGAATTCCTAGTAAAAACTACGAGCTTTTTTGAATTTTTAAAAGCATTGTAAAAGCTTTTAACAGAAATAAAATTTTCCAATAATTTCAAAAGTTGTTAATAAAAAAGGCTTTTAAATTACACAGCTGAACAAGCTTTTTTCATTTTAAGTTCTGATGTGCACTTTTAGTACTACCAAAAAAAAATTTTGTAAAATGACAAAAAAAACTCGTAAAATTAGTTTTTGTTACCTCCTTTTTTATGCGAATTTGTAACGCTTACACATGCTTTTAAAAGCTTAAAACATTGTAAAAGCTTTAAATTAAAAAAAAAAAATGGTTTTTAATCACGGTTTTAAAAGCTTAAATCATTTAAAAAGCTTTCAACAGCAATATGTATTTCATTTTAAAAGCTTTCAATAAAAAAACGCTTTTAAAAAACACATCTCAACAAGCTCTTTCCGGTTTAAGTTCTGATGACCAATTTTAGTACAATCCAAAAAAACCTTGTAAAATGACAAAAAAAAACTTGTTAAATTATTTTTTGCTACCTCCTTTCCTATAAAAATTACGAGCTTTTTATAATTTTACAATCCTTTCACCAATAATATTGTAAATTTACAAAAATTTTGACGCTATAAAAATTACAAGGAATTCTCGTGACTTTACTAGATTTTATGCAACCTCCTATTTTTTATTTTTGCAAGCTTTTTTGCAATAAAATTGTAAATTTACAACTTTTCTGACGCGATTATACTTACAAGGATTCTCGTGCCGGTTTTGTAAAAGTATCTTGAAAATTTGAACGTTTACAAAAAAAAAATTTAAAATTACAAAAAAAATGTAAATTTCGAAAATTTGTTGTCAAAAACTAGAAATAGTGTCAAATATTGGTTAAATGGGATTACGAGAATTTTTCTAGTAATTTGACAAGGTTTTTTTTAGTGTAGTTTTTGATCTTCTAATTCCAAATCAGTTTTCCAAATTTTTCCATCATGTCTAGATTTAAAAAATTTAAAAAATATTTTACATATATAAGTTTTCTGCGAAATTGTTCGTATAAACCAAAATATACGTATCTTTAATGCTTTTAAAAGTTTATCAGAAAGATTGAACTTTTGCGTAAATTTTGATCATCCGGTTTTTGTTTTGGAGCCTTCTAAAAATTGTGCTTTGTCTAATTTTTTCCACATGTTTGATCAGTAAAAGTACAATATTACAATTTTTTTACAACCCAGCAAAACTTTGGTAATGGGTAGTGATTATATAACACATTACCAGGTAATGCATATAATTTATTTCTAGCATTATTTTATGATGTCTTACCAAACATTTGTTCCACAACGTATTATTTTCAAGTAAAAAATAATGCATTACTAAATATTTGCTACGTAATGCATGATTATTGGAAAAATGTATTTCATATTTGTTATTTCTAAACATTAAATCATGGATGACTTATATTTGGTTACATTATGTATTATTTGAAAGTTTGAAATAATGTATAATTTATAATTGGATGCATAATGCATTACAATAACATAAAAAATAATTATTTGATGTAAAAACGCATAAGTTTAAACTAGAGATGGGCTCACGACAGGAAATTTCTAACGACACACACTCACGAGCATATTTTATCTACTTACACTCACTTACAATCACGTGAGTAAATTTAATACAAAATTACTTTTTCACTACTCGTAACACCTTATATATTATCTTCTGGTATGCTATATTATTTCATTTCTCGTAACCTATAAAATATCATATATTTTACACCTTACTCGTATTCTTCGTTATAAATTTATGAATTATTTTATACCTTACTGGTATTCTTTGTGATAATGTGGATGCATTACTTTGAGTCTCATCGCCTGTTAAAATCATCAATGCTGCAATGTATAAAATAAGGGATCATATACCTTATTTTATACCTTATTTTGTAATCTAAATTTTGCTGGGAATAGTTCAATTCTACAAAAGCTTTTACTGGAAAAAAGCTTTTAGTACAAAAATAAAGTCCAAAGCTATTCTTAACTCTTTATTTTACAAGAATAAGATCAATAACAGCTTAAGTTTTTGAATGTTTTTTTTTTAAATACTCAAAATGATCATTAAAAAAAAGCTGTTAAGTCTTAAAGAGCAGTACCTAAAGCTCTTTAAGATAACAATTGTGCAAAATTTTAAAATTCAAATACCAAAACCTGAAATTATTTAAAAGATGTTAAAAGATAACGCTTTTAAAACCCTAAATAATTTTTAAAGCTTTTAATAAAATAATATAACTCATATAACCAAACCTGGAGTCATTTAAAAGGAGTTTAGAGAAAAAGCTTTTAAAAGCATAAATCATTTGAAAAGCTTTCAATATAATAATTATTTATTTTCTTATGTGAAAGCTTAAAGTCATCTTAAGTTAACTAGAAAAAAAAATGAAATGCTTTCAGCATACCTGAGGGATGACTCTCGGAGTCGACAGCGATTGAAATTCTACTCGAACGTGCGATTTTTCGATGTTTCTGTTTGCCCAAAATAATGCTTTAATAAGTTCAAACTTTTTATATTTTTTGTATAGTATAATTTTAGGCATAAAGAAAAATCTCAAGTTTAAATAAAATTTGGATCGCTATTGCCTCCGTGAGCCCCCTGATTTTCTAAAATCTTTTGACCTGAATTGTGAACTGAGAAATTTTGTAAATAAAATAAATTTCTGTAAATATCAACAAAAGCTGTAAAGCTGTAAAAATTTCAAAAAAGCTTTTTCAAGAATTTTAATTGCTTAAATTGTGGGTCCTTGAAAAGACTCTTCAAATTCCCAATTTTCAAACTTTATTTAAAATTTAACTATAAACATTTTTTTTTTGGCTATCATGCAGATTAGATAATTTATTTTCTTTTTTTTCTTTCCCACCTATTTAGCGGAAGAAATGGACCAAGCCGACTCTGAACTTAGGGATACAATAACAAATATTTGGCCTTTACAGGCCAAGAAAATTTTATATCTACTGGTGCCACCCAATGATCAATTGAATAAGGGCAAATTGACAGTGGGTAAAGTTTATGCTGGATTATTAATATATGAAGCTTATCGTATAAGACGAGAAGGCGGAGAGCCGCAAGGAGGCATGGGGGTAAGTTATTGTATGATTATTTTATTTTTTAGATCAAACATTTGTCAACAAAAAAAACTTAGGTATTTTTCTCAAGAAATATCATAAAACAGGAAAGATTTTTTAAGAAAAGGATTTTTTATAAATCAATCACACTAGGTATCTTTTTTACAAATTAGGATTAACATTTAAATTCAAAAGTTTTGGAAAAATAAAATGATTTCAAAATCGATTGTATAAATTTAATACGTATGTATGTAGTTTTAAAAAAGAAGTACATATAAGAAAAAATTAGTTAAATTAATATTGGCACCAAGAAAATAGCAAAAATTATAAATTTTTTAATAACACAGAGTTTTAATAGAACACTTTTAAATTTAGAGTTAACACAGAATTAAGCACAAACAATATTTTATCAAACAAAAATATCTTTAGAAGATATTTTTTATTATAAAAATTTTAAATTATTTGTTAAAAATATTATTTTAATATATTATTTCAACTTTTCTTCACTTATTTGTATTAAAAAAAAATATCTGAAACCAATTTAATACAATTAATTATGATAAAAAATATTGAATTTAAAATTCATAGCAGAATTGGAAAGAGGTACATATTACTCTCTTAACCAGTCAATATACAAAAAATCAAAATATGATTTTTAATATATAAAAATACTCCAGAGTTTTATTTTATTTTAAATTTCCGTTAAGATTTTGAAATATTTAATCAATTATTTAGTTATTAACTTGAAATATAAAAATGAGTATTTTTTTTAGTAATCTAGGTTTTTGTTTTTAAATTTCTCAGTTCTTAATTGAGTTAAGACCATAGCCATAGTATTTACAAAAATAATTTTTTTAAAAATATTTTCAATATTGATATAATGATGATGGTAAAAATAAAAATGTATGGCATGCCATTACATTATGTTTAATGTAGACGTTAGTGTTTTAATCAAATGGTATTTAATTAGTTATTTAATTAGTTGTATTAAATATTTTTACAGGTTTATTTAAAATTTTACGTTTTGATGTATTTTAATTATAGTTTTAAAAGGATTTGAACATTTAGTTTTAAGAATTTGGCAAATGGAAATAGCTTTAAACAAAGCTTTTTTTGGGAATTTTTTAACAACTTAAAATTTTTTGTTTTTATAAAATTTGTCACACAAAACAGAAAAACAGACATGAAACGGACCTTGAGCTTATACGAAAAAAAGAGAAAAAAACTTAAATGGAGCTCATTTTACAATTAACCAAAAACTTAAAAGAGTAACTGCTTGAGTAGCTTTTTGTTTTCTCTCAGCGAGTAACAAACCAAAAGATTTACCAACCAGGGATAGGTTGGTAAGTAGGCAACCGCCTTTTGGTCAGCTCAATAAACGCGGTCCCGGTGTGCTATCTATAAAGGAAAGGAAAATAAAATATATGGAGGGAAGAGAGAGGTTTAAAGAAAAAGATATGATCAAGTGGCCTCACTGGGATCCCAGCTGAATCGCTCGGAATCCCGGATGAACGAATTTACCTAATTCACATCCATGCCGGATAGATACGTTAAATCTGTCAGTATCGGGTTACTAAAATGTTTGGCTATCCGATGGCATTTGAAAGAGAAAGTGCGATACCGTATCTTCCTCCTACACATCCTGACATCTCACGCAGAATTCATTGAGGGGGATTCCCATTTTACTGGCGTGTGCGCCGAAGCGTGCACTGTGCCCCGTAGCGTCTGCAACTAGGTTGTGCAGCTTGTTTCAGGGCAGTTGAATGATCTTGCATGTACGCCGGCGATCATATGAGAGCCACACCATCCTCGTGATAAAAGAAGTGGGTTCACGTCGTAATTTTTCGTTGGCTATTAACTATCTGAAATAGTTAAGTTTCGTTCCACCGCTTACTTACAGGCACCCTATCCAATCCGAAGCCCGTTTTCTAACCATGATCTTGGCCTAAAATACGCTACACTAGTTAGGTAGCCGAAAGGAGAGCCTGTAATCCAGTTGACTCATAAAAACGTCACCCTCATCTCGGCCGTCCATTTTAAAGCCATCAGTAAAAACCTTAAGTGCACCTCAGGAATGTCGAGACCCTCCGTCCAATCGGACGTGTCCGGAACCCTTGTTACAAACTTGGTTTCGAACGAGTGTATAGGGGTGCAGTAGTCGATGTTTACTGTGGCACCATAAAGCCGCAAGATTCTTGCATGATCGTATGGTTTATATGACCATGCATTTATTGCCGCAGGCCTAGTGGCTGTGTTCCCGGCTAGTTGTATTGCGAGAAGGTCTACTGGCAGCCAGTGAATAATTATGAGTAGACCTTTCGGCGGAGTGTAGCGAAGTGCGCCCGTTATCATCCGCGCACTTGTCCTGAGGATGCCTTTTCTTGAGTGGCCTTTCACGTTGCCACCCACCAAAAAATTACATACATAAGTAAGGGGCTGAAGATCGTGTTGAATAGCTAATTTAATTTCCGGGGAGTAAGACCCCAGTTGTCCCCAATAGCCTTCTATGAGTAGTAGATAGTGCTGAGTGCTCAAGTTCCATAGTAGCATTTTGTCTAGAATGATTCCTAGTACTAAGCACTATCGGACACCGTGAGTTTAATAAAGCCTAATCTCGGTTGGCTGAACCTGCGAATCTTGTTCCTGTTTGAAAATAGAACAAGATCAGTTTTGTCTGCATTTACCTCTGAACACTATTCAGAAAGAAGTTCCAGGCGCTCAGACAGTATTCCTAGATATCTTCCGGATACTGCGGCCACGTCGTCCGGTCTAAACCCCCCTGTCGTCTAATTTGAAGAGTAGAGTATTTATGGTAAGGTTCCATAGAAGCGGTGATAAGACTCCTGCTTGCGGAGTACCACATACTGCAGTCCTGGTTACCACTGACCTACCAAGAGTTGACCTAATAGTCCTAAGTTCGAGCAGGTTCATGAAAAATCAAGTTTTCCCAATAAAACTTTGGTAATGGGTAGTGATTATATAACACATTACCAGGTAATGCATATAACTTATTTGTAGCATTATTTTATGATGTCTTACCAAACATTTGTTCCACAACGTATTATTTTCAAGTGAAAAATAATGCATTACTAATAATTTTCTACGTAATGCATGATTATTGGAAAAAATGTATTTCATATTTGTTATTTCTAAACATTAAATCATGGATGACTTATATTTGGTTACATTATGTATTATTTGAAAGTTTGAAATAATGTATTATTTATAATTGGATGCATAATGCATTACAATAACATAAAAAATAATTATTTTATAAAAAAATGCATAAGTTTAAACTAGAGGTGGGCTCACGACAGGAAATTTCTAACGACACACACTCACGAACATATTTTATCTACTTACACTCACTTACAATCACGTGAGTAAATTTAATACAAAATTACTTTTTCACTACTCGTAACACCTTATATATTATCTTCTGGTGTGCTATATTATTTCATTTCTCGTAACCTATAAAATATCATATATTTTACACCTTACTCGTATTCTTCGTTATAAGTTTATGACTTATTTTATACCTTACTGGTATTCTTTGTGATAATGTGGATGCATTACTTTGAGTCTCATCGCCTGTTAAAATCATCAATGCTGCAATGTATAAAATAAGAGATCCTATACCTTATTTTATACCTTATTTGGTAATCTAAGTTTTGCTGGGTTGGTATTATCCACCCCCAAATTATCCAGTGTAAACCTGATCGCTTCAGGTTTGACATTGTTAAAGGCACCTTCATCAAAGGCTAAATCAGGATGGAAAACTTAATTTTTGAAATGGTACTGAACCTCTTCGGTACTTTTTTTGAACCAAAATGTACTAATTTTTGTCCGGGTCTTGTTAATATATCGAGCTTTTAATTTCAAACGTACCATGAAAAAAAAATTGCTGTTGGAAAGTCAAAATTCCAAAGCTAATTGTCCTATATGGAACTAACAAGTCGTAAAACTAATTTTTTTTTTTTTTTTTTTGCAAAAATTGGCGAGATAAGCGTTGTCAAACATGGTTAATTAAGCCATTTTTGCATGACATATTTAATTTATATTTGATTTTTCCTACAGTTACTCTACAATTCTGAAATTTTCGAATACCTAGTTGGCAACGTCCTCGAGCCATCGACAGTTGCGGCGCGGTGACGTGTCAGAGTCACTGCTGACGTCCACAAGACACATCTGTACTGACTTTTTCCTAGTGGGTACATTTATTTTGTTTTATAGAATTTTGTATGGACTATCGATTGGCATTATCAGGTTTTGGAAAATTCGGAACTAAAAATAAGCCATTTTTACACCCTACTTTTAACTTAAAAGTTGTTCTAAGTCCCGCCCCTGGATTCAGAGAAATAAAAATATATTTTTTCCCCGCCCCCCTTTTGTGGGCGTGGATATAAACAATTTTTTAAACAATGGTAAAATTATATTATTTAAGTAAAAAAATCATAACACCGTACGACAGTCAATATTAAACATGAACCGGATGATATACGTCAAAAAGTAGAGATCAAATGGAATAAATCTGTATTTACAGTTTTTCATGTCGTGATCCTGTTTTCTTTTTAAAGGACTTCAAAGTTTTAAAGGATACATTTTGTAAAATATTTTTAAAATATTTTTACTTGTCCTAGGATGACAATGGTGATGGAAACTGAAAGAGGAGGATATCCCCTAATTCTTCCATTTTTTATTTTGCCATAGCAGGATAAAAGGATGTCAATAAAGTCATTTAAAAACGTTATCAAAATATTTTATTGAAAATTTTGAATGATATTGAAGGATAAATTTTTGAAAGTGCGTAACTTACTTCCTTTTTCCTGATATGTGAAAATAGGAAAATTAGGGGAGATCTTTGTCTTTCAATTGCTATCACTAGCGGCATGCTAGGACAAGTTCAAATGTTAAAAAATATTTTTTAAAATTTGGTCCTTTAAATTCCTTTTAAAAGGAAACAAGATCACGAAAAGAAAAGCTGTTAATGTAATTTTACTACATTAAGTCTCTAGTTTTAAACGTATATTATCTTGTTCGTGTTCAACGACTTTTTTCAATTTTTGTCGGACGGTGTAACAAATCCATTTGCCTACATTGATCGCGTGGGAAAAGTGTCCTCTTTATACCCTACACCACACTGTGGTACAGGGTATAATGAGTTTGTGCTGATGTTTGTAACTACCCGAAATAATGGTCCTATACCCACTTTTAAGTATACCGATCGACTTAGAATCACTTTTTGAGTCGATTTAGCGATGTCCGTCCGTCTGTCCGTCCGTCCGTTTGTCCGTCTGTCCATGTAAACGGTGTAAACACGATACAGGTCGCAATTTTTAATCAATTAACATGAAATTTAAAACTTAAGCCTCTTTTGGCACAAGGACGAAGCCTATTGAAATTGGGAAAAATCGGTCCATATTTAGACCTAGCCCCCATACAAAGGTCCTCTTTAGTTTTGGGTCAAATGACTCTAATAACCGTATTAAAATAGGTATCATTTCACGTTTTTTGTCTTCACAAATCACCATTCCGAATTTGTAAGTAATCGGACCAGTTCTTCTTGTAGCCCGAATTTGTAAGTAATCGGAACAGTTCTTCTTGTAGCCCCCATAAAAAACACCTTCCCGATTTTCACATAAATCTCTCAAATTTCATGAAAATAGAAAATATTTAATTAAAATTTTGTTTGTGTATGTTAAACGCGTACTTTAATAACGTTATCAAATCTGATTATAATTGGAAATAAATTGAATTATCATTGGACCAGTTTTAAAGCGGTTTATTGTCAACAATTAGAAGCCTATTTCAGTCAAATTTGATTTGTGAGTGTTTTTTACACTTATTAAAGATTTGACAAAATATAGATCTAATCGGTCCATGGGACCTATTTTCCAGTACCCATTTCCCGGGAAACTCTGGTGTAGGGTATTATATGGTCGGTCTTGACCGACTATAATTTTCATACTTGTTTTATTTTGTTTTCGATTTGGAGGGTATAAAAGATTCGCCCGAATGCTCTCAGTGAGTCTCTCACTTGTTTTTTTTTTTGTTGTCATCATCACTTCAGCATGAGGTGCGTATTGTTAAAGTATTCCAATTAGAAATGATAAAATTAATGATACGCACCGTATGCTGAAGTTATAATGATAAAATGAAAAATATTATCATAAAATCAAGTAAATCGATCCAGTTTTTTTCAATTATTTAGTTAAAAAAAATGATAATTCGATTTTCAATCTCAATTATAACATGAAAAGAGCTAACTAAGCTGTTAAACTCAGGCTCCTTAACTCAGGGAGTGTCACAGACTGTCAATGTGAACCTAACAGGTTATGTTTTGAAGATTATTTATTTTGCGAATACACATTTAAAAAAAATAAATAAGTGATTTTAGAGATACTGAGCTTTCGGAAAACCTGTTTTGTTAAAAGGTGCCAAAGTGGACCACAAGGTCTGTTTCAAAAAAGACAATTAGTTGATTGTATTGCATTGTGTCCCAAGCATTTCTGCAAAAAACTAAAATGTTCAAATCCTTTAAAAATTTCTGTTTTATTATTTGTATTTAAAAAAATTGTTGTTTAATTTAATATTTAACAAAAAAATCATTCACATTGTACTTTTTTGTTTTATTTAATTCGTGTATTATGTATCTGTAACAAAAAAAATATATAAAATCAAAACCAATTAGAGGAAGAAACATGAAGATGATGAAGAAGAACCATTGCATAGTCCTACGGCTGATGATGAACCGGTATACAAATGGTTTTTATTAAAAAAAACACTAATTTTTTTACTAAAATACTTAAATGTATAGATAAAATGCTAGACGAATGTAAAAAAACCTTCAATGCAATGCTCGTTTTTTTTATTCTATTCTACGTGAACAAATCCTAAAATACAAAAACCCTACTGAAAATTAACCTTTAAACTGCCTATTTTATTGCTAACTGAAATGAACCTATAATTTCATGCGCTTTTTTCAAACAAAAAAAAAATGTTTCTCTAACATGAATGAAACCCTTAACACAAAAGAAAATAAACTATGCATCCCCTTTATAAATATAAAAATTTCTTAAAATAAAAATAAAACTTAAAAGGGTAATGATTGATAATATTGTGGTGCTAACCGAAAGATGATTTAACAATAAGTCAAAAAAATATTAAAAAATAATCAAAAATTTGTAAGAGAAAAACGATTGAATGTATTCTCCATTCATATAAAAGATTAGAAGATTAATTTTGATTAAATAACACTGTGCAACAGTAAAAAACAAAAGAACCTGACTATATGGGCTCCATTTTATTACCAAAAGATAGTAAAACCCCGTACTCTGATTGTCCAGTTTGGTGACCAATTAATTTTTATGTGCCCAAGATTCAGAAAAGCAATGGGACCTTCAAAATATGGGGTCATTAGTATTTGTCCGGCAGCTTAATGTGGCTAATAGTCCGTTGAACAACTTATTTTAACATTTTATGCTAAAAAAGTAATTTTTCCTGGACTCTGAAAACAATATAGAAAAAATATCTTTTTTTTTTACTGTTTCCAGCATAACTTACAGGAATGATGGTTTTTCCCTAACAATATTTGGCAAAATTGTAGCCACGCTCAAGATGAACAACTATTACAAACATACCACAACAATCTGAACATGTTTAGGCACCCTAGTTAGCTAATCAAGACTACTCCGTACCTTTAAATTGATCGATTTTGACTAAAAAAATCGTCTAAAAGCCCTACTGGGTATTTTCTGGAATTATAAAAAAGTAAAAAAGTTTACGTTTTTACACTTTAGAATTGGAGTATCCCAAAAGTCCATTTGAAAAAAACAAATTTAAAGTTTCTAGCTTTAGTTATTTGTGCTGGGCGATAATAAATCAGTCGTTACCCAACTCTGTTATATGTATGTAAAAAAATTCTTTTAAATGGGGTTTTTTCCAAGATTGTTTTAAATACCGCGAGGCCTTGATTATATGTATAGAAAATTCTACTCAAAATTGTTTCTTAATTAACAGGGAAATCAAATATCAGAATGCTTTCTGTCCCGACTATCACGCAGAGTACCGTTTATAAAGCTGTTTTTATACCCTCCACTTAGTGATAGAGGGTATATATAAGTTTGTCATTCCGTTTGTAACTCATCGAAATATCGGTCTGGGACCCCATAAAGTATATATATTCATGATGCCCGATCGATTTTAAGACATTCTAGCGATGTCCGTCTGTCCATCTGTCCGTCTGTCCGTTTATCCTTCTGTCCGTCTGTCTGTCTGTGGAAAATGCTGTCACAGATAAAATATTGTACAGAGATGACTGAAACTTAACATACTTATTGGAAGTTCTCCCGAGAAGTTTGGTATTGCATTTGAGCAATATCGGTTTAGCGGTGCAAAAGTTATGAACGAAAATGTAAGCACACCTCAAAAATTTCAGTACATTCAACATAACCTAAAAATAGAAAATGCTTTAATTTGGCTTCTGGTTGACATATGTGAACATAATTAAACACCAAATGATAGTTAAACAAGTACGAACATATTTTTTGACAAAAAAAGAAAAAAATCGCAGATTTTTTTTCACCAAAATTTTTTTTCGCGGAAATTTTTTTTAAAAAAAAAATTTTTTTTTTTAAAGTAATTTCCTTTTAAATAAATTTTTTGCGATAATCTTTTTGAAATTGTGGAGGGTATCACTACATTCGACAAGGCCGAATTTAACTTTTTTACTTGTTAAGAATATAAATGTTTTTGAAAGCAAAATCTATTTCTTTTTAAAAGTAAATTAAAAATTTTTGTATAGAATTTTAGATTCTAACACATTTTACGTATAGAAAAAGTATAAATCTGAGAATTTTTCTATTGGAGAAGTTCTCAAACTCATTTTCCTACATAAATGGTATGTATCAGGATCTGAGACATTCTTCGTATAAAAAAGTCTCCGATTCTATTTTAAGAGCATTTTCTCATAGAAAAATATCCTTTTTCTTTCTTCTTATAAAAAGTCTCAGATTATTAGACCTTTTATCTATAAAAAAAAGTCTTTGATTCTGAGAAGTTCTTCCTATAGAAAATTTCTTTGATTCTGTGAAAATTCTCAGATTCTGAGACCTTCTTTTATAGATTAAAACGTTTTTCTTATAGAAAAATACTCAGGTTCTTAAACATTTTTCAAATAGAAAAAGGACTCAGATTCTTTTACCTTTTTCAAAGAGAAAAATTCTCAGATTCTTAGACCTTTTACTCCGTCTCAGATACTGAGAACTTTTTCCTATAGAAAAAGTCTCAAATTCTGAAACCTTTTTTTCTATGGAAAAGGTCTCAGATTCTGGGTCTTTTTTTCCTATAGAAAAAGTTTCAGATTATAAAAAAAAGTGTTAGTTTCTGAGACCTTTTTCTTATAGAAAAAGTATCAGATTCCAAGACCTTTTTCCTATAGACTAAATGTCAGATCCTGAGACATTTTTCCTATAAAATAAGTTTCAGATTCTTAGACCTTTTTCCAATAGATAAAGTCTCAGTTTCCGAGACCTTTTTCCTTTTAACATGGAAACATCATATAGTTCTTAAAAAGAAATGGCTGAAAAATACAAAAAAAATATTTTTTTTATAAACTTTTTGACCCATTTTTTTGAACCCCAAAATTCCAAATTATACCTTTAGTTACTATTATATTTTCGATATTTTTAAAAATAAATACCTAAAATTCTACAAAAAAAAACATGTAAGGGGTTTTAATTAGGCTGACCATTCGTACTGATTTGATCAGTACATGTACTTATTTTTGATCACGTGTACTGATCAAAAAATGTTGTACTGATTTGTACTGATTTTTAAAATATGTACTGATTGTACTGATTTTTGAACATTTCAACTTAAAAAATAATTTTTATTCGAAAATTCTGTACAAAATCTTGAATTTCCATAATATAAGTCTTCAGAGTTGTTTTTTATAACGTAAGTCTGAAAAAGAGATAGTTCATAAAAACGCAAAAATAAATCTGAGCATGAGGTTATTTTGATCTTCCTAAATTTATATGAAAATGCTCACAGAATCTTTGAGGTTTTCTATAAAGAAAAGTTCAATGGGCCGATGGATTTTTTATATTTTTGGAAAGATGATGTAAATTGCATTAATCCAAATGATTCTATGATCTTAGATAAGGTAATGTCATCAGAGCTTATTCGAAAAAGCGCTCAGAAAACCAGGGCCTTTAAAAAAAACACCTGCTTATTAGCTGTGAAGTTTTCTTACAGGAAAAGTTGTCAAAACTTACGGAAAACGACTTCAAAATCTGAGGGATTTCTTATTCTCAAAACCTGTGAAATTTTGTTATATTTTCTGCACTGAAACGATCAAAACATTCAAGTGAAGTTGTTTAAAGTCAAATAAATTTTCTGCAAAATAACGACAACAGTTGTTTTTTGCTGTTGTTTTTTAACAGTTGTTTTTAGGAGTTGTTTTTTCAAAATACTTGGGGTCAAGTTAGTTTAACCGACATTTTTTGAGTGTGAAAAAACATCAGTGTTTTCTCATAGAAAAAAATTTTGAGAGTTATTTCTAGAAAAAAAAAAACATAAAAACTTGGGCGTACTGATTTAAGCCTAGAAAAAAATGGTCACCCTAGTTTTAATATTTAAAAATTTTTTTGTTCGTGAAATTTAACTATAGGGGTCAAAATAAAACAATACGAAATTAAAAAAAATAAAACTTGAATGGAACTATAGTTCCAACTAAAAAATCCACAATTCTTATAAAAGTTTTATATCAATCATTACCCAATAAGTGTAAAAAATGCATCGTGTGTAAAAAACCAAAATATATTTCAACGCAAATAAAATAAATTGACATAAAAAAAATCTGGAAAAATTCAAAATATTTTTTTCATAAATTGGGCTAAAATTAAAATGGAAAATTTAATCATCATAATAATTGGTCGTTAAATTTGCGTAGAAAAAAACCAATAAATATAAAAAACTGTAATTAAAAACATCACATAAATTTCCGAAAAATAAAAATGCACCATTAAATATTTTTATTACATATAAGCACATTTTTTTAGTAATTTAAAAAAAAAAATACAATGAAATTTGGATTATGGGAGTGAAGTTCATTTGCTTATTTAGCGATTCAAACAGTAAAAATATTAAAAATAGAAAAAATTAATTTGATCTTCACTTATATGCGCATATATGGAGTGATCTCTCATATGAAATTATTGATAATTGTATCTGATTAGATCTTTTCGATCCCGAGTTGATTGGATCTGATAATATCCCGAAAATCAGGACAAAATTTCAAATCTGACAGAACTTATCATATACATTATATTATATTTAGATATGTGCAGATTAGATATGATCATATCAGATAAGATCTATTCCCTTTTTACATTGGTTCTTAATTTACTATTTCAGTTAAAATTTTTTATCAAAAATATCGGTTTTAACATCTTTATGCAAACCTTACAATCCAAATGTTACTGTATTTTACAAAAAAAAAGTAATATAAATATATTAATTGTTAAACAGCTATGGTCTCATTTTGTTATTAACTATTTAGTATGTATGTATTTAAATTTCTTTTAACCAATTTAGTTTAAAAACCAAAATTTTCACCAGTTTAAAAAATTTTGAAAATAAAAAAAAAAATTAGAAATGCCAAAAATAATAGTTAAACTATTAAAAGGAATAAATGTGTCCTATATTTAATAAGTTTTTACAAAAAAAAAATGTTTTATTTAGTTGATTATATTTTGTTTTCAATTTATTAATTTTTAACAATTTTGTTTTTAAACAGCATGTAAATAATGTTTGTTTTATTTTTATCTTCAAAAAAACAGCATGTTTCAGTTCAATTTTATATAGTTTTTTCTTAAGTTAACTTTTGGGTTTTTAATTTAAATATTTAATTTTGTTAAATTTTTTTATTTTTAAATCCACCTTGTTTGTCTTCTATAAAAAAAAATCCTTTGTCCTTTTTTATTAATTCTCCTGTATAAATCTTATTTAGAATCTAGCATGTTTTTTCTCTTAACTTGAACTTTTTTTAAACTTAAACTTCTTTAGAAAAGTAAAAAAAAAAAATCTATTAAAAAACATTTAAAATAAAATAGTGATTCAAATGAAAACACAATATTTTTTTTTTAAATTTTACAAATATAATAACAATGAATTGATGGCCCTATATTCCAAATTTTAAGTTTCTGGAACCATTATTTCAGGATATAAAAAAAAGTACCATACTACCCCTTTTCGCCGCCTTTGAATAGAAATTTCCAAAAATAAGGGTTTGTAGGTTTTTTTCTGCCAAAGCACACAACATAAAAATTTTAAATTGTCTAGTACCTTTACTTTAGGAAAGGTAAAAAGTACCAAAGTGCGTTTTACCTCTTTTAAAGCCCTAAAAATCGGACCACTAGTTTTTTGTAAAAGAAAATATTTTTTTTGTATAATCCTATGTTTAAAATTTATAGTTTATAAGACCATTATCTTAGGAAATCGAAAAAGTACCAATGTACATTTGTAACTCCTTTTAACTCTTTAAGAATCAGAAATTTGTGAAATCTCTTTTAAGAATATTTTGTTTGGATGAATAATTTTAAATTTTAAAAATCCAGAATTTTCTATTTTATTATATCTCTTACCTTTGTACCCTCTTAGTATCGAAACTATCTAAAAATTTTATCATTTGCACTGTTTTATCGCGGGATGATCCTTTATTGCACATTTCCAGTATCTAGAAACATTTTTCAGGGGATAGAAAAAGTACCAAGTTCAATTTTAACCCCATTGGAATTAGAATTTCCATAGGGTACGGAAGTAACCGAAAGTTTAAATATCAAGATTTTCAGACCATTATTTCAATAGATAGGAAATTTACCAACGTACATTATTTGACCCCTTTTTCCCCTTTGAATTTCAAATTTCAAGTAACTAGGATCATTAATTTTGGAAATAAAATAAAAAAAAAACATTGAATCAGAAATTCCTAAGTCTTTTTTCAGAATGTTTTGCTTGGAGGAGGACCTTTATTTTCAAAATTTAGTTTTTATGACCATTATTTTAAGGGATCGAAAAAGGACCAGAGTGCACTTATTTAACCTTTTAGTATCGAAACTGTTTAAAAAGTACTTTTATTATAATTTTTTTAGCTGGATGATCCAACATTAAAAGTTTATACAACCATTATAATCAGAATATAGAAAATTAAAATCGGAATTTCCAAAAGTTAAATTTTTCAGAATTTTTTTTGCTGAAGGATCCGATATTTCATATTTCGAGTTTTTATAACCAATATTTCAGGAGTTAGAAAAAATACCAAAGTATACTATTTTATTCTTACTGCCTGCTTGGAATCGGCATTTTTAAAAAGTATTTCTTTTCCGAATGTTTTTTCCAACGGAGGATCCTTTATTTTGAATATCAAATTACTATAACCACTTACGTACGTCAGTCATGCCAAAGTTTTGAAAAAATCAAATATTTGTCTATCTAGCAAACTTTGAAAATTGATTGCTCAACAATACGAAAAAACACCTCTCTGATAGCGTTAAAAGGGCATTCTAAACTTTAATACTAAATTTTGTTTTTAAAAATTCATAGTGTCCTACCCAGGAAAAAAGGACATTCAAATTAAAAAAAAATAAAAAATTCTTAATTTTAAATCATGATAATTTTATAAACAATATTGTATTTATAAGCTCTTTCGTAAGCCTTACGGTTCAGAGCACAAAACTCTTAAAAACCTGTCTAAAAGTCAATATTGTCAAAAAAGCGTCCCAAAAAAGCATCCAAAAAATTGATAAAAAATAAATAAAAAAATACAGTTTATAATTATTTACGAATGTCCATCAAATAACCAAAAATAAACAAAATCGGTGATCCGTCAGTTAAATTTCCCATGCTCAAATACCTTTGTTTTAGGAAATCGAAAAAGTACCAAAGTACAATCTTTTACTCCTAGTTACCCTCTTTGAATCAGAAATTCCTTAAAATTCCTTAACATCGAAACTTTCTTAAAAGTACTTTAATAAAATTAGTTTTTTCGTTAATGATCCAATGATACCAAATTTCAATTTTCTTGTGCTATTACCATTAAGGAGATAGAAAAATACCAAAGTACTTTTTTTCAGAATTTCCATAAGGTCCTTTTTAGAACCTACACCACTCTGTGGTAAGGAATATAATAGGTTAGTGTTAATGTTTGTTACTACTAAAAATATTGATCCTAAACCAATCTCCAAGTATACCGATCAACTAAGAATTACTTTTAGAGCCGATTTAGCGATATCCGTCCGTCTATATAAATGTTCTATATAAATGTCGTCTATATAAATGTCGCGTTTATCAATCGATTTGACTGAATTTTGAAACTTAATCTTTTTTAACCCAGAGACGAAGCCAATTGAAATTGGAAAAAATCGGTTTTATGTTTAGAACTAGCTCCCATATGCCCCTTATGAATTTGGCATCTATGACTGTAATAACTGTATTATAACAGGCTTCCTTGCAAAATTTCGCAGCTCGTTCCAAATTTGAATGGAATCGGACCAGTTCCTGTTATAGTCCATACAAACTGCTCTCCCGATATTTACTTAAATCTCTCAAAATTTATGAATATAGGAAATATTTGATTAAAATTTTGTTTGTAGGTGTTAAACGTGTACTTTGATAACCTTACCAAATCTGGACAATTAGTTCCCATACAAAAATTTCGCCCGATATTCAGTTTAATCGGTCTATTGGCAACATTAATAAGCCAATTTCACTCAAATTTGATTCGTGTTTGTTTTCTTCACTAATTAAAGATCTAACAAAAGATAATTCCTTTCGGTCCATGTTTGGACTTGGGACCCATTTTCGGAAAATTGAGGTGGATGATATATATTTTATTTTTACATTTAAATTTCAATTGCAATGACCATTTTTTTAGGAGGTAAAAAAGTACCAAATTTCACAATTTTTGCTCCCATTGAATTTAAAAAAAAAAATCTTTTTTTATGACTTTTATTTTAGGAGATAAAAAAAGTACTGAAGTACACTTTTACTTTTTTCCCTTGGACTTGAAATTAAAAAAAATACTTTTTACATAAATGTTTTTTTCTGTTTGACGATCCTACATTTCTATAACAATTATTTCACGAGATAAAAAGTACTAGAGTACACTTTTTACCATCTTGGAATTCCAAAAAAGTATTTATATGTCCTTTGCGCTAAAGGATTCTTCAATTAAAGTTTGTAATTTTTAGGACCATTATATTCGAAAATATAAGAAGTAAAAGAAGTATAATATATTTTCCTTTAACCCCTTAGAAATGGATTTCTCAAAACCCCAGTCTAAGTATATGTACATATATTAGGGTGGAGCTATCTTCGGGGTAGGAAAATTTGCCTTTTAGGATCAATATTAACACAAAAAAATATTGGACCTGTAGGGCAATGTCTTTTGGTTCCTATTTTGATTTGAAAATCGGAAAGTTCCGCACGAAGTAGAATATCCAAAACCGAAACCGAAAACCGATGGACCGGTTTTTTCATTTTCAAAAACCCGGCCGGTTTTGGTTTTTATTCAAATTCGGTTTTTCGAAAAACCGGTGTTTTTAGGTCGGTTGAACCGGTTTATTTTTTTTTTAGAAATAACCAATAACATTAGTGTCACTTTGTAACATTAGTGTCACTTTGTAACATTAGTGTCACTTTGTAACATTAGTGTCACAATAACATTAGTGTCACTTTGTAAATTTTGCAGCGACTTTGGTCCAATATTTTGCAAAACAAAAATCGAACGTAAATTTTCAACAAAATAATTTTTTTTTTGAAAATAATCAAAAACTCTAACACAACCAGAATCCAAAAATTGCTTTTTATTTCTAAAACATTATTTTAGAATATAAAACCAAACGTTTTTTTATATTTTAAGTTAAGTGAAGTTAATAAAATAATTTTGTATCTTATTTTCTTCTATTTAATTAATAAATTTCGTTTTTTTAAATAAAAATCATATATTATCAAAAAACCGGAAAACCCGGTTGACCGGTTTTTTATATAAAAACCGAAACCGAAACCGGTTTTTAAAATTTTAGATTTTTCGAATAAACCGAAAACCGGTTTTTGAAAATCAGCGGTTTTTTGGATACTCTAGCACGAAGTGAAAAACTTTTTTGAACTTTTCCAAAAAATTTATTTCTCAAAATTTTAAAATCATTTCATAATGGTTAAAAATTTTATAAAAAAAAAATCGAAATTTAGGGGCCTATTCACAAAAAAAGTCATAACTCAATCATAACTCAATTTTTTCCATGTGGTTGTTGTAAACAATCATAAAAAAATTCAAATTTTTTTGGAAAATTTCAAAAAAAATAAAGACCTGCTACCCACATCGTCTCAAAATTGACAAATAATTTTACAGGCCTATTCTCAGTTATGACTCGTTATGACTTATTTTATTATTTTTAAACTTCATATTCCCTGTGTTTGTTGTAAACACAATCATAAAAAGTCTCAAAATTTAAAATTATTTGTCAATTTTGAGACGATGTGGGTAGCAGGTCTTTATTTTTTTGAAATTTTCAAACAAAATTTGAATTTTTTTATGATTGTTTACAACAACCACATGGAAAAAATTGAGTTATGATTGAGTTATGACTTTTTTTGTGAATAGACCCCTTAAATTTTGAGACTTTTTATGATTTTGTTTACAACAAACACAGGGAATATAAAGTTTGAAAATAATAAAATTAGTCATAACCAGTCATAACTGAGAATAGGCATGTTAATTTCCAAATTTTCTAAAAATATTGTGTTTTCATTATCTTTAAACTGCACCTAGCTATCTCTTAGATTAAAATAATATAAAAACTAAATAAAAAAAATTAAATTGCTTGTTAATAAAAATAATTAAAAAAATCAATTAAAACTTAGTCTACTTTATAACATTAAATAATTAGATTTTTTTTGTAAAATATTGTAAATTATTTAAAACGAAAAAATTGCTACGTTTTTTTCTTATAAAAAATTTTATTTCTAAATTTTAAGCATAATTTTTATCTACAAATTTTTTAACAAAAAACTAAACTCATTTTAATCATTTTTATTTTTCTTCATTCAAATGAAAATTAATTTTTTTGTTGGTACGAACGCGTGAAATTCTCAAATGAAATCCTTTGTATAATAAACTAACAAATCTGGGTCTAAAAAATCATAATTAAAAAAAAAAAAACAAATCAAAATTTCATCACTTGGAATATTTGTTAACACGTCATCCACTTGTCAAATAATAACAAATATTTAACCAATCAAATTACTGTGCACTGTATAAAAATGTCCTACATACACTGTCAAAAATCAAAAACAAAAAATTTTGTAAATTTTAAATCAACAACTCTTAAAAAAACAACATCATCACCACAACCACCACTTTTAACAAAATAAAAATTAAAAAAAAAAACAAACAATTAAAAACAAATCTATAGAAACAGTCATTTTTCGATTGTCTGCTCGATATGGCTGCCCTTGACAAAGGAGGATCACGTCAGGGTTCCATCAGTTATGAGCCAAATGGTACTGATGCTGCCAATTCCCAAACGCATTTATTAGCCAATGGTCATCATAACGGTCATAATGGTGATGCTGAACATGGTAGTTTGGCAACACTGGCTCGACGGAGTACAATGAGAAAACGTTCTGTTAGGTAATATTTTTTTGTTTTTCTTTTGTTAAAATTTCAATTCTCCATTGAAAACAAATACTAACAAAATTTTTCAAAGTGTTGTACAATCTAATTTTTTTGTTTATTAATATTATTATTGATTTTTTTTTGGTACTGCGAACCGGGTTTTAAAAAAAAATATTTAATTGATGTTGGTAATTACTATAGTGTTCGATCAATGGATTTTTGGCAAATATCAGGCAAATTTTTATTATTTGATATTATTTTAAAGAAAAACTACAAGCATACAATAATATATTTTAAAATAGAGAAAATGTATTAATATAAACAGTAAAACATAATTGATAAGTAGGGATGCGATTTTCATGCACTAAAAAATGAGTAAAATGAGTGCAATAAAAATATTTTTTTCTTAGAAAAAACTTCTTAAAAAGCAAAAAATAACGCCGAGTTTAAATAGTAACATTTAAAACTTTATATAAACAAGATTTATTTAGAAATTAAGACAATCTATAAAAAGAAATATTTTTTTTTCTTATTTTCAAAATAAATTTTTAAAATTTAAAATAATTTTTGAAACAAATAAATTTCAATTTGTGTTTTTGCTAATTTATGCTAAAATATGCAAACATATGCACTTAAAAGTTGAAAATATGCACAAAATATGCATTTAAAACCGAAATATTCAAAAATATGCATTTTCACCAAAATATGCAAAAATATGCAAAAACAAATCGATGCCATTTTAATGCACATTCCTTGATTCGGAAAGATAATTGGTCGATATCGTTTTTAGACTATCGACAAAAAACATGCATTTGCATGGAAATCTCATCCCTATTGATAAGATAATAAAAAAAAATATTTTTCACAAATTTAAATTAAAACCAAAATATAAATCGAATACCTAAAAATGGTTTGCCAAATCTTCAGAAAAATATTCGGTTGAACACTAATATCCAACATTTTTTACAATTTAGGTGTGATGCTAATTTTTAAAACACATGTGGTAGCTCAGTTATTATGCTGAATCCGAACGGTCAGATTCCTTAATTATATCTGATGAAAGCAGAAAATATTTTGTAAGAGAAATGATTGAGTTTGTTCCATTTTTAGGCAATCCCATCAAAAAGTTTTTGGTGTTCTTTAAAAAGTATATTTATTTCAGTTTAACTAAATAAAAATAGAGTTATTTAGTTGTTTACATTTCTAACTGGCGCAGTCTTACTTATAACTACGGTTGAGATTTTCTTGCATAGAAAAATGCGCCTAAAATATTCAAAATATGCACTAAAAAGCCTAAAAATATGCACTAAATAATAAAAAGTGTGCAACAAAATCTTGATTTCAAACGAAAAACCTCTTAAAAAGCAAAAAATAACTCCGGATTTAAATAGTGATATTTAAAACTTTATGTAAGCAAGATTTTTTAGTAACTAATACAATCTATAAAAAAATTTAAAATAAATTTATAAAACTTAAAAAGTTTTTGAAACAAATATATTTCAATTTGTGTTTTTGATCATTTTTGCCAAAATATGCAAAAATATGCACTTAAACGCTGAAAATATGCATTTAAAACCTTAATATGTAAAAATTTACATTTTTACGAAAATATGCATTTTTACCAAATATGCAAAAATATGCATTTTTACCAAAATATGCAAAAACAACTCGAAAACATGTTAACGCAAATTTCTTGATTCGGAAAGATAATTGGTCTATATCTTTTTTAGACTATAGATAAAAGACATGCATTTGCATGGAAATCACATTACAAATTATAGCAAATTATAGCAATACCGACCCCAAATAATTTTTACCCATGAACTTTTTTTTTTTTAAACAACCTTACACTCCATCTCGAATTCTTAATAGACTACCATAAAAAATTACATTTTATAAAATTAGCTCTAACCGCTCTAACTGTCAAAGGAGTGCCTCTAGTGGGGTTAAATGTATAACTGTCTTACAATATTTTTTCAATTTCATACAATTTTCTCTATTTTTTATAAACTGGTTTTATTCAATTACACTCAAAAAAAAAAAACTGTAATGTTAGCAAAAAAAGGTTGTAAACCTACAAGAAAATTTGCTGATTTTGAACCCACAATTTTTTTGCTAAAGTTAGCAAAAATGTTTTGCCAATAATTAGTTAACGGAATTTGTTTTTTTTTGAACTTAGTTCATACACATTTGAGGACCCCATTGGGTTCGGACCCAATAGGTCCAGACCCCGATGGGCCTAGACCTAGTTGGGTTCCTTAAAAATCGCCATATTTTTTGATCCAAAATTTGTGTCCGTTTCGCTCTACCTTGCTTAGTTTTTGAAATACGTGATTTTAGGGGACCACTGGGGTCTTGAGAATTAAAAAACTCGATAACTTCAAAAATATTACTCGGAGAGCTTTTATGGTTATATTGCGGTCTTGTTCTACGTGTTGAGAGCTACAAAAATTCTGTTGGACTGTTTTTTGTGTCGGCAATATTTACCGAGATATGTGCATTTTAAAATTTTCGGGAATGCTAAATTTTTTGGATCCAAAGTTAGGACCCATTAGGGTCCACACATGTGAAGAGGATCGACGATACTATGGAGTACCCGAAAACCAAAAATGGCGTCCATTTTGCTCTATCTGGCTTAGTTTCCGAGATAGCGCCATTTTAAGTTTTCTGAAAATAAAAAAAATTTACCATTTATTTTTGCTAATGTTAGCAAAAAATCTTGTAAAAATGTTGTCAACTCAATTTCAAATTTAGCAAAAGAAATTAGTTCAAAGTTTGTTTAAAATTGCTAATGTGCTAAATGAAGTTTACAAGAATTTTTTGCTAACATGCTAATCTCAACTAAAAATTTGCTAAAAGTTAGCTAACTAGCATTAGCGCAAAAAAAAAATTAGTAAATCTAATAACGTATTTTTTTGAGTGTAGCTTCCACCAGTACAGTGGTAGAGAAGTCAATAGTGCGATCGACTCCCGTAATTTTTATTCCCCAACATTTTTTCAAAAACACCAAGGTTGGCAATCGATACCCACCCAGAATAACGGTATTTGGCTATTGTACCGCAACCAATAAAGATATGAACATTTTTATAAGCGATTATGAAAGTCGATGAAATTTCTAGTATTTTTGATGTGTAACTTCGTGTATGTACCGGTTGATTTTCAAAATATAGGCCAATATAATCAAAAATACTAGAAATTTGATCATCTTTCATAATCGCTTTTAAAAATGTCCATATCTTTATTGGTTGCGGTACAATAGCCAAATACCGTTATTCTGGGTGGGTATCGATTGCCAACCTTGAAAAAAACGTACCTACCCGCCATCACCAATATCAAAGTGGGCACTCTTTTGACAGTTACATAGAGTGGTTAGAGCAAATATTTGCTAATGATATTTTGTATGCCCCCTTAGGAATTGGAGTAAGAGTGTTAGTTTTTTTGGAAAAAAAGATCAGTATAAAATTAGGAAACTGCAATAAAAAATTTTCAAAAAATCGAAAAAGATAGTTATGTATAATCATAAACCCACAATCTTTGAAGAATGGATAAAAGTTTTCTTCAAACTTAAAAACCGCATATAAAAACACTTTAAAGAATTTTTTAGGAATATTTGTTTAAAAATTTCGTAAAAAAATAGATAAAACATTTCAATTTGGACAATTTTTAAAGAAATTAGGAGTAAAAGAAGTTTAAGTAATGGAACAAGCTCCATATTTTTGAAAATGAAATGTATATTGAACGGGCCATCAAAAAAAATTGGAAAATTTACCGGGAAGAAGAAGTTTTCAAAAAGTGCTTAAATTGTGAAAATCTACATAAAAAAATCTAAGTCCCCGATTTGGCCCCGCATATAATATTGATCATTGATCGATTCTTTGACATTTGACATCGATGTCCATCAAAGTCCAGCAAGACTTTGTTGTAGGGTCATAGGCTGGCTATGTTAATAAATGGGCAAAAATGGACAAAGGGAAAAAATTATCCCTTAAAGACCTTCTCTTAACTTTAAATAATGTATTTTTTTAAATTTTTTGCACTTTTGCAATAAAAATTAAAAATGTTTATACCAGTCCTGCACTTGGACCCAGGAGATCACAACATTTTTATTTTTTGCCCGCCTCTCTTGTGAGATAGATACAAAAAAAAATATTTAAAAAGTGAAATAATTGTATTACTTCAGTGCAAAAATCATAATGAATATATTTTGCAATAATTACACAGCTTAACAATAAAATGCGTATTGGATTCTTTCGAATGAGCTTGATATTTGCATGTCAGGATCTTATTTTAAAGGCCTTCAAAAATGGTCAAAATGGGCCATTTTTGACACTTTAACTGCGATTTTATCAAAATTGTGACGTGATAGAAAAATTTGAGTGACGGTTTTGGAATCGGGGCACCAAAACCTATCAACTTTTTTTGGTTTCATCCAAAACGCAGCGACAAACCTTAGATTTGTAGACCGGTGTTATCGAGAGGAGAAAAGTATTTCTGTACGCCTCCCGCCAGCCCAGTATGGGGTTTTATTCACTTTTTTATTCCGTGTGTAACGCATCGAAATACCATTCGAAGACCCAATAAATTACATATTATTATTGATCAGTGAAAGATTCTAATACATTCTACGAATATCCGTCCGTCTGTAAAAAGCTCAATGCAATCCAGACTAAAAGAGCTGAGCTCTTGAAGTTAGGAAATGAACAATTTCGTACAAGGGGAAAAAGTTTCCCCTTGAAGAACTTCCCCTTGAAGAACAACCTGTAATAACTCTAAAAACCAATATATTTTTACCAGCTTTTTGAACTTTTGTTTAACCAATAAAACATTTTTAAATCAGAAAAAGGTACGATTTCTGCATTCAGGGGATTAAAAATAATTTTTTTTACCGCCCGATTTTTGATGCATGGATAGAAAAAAAGTAATAAATATAATGATAAAATGTTATTACTTAAGTGCAGAAACCATAAAAACGAGTTTGCTAAGATTAATTGCAACGGGAAAAGTGCCCGCCGACCCTCTATGACCTTTCTTAAAATTTTTTTAACATTTTTAAGAGGGAAAAAAATTTGACACACTCATTTTTAAAACTTTCACTTGTTTTTACTTACATTAAAAGTAATTTGAGCGTGACTTATGCATGAGCATAATCGGTAAAGTTTTTGACGTGATAAAGGAGTGAGAAACAAAAAAAAAAATTTTTTTTAGAAAAATAATTTTTAAATTGATTAAAAATAATCTAAATTTGATAGTGAATGCCTTCTCATGCAAACATAATTAGAATTCAGAATAAAAATGAATTAAATTATATTTTAGAAGGCTTTATTTTGCAATTTTTGGATTTCAAAAATAGTACTCACAATCAGTTGAAAAAGTATCAAGTAGTATTGAGTAGTCAAAAGTAACCACAATTTTCAACACTACTGCGGTATAATGTAAATGTCTCATCTATAGAGCCTTTAAGATAATTTCCAGTAATCAAAGACCATTTTTTGAAAAAATCTATCATTCGTATTCTGTTAATTACTTTACGTTACTCATGTGTTTTTCTAAAAAGCATCAACAAAATAGTTTAGACCACACAGAAATTAAAAACTTTTTCATATTGATAAAAAGCTGCATTAATACGATGCAATTTTTAATCAGTTTTCGTCCAATGAAACGATTACGAAACATTTCATTGCATTGATGATTTTTGAGAATGTAAATTAGGGTAGCCCTTATTTGGATTTTGTTTGATTTTTTTAATTTTAAGCTAAAAAAGAGTTTAAGGCTATTACCCTAGTAAAAATTAAACTAATCCAATTATATCCCAGAAATGGTGGATACAATTATGTATAATATTATCCAATTGTATCTTATTATATCCAATCAGACGGAATTAGATAAGAAATTATCCAAAAATTGTCTCTATCTAACTGTATTATTTGGGATAAAATTTATACAATTAAATATAATTTGATACTTTTATATGTGATCGTATCTATTTATATATGGCTTCACATAACACCATATATAATAAAAATTTTTTATCAAGCATTACATATAATAATATATACTATATATGGCAATGATTCCCAACCTTTTTAACGCCACGCCCCACTTTTAAGTTTAAAAAAATGCATTGTCCCCCCTACACCCAAGAAAATTTGTTAATTTTTCTAATTTTTGTATCTAATGAAAAATTACTACCGGTTTAGCAAATTTTTGTAAAATAAGCATTTAAACTAAGTTCTTAGTAAAAATCTCTAGCAATTAACAACATTTTTGTAGTTAATTTTGCTAAAAAAAATAGTTTTTTTAGTTAATTTAACTAAACAAAAACCTGGAAAATTCGCTCGTTGCCCCCCTGGAACATTTAAATTGCCCCCTAGTGGGGCGAGAATCAAAGGTTGGGAACCATTGATATATGGTGTTATATGGGGTAAAATGGGGCAATATCTAAGTATATATAATATTGTACAATAAGATCAAATTATATTTAATTGTATCAATATGATCCCAATTAATATATAAAGACAAATTTCGGAACATTTTGTATCACATTGTGTCCGACTGGATCTAATAAGTTGCAATTGGATAACATTTTACATAATTGTATCCACCATTTTTCGGATATAATTGGATAAGTTTTATTTTTACTCGGGTATTCATAATAATTATAGTACTATAGACTTATTGTAGCTTTATTTGACAATTATTCCTGCAATATCTGACAAATAAACCTACTTTAAATGTATTTCAGGTTTTATGAATAACCACCTTAGATGGTAAAAGCTTCCGACAAAGTCCAAGATCCGAGCCATCCTATTTTACTAGTTAACAAATAATTCTGATACGATATAAAAAAATTAATACAAATTTCTATTAAAACTTATGACAGCAGTTTAGCATTTTATCAATATGAAAAAGCATTTTTCTATCAGTGCACTTTCGTTTACGAGCCTAATGCCAATTTAACTGTTCAGCTTAACAAAAATTAAAAAAAAAAGCTTTAAGTCATCTTTTGCGTTACTAAAGAGGTCAATTAAGCGAGAGAACATTAAAACAAGTAAACTGTTCATTCATTTTAAAAAAATAGGTTGTACAATCACAGCTATAACACTCACAAAACAAATTCATATTTCATTCAAAAATCGCTTAACAAAATTTGATTCATTAAAAAATCGCTTAACAAACATTTGATTCATACATTTGCGCTTTTACTTTATTTAAATTTCTGTTAAGAGCTTGAAGAGAATAAGCACGACACGGTGGACGGTTAACGTCGTTAGAGAAAAATGCCCTGAAATAATGACGGTGAACGTCACGAACGACAAATCAATAAACATTTTGTAAATGTCATTAAGTTTGCATTTTTTCTTCTGGGTTCTGCTATCGCAAATGAACATGATCAAAATTTTCGTAAAAATGTGGCATTATTGAGAAAAACCGCAATAGAAATCAACAAAAAAAAAAATCACTTTTTGCCGTGTTGGATGCCACGAACGACTAAATCAATAGACATTTTGCAATGTGTAATTAAGTTGCCATCAGAACTTCGAAAATTTAATTCACCATTCAATTTCTCAAATCAAAAATTTTAATTAATGAATTAATTCATGCTTAAATTAATTCTTTGAAGTAAATGTAAATTGTTTAAAAAAATGAATTCATTTTGTGAATAATTCAATTTTAATTCAAAGAATTAATTCTTTTTGAATTAGTTCATTTTGAATTAATTATTTTTGAATTAATTCATTTTGAATTAATTCGTTTTGAATTAATTTTTTGAATTAATTAATTTTTTAATTCTTTTTTTGAATAAATTTTTTTCGGGGTCAGAACCACGTAGTATTTTTTGTGGGACTGTTTTATCGAAATTTTTATCAAAATTGAGAGAAACCGCCATGGAAAAAAAAGAGTTCAATCGGTAACTCCGAAATTTCCATAAAAATTGGCGTGTCGTTATTATTCTATTCAGACTCTAACCTAACATTATTAGATTCTTTGTCTAGCTGTCAAACTTGTCATCTATCATTCATTATGTGTAATCATTTGCATTTAATTCACATTTCATTTGCATTCATTATGTGTCATCATTTGCATTTTACAAAAATCTACTACTTTACACCCTACAAATGATATCATAACTCTACTACTACTACTACTCCTTCTCATTATGTCTGAATTTAAACCAACCAACATTAAACATTTTTACTTAATTTCTATATAATTTCTTCAAATTTCAGAAACAATAAAAAGGTGAATAATTGTATTAAACATCAAATGGTAACACAAATCAATGATAATCAAAAAATAATAATAGTCCTCAGAAAAACTATTAATATATTCGTAAAATTAATTAACTTAATTAATTAAAATTAATAATAAGTGTGTGTGTAATCGATGTGGTTAATTATACTCGTACTATATGTGTCCTAACTATTTTGTGTTGTAATATTCATTCAATGAGAAAAAAAAAAAACAAATATTTGATGTTATTTTAATTATTTTTGTGTTTCATATAATCGCACTGATGGAATAATTTGGTTGTCACAAACAAGTAGAATTTTAAGGGAAGTTAAACTAAGAAACATTTAAAATTTTAACAAAATCTGTTTAAATTTAAATTCTGCAGTAAAAGCAAAGGCTTATTCATTTTGATGAATTGTTACATCAATATAAAGAAATATTACATAATTTTTCCTCCAATGAAATTTGTCATCAATATGATGATGCAGTGTCATCCATAGCAACATTAATGATATGCTTCATCATATTGCGTGTCATCTATATACTGACACTCTTTTTTTACCAATTCATAAATTTTAATAACATATTGTCATCATATGATGAATTGTTTCATCATTATGATAACAATGTGTCGTTAAAATTGGTGAAACAGAGTCATTACACTGATGACAAATATTCAATGTGTTGATGATGCGTTACATTGAACGAAAATTAATGAAATATTTCACTATATTGATGTAACTTTTCATCAATATGATAAACTTTATTCATCAATATGTTAAGTTAACATTTAGAAAAAAGAAAATGTTTCTGCCTGATTCAGTAATCTGTTCATCATATTAAAGAAAATCTTCTCCAATATAAAATTTGTCAACAAAATTTATGACATCAAGTGATGAAGCCGTTTCATCAGTATAAAGAAATATTTTTCTTTGTGTGTGTCGTCGCGACTTAATATTTTGTTCTCATTGTCAGTGGAAAATCTCTTCAATGTTGATAAGTTGCCATTACTAATTATTTCATGGTATATGAAAATATTATAAATTTTTGTAAAAAATATGGCAGTATTGAAGTGTCACATAGTGAGAGAGAGGAAAATAGCACGAAATCGTCTTGGAAATAAAATAAATTTTCGTATTGAACTGCAATGATTTTAATCCGCCAAATTTGTATGAAAAGTACCGTGCCGTCTATTTACGGTACTCTGTTTTATAAATTTTTGTAAAAAAATATGGCAGTATTGAAGTGTCACAAAGTGAGAGAGAGGAAAATAGCACGCAATCGTCTTGGAAATAAAATAATTTTTTGCATTGAGCAGCCATGCTTTTTAAACTCCAAATTTGTATGAAAAGTACCGTGCTGTCTGTTTACGGTACTTTGTTTTACCTAAGAAACGTTTTTGAGAGAAAATCTCATGAAAAAGAAACGAACTCTAGAGAAAAGTATAACTTTTTAAATATCTCAAATTGAGATTCTCAATTCAGATTTTGGAGTTAACCTTTTTAAAGGACACAAATTGAAAACTATTTCAGTAACCAACTGACCAATAGGGTCAATGATATGCATATAATGCGCTACTAACACATTTATATTCAGTAATGCTGTCATTTTATATTAGTTACAGTCATTTGCGACAACCGATTTGTTCAGTCAGTGCAGTAAAATGTCGGAGCAATAGATTTTTTATTGTAAATACCTTTATTAGTCACATCAGATGTTTAGCTAGATGGATAAAGAGAGATAAACGTTTCTAAGCTTGATTTAATAGTAATATCACCCGAGTAAATAAGTTTAATAATATGATTACAGAAAACAAATTGGTTAATTTCCTAATGAAATTTAGTTGATGGAACAAAAGTTTAATTGACACAATCAAATTCAATTGATATAAATACGAACACAAAAAAAAAAAACAGTTCTCACAACCGAAAATATTGACAGCCGCAAAGTATTTGTGACAACCGACTGAGGGCCAAGGTGAACCTTATTTTGCTAAGTTTCGATTCTTCAAAATCGGAGCCCATTTTAGGTTTGGTTAGGGTGAATATAAACTCGATCGATTGAAAATTGCCTTGCCGCACGCCCATTGAAGTTTGTGAAAACAAAATTGGAGCAAAATGGAAAGAAAAAAAAATTCTTACGATACATTACTTATATCTATTAATTGTGATGCGCTGAACTGAAATATCAAGAAATTTTTAAAATCTGTCAAACGGTTTACGAGATATCGCAATTTAAAATTTGTAAAATATCGGTTTTTTCCTACGTCCAAGAAATTTCTTAAACAAAATCTTAAAAAATCTTGCCAACCAACAATTTTCTATCGATCGAAATCATATTTTTGACATTTTTTTTTTTACCCTACCTCACACAAGACTGACTCCGATTTTGAAAAATCAAAAACAAAATGAAGTCCACCTTGGTGAGTATAAAATATTTTCTATTGTGACAGCTGCATTTGCTATTTATGTGTACTTGTATAAGTTTTGAGCAGTTTTAAAAAGAAATATGGTCCATTTTTGAACCTGATTATTTCTTAAAATACTTACTCGGGTGGTTACAATTTCAATAGGATAATTTATATAAGTTTATTAGCTAATGTTTTTTTTAAAAATATTTTAGTTTTAGAAAAATTAAAATAGCTAGAAAAAATTTTACATTTTAGGGTTGTTTAGGCCTTCTTAAGATTACCATTTTGTCTGGTAACGCTATCCTATCCATAAAGTGGTTAAATTTCAATTAAAGTGTACACTCTGCTGGTTAAATTGAAATAAGTATCAATTAGTATTCCATCTTTATTTGAAATTTCGTGTGTATCTTCACATTCAAAATGTTTAAACAGTAAATTTTGTTGATTCCATATAATAAATTATCTCGTGTGTACCTTTTGACAGTTTTTATTTCCGATTTCGTTCCCAAATTTGTCATTATTTTTTACCTATCTCTGTCTCTAGTATTTGTCCGAATTGTTTACTTAATCCTGTCAATAGTAGTGGAAAAATCTTTACAAAAAAGAATGGTTTGGTATCAGAAGCTGTCAACAAAATTATTTTTTTTGAAATATTTCTCACAAGAACTCAACCTTTTTGTAACGCTTTGTACATTTTTGACCCATTTTATAGGGTTAAATCATTAAATGAAAATCACTTATACTCTTTCTAAAGAAAACTTACCAAAAATGCATTAAGATCTCGCGCGATGTAATCAAGAACTCGGAATTTCAATGTCAGTAAATATTGATATTTGAGAGAAAGGAATTACTTTTGTTTTAGAGTGGAAGTACTTTTGTCATTGTAACATGTGCTGAAAATTATATTCCAGAAATTCAGGAATTCTTTCTGCACAATATAAAATATAAGATTAAATCTGCCTTCCACGAACCGTTTTCGAGAAACTCGCGTTTGAAAATGCCACAGACTGCTAGTTCAGTCGTTATTCTGACTTAGCTACGTTGTATTTTAAAAGTAGAATTTAATTTTATATCAAAAAGACATTGCGATTATAAATCAGCCACCCAAATGTTTCTAGCACTTTTCGCTCTCGAGTGGTTGGAGTTTGAAAATTTATAAACGCGTATTTAATTCTTATTGGGTCCGAGGTCCCAACACCAAAATTTAATATTTCTAGCACACGAAAAGTTTGGGTAACCTATATTTAGAGAATATCCATCCCTATAATTCGATTGCTATGGCTTTTTATTTCAGCCCCGTGTTGGGCGCCAATCGAAAAGCTTGTGCAAAGTTATAAAGTAATACATCGACCGTTTTGTAGATCTAGCATCACCAAAGATAATTGGAAAATTCAGGCAATGCCAAACTAAAGTTCAAACGTAAAGCAAAGAGAGACAAAAAACAATCTGCATTCTCACTGTAAAACTGGTATCTTCCATCTCGCTCACATTTCGATTTGTGATAAAATTTCGTAAACAATACCATATGGTTTTTGTTTACTACTTTTTCAAACGCCATTTGTTATCCTACTCTATGACTCTGAGCTTGTGCCTTTGAGTTTAAAAATAATAATGTTCCAACTTTTTTTTTCGTGTTCATTACATAATTTTAAAATCAATCAATTTGAAATTTAGAGCTGTATTATGTTGCGTATTTAGTACATAAATTCTCGTTATGTCTATTTACATACGAATATAAGACTTTATGTTTTGCCACTAATGATTGTCAATTTACTAAATACTCTTGACAATGGAATTTGACGAATTCCGAAACTCTTGTCGCATAAGTCTTGCAAAATGACCGAACCAATCAATTTAAAACAAACAACTTTATAAATAGTTTCTGGAAAATTGTTAATTTCCTAAGTTGAAATGTGAAGGATCAGTACTGATCCGAAAAATGGATCGCTAAGATTGGATCAGTTTTAATCGGCCGGATTCAATTAGATCCGAAAAATGGGTCTATCTAAATATATAAACCCATTTTTAGGATGACATTGTATCCGCCCGATTAAAGCTGATCTAATCTTCACGATCCATTTTTCGGATCAGTACTGGGCCCGAATTATCGCATACGTGATCGAATGAAATTTCGAAACATACAAATCTTTGGTATCAATTTAAAAATAAACGAATAATAATTTCACTACATTTTACTTTTATTTGCGTTATGGATACAAAGTACTTCATCCCTGATTAGGTAGAATTGGAGTCAAAATTTTATATTAGAAAATAAAAAACAGATTTCCATAGCAAAATTTCGATATTGAATGCCGTGATTCGGGCCCTGATCTTTCAACCCTCGGATAAGATTTGATATATAAGAATATATCTAAACATTTTTACTCGGGTTGACAATATCACCGTAATGATTAGTAAAAGAAATATGACATTAAGCTAGAATAATCTTTCTTAACATTCTGTGTATGGTATATTTCAGAAACGCCACTAAAAAATTGCAATGATTGCAAGAAAGCTTAAAGTTTCATCTTCGAGGAAATTCCGATTCCAATTTTTTTTATTATATTTACTAAAAAATTTGCCAAAAATTAGTTAACTAATTAGTTGGTTTAAAAAGGTACTATCTTTTTAAAATACTAAAATTTCAAATGTTAAAAAATCATGTTTTTTTCTATATGTAAAGAAAAATCAAGCTTTTTTTCTAAAAGCCTTTTATCATTTTTGATCTGGCAAGCCTACGGCCAAAAGATAACTTTGAGGCAATAACACGAAACGAAGAAAAAACATTTTTTTGGCCAGAACATGTATTTCGTTAAAGACAGTTAAATTTATGATCTATTGCTATTTTAATGGTATTTATAAAAATTCTTCACCGAACAGAAGGGGTTTTCGCGGTTTCAAGGCGCCCAGTATTAAAGTTCCATTTATTTTAAATATGATACAATACTTGCAGAATTTACTTTATAGTACTCCCGTAGGCGGCATAGGGTGTCTCAAGATACATGATTATGAAAACGGATACATTCTTGTATTATCGTTGAAATTTTGAGTACATAGGTGATTTAATGTAAAAGTTATAAGATCTGGAATTTTTTTTTACCCAAAGGGGCTATTTTGGCACTCATAAGTCACCCCGTGTTATAACAGGGTAACCCCAACAACGATATGCTCATGCATAAATTTAACCCCGAAAAGAAATGGTAAAAATTTTAAACTCTTCTTTTGGCCTCCAAAAAAAATGTCTTTTTTAGTTTTTGTGCTCATTCTCTTCCTTACATCACCTTGATACAGAATTACTTTTCAAATTGGAAGAAATCTATTTTTTTTTTTAATTATGAAAACTCCACCGTAACCGGTATTCCCGGGAATATATATAAAACCAGGAAACCGGTACTAGAACAGGGAACACTAGTATTCCCGGAAACACCGAGAACCGGGATATGGCAGGCACTATTTACAGATAAATAGACTCGCTCAACCTTCCCGAGTAAAAATGTTTAAATATATTCTTATATCTCACAGCTGATTCGAGATTTGAAAAAAAAGAGAAAGATCCGAGTAAGATCAGTACGGATCAGTACATTTGAAAGATCAGTAATGATCCTTCACATTTTTAATCGGGTTATAAGAGCCGAGATTTGAATGAAAATTTTTACTCGGGTTATTAGAGCCCCACGTTGGGCGGAAAAATTTGAGTTACAAAAAATAAATATATTTTCTAGAAAAAAAAAACTGTGCACTTAACTCAGATAGCAAAAAAGGTTATCCCAGAGTTTTAGGGTCACCAAGTTTTTTAATTCAAAATGGCGTATAAAACGATTAAAAAAACTAATGTATTGCGTTTTAAGGTCTCTGAATTCGAAGGCGTTGCTTTAATACCGACAAACTGAGATAGTATTTTTGGTGTTAGAAGTGCTAAAAAATTAGCCATTTATACTTTTCGAACGCGAATATTTCTGAAACTCAACATGTTAAAACAATTACATTTCTGCAATTTTAATTGCAGATTTGGAAAAAACAGGGCGCATTATGGGCGTAAAACAGTGAAATCCCTTAAATTAATAGCTAGAATTGATGAAAAACAAATTTGGTTTTTCAAAATTTGTTTGTTCCACTTGTTCCTTTCCCGTCGTTATTTAGGGCACAACTCTTTCGTTTCGATCTTGCCTAATTTTATAAAAAAATTTCTTACAGATTAATGTTTTTTCAATGTACCTAAATATAAATTTTACCAAAGATGTATCATATATTTCACTTAGCTTATATGTAAATATTTTGTAAAAAGTAATAATAAATCAACACTTTTCTTTAAAAAAATCATACATTCACTTTTGCACCACACTGTACATAGAACACTGTAAATATTAACAATCATCAACTTAATTTTATGTTAAATTTTAAAAATTTTAATTTAACTTTTTAATATTTTTTTGTACAAAAAGGTAAGTAATTGCTTTAAATTTAGCTTTTTTATTTTGCATATTTTAGCAATTAGAAAATTCATATTAGCACAAAAACATGTCAGCATGCTTTAGACATGTTTTTTGATTGTAGATATTATTAGCAGATGTAGCAAATGTAGTTTTCTATAAGAAAAATAGCACTTATATTTAAAATAATTTTTATATAATTTCTTTTTTTTTCATTTTCAATAATATAATTTAGAAATTTTAGTTTTTTGTTTTCAGTTTTTTTTTATAAAATTTAGTTTAAAATATTCTAAATATAGGACAAATTGAAAAATTTTACCAGAAATACAAAATTTTAACAGAATTAGAAAGAGAAAAATTCATTAGTCAAAAACTAAACAAAATTGATTTGGATTTTTTTTATTGTTAGGGTTTTATTTAATTTAAATAAGTAGTAAATTACAAATGTTTAAATGTTATTTATTTGATTATTACATATATACATATTTATACATATGAATAATACCCTCCTGCATTGTATTCCCCCGCCCTTTATTACTATAGACCCACTCAAGTTTTGTAACTTTTTTTTTTATTAATTATTTAAATATATAAATATTTAAAAAAAAAAGAAGTAATTTTGCAAATGTTACTTTAAGAAAAAAGTGGTTAACAGGGAATGAATACTAATATATTTTTTTAATTTTAAATAAAAATCTAGATGTTGGAACTGCGGGATGCACCTAGGCATCCATCTCAGGAATCATTAACCGGTGCCGATGCTGGTCATTTACATCCTGGACACGCTTACCAGAATGGTCATAGAAGATCACCTAGTTTAAGGTAATTTTTGATTTGTTGCTTTTTTTAGAATTTTTAAAAATAACTTTAAAAGGTTTCACTCAGATTATTAGAAAACTAAATTTTAAACAGACTTTTTTCTGTGTAGAGCAGAGAAAGTTCTGGAAAGGCGCTTTGACACCTTCCCCCTCGCAATAAATGTTAATACATTGAGTTTTATTGATTTGAGCAGTTAAGAAATCCAATTTAATCGTTATTTAAATTAGGTTTTTATATCCACGCCCACTGAAGGGGCGGGCCGAAACAATGACACTTTTAACAAACTTGTATAAAATGGCGTTTGTAATATGTTTGTTTAGTTCTTCTGGTCCGATATTTGCCCATTTACAAACATAACCAGCCTAAGACCATAATACCTTTTTATGCCATATTCCCACTCTAGGGGTCTAGCTCTTTTGGTTTTGACGACATCGCATCGGTACAAGAATTTTACTTCTTAAAATTTTTATTGCAAGTTGAAAACACATAAAATCAGAATAGTTTAAAAATTATAAAGGCTCGCATCGTCACTTGGGCCCCACATTGGGCGCCATTTAAATAACTTCTGTCTTTTAGTTTGAGTAGAATATTTTTGCTTCTATTCTCTCTTTTATGACAAAAATTTAAAAATCTATAAACAATATAAAAAAATTACAAAATATGTGCCCCACGTTGGGCGCCAAACAAATGACCATATTTTTCTATTCTCTTTTTATGATAAATTTTTAAACCTATTAAGCACGGGTTTAATATTCAATAATTCGATTCCCGTTTTCGCAAAGAGAGAAAGTTTACTCTATTCAGTTTGTGGGGCTTAATAGTACATAGGGTAGAGACAGGCACATTCGCCACTTTACACATTTTTCCTAAATTAATATTGAAGCTACATACCTTAGCTTTTAAATGAATACTCCAAATGAAATTTATCTGTTTTACTTCTATATTTTTTTTTAATTTTTAAATCAACCCAACTTGGCTAATTTGTCCGATCCATCCAAGGAGGTGGGGCACAATTCGCAAGAAATAAAATTTCTAGAAATTGGTTCACAATATAATATCTTTGAAGATAATATAATTTTTTGGAAGATAAAACCCAAAAAAATATACTACCCGTGGAATACATTCCCCTGCAAACTACCACATTATAAGTGGCGTATCAAACCCATGGGGTACATCCGTCATCGGGGAATCAACCACATGGGGCAGTTTTGCAGGCGAAACTAATCCATTTTAAGTGGAGTCTGTACCCAGTAGGGTACATCCGTCTTCGGCTAATGTGCCCCATGGGGTACATTCGCTGGCAAAATTGCCCCATTAGACTGGCACATCTGTATGGAAAATATGTTTTTCTCCGATTTTCAAAGTCCGGACATTTTTTTATTCAACTGGGCCTAAAACTTATGTGGTACCAATTTAAGACCAATCAGATAAAACTGGCGCCCAGCGGTCAAAGTTTTGGATTTTCAACAAATAAAAATAAAAAAATAAATATGTCTTTCGACACCTCATATTTGTTTATTTTGATGCGCTGAGCACGAATATCAAAAAAATGTTATAGCCGGACGATCGGTTTTCGGGATATCGCTATTTGAAATTTGCAAAAAAATTACGGTCTTTCCTACGTTCAAGAATAGTTTTAAAAAATTCTCAAAATTTCATTTCGTTTAGCCTTTTTTAGCTTTTATTCAAAACAAATTTGAGTAAATCCGATCATTTTAATCCGTGGCGCCATTTGGAAAATTTCCACCAAATTTTGGATTTTTTAAAATTAAAAAATTAAATTAAAATTATCTTGCGATACAAATTTTTTTATTAATTTTGGCATGCTAAATAAGAATACTAAAAAATTTATAAAATCGGTCGAGCTGTTTTCGAGATATAGCCATTTAAAATTTGTCAAAAAATAATTGCAGTTATTCCTACGTTCAAGAAATTTAAAAAAAAAAAATCTCAAAACTTCTTTACCTTGAGACCCTTTCATAGAGCATGATACAATCTTTCATTTAAGCTTAATTTGAGCCAAATACGATCATCTTAACCCATGGCGCCCTTGATCAAAGTTTAGAGGTTTTGGAAAAAGTTTCTAAAAAACCAAAACTTTGATCGATGGGCGCCACGGGTTAAAATGATCGGATTTGGCTTAAATTAAGATTAAATGAAAAATTGAGGCGAAGAAATTTTGACACTTTTTTGTTTAAAAATTTCTTTAACGTAGGAAAAAACCGTCAATTTTCACAAATTTTAAATGGCAAATTGAAGATTGAGGTGAAGAAATTTTGAGACTTTTTTTTTAAATTTCGTGATCGTAGGAAGAAACCGCAATTTTTCAAATTTGAAATGGCGATATCTCGAAAACCGATCGACCGATTTTAATTTTTTTTTATTTATATTCGCGCTCAGCGCATCGAAATTATTAAAAAAATGATACAAATAACAGTTGGAGCAAATTTTATAAAAATGTAATTTTGTATAGGAGCCTACTTAGGGAGTGGAGATAGGGCGTAGGTATGTTTTGAAAAAATGTTGTAGGGTAAAAATAAATGGGGGTCGGTCTCACTAATGACCCCTCTCGGACGCACCCTTGGACCGGTAGAAGCTGATTAAATAAAACAAATTTACAAAAAATAAAAAAAATTGTATGGGGACCGCCTTAACAGTTAAAGATAGAGGGTAGGTGTGTTCAGAGAAAATGTTTGGACTAAAAAAATATTGTGGGTCGTACATACATTTGGTTGCTCTAAGGGCATTATTAGGGCAGTTAGAGCAGTTGGAACAAATTTTAAAAAATGTCGTTTTGTGTGGGAGCCCCCTTAGAAATTGGAGATAGGGTATTAGTTTGTTCAAAGGAAATGTTAAGACGTAAAAATTAATGGGGGTCGGTCTTATAAAGTACCCCTCTATGACGCACCATTCGAGCAGTAGAAATGATTTTAAGATTGGAAAATTACAACAACATTTTTTAAAAAAATTTTAAAATATAGTAATAATCGTTATCCCACGATCCTCCTGGGCAAAAAATTTGTAGAATTGATAGAAGTTTTACACAAAAAAATTTCAAAAAAATCGAAGAGTACAAACATTTTCAAAAATGAGATTTAAATTTTAAAACTTAAAAATCGCATACTAGAGCGCTTTTAAGAATTTTTTGGGGTTTTGTTTTTAAAAGTACGTAAAAAAACAAAAATTTTGAAAAAAAAAATTTGAAATTTGGACCATTATTGAAGAAGTTATGATTAAAAGAAGTTTGAGTAAAGGAACAAACTACCAATTTTTCAAAATTCGATATCTTTTGAACGGGTCATCAAAAAAATCTGAAAATTTACCACGAAGGAGTTTTCGAAGGGTACGGAAAACTGTAAACAAATTGGGAAAATCTAAAAAAAGAGTTTTTTAAAGTGTCCGATTCCCCATATATACTATTGATCCATGATCGATTCTAAGACATTCTGTAAATGTCCGTCTGTCTGCAATCCGTCTTTCTGTAGATTGGCACGATGCAGTCCAAAATAAAACAGATAGCCTCCTGAAATTTGGAAAGAATATGTCTTATGGTCCTAGGCAGATTAAGTTCGTAAATGGGCAAAATCGGACCAGGGGGAAAAAAGTTCTCCTTTGAGGAACTAAACCATCCTCTGAAAAACACGATGAAACAAATTTATGCAATAAGAAGTTCAGAGTACTTCACTAGGACCAGGGGGACTAAAATTTTTTTATTTTTTTGACCGCCCCCTTTTTAGGGCGTGGATATAAAAAATAGTTTAAGTAATGATAAAATTGTATTGCTTTAGTGCAAAAAGCATAACAAATAAATCAGTAAACATTTTTCGAGAGGGGGAGGTGTCCCCCACTGCCCCTTCCAAAAAATACGCTCCTGATTTTTTTATATGTTGGAGGGTATAAAAGATTCGGCACAGCCGAATTTAACAATCTTACTTGTTTAAGTTGATATTAACGGTTTACCACAATTATCAATATGTTTGTAACTCACAAAATCCAAAAACAAAACTACATTCTAAGAGCTATGCCCTTCCTAAGCACTTCTGACTAGAGGCCGAGTCCCAAAATGTATTGACGGTCTTCCACCCGGATCGCCTTCTAGCTAAGCCTGCATTTTACTGTTGTAAGATTAATTAAAGTTGTTATTCTGCGACCTTTACCATTTTAAATGAATAAAAATTCTTCTAGCTCGAGGCCAGTGTTATTTTCTAAAAACATATTCCTTTATTCTACTCCAATATTTCGAACCTTTCAATGGAGGTCAAAATATCGGAGTACACACAAAAAAAAACCTTGTCAAATTACTAGAAAATGTCTCGTTATCCCATTTTACCAATATTTGACAGTTTTCCTTGTTTTTTAACAAACAATTTTCGATTGAATTTTACAATTTTTTTTTGTAATTTTACAATTTTATTTCTAATTTTACAAATTTTCAACTTTTTTTTATAAAAAAAAAATCTAGTAAATTCGCGAGAATTCCTTGTAAGTTTTTAACAAAAATTTTGTTATTTTCAACTTTTTACCAATAATATTGTAGATTTACAATTTTATTAGTAAAAAGCTTATAAAATTACAAAAAATAGCGTAATTTTTACTAGAAACTCTCATAAAATAGGAGGTAGCAAAACATCTAGTAAGATTACGAGACCTTCTTGTAAGTTTTATCGCGTCAAAAAAATTTTAAATTTACAATATTATTGGTAAAAAGCTTGTAAAATAACAAAATTTTTGGTAAAAATCTTGCAAAATTCTTGCAAAAAATAAAAGTTATAAATTTTTCTTGTCATTTTACAAGGTTTTGTTTTTAAGTGTAGAAAAAAAGAAATATTTATTTTTAAAATAACACTGGCCTTGAGCTCAAAGAGTATTTACTTTTTTTTAAGATCATGTTTACTAAAATCTAAAACACTTCTAAAACTTTCTACAAATTTCTAATTTTATTTATTTTCCCCCCTCTTATTTCTAGATCACCTAGTCCAAGTAGACGACGTGGTGGTGGCCATCAATACCAACATCACGATATTGGCTTTTCGGATACTGTATCTAATGTTGTAGAGATGGTCAAGGAAACCCGTCATCCTAGAAGTTATGGTCATCATACGCGTTATCCAAGAGGTATGGAATTCTCAAATTTAATTAAATTTTCTCTTTTATTTTGAATTTCCTAAGCTTTTTCAATTATTAAATAATAACTTTTTACTTTTTTTTAACAAAAAAAAAAAAAAAGAAAAGCATGTTAAGTGTAATATTTTCTTTTATTTGAAATATTTTAATTTTTTCGTAAAAACAAATAAACCCGAAACATACGAAAATTTTACAAAAAAAAAAATCAAACAATTGCATGACACTGTTAAATGTTGTTTGTATGAAAAGATCAGCAAACAAATCATACATTAAATATAAAGTGTCAATAATTGTTGTTCTAATTGTTGTTCTAACAACACTGCACAAAACAAAAAAAAATATTTTTTAGTATTGAAATTTTTGTTTATCGGTGTAATTTTTCTATTAATTTGCTAATAATTTTAAAATTATTTGAAGTTTCTTAATTTTTTAATTTAAGTTTATTTCATTAATACTACAAAACATATTAAAGTTAATTTAACCGATTATACACGCAAAAACAACTGTCATTTATTAGTTAATTTTTTGAGTAAAATGCAACCGGTGCATTTTAGAGATAAATAAAGAAAACAACAAAAAAAAAACATATTGCCCTGCCAGCATCAAACTCGCCACCTTCCGATTTGATCCAACACTACTTAACTACTGAGCTTCGGAAGCTTATACTTTTATCTGGCGTTTTAGTTATTCAGCATGTGTGTATGTATGTATATTGTTCGACAATTTTATTTACACATTGTGTGTAAAATATTTGAACTAACGGATAATATTTGTACTTTGCTGTGTTTAATTTGTTTAAAACTATTTTACGCATTTTCTGCTTATATTAACACAAAATGCGTGCTTTTCAACAAAAATTTACCCAATTTATAAAAGTAAATTTGCATGCATTTTGAAGAATGTAATTTAGCCAATTTTTTTGAACAAAAACTTTTTTAACTTACGCATAAAAACCTGGTGGGTTGTATTTTACACAAAAACTTGTCTAATAAGTGTATTTCCATGCCAAATCGCACAATTTCGGATACGACCACTTCGATGAAACTTGCACACCAATTTTCAGACTTTTATTAAATGTTTTTTTTTTCCAAAAAATTTAAAAATGGCTGCATATATGAAGATATATGACTATATATGAACCATATATATAACTATATATGAACCACATACCAGTGGCGGCTACAGCTTTTGGGTTTGGAAGGGGGAAATTTTTTTTTATCCAAAAAAGTGATGGGAAAGCTATAAAATCATTAAATGTATTAGTTTTTGCCGAAGGAGGTTTGTTTTCCATGATCGTTAAGAGAACTTTTATTTTTTTTGCTTTTTATAAATCTGAGAATTTTTCAATAGAAGAAATTTTTCCTTCATAGAAAATATCAGATGATGAAAAAATTATTTTTTAAAGAACAAATGTCTCAGAATCTATGACTTCTTTTTTATGAAAAATGTCCCAGAATCTGAGACTTTTTTCGTAAAGAATAATTTTTGGATTCTAAGAACTTTTTTCCACAGAAAAAGTCTCAGATTCTGAGAAATTTTACTATAGAAAAAGTCTCATATTTTGAAGTATTTTTGAGATATTTTTTCCTATAGAACATGTATCAGATTATTAATTTTGTTCGTACTAAAATTTTAGATTCTGAGACATTTTCTATAGAGAAAGTCTCAGACCTAGTGATGTTCAGAATCTTGATAACTTTGCTGAACATTACTTTGCGATATTTGGACATTTAGACGGTCAAAATGTAGGAAAAAAGCACAAAAACTACAATTTCCCCTAACTTCGTCAACTTCGATATATGTATCTCGATTACTAGAGCTAACCCAGCGAAACGCCGGGACACATAAAACGTTTTTTGACCCTTATAACTTCCCCTGGTAAGCAGAACCCCCTATGATTTGTGCTGTCGCACAGTGTTATCGTTGTTGTTTTTTTCTGTACAATTTTTTTCGGGGACTTATTTCATTTTTGTTTTGTGGGCTTATTTCCTGAGGGGTTATTTCATGCTGCCAGAAAAGTTTGTAACTTTTTTTGCTACCTCCTATTTGTCAAGAATTCCTTGTTACCAATAATTTTGTAATTTTACAAGGTTTTTACCAAAAAAAATTAAAATTTGCAATTTTTTTGAAGCGCTGAAACTTACAAGGAGGTTTCGTGACTTTACTAGATTTTTTGCTTTCTTCTATTTTACGAGAATTCCTAGTAAAAATTACGAGGTTTTTTGTAATTTTACAAGATTTTTACCAATAAAATTGTAAATTTATAACTTTTTTGGCGAAAAATATTGAAAATTTGTAATATTACAAGAAAAACTGTAAAATTACAAAAAAAATTAAATTTCGATCGAAAATTATTTGTTAAAAACAAGGGAAACTGTCAAATATTGGTACAATGGGATTACGAGACTTTTTGTAGTAATTTGCCAATTTTTTTTTTTAATGTATATAATATGGTGCACCAAAAAAGTTAAGTTGTTAAATATTAACCGTAACTCCACCTAGATATATTCAGTTGCGTGTAGAAATACGTCTCACAAAATTTTAGGATAACCGGACATGGGTAAGATGTGCCGTATCGGTCATGAAGTTAAAATACGAATTATGGCCGTTAGACCGGGTCGAAAAAAAAAGTTCCCATTGTGCGGGCTTAATTTTAAAGCTTACCTCGAAAAAGTTCCATAGCCGAAATATAAGATTTTTAGGTCGCGATTTGGTACCGCCGAAATCGTTATTTGTTCATAACTTTGTCATTTGATGTCCGATCGTTTTAAAAAAAAATTTGTTTGAAAGTCCTCCGCGAGTACTAAATTTGACCCATATCTGGTTTTGACCTCTGAGCTCATCTTCGTGTCATGAGTGTTAGTTTCTCAGCTTTCTACCCACCTAAATGATTTTTATTTTAACAATCATAACAAGAAGATGACCTCTGAGGTTAAAACCAGATATGAGTCAACTTTAGTACTCGCTGAGGACTTTCTAACAATTTTTTTTTTTAAACGATCGGACATCAACTGACAAAGCTATGAACAAAAAACGATTTCGGCGGTACCAAATCGCGACCTAAAAATCTAATATTTTGGCTATGGAACTTTTTCGAGGTAAGCTTTAAAATTAAGCCCGCACAATGGGAACTTTTTTTTTCTCCTTTATGGTCGACCCAGTCTAATGGCCGTACCGTGTAAGTAAAATTTCGTAAACTTAACTCGTAGGTAAACATAATTTTCAATGTTATTTTACCGGCTAGGAAAAGATATCTATTAGGTATTTTATACCCGTAGTTACCTACTTGTTGAAATTACGAGCATTACACGGGAAAAATATATAATTTTTATTAACTTTCTCAATTTTTTTTTCCTTATTTTGAGTTAAGTTTAAATTCAAATAGTTACAGAATTATGATTTAGAGTAAAATATCTCTCAAATAAGATAATAAAAATTGAAATCGGTTGAAAATCAGGAAAGATATTACAACTCCCCCGGGCATCTAACGTGTGTAATTAACAGGGGAATACGAGACCCGTTTTTAAAATTAATTAAAATTATCTACTGAAACAAAATTTTTTTTGTTCTTTAATACGTTCCAAAAATATCAAAAAATAAGCAAAATCAAAGGGGGTCGTAACGGAAATTGTGCGAAATTGTAAGACATTTTAAATCCCTTAATTTGTTTTGAAATTTTCGTGATTTTTAAAAATTGTAGGGATTTTTTGGGAGTTTGGCCCTTCAATTCCACGAGTTCGGCACATTTCTTTACTAATCGTTGCGATGATGTTCTCGCAGTAACAATTTGCAAGAAACTGTAACTAACAAGGGAAGTCTCCCTAGTGTCACCCGCGGATCTTTATGGAATTGGTTTTATTTTGTAGATCAGAAAAAATAAAGGGACATGTATTTTTTTTAGCGGCCCAAATTCATATTTAGGGGGTAAAAAGGAGGGGGAAAACAATGCCATTTTTCAGTTTTTTTCGTTTATCTCCTATATTATGCAAAGAAACCTAGTCATGTTACATACCAAATGAAAGGTCTTTGGAAAACCTATATACGAGTGCTAAGAACGTGTCCAAGCATGCACAACTTTTTGTCATATTGAGTAAAATACCAAAATTTTAGGACATTTTTGTTAATAAGTCGAAAAATATTAACTTCTTTGGCCCGTTGTTAGCATCACGAGATAGATGTTTTTAATACCTTTAATCTGATACCAAACGTGCCTATATAAATTTTGTCTAAATTGTAAAAAACTGAAAAAGGTCAATTTCCCCCATACAAATCGGCCCCCCTAAAAAATGAGTTTGGGCCGCTAAAAAAAAATATGGGTCTAATTAATTTTCGATCTTCGGAGGGTGACACCAGGGAGACTTCCCTTGTTAGCCCAAAATTTTATCAGGTACTTATTTTAGGTCGTTTAAAAACACCACTCTACAAATCTAAGGTTTGTCTCTGCGTTTTGAATGAAACCAAAAAAAGTTTATAGGTTTTGGTTTCCCGATTCCAAAACCGTCACTCAAATTTTTCTTTCACGTCACAATTTTGAAAAAATCGCGGTTAAATTGTCCAAAAAGGCCCATTTTGGTAATTTTGGAGCGCTTATAAAATAAGATCCTGACATGCGAATGACTTGATATCAAACTCATTCGAAAGTGCGTAATTTTCGCTTTAAGACCAATTTAAATTTGATTGGAATTAATTTTTTTATAATGGTGAAAAAATCATTAGCCACAAGTGCTTTAATTCTAATATTTACGTATGTATTTGTATGGAAATTTGTTACAAAACAAATAAACTAGATATTTAAAAAATGGAATGTTTTTTGTTAATGATTTTTTTACCATTTTAGAAATTTAAATTCCAAGAACATGTTATTTTGTCTTATAGAGAAAATTACATACTTTTGAATGAGCTTGATACAAAGTCAATCGCATGTCAGGATCTTATTTGGATGGCTTATTTGACATAAAACTTTAAACAAATTATACATACATATTTCCATAAAAATCATACTACTATAAATTTATTATTCGACTAATCGGCATAAATTCTTCGATTAATCCTTTAATCTAAATTAGCAATTTTAAATTAATCGAACAATTATTCGTCTAAAATTGTTCGATTAATCGAACAAGAATTATTCAACTGAACACCTCAGTATTGATACACCTAAAATAATTTATGCGTAAAATACACGAATCCTTTAGTACAATATACGAAAACATTCGTAATTTCGCACAACGAAACCCATTCGTAAAATACACAAAATGTTTCGTACATTGCACGAAAAATATTTTTAATTTAATAAAATTTAATTACACGAAATTTATTTGTATTTAAAATCAATAATTTCGTAAACTTTTAAAATTTATTTGGACAAAAATACGAAATTTGGTAAAGTTTGCAAAAACAAGTTTTTTGGTTTTTTTTTGTAAAAAAATTTAAAACTTTTTTAAACTTTAAAAAAAAATAAATAGATAAATTTTAAGTAAATTTTTAATTGTGTTAATTAAAAATTTAATCAAATTTTTTTTCAAACATTTAATAAATTTTCATTAAAAATTTACTCAATACTATTAAATCGTTTACTGGTGCAATATCAATAGTATTAAAAATTTACTCAAATATTTTTTTTATTTTTTTCTGTGCAATTGATTAAAAACATACAACTTTATAAATAATTTCTTCAGAATATTTACTTTATCAATATCGTCGTAATACTATGCAAAGCAATGTGACCTCGAGCTGGAGTACTCTTTCTCAAAATAGAATTTATAGGTTTAATAATAAATAATTTTTACTAACTAAAAAATAAACAGTGAATTCATATTTTAAAACTTTAATATGTTTTGCATAAAAATTTTATTTTCTCAATACGTACATATTTATAATTTAAGAATCAAAAATTTAAACCTTAATTTAAATTATATTTAATTAAATTTAAACTTAATATGCTTTATTTAATATAGTTTATTAAAAACTGTTTTATTTATTTTTTATTTTCTTAATATACTTTGCGTGTTAAAAAAAAGAACCAGATAATGACTTGCCATATTTAGATTTATTTTTGTTTTTTAAAGAAGAAAACTACTTTACTAAAATTCCAAAAAAAAATTAACTGTTTTCCCCTTCTCTATAATTTATTGCCTATTTGTTGTTGTTTGTTTTTTTTTTTTTATTAATGTATACCAACTAACAGGTTCATGGTCAGCATCGACAAGTCCGGCCCGTTCGCCTTCACCTTCACGTTATGGTGGCCATTTACCGGGCACCAGACGCCCTGAACTGCCTTATCCCACATATGGGACAACAAGTCTATGTCAAAGATCACGATCACCAAGTCCTGCCAGACTACAGGAGATGCGTGAAAGAGATAGACTTGGCTATGGGATTGATATGGGTACTCTCTATACACACTCTCTATTAATTTTCACTGTTATACTCTCTATCTCTCTCTCTATTTCTCTCAACATAAATATTACTCAATCTCTCTCTCTCTCATATATACACTTTGTTAATTTCAATCACCAAAAAATTAAACAAACTCATTTAGCTTAAATCAGTTTTAAACAAAAATTGCTCCAAAAAATACACTCAGAAAAAAAATTTGTGAAAATTGCTTTAAAAATTTACAAAAAATTACAAACACTTAAATAACATTGATGGTCTTAGAGGTGACCATTATTTGTACAGTCAAGTCATGCCATAATAAAATTTGTTAACAGAAAAACACTAAAAATACAATAGAGCCTTCATACGTCAACAGTCAGTCAATCAGTCAATCAATCAGTCAATCAATCGTTTCAGTCATTGTTGTCTTTTCTTAGAGCAATTGTTTATTTTATTGAAAAATAGTTGAACTTGTCATATCATGCATATTTTTAGGCCTCATTACGTTTCATTTTTAAAAAATAGCTTAAATCGTAACGGTTTTTTTTTCAAAAAACCATAACCGATAAACACCGTCTTGTGTTATGTGTTAAATGTCATCGAGAATGTCAAAACATCTAATTAACAAAATTATGTCAATGTCAATGTGCGCCTTCATGTCATAACACGTCATTTCTTTTTAAGTGGGTTATACGTTTTTTTTTTTCTTTCTTTTAATTAGTTTTAATTAAATTTTTATTTTTATTTTAATTTTATTTAAATTTTATTTAAATTTTATTTAAATTTTCTTTAAATTTTATTTCAATTCAATTTTGTTTGAGTTTTCAATATTTATTTGTTCTGGCTTTTTTTGAAGCCTTAATTTTGGCTTCTTTTAAACTTTTCTTTGTATTTACAAGTTGCCATAAGTTTTTTAAGTTTTGTTTATATTTTTTTTAATTTATTTTAAAAAAATATCATTAATAAATGTCATGCATGTAATATCATTAAATGTAAAGAGCACTATGTCTCTTCCTTTAAAAAAAAATAATTGATGTCTAAATTAATAATCGCAGATTTCATTGCAAACAAATACATTTATCAATACATTAAATGTTTTTTAATTACAATACTTCATCCTTTTTTTTCATAATTGTGTTATTTGAAATATTAATTAATATTTTTTTTTTTTAATTTTTTTTTGTATAATTAAGGTGGACCCCATGGCCAACATAGTTACCCAAGTTTAAACAATCGTCGTGGTGGAGGTAGACGTCTGCCACCGACACCAAGTAAACCATCGACACTGCAGCTAAAGCCAACAAATATAAATTTTCCAAAATTAAATGCAAGTCCAACACATGTAAGTATTCAATTAAATTAATCCAAAAATACTTTAACAGCCCGTATAAAAATTGATAAGGTCTGATGTGATCTGTTCATTTCTAGGTCTTTATAATAACATCTGGTTTTATAAAATTGTAAAGGAAATCAAAAAATTCAAAATCTACTGAGATTTAGATATTGTCTAATATTTGGTAAAATTTGTAGTATAATTAGATCTGATCAGATACAAAAATATACAATTAGATGTAATCATATATAACCAGATTAGGGTGCACCAAAAAAACGAAGTTGTTAGATATTGACCGCCCCCCCCCCCCGATAAAAATGTGCATTTGGGGGTAAAAACATGTCTCACAAAATTTTAGGAAAGCCGGATATGGGTAAGACCTGCCGCATCGGCCCTGAAGTTTGAAAATCGAATTACAAGGGGAAAATATGACTCTATATCAATTTTCTCAATTTTTCGATAGTTTGAGTTAAGTTTGAATTCAAATGGTCACAGAATTGTGATTGGGAGTAAAATGTCTATCAAATAAGGTATTAAAAACTAAAATCGGTTGAAAATCAGCCAAGTTATTACAACTTCCCCAGGCAACTAATGTGTGTCAGACCATTTAATCAAGGGATTCGAGCCCCATTTTTGAAATTTATTGAAATTATCTACTGTAACAACATTTTTTATTCTTCAAGTCCCAATGTACTCAGAAGATAAATATTTTGCATATTGCGTTTTGCTAACTTGTTTTAAATAAATGCTAAAGTTTTCTGAAATTTTCAACACTATTTTCAAATCTCCAATTTTAAATTTTAATTTTTTTTTGAAAGAAATTTTAAAAAATCGACTATTGGAGTTTAAGGATTTGTTAAGCACATATAAAGGCATAAAAACCCCAAAAATTGTAGGATTTGCTGTTTTCATTTGTCTATTACAGTTATGTAATTTCGGCGAATTTCGGGAAAGTAGTGATTTTTGGCACTTTTTTTAGCATTTATTTATTTTTTTTTGTTTTTTTTACAATTTTCATATGTTTTGGACCGAATTATATCAACACGAGATAGAATACTTCAATTCGCAAATTTAGGGCAAAATTGAGAAATTAAAAATTGCCCCAACTAAAGGTCAAAGGTCAAATTTTAGAAGATTTTTAATTTTTAAACATTAACAGATTTTCTGAGTGGAAATATATGAAACTTCTTGATGTCATTTTAAAAGGTCTTAGCATATGTCTTTTTAATTAAATTCAGAATATTAACCCTTTGGTGCTGGCTGGGCCTATTCGACCCTTTGAACAAAATACACTTACATTATCACCATTAAATGAAAAAAATTATAGGCCCCAACAGCACTTAAGGGTTAAATTTCTAAATTTTAATTATTTGCCATATAGTTCAGACCAAAATAACATCAACTAGATTCAGCAAAATCCACCCAGCAAATCTGTAAATGTTTAAAAATTCAAAATTTTCTAAAATTTGACCTTTGAGCCTTAACAGGGGCAATTTTTTATATCTCAATTTAGCCCTATTTTTGCGAATTGAAGTATTCTATCTCGTGTTGATATAATTCGGTCCAAAACATATGAAGTTTGTAAAAAGAACAAAATAAATAAAAGCTAAAAAAGTGCCAAAAATCACTACATTCCCGAAATCCGCCAAAATTACATCACTGTAATAGCCAAATGAAAACAGCAACGCCTACAATTTTCGGGGTTTTTATTCCTTTATATGTGTTTAACAAATCCTTCCCAGCAAAATTTTCGGTTGCAAAGAACCGATTGTGGAACAACTTATGCTTCCCTAGAACCTGTTCTAATTCTTGTGCAACACCGATTCTTTTTACAAAGGGATTGTCCCAAAAGCAACAGGTGTTTGTAAGCAAAATTAGAACATATTTTTGTTCTTCGGAATCGGTTCTAGAAGTGAAATTGGGAACAGAAATGAGAATTAAAGAAATATTTTGAAATGCATTAATTTATTAGACAAATATAAAGACAATCATATATAACCTGGAATATTTACATTTTTTAACACCCATTTATCCTTTTTCGCCTCCAACGTTGCATTTTGGGCCTTACAATAATGACATAACCGAACATGGATTTTCTGCAAACAAAAATAAAAAACATAATATTAGTACTATTTGACCCGACCCAGACAATGAAAATTTAATTTACTCACCTTTGTTTCAACAATTTTCACGATTATATCCTGCTATTTTAGTAGACTTTCGTGTTTTTTCTTGGTTAACGAAAATAAGTTGATATTTATTTTTTAATTTTTTTGACACATAATTTTTTTTTTAATTCCTGAGAACCAAAATGTAATGAGACTTTGATTGCAGAGAACAAGCTTCACAATAATTTTCGCTTAACTTGTTCTGAATAATTAAAGTGTAATAGTGAATGGTTACCGAAGAACCTGTACTAGAACAAGTGTTGCCAGAATCGGTTCTGAAAAATTTTCCTAGGTTAAACTCCAATAGTCGATTTTTTAAAATTTCTTTAACAAAAAAAATAAAAATTTAAAATTGAAGATTTGAAAATAGTGTTGAAAAATTCAGAAAACTTTAGCATTTATTTAAAACAAGTTATCAAAACGCAATATGAAAAATATTTATCTTCTTAGTACATTGGGACTTGAAGAATAAAAAAATGTTGTTACAGTAGATAATTTCAATAAATTTCAAAAATGGGGCTCGAATCCCTTGATTAAATGGTCTGACACACGTTGTTGCCTGGGGAAGTTGTAATAACATGGCTGATATTCGAGAGACATTTTACTCCAAATCACAATTCTGTGACCATTTGAATTCAAACTTAACTCGAAATATCGAAAAAATTTAGAAAATGGATAAAAAGTCATATTTTCCCCTTGTAATTCGATTTTCAAACTTCAGGGCTGATGCGGTTGGTCTTACCCAAATCCGATTTTCCTAAAATTTTGTGAGACATGTTTTTACCCCCAAATGCACATTTCTAAGGAGGGGCCCGGTCAATATCTAACAACTTAGTTTTTTTGGTGCACCATAAACCAGATATTAGGGGATCCTTTTCGATCGTATCAATTTTTATTTTGTAATTAAAACTATTCGGTTGTGTCAACATTTAATTTGTTGTTTTCTACAGAAATTTGTTGTCAAAACCGAAATTTACATGAAAAATAACTTCGGTCGAATCATATGATTTGATGCAAAGATAATCAAACTTAAAGTTGACACAACCGGCTTATCGGTAATATTTATATGTATTAATATAAAATATACTCTTATAATAGCGATAGTTTTGTATAACAGGTTGGCTCGTTCTGATAAAATTAGAATACCCGACAAAAAGTAAAATATTCCTTTTGTCCTACAAGCTGAGAAAAAAATAATAATGTGTCAATCATAATTTAAGAACGTCAAAACAGGATTTAAAACAATGTGCAACAGTGAAAACAAACACAATAGTGGTATTCAGAGTCTTGCTTGCCAGCCCTGGCACTGGTGGTAAAAGAGCACTTTTTAAAATTACTTTTCAAAATACATGTATTTTTTGAAAGAAGTACTCTTTTGCTACATTGCCAGGGCTGGCAACAAGACTCTGAATACCTCTAATAATTTGACAATATAGTAATAAAGCGTGAATCATGCGTGAAATTTAGTTTTACTCGCGTAATCGTGAGTGCACGTGTTTCTACCGCTCTAACTGTGTAAATCAGAGCCGTCTTAAGGTAAGGCAGAACCCTTGTGCACTTGCTATAAGAAAAATGGCCTCAGAAACTTTTTCTATACGAAAAGTGTGTGAGAAACTGAGACTTTTTCTACACAGATAATGTCTTAGAATCTAAAACCTAAATGTCCGATAACCTGAAACTTTCTTCATACAAAAAAATTAATTAGAATCTAAGACTTTCTATATGAAAATGTCTCATAGTCTGAGACCTTTACCCTAGGAAAAATGTGTCAGAATCTAACAAGGGAAGTATCTCAACCCTTATGAATCGATTTGGCTGAAGCTTAAAATATATATAAAAGAGACGATTTCAAGGTTGGGGTGTCTCGGCTTATCGGCTATTTAAAAATTTCGCTGTCCCCTTATGAATCAATGAGGAACTTCGGGAAAATTTCGATTACTCCGATTATTAACCCCTAAATATCCGACAAGGCGATAACCCGAGACGCCCCAACCTTAGAATTGTCTCTTTTATATATATTTTAGGTTTCATGCAAATCGGTTCATAAAGGGTGAGATACTTCCCTTTTCAGAGAAGAGACATGATAGTAACAACCATAATTTAAGATCGTCATAATATGATTGAAAATTGTATCATAATATGTTTAGAGGAATCATAAATTATTGTTGCTAACATATTATGGTATTTGAATCTCTTAAATTATGGCTACCACAATTATATCTATTCTCTGCGGGAGAGGAACGATAAATACCTTATCACTAATTTTGTTTGGACACCAGTTAATCGACGAATAAAGGAAGTGAATAATATACTAACACATCGAAAATTATCATATTCAAAATATAGTTTAGAACGTGTTGCACAGTAGAAGTACATATTGTTCTATCATAACAAAAATATATCCAAGAACATAATTACTATTCACAATCTTTAGGTTAACCGATATGGCGAACGGAATGGTTTGTAAATTTAATAAATCGGTAGTACCTTTTAAAAACTTAAAAACTGGAAAAACCGATTATTTGGACTGTTGTTGATATAATCAAAATTCATTTTTTACAACAGAATTCCCGTTGTTTCTACTAAATTTGTACTAAAATAATTTCTTTTTACCTAGGAATTCGGAACGTAAATTTCGATATTAAAAATTATTTAACGTGCTGGTTTCCGCTTTATCTTAACTTTAATTCGTAAACATTCCATTCAATTTTTTGAACATACTTTTTATATCATCCTTTTTTGGAAACATAAATAATTGTTTTTAGGTTCTTCAAAGTAATATATTGTTATCGGATATCGGGACATTATCGAAATTCTTATTTTAAATTAAATTCGTTCTAATTTAATTCAATTTGCTAAAAAAAAAAGCTTGTTACATCATCCCTGTGTTGGAATAAATAAAATATTGTACTTACTAAGGTTCTTCAAAGTAATATATTTTCATCGGATTTCGGGAAAAAATCGAAAGTCATAATCTATTCTTAATCGTTACATAAATAAATTTTCATTTGTGAAATTTACTGAGTGCATGCAAAAGAAAAATTACATCACATTGATGAATGCATGTTAACTGCAGCTTTGTTTAAGGGAATTGGATTTATAAAACACTCAACAATATTAAGTTTTTCATTACATCTGCAACATTTAAATACGTCATTAGCCATTCATGGATTTAAACAGTTCACACAGAAAAAAAAACATGTTTGGAACATGATTGCAGCAAACCAAATCACCCATAATGGAGGGCACCATATTACGATTGATCCAATGATCATATATATGATTGTGACAATCATACTATAATCCTCAACAATTATAAAATGAATTTTTGATTTTATCATACTATGGTTTGCGAAGATCATAACATGATCATTGTAGAGATCATGTTATGATAAATTTATTATACTATGTTGTTCCTCCATTATGATTGTCATGTTTCTTCTCTGCGTGTTTATTTAGTTAAAAGAACTTACATTTTACAAGTGAAGGAAACAAAAAAAAAAAAACGATTGGCTATTAAAAATCAACTTTATAAAATATTAATTTTATACTCTCATTTGATTCAAATATCGTCATTTAAATTAAATCCACCGCAATTGAAAAATACTTATTTTAAAAAGGACACAATTGTGGTAATCATATTTAAAGAGGTTCATATATAAAAAAAACTAATAATGAAGAGCATTTAAAATTTCAGCATTACAAAAACAAAAAGAGAAATTACTTACGTTATTGAGGTATACCATATAGAAGAGGCTCGTGGTATGATTGATCACATTATCTGATTTATATGTAATCATAATATGATTGCTACAATCATATTAAGAGAAAAATATCAAATATGTTATGCCACCCTCCATTATGGTTGAAACAATAGAGTGGTATTTGTTCTTAAACTTCTGGTTTCCCCAAATTCCAGGCAAATTTTCATTCTACTGGATCCAATAATTATGTGGTACAAATTCGAGGCCAATGGGATTACATATATCCGTGGCGCCTGGCGATCAAAGTTTGGGATTTTTGAAAATTAAAAAAAATAAAAAAAACAAGTAAGAAAGTTATAGTCGGTCAAGACCGACCATATGATACCCTACACCAGTGTTTTCGGAAAATGGGTCCCAAGTTCAAACATGGACCGATTGTATCTGTCTTTTGTTAGATCTTTATTTAGTGTAGAAAACACACACAGATCAAATTTTAGTGGAATTGGATTATTTTTTTGTCAATAGACAAATTTAACTGAATATCGGCCGAAATTTTTGTATGGGGGACTAAGTCAAAAAATGGTCTAATTATATTCCGATTTGATAAGGTTACTAAAGTACACGTTTAACACCTAAAAATAAAATTTTTATCAAATATTTCCATTTTTATGAATTTTGAGGGAATTATGTAAATTTCGGGAAGGTGGTTTGTATGGGGACTACCAGAAGGACTGACCCGATTCCTTTGAAATTTAGAATGGTGATTTGTGCATACAAAATTTGATTACCTGCTGAATTTTAAAGCGATATCTATTATAATACTGTTAATAGAGTCATTTAAGCAGAATCCAAAGGGGGCGATTGTATGGGGTCTAGGTCTTAATATGGACCGATTTTCTCCAATTTCCTTGGGCCAAAAGACGCCTAAGTTTCAAATTTCAAGTCAATTGATTGAAAATTGCGACCAGTATCGTGTTTAAAGCGATAGATAGACAGACGGACGGACAGACGGACGGACGGACGGACGGACGGCCATCGCTAAATCGACTCAAAAAGTAATTCTGAGTCGATCGGTATACTTGAAGGTAGGTCTAGGACCAATATTTCGGGTAGTTACAAACATCAGCACAAACTCAATATACCCTGTACCACAGAGTGGTGTAGGGTATAAAAAATTGTTTCGCTTCTGATTTGGCTCAAGTTAAGTTTTAATTTAACTTTCTTAACCTTTTTTAAAAAAAGTGACATATTCACAGACGGCTCCGATATGTATAAGACTTTTATCTTTCCTTTGGACTCTAGATCTTCCAGGCCGAAATAGTTGCCATAACCAAGGCTGCTTTACAATTCCGAGGTGAGACTATTAGGGAATTAAACTTTTATTTTGACAGCCAAGCTGCTCTAAAAGCTCTCAGAAGCTTTTGTATTAAGTCGAAAGTAGTTTTCGAATGCTTCGAGAACTTAAAAAAATTTTGGGAATATGAAGAAGGTGAAAGTAATGTGGGTACCAGGTCACATAGTTATTTCAGGGAACGAGAGCGTGGACGAGCTCTCGAAACAAGGTGCTGATGGTATTGGTATTTCTGTGCACATCGATCAACCAATTCAGCACTTCAGATCGCTACGCGACAATCTAATCATCGAAATGGCTAACAGAAAGTGGTGAGAGCTAGCAACGAGCACGATCTGTAGAAGATTGTGGTCATGCTACAATCTGTGGAAAACTAACTATTTGCTCTCACTTACCTGATGGAACTGAAGGCGCTAACTGGAGTAATCACCGGGCACTGCCTTATAGGTTATCATAGGAATGCAAGCTGTAGGAGGTGTGATGAGCCTATCACTGTGGAATCGGTCGAACATATTCTTTGTCACTGTCCTGCATTGGCCAGAATCCGCCTGTACTTATTGGACAGACATGTCTTCGAGAACTTAGAAACGGTTTCGAATGTCGACTTAAGATAAATAATACAATTCGCGTTGAGGACTAATGTATTCTATCAGCGTCGCGAAGAAAAAAATAGTGGTTCGCTATGGACCATCCGGTCTATGTGAGTAGTCTTTGACTCCGTCACCTCTAACCTAACCTGAATATATTTTGACAAACTTCAAATGGCGATATCTCGAAAACTGCTCGACCGATTCCAGAATTTTTTTTAATATTCGTGTTCAGCATGCCAAAATTAATAAAAATATTGTATGGAAAGATAATACTTTTAATTTTTAAAAAATCGAAAATTTGGGATGAAATTTTCCAATTATCCAAAATTTTGATCAAAGGTCGCCACAGGTAAAAATGGTCGGATTTGGCTCAATTTTGGTATAAATGAAAGACTGTAACAAGCTCTATGAAAGGTTAAAGGAAAAGACATTTTGAGATTTAAAAAAAAAAAAATTCATAAACATAGAAGAATATCACCATTTTTTGCAAATTTAAATAGAGGTATCTAAAAAACTTTTCGACCGATTTTAAAAACTTTTTTATGTAGGTAGGTTCTGCGCATCAAAATAAACAAATATAATGTGTCGCAAGATGTATTTTTTTTAATTTCAAAATCCGATTGTCCCAAATTCGTAACACATAAGTTGTAGGTATAGGAGAATGAAAATTTGCCCAGACGTTTAAAATCGAAAGAAAAACTTGTTTGCCATACAACTGCCAATCTATCGCCACAATTTGGTTTTTCTCTTTGAGTTTTTGAAGTCATCATTTGTTGTTCAATATTCTATTATTTCAGTCATCTACGATCTATCGGCATTATTTAATTGTTTTGTTAAAGTATAATTAACAGAAACATCTACACCATTTACAGATGTTATTCGTAAAAGATTTATTATAATTCGAAGAGGCCATTTGTAATTCAAAGAATTCATTTGTAATTCAAAGAATTCAGTTGTAATTCGAAAATCTCTTGTAAATCGAAATTATCAATTGCAATTCGTAAAAGATCGCTTGTAATTCAAGATTCCAAATGAAATTTGAAAAACTGTTATTCGTTAAAGATTAATTGCACTTCGAAGAAATTTGGAATCTTCTAATCTTTAAATTACAAATGGAGTATTCAAATGGCAAGTAGAATCTTCAAATAACAAATAGAATCTTCAAATTACAAAAAGATTTTATCGAAGTTCAAGGAAAATCTCTGAATAAATTTTTATCTTTTACGAATTGTATTTGTAAATGGTGTTATTTAAAATGAAAAATAATTAAATCGTGATCATCATATTGAAGTTTTATTCATGTTTGACCATGTAAACATATATACGATTGTAACAAACATATTAAATTATCATAATAAGATTGCTACAATCATACATTTTATAAAAAATTGATCAACCATGATCGATTCTCATGCATTATGATTCTCACAAGCATATTTATATCATACATTTGCTTGCATTCATTCATTTATCATAAACCCAAGCATGAACTGTTTCGAATATTATTTTATAAACTTGGCATTTTTATTTTATTTTTGTTGCAGACACATCATTCAACACCTCATAGTGTTCACTCGTTGCCACACCACCGCGATCTATTGCGGGACCCTAGAGATATGTATTATAGTAGTAGAGAACGTGAGCGTGATCGCGCTCGTTATAGGGACCGCTTACGCGACTACGATCCCAGATATGAATATCGGGATCGAGAGCGTGAGTTATATGAACGAGAACGAGATCGTGAGTTGGAGTATGAAAGAGAAAGGTAAAACACAAATATTTAGAAACACGGCAACAAGAAAAACATTTACTCTTCACGAAAAACACAATTTACTTTTCATTCAAATATTTTTTAGATTCGTATTTTAATTCCGATTGGATTTTTCTTTCTTACAGACTGGAATACGTAGCACCCTTGTCCTTTGAACAAGCGTTAGCTATGGGCAGAACGGGGAGAGTTTTACCCTCACCCGTTTTGAATGGCTTTAAGCCAAAGGGTGGCCTTCATGCACGCCATTCCGATTCAGACGAAGAGGATTGGTGCTAGCAAAGGCTTTGATTGCGATCGCGTGATCGAAGGGAACAGATCTGGGTATAGCATCAGGCCATTTTACAAACCACACTATCCGCACCAGACTTAGATCATAATTTTGATACAATACCAATGCAACATTTTAATAAGAGAACCACATCAACAGGAAGAATAATACCAGCCGCCATGTCTCATAATGATTTATTAACATTACAAAGTAACCAAAGACTTATGACGCCACCAACAACACGACTACTACAACAACAACTACCAACTACCATCTTAAGGCATAGTAATTATCATATTGATGAACAACATAGACAACACCACCACCACCATGACAATGACGATGATGATATTGATCGTATAATAGCAGAGACTTCATTTATGTCACCAAATATAGCAACCACAAAAGTTTATTCGGATCATGAAATAAATTATTATTCGAATAGATATCATGAGACCAATAACAACAACAACAACACTACACAATCAGTAGCAGCAACAGCATTAGCAACATCATTTATATCACCAACAACAACAATCGACACAATTGACAACATTATCAACAATAGTAGCACCCTTATTACTACACCAATTACTACAACAACAATTGAATCACCGGAACGATTTGAAGAACCAATTAGAGATACAATTATTGGTATAACAATAACAAAACCAGCAGCAGCAACAGCATCAGCAACATTAACAGATCACGAACAACTTAAACCAGAACAACATCTTTATCATACTTTATAAACTTACCAAAACACAGAAAAAAATATTTAAAAAAAAAATTTAAACAAACAACTCCACCCTCCCTCATGATGAATAGACGACGACCATCATTTTAAATAACCTAAAATACAACAACATACTTAATAATCAACCAAAGACTTTTTAAACTAATTTTTAACCTATAATTTTTGTTGAAATTCTGTAAGCATACGAAAAAAAAGCAGAGAACCTTAGCTTCATTTTAGTTTTAATATTGTAAACCAAGCTTTAAACAAACATTTTTAAGTAAGTACCTTGAAACAGAAAACAAACAAATGAAATGTTACGATTAAAATTTATTACAAGTTTTTAACAAACCAAAAAAATATAATATTAGCAAAAAAAAATTTGTCGGTTGTAGCAGCCTGTCTTTATAATATTTTATTGTATTTAAATTAAACATTTAATTTTAAAGTTTCTTGATCAATGCTTAATTTTGTCATATGGTCACCCTAATAATTATTACAATTTGAAAAATACTCGCCAACCGTTACTTTTTACATTAACACTTAAATCAGAACTTGACATACTCTCACTGGTAATTTTCTACTTCCTGCAGGGAATGGACTGACTGAATGAATGGGATAGGGACCTATAACTTTAACATGGATAGATCTAAGAATATGCGATATTTACCTACAGAATGTGCACTTTTTACCAATTCTGGGACTAGTCCTTTTTAATCCAATCATAGGATAGATACTTTAAGATGAATTGGCCTATTGTTTCCAGCAGAGTCTTTCTTCACTATCCCAAATTAATGAGATTGATACTTTGTCAATCTTTGTCTTTCATTACATTGGAATCATCGGCTTATAACTTCTCAAGAAAAATATAAAACAATAAACGATTAGAAAAAAGAATCACTAATGTACGACGAATACTGACATTAAAATCATAATAAAATAAATCAAATTACGAAAATTGGCGCCTAGGTTGGGGCAATAATTCAAATTGGTTTCCTAACATAAAAAACCGTTTCTTAAACAAAAGTTTGAGGAAGAATAACAAAAAAATTAAAATTTATTATGAATTAATAATATAGAATTCTTAATTACGGTTGGCTCCCACATTGGGGTTAATTTAAAAGTTTTAAATTCTGATGCAACACTTACGGAATGTCCCCAACTTATGAATCATTTCGGTCAGGGAAATCGTAAACAGGAATAAGAAAAGTAGGAGTTTAAATTTGTTTTTCAAACTTTTCTTAATTTAAAACCATATATAACAAATCAAAAAATTACAATACATAATTATAATTAGAGCCTAAAATCTACTGTTTTTACAGAAACAAAAATTTAAGAATATTAGGAGTAGTGTTTATAATCATTTGACTTAATTTTTTCAAAGCTATTGGTGTCTGGAAATACCTTTGCAGGAAGTTTGTTTCACAAATGGATTGTTCGACTGAAAACGAATCATCTCTATAATATGTTGTGCTACAAACGGATGTAATCTACTTTGCAATCTAGTTTTCCAAAAAATACTTGGGTTTAAGGAATTCAGAGAATTGAATTGTTTAGAATCCTTCATTAAGTTGGCTTCCACGCTGGGGCCAATACAAAAGTTCTAATGGTGATCCAACACTCAGGGAATGTCCCCTACTGAAGAATTATTTTGGACATGGAAATCGTAAAGAGGAAGAAGAAGAATAGGAGTAGTGCTTGTAATCATTTGTCTAAATGTTTTCTAAGCTTTTGGTGTCAAATGGATTGTTTGACTGAAAACGAATGATAACTTTAATGTGTTGCGCTACAAATGGATGCAATCTACTAAATAATCTAGATTTCCAAACAATTACTTGGGTTTGAGGAGTTCAGAAGAATTAATAATTTAGAATTCTTAATAACTGTTGGCTCCCAATTTGGGGCCAATACAAAAGTTTTAAAAGGTGATCCAAAACTCGGGAAATGTTCCCCACCTTATGCATCGTTTTGGTCAGGAAAATCGGAAAAAGGAAGAAGGAAAGTGGGAGAAGTGTTTATGATCATTTGACTAAATTTGTTCCAAGTTAGTGACGGGAACGACCTTTGCAGGCAGTTTGTTTCACAAATGGATTGTTGGAATAAACAAATGCGTTGTGCTACAAATGGATGAAATCTATAAAATTATTTAGTATTGCAAGCGAAAAATTGGGTTGGAGGAATTCAGAAGAACTAATTATTAATAATTCTTAATTAAAGTTGGCTACCACATTGGGGCTAATACAAAAGTTTTAACGGTGATCCAGCACCCAGGAAATATACCCCACTGATGCATCACTTTGGTCAAGAAAATCTTTAATAGGAAAAAGAAAAGTAAGAGTAGTGTTTATAATCATGTGACTAAATTTTTTTTAAGTTGTTTGTGACTGGAAAGACCTTTGCAGAAAGTTTGTTTCACAAATGGATTGTTCGATTGAAAACGAATGATCTCTATAATATGTTGTGCTACAAACGGATGCTATCTACTTTATAATCTAGTTTTCCAAAAAATGTTTGGGTTTGAGGAATATAGAGGAATTAATTATTTAGAATCCTTAATTAAGTTGGCTCCCACGCTGGGGCCGATGCAAAATTTTAAACGCTGATCCCACACTCACAATCATAGAATGTCCCCTACAGATGAAATCGTAACCAGGAAGAAAAAAAGTAGGAGTAGTGATTATAATCATTTGACTAAATTTTCCCGAATTAATTGGTGTCTGGAAATACATGTGCAGGAAGTTTGTTTCACAACTTGATTGTTCGACTGAAAACGAATGATCTGTATAATATGTTGTTATACAAACGGATGTAATCTACTAAACAATCTGGTTTTCCAAACAAATACTTTGGTTTGTGGAATTGAGAAGAATTAATTATTTAGAATTCTTAATTATAGTTGGCTCCCACGTTGGGACCAATACAAAAGTTTCTTTTTTTGGGTCAAGAAAATCTAAATCAGGAAAAGCAAAGTGAAAGTAGTGTTTATGGTCGTTTGACTAAATTTTTACTAACTTATAATTGACTGGAAAGACATTTGCAGGAAGTTTGTTTCAAACGGTGATCCAAACACTCAGGAAATATACCCCACTGATGAATAATTTTGGACAGGGAAATCGTAAACAGAAAGAAGAAAAGTAGGAGTAGTGTTTATAAGCATTTGACTAAATTTTTTAAAGTTATTGGTGTCTGGAAATACCTTTGCAAGAAGTTTGTTTTACAAATGGATTGTTCATCTGAAAACTTTCTGCTTTCTGCTGCAAATAGATGTAATCTCTTAAATAATCTAGATTTCCAAACAATTACTTGGGTTTGAGGAGTTCAGAAGAATTAATAATTTAGAATTCTTAATAACTGTTGGCTCCCAATTTGGGGCCAATACAAAAGTTTTAAAAGGTGATCCAAAACTCAGGAAATGCCCCCTACTGGTGCATCGTTTTGGTCAGGAAATTAGGAAACAGGAAGAAGGAAAGTGGTAGAAATGCTTATGGTCATTTGACTAAATTTGTTGCAAGTTGTTAGTGACGGGAACGACCTTTGCAGGAAGTTTGTTTCACAAATGGATTGATGGAATAAACAAATGCGTTGTGCTACAAATGGATGAAATCTATAAAATTATTTAGTATTGTAAGCAAAAAATTGGGTTTGAGGAATTCAGAAGAACTAATTATTAATAATTCTTAATTAAAGTTGGCTCCCACATTGGGGCTAATACAAAAGTTTAAACGGTGATCCAACACTCAGAAAATATACCCCACTGATGCATAATTTTGGTCAAGAAAATCATAAACAGGAAGAAGAAAAGTAAGAGTAGTGTTTATAATCATGTGACTAAATTTTTTTTAAGTTGTTAATAACTGGAAAGACCTTTGCAGAAAGTTTGTTTTACAAATGGATTGTTCGATTGAAAACGAATGATCTCTATAATATGTTGTGCTAAAAACGGATGTAATCTGAAAAATAATCTAATTTTCCAAAAAATGTTTGGGTTTGAGGAATTCAGAGGAATTAATTATTTAGAATCCCTAATTAAGTTGGCTCCCACGCTGGGGCCAATGCAAAATTTTAAACGCTGATCCCACACTCACAATCAGAGAATATACCCTGCAGATGAAATCGTAAACAGGAAGAAAACAAGTAGGAGTAGTGATTATAATAATTTGACTAAATTTTCCCGAAGTAATTGGTGTCTGGAAAATCCTGTGCAGGAAGTTATTTTCACAAATGGATTGTTCGACTGAAAACGAATGAACTCTATAATATGTTGTGATACAAACGGATGTAATCTACTAAACAATCTAGTTTTCAAAACATATACTTGGGTTTGTTGAATTCAGAAGAATTAATTCTTAATTACAGTTGGCACCCACTTCGGGGCCAATACAAAAGTTTCTTTTTTTTGGTCAGGAAAATCAAAATCAGGAAAAGGAAAGTGGAAGTAGTGTTTATGGTCGTTTGACTAAATTTTTACTAACTTATAAGTGACTGGAAAGACATTTGCAGGAAGTTTGTTTCACAATGCGTTGTGTTACAAGCGGGTGTAATCTACTGAAGAATCTAGTATTACAAATAAATACTTGGGTTTAAGGAATTCTGGAGAACAATGTCAATCTCTATTCCGACGATCTTTTGTTAGATCAATAGAGTTTGTGATTCGAATAACATAAGACTCACCGCCCTCCCCTGTAGCCCCAGCCCGAAGGTAGAGGTTGTATTTAATTTTTTTTTTTTTTTCATTGAGCCAACACTCAAGGAGTGTTCGTAAAAAACTATGAGGAACGAGGGAGTAGTGTTTATTGATATTTAACTTGAATTCCTCTATACTTAATGAAACTATGGAAAGTTCAAATGATAAACGAACCTTTTCAATGATGGGATGTATGATGTTGGCAATCTATATCGTCCTAGAAAAACGATATTTGGCTATTGTACCGTAACCAATAAAAATATGAACATTTTTAAAAGCGTTTACGAAAGATGGAATTTCTAATATATCTGATGGTCGCTTCGTGTTTGTACTGGTTGATTTTCGAAATATAGGCCAATACCTTTATAATACCATTTATAATACCAGACATATTAGAAATTTCATTGACTTTCATAACACTCAAGGTTTAAAAAATGTTCATATCTTTATTGGTTGCGCTTCAATATCAACATACCATTATTCTAGGACGGTATCGATTGCGAACATTGATTCCATCCATAGGTGGTAGAAATAACAAGGAGATCAAATGAGATCAAATTAACTGAAATGAAGACAGCTCTTGGAAAAGAATAACTATTCAGGAACCACATGAATTCATGCCGGATTCCTTTAGGCATTGTCACAGTTTAGAGCACTACTTGGCAGCATTTATGGAGCGCTATTAAGACACAGTGAAATAATTTACCGCTAATTGAATTTTATCATTCTTTCGTAAACATACAACACTGGGTCTCCACAGATTGTGGAAAGGTATTGATCAGAGCTTCGAAGAATGAAATCCTTTTCCAATGAATTCTCAAAAAAATCCATTCAATTTTCATGCATTCGATTTCATAAATCAACATTGAATGCAGTCCTTGGAATTCATTCGATTGAATGAACAAAAATGAATGCATTCGATTTCTTGTCCATTCGATTTAGAAAAATCGAATGCATTTATATATTGTCTTTTGACCCACCCTCAACCAGGCCCCACGGTGGGCGCCAATTTTAATAAACAATTATTATTGTAGAAACTTGAAATTTTTTGTATGAACAAATAAGTAGGAGTACTTTAACCATAACATGGAAGGTTTTTTGTATAATAAAACATAAAATATTTTTTTTTCTCTCCTGGAAAATCTACATTTTTGAACTAGCGTCTTTGGTATAGTGATAATGAAAATGTCAAAGTTAAAAAATAATGTTGTTTTCAAGTTTTTTAGGGTAAGGTTTTAGAGGGTAGGATTTTAGAGGGTAGGGTGACCCTTAGAAAACAAATTTGATTAAAACAAATTTGATCAAAACAAATTTCTTAAAAAAATATAGTGAAATTGATACAAATAATAATTTAGTTTTCAAAATTTTTTTTTTTTTTAAATATAACTTCAGGCTGCTACACGTCAAATATAAAAATATAAAAAAAAAACTTTTAAAACTTTAGTATGGGATTTACCGAAACAAGGCCAAAGAATTGTTTTAACATTATAGTTTTAAGCAAATTTATTATTTATTTTTTTAATTCATACCTTTTTATTATTAAAAAAAAAAAACGATTTTAGCTTTTGAATATTATAATAACAAAAATTATTACTTATTACAATCTAAAACTTAAATTTTGTTTGCCCATCCAAATTAAGCACTGCAACATTTTATATTTTACTTAAAACCGCATATTATTGAAATAAAGGAATGTTTACTATGATCAGTAGTTATTGTTTGGATCTAGTATTGAAAACTCCCGTTAACTTATGGATCTCGTGTTACGGTTTTTTGTTCACATTTTTTTTTTAGAAAAATTGTTACATTTGCTATATAGAATTACATATATTTACGATATATTTTAATAATCTAACTCTCGCCGCCTGTTATGAAACATTTATAGTCCTGTAGTGATAATTGCTTTATAAACATAATAATCGTTACGAAAAATATTGATCTCAAATAGAAGAAAGCTAGAAAGGCAAACACTGAAAATTTTAGTAATACTTTTCAAAAATATCTACTACCATACTTTTAAAATTCAAAATGACAGAAACAAAATGGCGAAATTCAGCTTACATTAGTTTTTTTTAGCTAAAACGAATTCTAGCGATCACGATCACATATTAACCTGTTGTAGCCCCGATCGGTTCAAAAGTTATGAACGAAAATGTAAGGACACCTTGAAAATTTTTCTACACTCCAAATAACCTAAAAATACAAAATGATCTAATTCGACTGAAGGTGGAAAAATAAAACCCGGAATATATTTTTCTCAAAAATTGGTAAAAAAAAGGGTCCTCTTTTTATATCTAGAATTGTTCAAATTCTGATTAATTTTTATTAAAATTTTTATTTGTTCTACTTTGCTGATTGTAGTATAGCGCTTTTATTTAGCTAAATAATCTTGACAATGGAATCTGACGAATTCCGAAACACTTGTCGATTAAGTTTTGCAAAAATGACCAACACAAATAAATATAAGACAGAAAAATCATTTTCTTGAAAATCATACTATGAAAATATCATAATTTTAATTAGTAAAGAAAATAATGACCTCGAGCTAGAACAAACCTACTCAAAAGACTCTACAATTGTTTTATTTCCTTAACGCAAAAAAAAATTAAACCTACATAAAACGAACTAATACGGAGCAGGAAACGAAATAGAATACAAAGGGGAACGACATGGAATGAAATTTTTTTTTACTCAAATGTTTTTCACACATAATTTCTTTTACACAAAATTGTTTCACTCAAATTGTTTTTCAATCAAAACTTTTTTCCGATGAAATTTTTTTGTGGTGTCAGGGTGTGGAGGGTGCAATAAATCTAGATTTTTTACTTATTTTCGTTTTATTTTCGACGATTTAAAAAAAAGTAAGATTTTACTGTGGCATAATTTTAGGCATTTTGTAAATATTTTATCTGAAAAATAAATACCAGCAAACAATGGCATTTTTGATTTTTTTTAATAAATCGACTTAAGGTTAAATAAATTATTAAATTTGTTTATCAATTTAGCAATATGTAGAGTTTTTTTGTCGCTTTTAAATAATAATTATATATTTACTACATGATGCCTAAAATTATGCTATAAAAAATCTTGCTTGTTCATAAAAATCATACTACTCAGTGGTATGGTGTAAACATAAATATAAATTAAAAATAAAAATTTTTCATTAAAAAGCTATAAACTTTTTCCATTCCTTTGCAATCAAAAGAAAATTGTTTTCATTTAGCATTGAGTCGAATGATTTTATACATTTTAAGAAATGTCGAAAATTTTGGATTATTTTTTTTAATCCTAAAAGCATGCACTCGTTCTTACATAAAACATCGAAAATCGTTTTATTTAGTTTTATCGTGACACCTTTATAAATAGAATTTGTTAAATATCTGATAAAAATCTGCTGGGAATCGAACCACGGCATGCTAAGTAATAGTGCAATGCGCTAACCATTTAAGGCCAATTTTAACGAAAAGACTGAATAAATCCATTTTCGAGGTTTAGTGTAAAAAATTAGTGCATACTTTTAGGACTAAAGGAAACATTTTTATTACGAATGATTTTCAACATTTTTAGAAATGTTTCTCAAAATGTTGAAAATTATTTAACTCATTGTCAGTGGTATAAGAAACCCGAGTAAAAATAAACATATATAACAATATATAACTTGATACAAACCTAACGAATCATATATAATCATATATTCCGTGAGCTATTTTCTAAATTTTTTAAATGCAGTCATATGTATTTATAAATAATTGAATCATGATTCGGATTAAAATGCGTACGGTTGATATAATTATATTTAATTATATGAGGGTCAATACAAAATTTGTTTTTCTGTATAATTTAATATAAAATTATATATTTCTCATTCTGTTCCATATATAACTATAAATGTTTCTAATTAACCAACAATTTTCTAAGTTTTTTAGGCAAAGTATAAAATTTTTTTTAAAATGTTCCCAAACATTTCCTTGTTAGGGTTATGTATATCACCTATCTGGTTCGAAGCGTACCCAAACATTTTTTATTTTAGAAAATTATATGTTTGGTGAATGTATCGTTGACCTGTGGTGTATCTCAACCCAAACCAAAAAACACCAGGATTTTATATGTTTTTATGCAATTAGATCTAATTAGATCCACCAATATATGGCAATGTCTGGTCAAAACTCGGATGAAATCAAATCATATTTTATACAAGTTGATCTTTTTTAATGCAAAAACATCCACCATTTTTCGGATCAAATTGCGTATAATTATATATTGTATTACATATCATTATATATTGCATCATATAAAAATTTTTACTCGGGAAACAATTTTCTTAAAACAAAGAAAAAGTTTAAAGGTTTCTAAAGTAAAATACATGATTTTTTGTCCCTGTCGAAATAAATGCATTAAAAACTGTTTGTTTTTTACAAATAATTTAAAAAATAATATAAAAAATTTTATCGTGACAATTGGTCTTAAGCGACAGTACCCTTAAAGTTTTTCACGAGCTTTCCCCAAACTTTTAGCACGAAACCCATACAATACTCCAGAAATCAATAAAATATTTACAGTGTTCTCATCTTTACAACTTAATCGTTTATATAGAAGATTTTACGAAAATGGGGGATAGATATCGGTACTTTTTTCGCTTTTTGTAATAATCTTAGTATTTTATGATAGAAGTTTGTTACCGTTAAATAAGATACACTTTTAAGATTTTTAAACACTCTTGGGACTTTGATTTTAGCTATAAATATAAACTAGTCATAATAAGAATTAACAGACTTTCTTAGCAAAATCTGAATTCAAACTTAGACAAAAAAACTCTCTACTTTTGTTAAATGTTAAGTGAATAATTTTGTCGCAAATTCATAATTTAACTAAAAACTAGACAAAGTTGAATAATTGAATCTTTTAGAATTGAAGTTCAGAATAATGTTTTAACTTTAAATAGTTTTAGTTCCTTGGGAAAGTTTAATTGTTATTTAACAAATTAAATAATTTTATAAATCAAACAACATATATGTCGGAGAAATATCATATTGCGAATAAAAGAAAAATCAGAAAAAAATATATTTCGGTGAATGAAGAAAACCCTTGTAATAATAGATACATTTTGCTGCGATCTGTATCAGAACACAACGTTGGCCCCTAACAAATATTTAAATAGGGGACCATCTATAAGATCTGATTAGATATTATAATACATAATTAGATATGTTCAGATCAATCTAGAGATTCTACATAGATGTAACCCATTTACAAGAAAGTTAAAATATATATATAATCTAGGTTACCTAACCGTTAAACATATTTAGGAAAAAAAAATAGAATTTTCAAGTGTTTGCCTTTAGAAACTGTTTATAATATAAAAACTTAAAAATACATTTTTTAAATATAATCAACTAAAGTGCTTAATTTGGAATTCTGTTATTATTTAATATATATTTTTTAAGTTATTTAGACAAAAAATATTAGTTAGAAAAATTTACATAAAAAACCAAAACATCATATAGGACAAAAAAACAACTACCATATTAATCAATACAACAAATTAAATAATCAATCCCAAGGAAAGCAACAAACAATATGTATAAAAATTTATAAATTTATACTCATCATATAAACAAGACAAAAACACAACAGTAGTTAGAAAATTTAAATATATATTTAAAAAATATATGTATAAAACATAAAAATAAAAACTGAACAAAACATTTACAGAAAATGATTACATTGTTTTTTTTTAATTCAAAAATATTAAAGCAATTGGACTATAGACCAGTAAAGGAATACAAAATATGAACAAAATTTCAAAGCGATCGCAATACTAATTGAACAAAACTACAAGAACAAGAAAAATAAATTAAAATTAAATCCAAATATCTGTATGACAACAACAAGAAAAAAACAAAATCATAAATTAGGAATTTATTAAAACAAATTACCATAAAAATAATAAAATAAAACATAAAATGTCTTAAATGACTGCAAAATCATAAAAAAAACACACCCATTAACTATACCACCACCCTCTTCTAGAAAAAATTACTAATAATAAATTTTAATTTGTTTTTCATTTTTCTTTTTCACTGTAAATAATTAAATATTTATATATAGTTAAATAAAATAAATAAATAAATTAAACATACAGGTCATTATCAGTCAGTCAGAGTCAGTCTTTACTCAGTAAAAAACATTTTCTTATAAATATAAAATAAACTTCATATATAAAATACTAAAAAAAAATCCCCAAAAATATAAAAAAAACAAATTATATATATAATTAACAATTTTTACGACGAGAGCGCACAAAAAAATTACATACGAAAACGTAAATACCCCCCATATTAGGAATAGAAGACCTCTGTAGACCTTATGGTAGGATAAAAAAAAATTAAAACAAATAAAAAAAAACTTAATAGTTTATTTAAATCTAAAAAAAATCTGAGAATTAGCAATCGTGTAAAAAGTGGATAGTTGTAAAGTAAAATAGATAATTTATTAACAAATTTATTATTTCGTTAATAAAAATAAAAGATTATTTATTTTCCAATTACACAGCTCCATAAAAATATAAAAAGATTCTGCCAAAGAAACTAGACCCACTAATCGGTATGTATTTAGACCTCCTGAACTCGATTCCAATATCAGAATTGAATTCCCTCGTTGGGTTTTCCTGTAATTTAGGAGATTACGCAAAGTGGACCTAACTTATTTGTAAATTTCACCAAGTCAAACAATATTTAAATTTTAGTTCTGCATGGAATGTTTAAGTCTGATCTATTACGAAGACATTAAGGGTTTTTATACCCTCCAACTACAGTATGGGGGTATACTCACTTTGTCATTCCGTGTGTAACGCATCGAAATATCGTTCGGGGACCCCATAAAGTATATATATTATTGATCAGTGATCGATTCTAAGACATTTTAGCGATGTCCGTCCGTCCGTCCGTCTGTCCGTCCGTCCGTCCGTCTGTAGTTAACACGATGCAGTCCAAAATAAAAAAGCTAGACCCTTCAAGTTTGGCACAAATATGTCTTATGTTCCTAGGCAGGTTAAGTTTGGAAATTGGCCAAATCGGCCAATACATGTTTTTTTTGTATTTTTGTTAATTAAATGAAACATTTGGTATATTTATCGCGATGGGAAGGTGCTCTCAACGTCCCCCACTGACTCTATCAACCCCCCCCCCCAAAAAAAAGAAACGCCCCTGACAAATTTTTGTTTTCAATTTTTTTTACATTTTGGAGGGTATAATAGATTCGGCACAGCCGAATTTAACACTCTCACTTGTTTTAATAATAACCGTCAAAAATTGTAGAAGTTACATGCATTTAAACAAAAATGCATAAATTAAGTTTTTGTTGTGGGTATGCCAAATATAACAAATACAACTACTTTTTGTATTAACCTGAATTGATGCCTTTTTCTTCTAATACATGATTTTATTAAAAAACCTCTTATTTCTCTTCGTAATAAATCAGACTTGATATATAAATATCAAGTCTGATAAAATAATAATTTTAAAAAATTTTAACTTACACTCAAAAAAATAAACTGGTAAAACGCCTGGTAAAATGCCTTGCAATCCCGTTCTACCAATATTTAACAATTTTCCTTGTTTTTTAACAAAAAATCTTGTACTTTGCTCAAACGAGAACTTCAGTTTTATTGGTAATTTTACAAGTTTATTTTCGTAATTGTATTCTACCATTTTGAAAGGTTATTTTACAAAAAAAAAAAACTGTAATTTTACAACAAAGTTTTTATTACGAGGATTCTAGTTGAATTACAAAAAAAAACTGTTATTTTACAAAAATTTTGTTATACGAGGATTTATATTGTTGTATTTTTTTTTTTATTGAAAAATATTAAAAAAAAGTTGACAATATTTTGAAAAATTTATTACGAGCATTCTAGTTAATTTACAAAAATAAACAGTTATTTTACAAAAATGATTTTATTTCGAGGATTTATGTTGTTTAACAATTTTTTTTTTGTAAACTTACCATTTTGGTTTGTAAATTTACCATTTTTTTAAACATAATTACCATTTTTTCTTGTAAGTTTACCATTTTTTTTTTTTTTATTTTTCCGGTTTTAAACCAATATTTTTACCAATAAAATTGGTTATTTTACCAAATTTTGGCGCATTCAAAATTACGAGGAAATCCTCGTAATTTTACGAGAATTTTACCTAAGTCATATTTTACGAGAATAGCCTTGTAAAATCACGAGATTTTTTGGTAACTTTACAAGGTTTTTTTTTTTGAGTGTATTCAAATTTTCAAAGAAATCGAATAGGTTAACTTTGCGGACTTTTGTAAATTACAGGAAACCCAACGATAGAATTCAATTCTGATGACGGAATCGAATTCAGAAAATCAAAATACATAAGGATTAGTGGTTCTAGTTTCTGGTTCTGAATTTTTTTATTTTTTTATCGGACCGTGTTATTGTTTACTATTTTTCATTAAAATTTAAAAATGTCAAGTTGAGATTCTTTTTGTGTTTATATAAACTTTTTATAAATGGACCGAATAATTAATTATAAATACTACATTGTCCGACAACCAATATTAAACACGAACCGGATGATATACGTCTGAAATAAGAGTTCAAATAGAGTAAAACTGCAGTTATAGTTTTTTAATTCGTGATACTGTTCCCTTTGAAAAGGACTTCAAAGTTATTTTTATATATTTTTTAAATATTTGCATTTGTCCTAGGATGACACTGGTGATGGCAAATGAAATGGGAGAATCTCCCCTAATTTTTCCATTTTTTATTTTGAAATATCAGTATAAAAGGATGTGAATAAAGTCATTTCAAAAAGTTATCAAAATATTTTGTTAAATTTTTTTAATGATATTGAAGGATAAATCTTTGAAAGGACGTAACTTACCTCCTTTTTCCTGATATGTAAAAATAATAAAATAGGAAAATTAGGGGAGATGCTCCTCTTTCATTTGTTATCACAAGTGGCATGATAGGACAAGTACAAATATTAAAAAAACATTTTATAAAATGTAATCCTCTTAAACTTTGAAGTCCTTGCAAAAGAAAACAGGATCACGAAAAGAAAAACTGTAAGTTCAGTTTTACTACATTTAGTCTCTAGTTCCAAACTTATGTGTTAGTTAGGTTAAAATTACCATATTTTAGAATTCAACGTTTAATGCCTACACTAAGAACAAAAAAATTCTCAAATCAAGCCAAAACAATCTCATATTAAAAAAGGAAACAGTGACAAAGTCAACAAACTTTGTTTATCACACTGTAAGTATAATTTAAGCTTTTTAAATGACAATCCAATATGCCGAGACATGTAAATTCTCTGTTTTGACAGATCAGTTCAACATCCAGAGATAAAAAACTATTCACACGAATATCTTGTGCGAATATCTTGCACACAGAAAACGAATTTTACGATTTCCAACTGAAAGTCAGTTATTGCAACAAAAACTCGGTTGGAACTTTTGTATATAGGTCGGCACAGTTGAATATCAGCAGTCACAAGTCATTTTCGGGGGTCATAACTGTCTTTTAATTGGGGCAACTAAAAAATTTGGTTGTCAAAGCCAAATATAATAGCTGCAACCGAATTTTGAGTTGATACAAGTGATAAATTCGATTGGAAACTTTTTTTTCTGTGTGTGGAAACGAAACATGTTAGAACAATTTTGATTGCAGTTTTGTAATCAGGAGGTAAATTTTATATGAAATCAAATTCAATTTTTGTGGAAGTAACGTAAGAATATGTAACAGTGGACCCACAAAAACGTTAAATTCAAATGGAGAATATCTCAAAAACTGTACTTGCTAGAAAAATTTGAATGGTAGATTTTGAACATTTCACTCGAAAGTTTTTTTTTTGTCGAACAGTGTATAGAGTAAAACTGCAGTTATAGTTTTTTAATTCGTGATACTGTTCCCTTTGAAAAGGACTTCAAAGTTATTTTTATATATTTTTTAAATATTTGCATTTGTCCTAGGATGACACTGGTGATGGCAAATGAAATGGGAGAATCTCCCCTAATTTTTCCATTTTTTATTTTGAAATATCAGTATAAAAGGATGTGAATAAAGTCATTTCAAAAAGTTATCAAAATATTTTGTTAAATTTTTTTAATGATATTGAAGGATAAATCTTTGAAAGGACGTAACTTACCTCCTTTTTCCTGATATGTAAAAATAATAAAATAGGAAAATTAGGGGAGATGCTCCTCTTTCATTTGTTATCACAAGTGGCATGATAGGACAAGTACAAATATTAAAAAAACATTTTATAAAATGTAATCCTCTTAAACTTTGAAGTCCTTGCAAAAGAAAACAGGATCACGAAAAGAAAAACTGTAAGTTCAGTTTTACTACATTTAGTCTCTAGTTCCAAACTTATGTGTTACACACAGAAAACAGATTCATTTGCAACAACCGAATTTTTTGCCAACTGAATTTTTGCGGTTCCACGAACTATCACTACATTCAGTTGCCTCTACTGATAATTCAGTTGCCTCTACCGGTAAATGCTATAATAAGCACAGAATATTTTTATGTTAAAATTGACATTGGTTGGAGTGATCGAATTTTAAAAAGCGTTATATGGTTGTCACAATCAATATTTTTTTTACACTGTTTCCATTGAAATAAAATTTTTATTATTTTTTTTTTTTTAACAATTTTATTAATTAAAGATAATAACATAAAATTTTACAATAAAACAAGCAAAATAAATACAATACAATAAATAAATAATCACGCAATAATTATTGCTATTGAAAGTTACAAGATAATTTTTCTATAAAAAATGCTCAGAAACTGAGAATTTTTCTAAAGAAAAAAATCAGAGAATTTTTTAAAAGAAAAAATCTGAGAATTTTTCTACAAATAATATCTCAGAATCTAATAATTTCTTAATTGAAAAAATTTTAAAAAGTCTCAGATTCTGAGAAATTTTTTCTAAAGATAAATTTTTTTCTACAAAAGGGTCTCAGAATCTAAGATATTTTTCTATAGAAAAAGTCTAAGATTCTGATAAATTTTTTCTGAAGAAAAATTCTCACATTCTGAAAAGTTTTTTTTATAGAAAGTCTCAGATTCCGTGAAATTTTTACCACAGAATTTTCTTAAAGAAAAAAATGTCTCAGAATCTGCGACTTTTTCTATAGAAAAAAATTTTTCTATAGAAAAAATCTTAGATTCTGAGAAATTCTGTTTATAGAAAAAGTCCCAGATTCTGAGACCTTTTTTCTATTGAAAAAGTCTTAGATTCTCAGATATTTTTTCTATAGAAAAAGTCTCAGATTCTGAGACATTTTTTCTATAGAAAATGTCTCAGATTCTGAAACTTTATTTCTATCGAAAAAGTCTTAGATTTTTTCTATAGAAAAAGTCTCAGATTCTGAGACATTTTTCTATAGAAAAAGTCTCAGATTCTGAGACATTTTTTTATAGAAAAAGTCTCAGATTCTGAGACATTTTTCTATAGAAAAAGTCTCAAATTCTGAGACATTTTTCTATAGAAAAAGTCTTAGATTCTGAGACATTTTTCTATAGAAAACGTCTCAGATTCTGAGACATTTTTCTATAGTCTCAGATTCTGAGACATTTTTCTATAGAAAAAGTCTCAGATTCTGAGACATTTTTCTGTAGAAAAAGTCTCAGATAGAAAAAGAAAAAGTGTCAGATTCTGAGACATTTTTGCTATAGAAAAAGTCTTAGATTCTGAGAAATTTTTTCTATAGAAAAAATATCCCAGAATCTGATACTTTTTCTATAGAAAAAATGTCTCAGAATCTGAGAATTTTTCTATAGAAAAAATGTCTCAGAATCTAAGACATTTTCTATAGAAAAAATGTCTCAGAATCTGACACCTCAGAATCTGAGACATATAGAAAAAATCTCAGATTCTGATACATTTTTCTATAGAAAAAGTCTCAGATACTGAGACATTTTTCTATAGAAAAAGTCTCAGATTCTGAGACATTTTTTCTATAGAAAAATCTCAGATTCTGAGACATTTCTTCGATAGAAAAAGTCTCAGATTTTGAGACATTTTTTCTATAGAAAAAGTCTCAGATTTTGAGACATTTTTTCTATAGAAAAAGTCTCAGATTCTGAGAAAAAGTCTCAGATTCTGAGACATTTTTTGTATAGAAAAAGTCTCAGATTCTGAAACATTTTTTCTATAGAAAAAGTCTCAGATTCTGAGACATTTTTTCTATAGAAAAAGTCTCAGATTCTGAGACATTTTTGCTATAGAAAAAGTCCCAGATTCTGAGACATTTTTTCTATACAAAAAGTCTCAGATTCTGAGACATTTTTTCTATAGAAAAAGTCTCAGATTCTGAGTGTCAGATCAGAGAAAAAGTCTCAGATTGTGAGACGTTTTTTTATAGAAAAAGTCTCAGATTCTGTGACATTTTTTCTATAGAAAAAGTCTCAGATTCTGAGAAAAAGTCTCAGATTCTGATACATTTTTTCTATAGAAAAAGTCTCAGATTCCGAGACATTTTTCCTATAGAAAAAGTCTCAGAATCGAAGACATTTTTTCTATAGAAAAAGTCTAAGATTCTGAGATATTTTTTCTATAGAAAAAATGTCTCAAAATCTGAGAATTTTTCTATATGTCTCAGATTCTGAGGTGTCAGATTCTGGGACATTTTTTCTATAGAAAAAGTCTTAGATTCTAAGACATTTTTTCTATAGAAAATTTTTTTTTTATAGAAAAAGTCTCAGATTCCGAGACATTTTTTCTATAGAAAAAGTCTCAGATTCTGAAACATTTTTCTACAGAAAAAGTCTCTGATTCTAAGACATTTTATCTATAGAAAAAGTCTCAAATTCTGAGACATTTTTTCTATAGAAAACGACTGAGATTTTAAGACTTTTTTCTATAGAAAAAGTCTCATATTCTAAAACATTTTTTCCTATACAAAAAGTGTCAGTTTCCGAGACATTTTTCCTATGGAAAAAGTCTCAGATTTTGAGACATTTTTGCTATTGAAAATGCCTCACATTCTGAGAAATGTTTTCTATATGAAAGCCTGAGATTTTGAGACATTTTTTCAATAGAAAAGTCTAAGATTCAGACACTTTTTTCTGTAGAAAAAATCTCAGATTCTGAGATATTTTGCGTGTACTATATTTAAAAAAAGTTACCTAACTACCTGTCTATATAAACATGATGATTTTAATGGCCCATCCCTTGAATTTTTCTGAGTAAAAGCAGTTCCAGATATGTATTTATGTTCCTCGTTTCTATTAGGATTTTAAAGATCCATTAATAAATATATGACAGCCATCTTAAGATTCCTATTGCAAGCCGGCATGTTACACATAGTCATCAATGCACAATAGAAGATAACATTTCGTTCTAAATCTGTCCACAAAAAATGCTATTGAGGAAGATTTCATAGGAATTACTGACCATGAAACTGCAAGATTATAAATATTGTATATCAATGAAATGATTTTTTTTTTTTATATTTATTGTTAAACTTACATGAATATGCGATAATTTTCGTAGCTTTATTCGAATGACTGCTTTTTTAAATTGTTTAAATATTTTTTTTCAAGTTTTTATGAAAATAAACTTTTAATTTTTTTAATTGAATATATTTTTATTTTATTTGACATTTCAAATGCAGGGAACTAAAAATATTTTGTAACAACAAATTATTGATTTCTGTGACCAATAATATATTTTTTTACTATTGTGCCTGCTAATTATTTTAATAACGATTTTTTAAATTTGTTGTTAGTTTAGTCAACCGATAATAGTATTGTTAGGACAATCATTTAGTTAAAATGCAATTCATTCAGTTAGAACAATTGGTTAACACTTCTTATAAAAGGAATTATATAATTACAAATAAATTTATATTTTAGTAATCGACTTTTTAAAGTCTTAATCGTTTTCCAACTAATTTGTTTTCTGTGTGTAGTTAGGTTAAAATTACCATATTTTAGAATTCAACGTTTAATGCCTACACTAAGAACAAAAAAATTCTCAAATCAAGCCAAAACAATCTCATATTAAAAAAGGAAACAGTGACAAAGTCAACAAACTTTGTTTATCACACTGTAAGTATAATTTAAGCTTTTTAAATGACAATCCAATATGCCGAGACATGTAAATTCTCTGTTTTGACAGATCAGTTCAACATCCAGAGATAAAAAACTATTCACACGAATATCTTGTGCGAATATCTTGCACACAGAAAACGAATTTTACGATTTCCAACTGAAAGTCAGTTATTGCAACAAAAACTCGGTTGGAACTTTTGTATATAGGTCGGCACAGTTGAATATCAGCAGTCACAAGTCATTTTCGGGGGTCATAACTGTCTTTTAATTGGGGCAACTAAAAAATTTGGTTGTCAAAGCCAAATATAATAGCTGCAACCGAATTTTGAGTTGATACAAGTGATAAATTCGATTGGAAACTTTTTTTTCTGTGTGTGGAAACGAAACATGTTAGAACAATTTTGATTGCAGTTTTGTAATCAGGAGGTAAATTTTATATGAAATCAAATTCAATTTTTGTGGAAGTAACGTAAGAATATGTAACAGTGGACCCACAAAAACGTTAAATTCAAATGGAGAATATCTCAAAAACTGTACTTGCTAGAAAAATTTGAATGGTAGATTTTGAACATTTCACTCGAAAGTTTTTTTTTTGTCGAACAGTGTAATTATTTAGCAATAACTCGGAAAGAGGATCAGCAAGGATTTTCGTGTTAACGATTTTTTAAGTTTTAAATTAGGCGGAATGAAATGCCATTACCCGATTTTGTCACCATTGTACAAAACCAAAACATGCTTTAAGAGAAGTGTGTGTTAAATAGATATTATAAACTTCAAAGTTCTTTGTTAAAAAAAAATCCAAAGGTTCTGTTAAATTTGGTGAACCCCTGATCATGGATTTAGGTACTCCATATAAATTTATATTTATTAAAATCCCTATTTTCACACTTTAATAACACAACTCATTTTAAAAAATTTTAAACTTAATTTGAAAATATATAATTGAATTTTTTATTTAGTTCGATTTGCGTCCATATTACCATATAACACTGTGCTAGTCGCAAAAATTAACAAGCTGGGCACCCTGCTGGTAAAGCTAATTCGGGTACGCTGAATTCAAAGGTGCTAGCCGTTTTTCGACGTTAGAGCTCGTATTCGCGATTTAAAATTTTAAAGCTAAAGGACTACAAAAATTAATTTTGGATAGTTTTTAAATATAAATTTAATAAATACATTGTTTTTTTCGCGAAAATTTTTTTTTTTGCGAAAAAAATGTTCGAAAAATTTTGTGTCTGAAATGTATTGTATTCTACACATTTTCATAAATTAATAGAAAATAAAAAAAAAGTTTGAGAAAAAAAATTTCGCGAAAAAAATATCGCGAAAAAAATTTGTCGCGAATAAATTTTTTTATATTCAATGGAGTTCAGATGATAAAAATTCAGAAATTGGCTAAATAATATAAAAAATATTTTTTTTACTTAAAAATAAAAAAAAAATAATAATCGCCAATATCGCTAATTCATACGCTAACTTTGAAAAAACTGATATTACAATGGGATTTAGTGTACATGAACTATCTTTACCAGATGGGTGTCGTTATTTCAAATCAAACTAAAAATATTTGTATAAAACCAATTATTTCAAGAAAGTTACTATTTTTAGCGACCACAAAATGTTTTTCGCGAAAAAATTCACGGTATTTTGGTTTGTTATGCTAGTTTAACAGACTTGAACGGTTTTAAATTTAAAAATTATCGCAAAAGTTTAAAAATATCGTTTTTATTAAAATCGGCTAACACCATTGAATATATCGTACTCGAATTAACTTTACCAGTAGTGTCAAATTCGAGCACTGTGTAATTCCTTATTTCTGAAAAATATCATCTATTTTTCATGTATCATATATTTTTCATGTAATGTATTTTTGAACGAAAGCCAAAACAATAGACATGATCAGAATGATTCGCTCACGAACTGTTGAACTAAAAAAAAAGTTTACCAATTTGAACTTGATGAACGAACAATTCACCTGATCACAATGATTCCTTCACGAACTGTTGAACGAAAACAATAAATGACCGATTGAACTAGAAGAACAAACTAACATAATTTTTGATCTGAAATGAACGATAATGAGCGCTCACTCAATTGAAGGATTAAGCACAAGTCTATAAAATATCTCTTTCACGACGATTTAAACATTGCTATGGTCATACCACAATTCCGTATGACCAGAAAATTTGGTAATTTTTTGGAGATTTAACCGTGATTTGAATACAAACTGAAAAATTAATACACAAAAAATAAGTAAAAGTAAGCCGAAAAATATCATTTTATATTTCCCTTGGTCAAATTGTTGAGCGATGCACATCATACGGAATAAAAAGTTTGCATTTGTAGAACCTAGGATGAACTTTTTTTCCGCTGGTCATTTTTAGCCCATTTGCAAACTTGGCCGATCCAGTAATAAAAGATATATTCATTCCGAACTTCAGGGTGTTAGCTCTTTTGGTTTGGACTGTAACGTGGTTTCAACAGACGGACGGAATAACGAAATCGCTAGAATGTCTTAGAACCGATCATGGACCAATAATATACTTTTTACTGTAGTTGAAGGTCGTAAAAACTTCCTCGACTTGGAGATTTTCATAGAAATTATAACCATACGTTGGTTTGAATGCCCAGCAAAAATAAATCGAGATTTTGGCGACACATCATCTTTTTATAGCATACCGAAGCGCATCCAAAGAGCGCTCTTGAGGATCCAGTAAAAGTAAGGGGGAACATTTTGAATTTTTTGTTAAGATATTTTATATAAAACTTATAATATAAAATTATTTTTTGATAACATTTAACACTTGCTTTTCTTTTTAATACTTTTAACACTTTTTGCGTGAAAAATCATGAGTTTTGTACAAAGACACATGATTTGGCTGCATCATTTTTTTTAATTTAAAAAAAAAAAACCATGTACATTTTAGAAATTTCCAATTGTATTTCAAAAATAGTCAATTGTATTTCCGATTTTCCAATTGTATTTCAGAAATAGTCAAATGTATTCATTCATCTTTATTCTGCTTAAATCAGCTCTAAAACGTTACATGAATTCACTGCATTTTTATAGCGCTTTAATCAGCGCTCTAAAGACATGTGATTTCGGTGCATCTTAAGAGCGCTTTTTCGGTGTATCCAATTAGTGCTCTAAAGTGTGACATCGCCTTAGAGAATCATGCATGAATTCAGTAGGTTTGGATGCGCTCCTTAACTTGAGTTTCCTTTCCAAAAGCTGCTGCCAGTTCAAAAAATTTCTGCTGGTGGTAATTCCTTTCGAAAAGCGGCTTCCGGTTCAAATGTTCTGCTGGGTTTGTATTTGTCAGTTTTTCACCTAGTGTAACAACTAAACCCAATTTCAATAATATCGGTGGGGGTCAAGAAACTTCATGATTGATTTCACAAAGAACCCATTTGTAAACTTTTTAATCGAGTTCAAGGTGGTTTGTTCTCGCCAATTTTTTTTTTTTAAAGATTCGAGGTTACACACAAAAAAATATTGGCTAAAAATTTTCAATTAAATCTAGTGATCAAAAAAATTTAAATAAGTCAATCAATGTTTTGATTAAAATTTTTGTTATTTTCTTTAACTGTCCATTTACAAATTTTTTTCGTTTTAATCTTTTTGAATACATTAATTCAAAAATATAAAAAATAATCGGGTTTTACTTTTTTTATTATAGGCAACATTTTCGAAAGCATAAAAGATATTTTTTTTGTAATTTTATCACAAGCTTACAATTCAATCGTTATATCAATCAATATTTTGATTGACTATAATTAAAAAATTGATCAAATATATGATAAAAATCGGAAAATTGTTTGATAAAAAAAAATATTCAATTTATAACCTACAATTAGATGATTGGTATAACAATTTTGTTGATGGGAGGAATTTCAATCAAAAAATTGATTGAATTTTGTTTCAAATTCTTTCTGTGTACAATCGAATATAACACACTCTAACTAAATTAATCGGTCCATTTATTTCTTTATAATTAGTTGTTGTTGATTTCTTGTGTTTAGTTTTTTTTTATAAAACCCTGTAAATAAATATTTTGTATAAAAAAAAACACAAAATTTTTGATAAAACAAAAACAAAAAACCATCTAAAAACGTTTTTATATAGTTATTACTGCCAAAAAAATACTTAATTCACTTAAAAACCAAACAAAAAAAAATTAATAAACGTGGCATATGAAAATAATCATTCTCAGTTTTCATTGTTACTTACAATAAGATGTTGTTCATTGAGTATTGACTTAAAAACAAAACAAGAAAATACATAACATTAACACAAAAAAACACATAAATTATTTAATAAAACTTATGGCATCAAATTTTTCCATATTTTCTCAAAATATTTTTTTTTTTTTTTAAAAAAAAACATTTATACAAAGAAATCCCCTATTAGCTTGATCTGTTCCTTGGATTACGAGTTATAAATATTTACTCTTAAATAATATTAAAAAAAAAGCTAGGAAATTTAATAAATATAAAAATTGAGAAAAAATAAAAAAAAAAACAATATGTAAAATATTTATAAAATAAATTAAAAAAAAAAAACAATAGCATTACTAATAAAATTTATTACAATACGTTTAGATATTAAATAAAAAAACAAATAAAAAACTTAATTAAATGATAATATTTGAAATTATTATTAAAAATTTATAAGATCTTGTTAAAAAATTTGAATTTTTTATATTAATTCAAATAATTTTTTATATAAAAATTTATAAGAGAATTTCCATTCCAAAAAAAAAAAAAATATAATTATAAATAATAATAATAATAATAAACTAAATACTTTAGAGATCTATAGATTTTTATAACAAATTTCAAATAATTTCATTTAATATTGTAAATTATTAAAACAAAAACAAAATAATAATAATAATAAAAATTAATATACTTTATAATGCCTCTAAACTTAATTAATAATAAAATATAAAAAAAAAGAAATTGTAAAATATATCTTTAAGAGAGATTCCAGGTCAAACCGCACAGAAAATTGTAAATTTCGGATTTGTCATCACTGATTGTAGTTAAATTTGACAATGATGTAGTGTTCATCAAATGTAACTGGGTAGTGTTCATCAAATCATTAACTCACTGGCTCCAAATTCTTTCGGTTTTCTAAATATGGTGTCTAGAAAATTTCCAAAACGTAAAAATTTAAACAAAGTGCTCATTCAAAGTCACCTATAACTTTGAAACTATTCCACTTAAAACTCTATATTGGTATTATAAGAAAGGTAAGAACATAACCTTAAGAATTCCGTGATTACATTTGTTATAAAATAAAAGTTCAAAGGTAATTTTTTAGGTTTAATGTTTAAGGTCCCATGTCTCAAAATCCAAATGTGATTCTAAGCAGTTTTTCTTCACGAGTTCATCTCCAAAAATGTACATACACAAAACAATATTATAGTAATCAAAGGTAAGGACCCAGAAACTAGACCGTGTAGTCCTTATATACCTACTGAATTCGATTTTACGATCGAAACTGATATCTATAGTCAGGTTTTCTTGTTATCTTATAACGAAAGTCGTAATATACATAAGATAGGGGGAAAAAATGTAATATCGAACTATCGGCCTTAAATCAGAGAATTAGAAGCCAGGCGATCAAATTTTTGAAAATTTAAAATAAATGAAAAAATATTTTTTTTTTAATTTTAATTCTTTGAACACGAATATAAAAAAAGATTAAGATCGGTTTTCAATATATCGCTATTTGAAATTTACATAACATGGCGGTTTTTCCCACGTTTAAGAAATTTTTTTTAAAAATATGAAATTTTCTTTCCCTTGCCCCTTTGATAGAGCTTGAGACTTACTTTCTTTTAAACTTAATTTGAGCAAAATCACATCATTTAAACCATAGATGGGAATTTTTCATTACCATTGAAATTTAATTACCATTGGTTGATATCAATGGTAATGAAAAAATTTTCATAACCATTTAATGGTAATTAAATTTTTTTAATTGAAAAAATAATTACTAATGGTAATGAAATGCACCAATTGTTGAAAAACACCAATTATAATTGGTTTCAAAACCATTGGTTTGCACATTTTTGTTTTTTTGAAAAGTTAAAAATTTAAACATCAAAGTATGTTTTTACAAAAAACAATATGAAAATGTAAAAGACAAAAAACAAAACGCAAATAAAATTTTCAAATATTGTGTTAAACAAAGGCAATCAACTTGTTTTTGGTTTATAAAATTTGAAAAACTAAAACACCATATAACAAAATACAACAGATATTTCCAAATATTAACGATTTTGACAATATTGTGACTACTTTTACTAATGGTAATTATTTTTTTTAAGTGATGCCATACCAATGGTAATTATTTTTTTTTTAATTTTCATTAGTAATTAAATTGATAAGTAATTTAATTGGTACAATTGATACAACCAATGGTAATGAAAAAAATTTCATTTTAGCATGCCAAAATCAATTAAAAACAGGAAAGTTATAGTCGGTCAAGACCGACCATATGATAACCTGCACAAGTGTTTTCCGGAAAATGAGACCCAAGTCCAAACATGGACCGATTGGATCTGTCTTTTGTTATGTCTTTATTTAGTGTAGAAAACTCACACAGATAAAATTTTAGTGAAATTGGTTTATTTTTTTTGTCAATAAACCGATTTAACTGAATATCGGTCCAAATTTTTTATATGAGGGACCAAAAATGGTCCAATTATATTCCGATTTGATTAGGTTACTAAAATACACGTTTAAAACCTAAAAATAAAATTTTTATAAAATATTTCCATTTTTATGAATTTGGGAATTATGTGAATATCGGGATGGTGGTTTGTAGAAGGACTGACCCGATTTCTTTGAAATTTAGAATGCTGATTCGTGGATACAAAATTACCTGTTAAATTTCTAAGCGATATCTATTATCATACGGTTATTAGATCCATTTAAGCCGAATCCAAAGGGGCGTTTGTATGGTGGCTAGGTGTTAACATGGACCGATTTTCTCCAATTTCAATAGGCTTCGTCCTTGGGCCAAAAGATGCTTAAGTTTCAAATTTCAAGTCAATTGATTGAACATTGCGACCTGTATCGTGCTTAAACCGAAATATGGACAGACGGACAGACAGACAGACGGACGGACGGACAACGCTAAATAGACTCAGAAAGTAATTCTGAGTCGATCGGTATACTTGAAGGTAGGTCTAAGACCAATATTTCGGGTAGTTACAAACATCAGCACAAACTCATTATACCCTGTACCACAGAGTGGTGTAGGGTATAAATATGTATCACAAGATAAAAGTAATACAGTGTATTTGATACAATTTTTTTTTTAATATTTCAAAAATAAAAATTTTTGGTGGAAATTTTCGAAAAATCCAAAATGTTAATCAAATAAGAAATTTTGAGATTTTTTTTTTTTTAATTTCTTGAACGAAAAAAAACTGCCGTTTTTTGAAAATTTAAATAATGATATTTCGAAATCCGTTAGAGCGATTTTAAATGTTTTTCGATATTTGTCTTAAACTTGAACGATTTTTTTGGACATTTTTTTAACAGATTTAAATGGTAATTCTCGAAAACCGATCGACAAATCAAAACTTTTAATATATTCATATTCAGTATTAGTCAACGTTAGTAAAAATAATATGTCACAAGATATTTCTTATTATTAAATTTTTCAAATTTCAAAATTTTTTATTGGAATTTTCCAAAAATCCAAGACTTTAATCAAAGGACTCCAAGGATTAAAATTAAAGGATTAAATTTTCTTGAACGTAGAAAAACCGAATTTTTAAAAATTTTTTTGGAACAGTTTTAAATAACAATATCCCGAAAACTATTCAACCGATTGAAATTATTTTTTAGTCACATAATGTGTCTTTAGATATATGATACACTCAAAATAATAACTCTATTAAATTACAGAAAAACCCTGCTAATTTAACAGAGTACACCATACTTTTCCAGCTAACAACATTTCTTGGTAATTTTACTAAAAAACTCTGTAAAATGATTTTGACAGAAAAAAAAGTTAATTTACAGAGTTTATAGTAAAATATTGGTTTAATATGAAAGCTTTTTGACAGAGAAAACTCGGTAATTTTACTGTAAAACTCTGTAAAATGATTTGGACAAAAAAAAATTTTAATTTACAGAGTTTCTAGTAAAATATTGGTTAAATAAACCACCATTTAGCAAAGAAAACTATGTAAATTTACATATATTTGTAAAATGCATTTGATGCAAAAAAAAATTACAGAAAAAACTCTCTAAATTTGCAGAGTTTAGTTAAATGCATGTTATTTTGTAAAATTTTTATAAGATTTCTGAAAAAAAATTTTTGGTAACTTTTTTTGCTACTTTTGCAACTTTTTCTCAAAAAAAACATATACATATAAAATTTTGATGTTTGGTAACAAAAAAAATACGAAGTATTTTGCTTAGATCTGTATTTTAGCAGAAAACTCTGTTAATTATCTGTAAAATTAAGATTACAAAGTAAAAAGTAATATAACAGAGGAAACTTTGTTTTTTTCACAACAAAATACAAAGTACTTTCTTTAAATCTGTATTTTGACAGAAAACTCTGTCAAATATCTGTTGAATTGAGATTACAGTCATTTTACAGAGTATTTTACAGAGTTATTATTTTGAGTGTAAATATTCTTTTCTTTGAACATTTTTCAAAATCTTAATTTTTGGTGGAAATTTCCAAGATCCAAAACTTTATTCGGTTTAATGATCAATTTTGACTCAATGAAAGCTCACCTCAAGCTCTGTGAGAGATTTAAGGGAAAGAAATGGTGAGATTTTTTTTTAATAATTTCTTGAACGTAGAAAGAATCGCAATTTTTTGCAAAATTTCAAATAGTGATATCTCCAAAACCGTATGACCGATTTTAAAAATCAAATTTGTGTTTAGCGTATCAAAATTAATAAATTTCTGTATCGCCAGAAATACTATTTTTTTTTTTTGTTTAATTTTCAAACAACCAAATCCTTGATCGCCGTGCTCTACGGGATAATTTAATCCGATTTGTCTTAAATTTGTACCACATAAGTTTTACGCCTAGGAGAATAAAAATTTGCCCGGACGTTATAAATCGGAAGAAAGCATTTTTTGCAGCACAAAAAAATTACAGTATAATATGGCTCCATATAATATATATATTAGAGTTAATTTTGAAAATTTGATATGCGGGTATCATCATTTTTTTGAAGTATTAGGGGGAACTAAAAAGAATGGCGGTATTTTTTTGGAAAAAAATTCGCTCCTTGGGGTGGTTCAACGCATCTGAAAACGCGAATTTTGAGTTGATTTTTCTGCAGAACAAAAACGGCTAAATATATCGCAAATCTGATTTCACCAGTTGATTCTACAGCAAAAAATAATACAATGGCCGTTTTTCAAACTCTTAAAAGAAGTTCCAAAAACCCACCACAGAGGGCGGAAATATAAGGTTTTTCCCATTTTCTTTTTAAATTAATTTTTTAAATATGCACAATTAAAGGGCATTTTTAGCTTAACAAAATGATACCAAATTTTCCGTTAAACCCGTTAAAAAGTTACAAGCTCTCAAAAATGGACAAAAACACGTTTTTTGAGAACTTTGACCTCAATTTTCTCGAAAACATGACGTGATAGAAAAATTTGAAAACTAGATTCAGAAACAGCAACGAAATGTTAATCGAAAACAGGTTTGATGATCCCAGAATATCATCCAAAAACATCAGAAAAAAATGCTCTCAATAATGCACAAAATTAGTTTTTTGTGAGCTTTGCCCTCAATTATCTCAAAAACCTGACGTTACGGAATATTTTAGAAACCAGATTTGGAATCAGCATTAAGAGAAAAATCAAAAACAAGTGTCCAGACCGCTGACCCATCCAAAAAATTTTTCGGTCAGTGCTTTATAATTTTACCACTAGAAAAAAAAACTTTGAAGCCTTATAACTTTTTAATGGGTTGTGATAGAAAGGTGCTTTTTGTACCAATTTTCTTAGCAAAAACTGCCTCTTCATCGTGCATGATAAAAAAATAATAAATTTTTTTTTTTTTAAATCGATTTTTCCGTCCCCTGCTGTGGGTTATTGGAATTTTTTTTAAGAGTTCAAAAAACTGCTATTGTATTAATTTTTGCTGTAGAATCGACTGGTAAAATCAGATTTGCAATATATTCAGCCGTTTTTTCTCTACAGAAACATCAGCTCAAAATCCGCGTTTTCAGATGCATTGAACCACCCCAAGGAGTGAAAATTTTTCCAAAAAAATACCGGCATTCTTTTTAGCTCCCCTAAATCCTTTAAAAAAATTATATCCGATAAACAGATGAAGTGACATAGTCACCAAACGAACTCTAATACTTATATGTCAAAATAACTTAAAATTTTCTTGACGAAATGAGTGTCCATCTGGAAATTTTAGTATAAATGTAGTGGAAAACGTTGTTGCACTGATCATTATTACCCCCCTTAGGGATTATCAGCAGATTTTAAAAAATGATTGTTGGTCAGTCAAACATCAAACCAGACATAACATTTCATATACATATTTCACAAGTTAAATGAGAAGGACCAACATCTGATTCACAACAAAAAGAATATCATAAATAGAAATATTTTTGTGCCTCGAGCTAGAATAATACTCTAATGTAATGTAGAGAAAAACTTTATTGTCATATTTGTTTCAGAATTAAAAAAAATCAAATTTTAAGATTTAATCTGTAAAAAATTTAGAATTTCTTGAAACTCTTCTTGATACCATGACCCTTGGAAACCTTCAATACCTTGAAATGAACGGTCTTGGACAAGGGATGGTATTCACCAATGGTAATAATATCGCCGACTTTAATATCTCTGAAACAGGGAGAACAATGAGCGTTCATGTTTCTGTGAAGTTTTTCGAAACGACTGTATTTGCATACAAAATGCAAGTATGTAGGGCTCTTAACATTGGACCTGAAAAAAACTCTGTACAGTTTTATTTCACAAATTAAGGAAGCCATATTGAAGCTAATGTTCTCACCTTTAATATAATACCAATTTGAAAATTTGAAGTTGTATAGTTTTAAAGTTATAACATATTTTGCATGGCCACTTTATTTTAATTTTGATGTTTTTTTTTCAAATCTTCAAGGCGTTACATTTTGAAAACTAAAAGGGTTTTGAAGTCGGAAGGTTAATAGTTTGAAAAACACTCCCTCTTTGCTATATGTATGGCAAATTTCATTAAAATCGGAAAATTAAATTCGAATACTGTTTGGATTGACCTGGAATTGCTCTAAAGTAAACTAAACTAGCCGGTTTATACAAACAATGTTTTCTATAAACAAAAAAAAAAAAATAAAAAAAAAAAAAAATTATTATAAAAAAGCGAAAAAAAATCCCCCAAAAAAATTCTTAAAAATTAGTTTAATTAAAAAAATCCAAAAAAAAAAAAACGTATTTTAGTAAATATTAAAAAAAATAGGAAAAATTAAAAATAAATAATAATAAAATTATTAAATTATAATTATTATAAAAAAAATATAAATAAATTGAACTGTATTTATAAAAACAAAAAAATAACAATATTAACACCTGCCTTCAAACAAAAAAAAATTTTATTATACCTTAAAAATAAAAAAAAAATAAAAAAATTATTCATTACTTCTTAACATTAAATGAATTTAAAATTTAAGTAAAAAAAAAATAATAAAAACACGCTAACATTAAAAAAACCAAAAAAATTAATAATAAACAGCCAACTTTTACAAATTGTAAATTACTCGTTTGTCTTTTTTTATTTTTGTTTAACAAAAAATAAATAATTTTTATGTTCCCTTTTTTTAATAAAACATTAACAAAAAAAAGAAAAATAAATCCCCCCTCCCTCAATATATATAGATAATACATAAAAAAAACTATAATTTGGCATTTAATAATAACATTAACAAAATACAAAAAAAAACCAAAAAGAAATTCAATATAAATAAAATAATAAATATATACATTTAATAATTAAAAACAAAAAAAAAACTTTTTTTATTACCAACCAAACATCAATCTTATAAAAAAAACCGCTTAAATAAAAAAAACAAAAACATTTTTTGAATTAAACTGAAAAAAACGCGTAAATTTTTTTCTTTGTTGAAGCTAAGATTTGTAAATACGTATTAAAATAAATAATAATAATAATAAAAAAACATAAAACAAGTAGTTAAAAAATTTATAAAAAAAAAAACAAATAATAATTTATTTCTATTAAATAAAAAACAAAAACCAAACGATTTTTTACCAAAAATACAAAAAACCAAAAATAAAAAACCCCATTTACAAAATAAACGCTAAAAATTCTTAAAAATAAAATAACAAAATTTCTTAAAAGTTATAACAATAAAAACTTAAAAGATCATATTTTTTATTTATTTTGTAAAATATTTTTCAAAACTGAACCAAAAAATTTATAAAATCCCAAGTAAAAAAGGTTGCAACAGACAGTTAAGTGAAAAGCTATGTCAAACATTCTGCAAAAGGAGTTTTGCTTTTAATTAAAAAGTCTTTAGAAGATTTTTTTGCAAAAATTTATGTATTAAATTTCAAAATTAGTATTTGTACTAATTGTACATTTACAGATGCTTCTGTTGACAATTGAGTTTAAAAGATTTAGCAAACCGATCTGACTAAAGATTACCAAAAAATTTCTCCTGCAATTTGATCGATAAATTTTACTACTGAAATAAGCAGATTATCCAGCAAACTGAACAGATTTGACGGCTGATTGAACAGAAATTGTCAAATCAAAATTATTAGAAATCTGAGACTGCTGTAATCAGAAGATTTCTGATTGGGCTTAAACTCGGATTCTTTCCAATAGATTTGCTGCGGATGTGACAGATATTTTATTTTGAAACAATATCATATTTACGAGGTTCGATAATAAAGTTTTTTTATTTTTTTTCAAATCAACTTTTCAAGAATTCACTCGGTGGGTTAAGACCCATTGTAATGCCCTTAATTGTTATTTTCCTACTCCCCCTCTAATACAAAGTTTTACTTCTTAAACCACCCACATTTCTTAAGATATGCTCGAGACCTCAATGAGACACCGTTTAGGAAATTTAGGTCATCGAAAAATGTTTGCCCTAAATGCTTAAGGCGGCTTCTCATCAGACCCGAACATTAACATAACAACTGCTTCACCAACTCCTTCTCCTCCACTTCACCATATCTTCTACAATTGTCCCTATCAGAAATTGCCCTACGCACGGCGATTTGGCCGATTATACTGTCGGTATTCCTACTAATAGGCTTACCGTCCGTTTGCCAAAAGTGGCCAAAGGGTTGGCGGTATCCTGCACGTAGTCAGTGATATCCGCATATCTTTCATTCTATTCCTTAATATCCTATCGTTTTTTTCATCAATTCCACTATTGCAACCAAGACATCAGGTTCCACCCGTTCACCTACTGACTCAGACTCGTTCCCAGTGACCCCACTATGTTCAGGGATCAAGATTAGCTTGACTGTGTGCTGGCCGATTCAACGAAGGGATTTTTTACAATTCCTAAAGGTTGTATGATACTTGCTAGTTTCTGTATTGGATTTTTTTAGGATTGATCGAATGAAACAACAAATTCGAGAAAGAACAAGAAATACTATAAAATAAAAACAAAACAAAAAAAAACAATATTGCCAACTTTTATTTTCAAAATAACTCGCCCAAAATAGCTAAAAAACGCCCAAAACAAATGTAAAACCGCTTCATTCGAGAAAAAACTAATAAAATTGGCAACACTGTTAACATTTTATTCTGGAAATTTCAATTTCAAGTTGAAAATTTTTATATATTTTTTGACAGTCACTGCAAAATTATCGATAACACACGTATATTTTTTGGCGTTTGAAGTTTTTTCATGATATTGTCATACTCTTTACACTTGGTCAGTTTCCCTATGAAAATATATTTGCACTGTTCTCCAAAATATAAAAAATACAAAAACTAGCAAGTATCATAAGACCTTAACGATTTCCGAGTTTACAGTGTTTGGTTCTATCTAATGCGTTGATCACAAATGTTGAACATTTTTTAAAATAGGTCGAACGGTTTTGAAAACTTTGCTATTTGAAATTTGCAAAATATTTGGGTTTTTCAAATGTTAAAGAAATTAAAAAAAAACAAATACTCAAAATTTCTTTTCCTTGCCCCTTTCACAGAGCTTGAGACAAACTTTCATTCAAATTTAATTTGAGCCAAATCAGATCATTCTAACCCGTGTCGCCCTTTGATCAAAATTTTTGTTTTTTTTTTTTAGAAAATTTTCATAAAACTTTAATCAAAATTCACAATGGGTTAAGATAGCCTGATTTGGCTCAATTTAAGTTTAAATAACAGCTTTTCTCAAGCTCTATACACACAATAAAAAAATTTCCAATAAACGACTTTTATAGTATTTATGAACAATTTCATATAATTTAATAACTTTTTCATAATATTTATAAATTTTTTCATAGTATTTATGAATAAATCTTAATATTTAAAATTTAGAAACTATTCAACATTTTTCATAAATACTATGCAAAAGTTTATAAGTATTATGAAAAAGTTTATAAATTGTATGGATTTGTTCATAAATACTATGAAAATCGTTCATTCAAACATTTTTTTGTGTGTAAAATAGTCAAACGAAAACAATTTTTAGATTTTTTTTATACCCTCCAACCACGGTATGGGGGTACACTCACTTTGTCATTCCGTGTGTAACGCATCGAAATATCGGTCTAGGACCCCATAAAGTATATATTTTATTGATCAGTGATCGATGCTAAGACATTCTAGCGATGTCCGTCCGTCCGTCTGTCCGTCTGTAGAGGACACGATACAGTCCAAAATAAAAGAGCTAGAGTTTCGAAGTTTGGCACAAATATGTCCTATATTCCTAGGCAGGTTAAGTTCAGAAATGGGCAAAATCGGACTAAGGGGGAAAAAGTTCCCCCTTAGAGAACTAAACCAACCTAAGAAAAACCGCATTTTTTGCAGGTTTTTTTTGTACTTTTGCTAAGAAAATGCAACATTATTTTCTCAGAAGAAGTTCAAAATCGCAAGGGGAAGGTGCCCCCTAACGTCTCCCACCAAAGCCCCCACACCCCCAAAAAAAATATAGACGCCCCTGGATTCTTTTAAAATTGTCTTTTATATTTTGAAGGGTATAAAAGATTCGGCACAGCCGAATGTAACACTCTCACTTGTTTTTTTTTAATTTCTTTTATATAGGAAAAAAACGTAATTTCTGGAGATTTTAAATAAATATTTCAAAAAACGCTCGACTGATTTCAGAAATTTTTAAATATTCTTAGTAAGCATGTCAAAATTAATAAAAATAATGTATCGGGAGACATTTTTATTTTAATTTTTAAAAAATCCAAAATTTTGATGGAAATTTTCCAAGAATCCAAAACTTTAATCAATGGGTGCCAATGATAAGATTTGTCTCATGATTAATGAACGGGTCAATGGAAAGAAATTTTGAGTTTTTTTTCTTAATTTCCTGAACATAGAAACTTGAAATTTTAAATGTAAGATCCTTTGGTGAAAAAAAATTCTGGAAAAATAAATTTTTTGTAAATCCGATTTTAATGGAGTTTTCTTTTCTGGGAAAAAGTGGAATTTTGTCCGCACTTCTGCAAAAGCATTTTTGTGTTGTTTTCAAAAACTAAATGCACATCTTTGAAAAAATTTAATTTACTTTTCTCAAAATACTTATTGCCTTACAAGGAGGTGAAAAGGGCACATTTTCTACCCCTCAAACAAATGACGAGGTTAAAAAAACTTCCCTGTTCTTCTCTCATATAGCAAAACTTTAATTAACCGCACATGTTTACTGGTGCTGTTGTGCTGCAGAGGATGAGTCGTGGCATGTGACAAGGAAGTCCAGAGTTCAAATCCCGGTGTCGCCGAAATTTTTATTTCTGTAAATTAGTTTTTTATTTAATTACATATTTTTATACCCTACACCACTCTCTGGTACAGGTTATAATGAGTTTGTGCTGATGTTTGTAACTACCCGAAATATTGGTCCTAGACCCACTTTCAAGTATACCGATCGACTCAGAATCAGTTTTTGAGTCGATTTAGCGTCCGTCCATGTAAACTTTGTGCGCACGATACAAATCACAATTTTTAACCAATTTGTCTGAAATTTGAAACTAACCTTTGTTTGACCAAAGGACAAACGCTATTAAAATTGGAAAAAACAGGTCCATGTGTTGGCCTAGCCCCAATACAAACGTCCCCTTTAAATATGGGTCAATTGACCCTAACAACCATATTTTAATAGGTATCCTCTTTAAATTTGGCAGGTAAACGTTTTTTATTCATTAAAAGCACATATTTTAACAACGCAACTGTTCAAAAAAGAGTGCATTGTTCCTCCTTCGGAGGAAGAAACATTCGGAGAAAAAGTGCTTATTAGAAATTCCGATTTTAAGAGGACAAAAAAGAACTTTCTAACATAAGTACATTATGAAAAGTTTCGTTGCTAAGAGGGTAAAAAAGTGTAATTTTGTAATATTTTACTCTCCTGAAATCAATCATTGGCATTAAACATTAAAATGTATGATCTTCTTTGGAATAAAACATTCTGAAAAAGACTCTGGAATTTCTGATTCTAAGAGGGTAAAAATAATGTTTGTTTGGCTGGAGGATCCCACATCTCATATTTTTATGACCTTTTTTTCAGGCAAGTACCAAATCACAATTCTTGTCCTCTTAAAATCGGAATTTCCAAAAAGTACTTTTTCTCCGAATGTTTTATTTTAAAAAGGATCCAACACTTCAAAATTCAAGTTTCTAGGAATACTCAGTCAAAAGCAAAAAGTACCAGAGTACACTTCTGGTGTTTTCTTTTTTAAAAATAGTTTGCTTCAAAACTTTGGTAATTTTCAGGATTAAATTGAAGGACGTTTCGTGAAATATTCATGCTTCCCATCATCAGAGTTCTTAGGAAAATTGCTGTAAATTGTTTTGGTCCAAATATCAAGTAGTCTAGTTTTCAATTATTTAAACTTCGTGCGAATCAAAGTAAAGAGAAATCAATCATTTTGAAACTTCATCTGTTCTACTCAAATATAATAAAAGCAGAAGTTGATTTTTGCTTTGTTTTTGACGTCGGTAAATGTTAAACGCCGTTTTTGCAAACTCTCTGGTGCTGTTCAAAGATAACAAGATTCCTTTAATTATATTCAAAATAAAAATTAATATTTGACCTTGTAATTGTGCAATAAAAATAGTATTTTCTAGTTCGAGGTCAGTTATTTTCCGCTTTATGAATTAATGTAACAAGAACTTTTGTTCACTCTACTACCTTTGTTAGGATATCCTCCCAACAAATATTTCTAAAGTTTTTGAATTTTTTTTTCTAAATTTCAGCATTAACAAAATTCTTTCTTTTTTGGTTCAGTTAATAAGAAACAAAACTTGCATTTTATTCATTAATACCATTTTTATTCTTTATTTTTCTTTTTTTTTATATAAAAAATCTATTTAATAAAACAAAAAAAAAACAATTTTTGTCCACACCACAGACTACGAATAAAAAACAAAAATAATTATAAAAAAAAAGACAACCAAAAATAAAATCCCAAAAAAACAAACAATTTAGTTATTATTGTTATAAATAAATTATAAAAATTATGGATAATTATAAAAAAAAAAACGAAAAAACTGCAGTAAAAAAACTAAATAATTTTTTTCAAATACATGAAAACATAAAAAAAATTAAAAAAAAAATGTTTTTTATTTCAATGAGTGGTAAGGTAAAATTAGGATTCGTTCAACTGTTGACGAGTGTGGACGTGTTTTATTTTAACTCCGTGCTATAAATTGAATTACTAAAATTGTTCGTAATAGGTTTGTTCGTAATAGGTATTTTTGTGATATTTTCATTACCACATCAAGGAAAATGAAAATATGGACACAAATGATACCGATTTAGTTCGAGGCTCTGCCTCACCGACTTGTGCTGGTCCTAGCACTGGTCTTAGGGTTGCGACCTTGAAGTCCGGCCTTGATTCTGGTAGGGGTGCTCAGCCTAATATTGGTGGTAAAAAGAAAAAGAAACTTAAGCCATCAAAGGTCAGGCACAACCAGAGAAGGCTTTGTTTGAAAATAATTAACAGACTAAGCCAACTCGATGGAACGAAGCTCTCCGAACGTGAGAAGGCGTCGCTATCATGGGCGAAAGGAGTCATTGAAGAACAGGACAAACTTTCGGCAATGCGCGCATCTGACAAACAGAGCGCTGTTTCGGCCTCGTCATCGAAGTCTGGTAAAAGGTTGCGCTCGCCCGACGAGAAACCTTTACCTAAAAGATCTAAGGTGACCGGCAACGTCTGGACTCAGTCTTTTAGTGAAGTGGTGAAAGGTAACTTCGTTAGGGCTGTGATAAACAGGCAAAATGGGGATTGTAGTATTCCAAGGGACAAGTGGAGTTTAGTTGAAACTAAACTAAATGAAATCTACTATAGGCTTCTTGAGAGTATGCCTGATTTTCTCCCTACTACTGTCAACGCAGGTTGGTATCAGGGGCGAGTAAAACTCGTTGCTTTTGGAAACGAAAGATCCGCAGCCGTGTTTAAGGTTGCCATTAGCCAAGTGGGAGAGTTATGGCCTGGAGCCAGACTGGACGTTGTGGAAAAACATGATATCCCCTCGCAACCCAGAGCTCATGCATGGATCCCAATGGCTACAAGTGACACTGCGGTGATTCTAAAGATGATAAAAGTCTGCAATCCTGACCTTCCAACTCAGAATTGGCAAATTGCCAGATTGGGTGAGATGGAGGGCGCTCGTCGTCAAGCAGTGGTCTTGGTTAATGAGGAATCGCTTCCGCTTTTAGCCAGGACTGACGGCATTATTAGATTTGGCTTTTTTCATATAAGAGTCAATGTCTACAAGGGCGACCAGAAGCCTATTTTGGAAGCAGACAAGCCAGTGGCAGAGTCGGCTGGGGAGGAGAATCTGGAAAAGGTTGATATTCAGCTGACCGATTCTAGGCTGATGGGAGATGCATCTGGCATTTTCGAAACCGAATCTGGCAACGAATGCGACCTCTGTGATGGCACGGAGGATAAAGCTGATGCCACTATGGGTGACATTCAGGACGAGGCCCATGCAGTGAGGAATTCGGAGAGTTCTGTTGCCTCCGATTCAGAACAGATGGGACACATATCTGGCTTATTCGAAACCGAATCTGGGGACGAATGCGACCTCTATGATAACACGGAGGATGAAGCCAATAACACGGTGGTGGAAAGGATGGTGGAAAAAAAGCAAGATGTTGCGGTTCCTACAAATAAACCTCCATCACTGTAAGGCAGCCTCAGCTGCACTATTGCTGCGCCTGACGACAGGAGCAGTTGACTTGGTTTTTATCCAAGAGCCCTGGGTGCGGGGTGGCAGGGTTTGCGGATTGAAGACCCCTGGGTTTAAGTTGATGGTTGCCAAAGGTGAGGGCTCACCAAGAGCCTGCATCTTGGCGAAAAATGGCTTAAATATATTCTTTTTATCAACTTTTAGTGATATGGATGTTACAGCGGCTAGCTTAGAGCTTCATGGGAAATCTATTTGGGTCGCCTCTGCGTATTTTCCTAATCCGGGGCCAATACCCCCGGAGAAGGTTGGCGGTCTGATTCGGGAGTCTGAATCTAGGGGACACCAGTTACTAGTGTGCTGTGATGCTAATGCACATCATTCGATATGGGGTAGTACAGACACAAATGATAGAGGCGAATCACTTTTGGAGTTTTTGTTAAGCACTAACCTGTATATTTGTAACAAGGGTAGTGAACCAACTTTCGTTACAAGTACGCGGCAAGAGGTTCTTGACGTAACACTTGTATCAGATACATTGTCTGATAGAATTGATGACTGGAGAGTTTTGGAAGAGCATTCTTTCTCAGATCATCGGTACATTGAGTTTTTACTCAGGGAGCGTGCCCCGGTTGAGACAGTCTCTAGAAATCTGAGAAGAACAAACTGGGTGAAATATAGGGAGACTTTTTCTTTGCTTTTGGATGAAGTACCCCTATCTGAACCGCATAGTTTAGCGGAAATTGACTGTCTGGTTGACCATATAACAAATGTTTGTAATAGGTGCCTGGATGCGTCTTGCCCTTCTGCAAAGCCTAGAGGGAAAAAAAAGCCACCTTGGTGGTCAAATGAGTTGCAGACGAGCAGAGATTCCTGCAGAAAGCTCTTTAATAAGGCTAAATTTTCAAGAGCGGACGAGGACTGGTCTGCATACAGGCTGCAACTTAAGAGTTATAAAAAGATGATCAGAAATGCCAAATGTGATTCTTGGAAAAACTTCTGTGGAAACATAGAAGACGTTTCTGAGGCATCCAGGCTGCGCAAGGTTCTGGCTTCTTCTCCTTGCACCCTAGGATACCTGAAAGATCCTAATGGGGTGTGGTCTTCCTCCAGTGGAGAGTCGCTGGATCTCCTTTTAAACACGCATTTTCCGGGCAATTCCATGACGCCGTTTCAAGCTTTGGAACGTTCTGACGCCCAAGCATCTGAAATTGCTTCGGAAATAATAAATATGCCAACATTAATCTGGGCGATAAAAAGCTTCAGGCCCTATAAATCTCCGGGACCTGATGGTATAATCCCGGCTGAGTTGCAGCAAGTGTTGGACTATATAGCCCCGTTGCTGTATAATCTATACACAGCATGCATCAACTGGTCGTATATTCCTTTAAAATGGAGGGATACCAGAGTCGTATTTATCCCGAAGGCTGGGAAAAGTTCCCACACAGCTCCGAAGGATTTCAGACCAATTAGTCTGTCTTCTTTTTTGTTAAAGACAATGGAACGAATGATAGACTCATATTTGCGTAGAGTGATTGACCCGAGGTTGCTTTCGACAAAGCAACATGCATACAGCAAGGGACGATCAACGGAAACAGCTCTTCATGAGCTCGTTGGTACCATCGAGAGATCGCTTTCGGTAAAGGAGTACACTATGGTGGCCTTTCTTGATATTGAGGGGGCTTTTAATAATGTCATTCCAGAATCGATAATATTGGCATTGTCTGGTCTGGGAGTAAAGCGTGAAATCGTTTTAATGGTGGAAAACCTACTTGCCAATAGACGTATAACGTCTGAATTGGGAGCGTCCGTCATATCTCGATTTGTCAATAGGGGCACACCACAAGGAGGTGTTCTTTCGCCGCTTCTTTGGAACCTGGCACTGAATTCAATGCTACTATCTCTAGAAGCACGTGGTTGTCATGTTATCGCATATGCTGACGATGTCGCGATAGCGGTAAAGGGGAAGCATCTGCCAACATTGCGGGACATTCTTCAGGGTTCTCTGAAAGATCTGTCTAAATGGGCAAGAGACTGTGGCCTAGGAGTTAATCCTAGTAAAACAGAGCTTGTTTTGTTTACAAGGAAAAATAAGATTCCTGCTTTTGATCCTATTTCTCTGGACGGTACTGAAATCACCTTCTCAGATGGAGCCAAGTATCTTGGAGTATTTCTAGATAGGAAGCTGAATTTCAGGCGTAATATTGAGGAACGGGTGAGAAAAGCAACGATTGCTTTGTATTCCTGTAAAAGGGCCATTGGAAAACGATGGGGTTTTAGCCCTCAAGTCGTTCATTGGATCTATACAGCAGTGGTGCGTCCAATTTTGCTGTATGGAATCATTGTCTGGTGGCCTGCTTTGGAAACAAAAGCGAACTTTGTCTTTATCACGAAGGTACAGAGAATGGCGTCAATGTGCATCACTGGTGCTCTTCGTACTACACCTACGGCTGCATTAGAAATCCTCCTTCACCTGATACCCTTGGACATATTGGGTAGGCAGTATGCGGCTGCGTCGGCAATTCGACTTAATAGCACGCTGCAATGGAGGAGCAGTGATTGTGGCCATAGCGCAATCTTGAAAAAGATAACAATACCACAAAATGTGGACTGTGCTCCCTCTTTGAGCCTCTTTGAGCGCCACTTTACCACTATGATACCATCCAGGGAGTCTTGGATGGGGGATACTCCGGGTAGTGGAGCTACCATAAATTTTTACACAGATGGATCGAGGCTGCACGAACAAGTGGGCTTTGGAGTCTATTCGGAAGAGCTTGGGTTGAGCCTGGCTCGTAGATTGCCAGATCATTGCAGTGTTTACCAGGCAGAGATGCTGGCAATAAAAGAAGTGGCTGACTGGTTGAGCTGCAATGTCTTGTCTACAACCGCAGTCAACATCTATACTGACAGTCAAGCCGCGGTCAAGTCCCTGGATTCAATGTTTCTGAAAACAAGATCTGCCCTTAACTGCCGCACGTCTTTAAATGAGATGGCCAAGCAGTTTAACATACGACTCATATGGGTCCCAGGGCACAGAGACATTCCAGGGAATTGCAAAGCCGATGAGCTTGCAAGACTAGGAACTACCTTACAGGTTCCAACAGAATTGGAATGTGTTGGTACGCCTCTAGAAACTTGCAAGCAAAACCTACGGCTTTGTTCTGCGACGGAGACTAATCAAAGATGGGCAAATGGATGGACGTGTGAGACAACACGACTGATTTGGCCTTCTCTTAATCAGGGGCGCACAAGTGAGCTGATATCGCTTCCAAGAGGAGAGATTTCAACGGTGGTTTCTATAATTACCGGACACTGTCTTATAGGGAAGCACGCAGAGCGGTTAAATGTGCCGTCGAATGACTTTTGCCGAAGTTGCATGGATGAAGAAGAGTTGGAAACTATCGAACACTTTATTTGCCATTGCCCGGCACTTTCTGGTCAGCGACTTGCTTCACTGGGATCTAGGGAGCTGTACGATCTTTCAGATTTGTCGGATGTCAAAATTCAACATCTAAGGAGTTTCATAAGAAGCTCAAACTGGTTTAACGACAGGGACTAGTAGGGAAACCTATTACGATCCCGTGGTATCACAATGGACCTCAGAGTCTACGTGTGTTGACGTAAAACGTCAGCAGCCACTTACAACCTAACCTAACCTAACCTAAGGTAAAATTAAATTTTCAGACCAGAATATTTTAAGAAGTTAGCTTTTCTCTTCTGTGTTAACGAAACGGATAGACCTTAGCTAAAATATTCAAAATTTTGACAGGTGAGTGAGAGACTTTATGGTACTGGCGCCAAAGATAGAGGATTTTACAGTAATAATTTTGAGTACCTTTTATAAAAAGTACCTTTTATAAAAAGTACCTTTTATAAAAAGTACCTTTTATAAAAAGTACCTTTTATAAAAAGTACCTTTTATAAAAAGTACCTTTTATAAAAAGTACCTTTTATAAAAAGTACATTTTATAAAAAGTACCTTTTATAAAAAGTACCTTTTATAAAAAGTACCTTTTATAAAAAGTACCTTTTATAAAAAGTAACTTTTATAAAAAGTACCATTTATAAAAAGTACCTTTTATAAAAAGTACCTTTTATAAAAAGTACCATTTATAAAAAGTACCTTTTATAAAAAGTACCTTTTATAAAAAGTACATTTTATAAAATTTACCTTTTATAAAATGTACCTTTTATAAAAAGTACCGTTTATTAATAGTACCTTTTATAAAAATTAACTTTTATAAAAAGTACCTTTTATGAAAAGTACCTTTTATAAAAAGTACCTTTTATAAAAAGTACCATTTATAAAAAGTACCTTTTATAAAAAGTACCTTTTATAAAAGGTACCTTTTACAAAAAGTACCTTTTATAAAAAGTAGCTTTTATAAAAAGTACCTTTCATAAAAAGTATCTTTTTAAAAAATTAAATTTTATAAAAAGTACCTTGTATAAAAGTACCTTTTATAGAAAGTACCTTTTATAAAAAATACATTTTATAAAAAGTACCTTTATAAAAATACCTTTTATCTATAAAAAGTGCCTTTTCTTAAAAGTATCGAAAGTACACTTTTTGGTACTTTTTTATTTCCTGAAATAATAACCATAGAAACTTGAAATTTTAAAAGGTTTGTCTCTAGGAAAATAAAGGGGTTAAAAGGGGTAAAAAAGTGTACTTATGTATTTATTTCGTGATGTAATGTTCACAGAAACTTGATATTTGGAATGTAAGATCCATCGGTAAAAAAAAGATTGGGCAAAGTACCTTTTGGAAATTGCGTTTCTTAAAGGGCCTTTACATTGTTGTACTTTGTGTGTTGAAATGTATTATTCATACAAAAACACATCAAAAATTGTATAATTACAAACTATTATCCGTAGCCATTTTTATTAAAAAGTTTTGCAAAACACACAAAAAAAATAAAATTTTCTTTTCTCAATTTATTTAATTTTGTTTGAATTTTAAATAAAAACAATAAAATTGAAAAGTCTAAAGCAAAATATTATTTTTTGAAAAATTTCAAAATATTTTCTGATACGTTATACATTTCCAAAAAAGTAAATTATACAAAATCCATTATACAAAGTGTGATAATGTAAAACATGCTTTAACGGGGACAAAAAGTATATTTTTTGTACTTTTAATATTTGCTGAAATAATGATCCTAGATAATTGAAATATGGATTATAGGATTATTCGGTGAAGCAAAAACATTCTGGAAGAGGTTCTTTTTGGAAATTCCGTTTCTTATGGGGGTAATAAAGTGTACTTTTGGTACTTTTTTACTTCTATAATAATGCCCCTAGAAGAAGGAGATGGAATTGGAAATGAAATAAAGTAGAACGGGGAACAAAAAGGAATAGAGCTGGGAACAATATGGAATGATTTTTTTTACTAAAATTTTTCGTATTTAACATTTTTTACTCTATATTTATTCTCTCTATATATTTTTTCACTCAAACTTATTTTTATACCCTCCACTCTAGTGATAGAGAGTGTATATAAGTTTGTCATTCCGTTTGTAACACATCGAAATATTGGTCTAGGACCCCATAAAGTATATAATCGATTTTAAGTCGATCTAGCGATGTCCGTCCGTCCGTCCGTCCGTCCGTCCGTCCGTCCGTAGAAAACACGCTAACTTTTGAAAGACTTTACAGAGGCTACTGAAGTTTGGCTTATATGTTGGTCATTTACCTGGTCAGGTTGGTTTACAATCCAGCCAAATCGGTCCAGTGGTTCAAAAGTTATGAGCAAAAGAGTAAATTTCGGCAAGGGTTTTTCGCGAATATACGATATAAAAACAAGTAAGAAAGTTATAGTCGGTCAAGACCGACCATATAATACCCTAGACCAGTGTTTCCGAAAAATGGGTCCCAAGTCCAAACATGGACCGATTGGATCTATCTTTTGTTAGATCTTTAATAAGTGTAGAAAACACACACAGACAAAATTTTAGTGGAATTGGCTTATTTTAGTTTCCAATAGTCGGTCGAAATTTTTTTAAGGGGACCAAGTCCAAAAATGATCTGAATATATTCAGATAAAACTACCAAAGTACACCTTATGCACCTAAAAATAAAATTTTAATTAAATATTTCAAATTTTATTGAATTTTGAGAGATTTATGTGAATATCGGGAGGGTGGTTTGTATGGGGACTACAAGAGGAACTGGTCCGATTCCTTTGAAATTTAGGATGATAATTTTTAAATACAAAAAACGATTACCTACCAAATTTCGAAAGGATACCTGTTATAATACGCTAATAAGAGTCACTTGAGTCAAATTAAAGGGGACGTTTGTATGGGGGCTAGGTCTAAACATTGACCGATTTTTCCCAATTTCAATAAGCTTCGTCCTTGGGGCAAAAAAAGCTTAACTTTTTTAATTTCATCCAAATCGGTTGATAATTGCGACCTGTATCGTGTTTACAACGTTTACATGGACGGACGGACGGACAGACAGACGGACGGTCGATCGGTATACTTAAAGGTGGGTCTAGGACCAATATTTCGAGTAGTTACAAACATCAGCACAAACTCATTATACCCTGTACCACAGAGTGGTGTAGGGTATAAACACGATAACTTTCGAAAGACAATAATAAGACTCATGAAACATAGCATGTATCCTTTCCCAAGTCTGTTTGGTATTGAATTTCAGCTCAATTAGTCCAGTGGTTCAAAAGTTATAAGCAAAACCCCGAATTTCAGATTGGGTTAATCTTAAATGCCACATGGTAAACAAGTTTAAAAAGCATTGGTGGTAACTTTGCAATACTTCTCAAACTTGTTTAGTTTTAAAGCAATGCTTTTTAAACTTGTTTAGTTTTTAAAGCATTGGTAACTTAAAAATTACACTCGAAAAAAATGTTACACTAAAAAAAAATTTATTTTTTTTTTACAAAAATGTCAATATTTTGTGTACATACGCACGTGCATTCACTCAGAAATATTTTTACAGTAAAAAAACATTACACTCGAAAAAAGTTTTACACTCAAAAAAAAATTGTAATTTTCCTTTTTTTAAATGACAAAAAAAGCGGTTTTTACTCAAAATAAAATATTTCTAATCAAAATTGTTAATTTTATGTTATCCTTTAAAAAAAGGCATTGTGGAGGGTATTCTTAGATTCGGCAAAGTCGAATTTAACTTTTCTACTTGTTTTTATACCCTCCATTCTAGTGATAGAGGGTATATATAAGTTTGTCATTCCGTTTGTAACACCTCGAAATATTGGTCTAGGACCCCATAAACTGTATATATTCATGATTTAAGACGATCTAGCGATGGCCGTCCGTCCGTTCGTCTGCCCGTCTGTCTGTTGAAATCACGCTAACTTTTAAAAGACTTTACGGAGGGTCCTGAAGTTTGGCATATATGTTGGGCATTTACCTGGTCAGGTTGGTATTGCAATCCAGCGAAATCGCTCCAGTGGTTCAAAAGTTATGAGCATAAGGCTAAATTTCGGCAAGGGTTTTTTGTGAATTTATGAAATAAAAATCACTATAACTTTCTAAAAGCAATTCTGAGGATGCTGAAGCTTGGCATATATGTTTTTTGTTCCTCCAGTCTAGTTCGTATTGAATTTCAGCCAAATCGGTCCAGTGGTTCAAAAGTTATTAGCAAAACCGTGAATTTCAGATTAGCTTCACCTTAAATTCACGTGTTAAAAACCCGTTAAACCTTTTTTAAAAACATTCGTAGGTCACAAAAATATTTTACAACGTATTTTTGTCACTCAAAAATATTTTTATACCAAAAAAAAAAAATAAATACACTCGAAAAAAATTTTACGTTAAAAAAAAAATTTACACTCAAAAAAAAATTAGTAAATTAATTTTTTTTTTTTTCAAAAATTACTAAAAAAAAAATTTTGTTTACACAAAATAAAATATTTCTAATCAAAACTGTTATTTTTTTCACGTTAGAAAATTTACCATCACTTAAAATGGGCATTGTGGAGGTTATTCATAGATTCGGCCAAGCCGAATTTAACTTTTCTACTTGTTTATTCGAATTTCTTTTTTCACTGAAATATTTATTCACTAAAAATCCCAAATCCCGACATAATGGCTCGAAAATTGTCAATATCTTTTTTCCCCGGAACGAACACGATAACGTACCAGCGAAGTTATTCAAATTTTATTGCTTAACAAACCAAGAGAACTACGTTTACTTACTATTTTTAAGTCCAAGTTATAATTGTATAGAACCGGGAAACACCGGGCACTTCAGCTGGTATAGCCTATAACTCGTTATATTTCAACTGGTCCTTTGTCATTCCTGTTGTGAAATAATTCTTTAATTAACGCATTGGGATATTAAAGATATTCATAAATGGGATTTTGTGTGGGCAAACCTTTGAGGTTAACTACGTCCTTGACACCTGCTGTTTATAAAAACAAAAATCAACATTGCCGGAACAAAAAAAAAAGTGGTTTGTTTACATTTTAAATGAAGAAAAGCCGGATTTGTTTGAATCTAATAAAGCAAAACACAAACAACACAAAAAAAATATAAACAAAAAATAATAATGTTTCAATTCCAGGTAAACAGCTGTTTTTACTTATAAGAAACTCCGGCGCAACTATTGATTTTGGGGGAATGTTTTGAAAATGATAACTGAAACACACACAAAAAAATGCACCCCCAGAGCGCAAGCACTTCAAAATACAAGATATTTTATCCATACAAGTGCAAGATATACAGACACGCAAAGAAAAGAATATTATTAAGAAGAAATTAACGGAAATAAGTTATTAAAAATAAAAATTATTAATATAAAAAGGAAAAAAATTAAAATATTTAAGAAAAAGTTAAAAACAAAAATCAATAAAAATTCTAAAAATTCTAATAAAATGTAAAGTGAAATTTGTGAAAAAACATCAGAATTACAAGACAATTTTACTTTAATTCTACAAATAAAAAAAGTGAATATACAATTACCCACACCCCAATTACAAATTTGTGTGTTTCTGTTCTGTTTTTTATTCAATTGTATATTAAATAATTTTACTAAAAATAACTTTTTAAACAATTTATTGACGTTTTTGTCATTTTTCATATACATTTAGGGTGGTGAAATTTAATTAAAAAATATTACAAACGACCTAAACCAAAACTAAACTACATAGACCAGACAGACAGACAAAGAAATCAAATAAACAAAATAATAATAGAAATTCTCAATCAATATGGATATAAATTTCTCTATGCTGATATTATTATGTTTTATATTTTTTGTAATTGGAGCAGTATTTATTTTGCTGCTACAATATTATGTGTATTTGAAATTTTCCTTATTGCCCGAAGAAACACCCGAACAAAAGGATATTAATTCCAAATATACACTGCCTGCGGTAAGTTCAATTAAAAAAACATTTCATTGAAATGGAGGGGGCGGTCATCTCTCTGGGAAAATGAAAAGTAATTATTCATATTTTTACTTTTCTTTGTTACTGGCAGACCCTACATCAAACTGCTCGTTCTCTTAATCAAACACCAGGATTGGGAACAGCGGCAGCAGCAGCAGCAACAGCGTCGACCTCTACAAATTCTACAGTAACTACAAATAATAAGGATGCAGATGCTTCGTCATTGATATCATTGAATTTTGTTATGCAGTTCCTATTTCATGAATTGAAAAATTCAAATCGCGTGAGAAAATGGTTTTACCGCAAACTTTCATTGGAATTGGATGAGCTGATAGCAAAAACAACAACAGGAAAATTATTTGATAAATTAACGGTATGTATAGAAAATACATTAGGGTTGTACGAAAAATTACTTTTTTGAATTTCAAAGATTTCCGGGCAAATTATTGTTGCTTTTAGGTTAAAATTTTAAGTTTTAGCCCAAGCTTTAAAACTGACTTAGAGAAAAAAATGTTGGAGCCGTTGAGGTCTTAGGTTAGGTAAGTTTGTAAGAGGTTGATGACGTTTTACGTTAGCATACATAGACTCTGAGGCGGGTTGTAATACCACGCACAAAAAAATGTTCAACTAAATTTCAGTATATACAACTAAAAACCGGTTGATTCATTTGCATATAGGTCGTCACAATTTAATATCGGTAGTCTACAAAAATAACACTGAAAAATTCGGTTGGATATTAATTTTTATGTGTGCGGGACTGTAAAAGGTTACTCTACTAGTCCCTGCCGTTAAACCAATTTGAGCTCCTTTTGCAACTCCTAAGATAATAAATTTTGACATTCGACAAATCAGAAAGATCGTGGAACTCCTAGAATGCCGGACAATTGCAGATAAATTGTTCGATAGTTTTCAACTCATCCTCATCCATGCAGCTCCGGAAAAAGTCATTTGACGGCACATTTAACCACTCTGTGTGCTTTCCTATAAGACGTGATCCTCCTCTTGGAAACGATATCAGCTCACTTGTCCGCTTCTGATTAAGTGAAGTCTAAATCAGTTGTTTCCCTGCAAAAAAAGTCATTACCACTTCCCCAGTGGAGTGCTTTAAAACTATAACAAATGTAATGAAATACAACAAAAATAACAAAAACACAAGACAAAAACACACAAACAGTTTTTTATACTCCAGAATACACAGATATTCAGCTCTTAACTCATTACCTATCGCGACACCTCCATACAAATGTAAGTAGATAGTCAGTAGATAAGAACTACTCCAGGGAAGAAGTTGGAAGTTGTTTGAAAACTCGGAGTACTTCTTATCTACTGAATATCTACTTACTTTTGTATGGGAGTGTCGCGGAAGGTAATGAATTAAGAGCTGAATATCAACTTTTTATGGAGTAGAAAAGAATGGCTTTGCATTTTTTTCTTGTATTTTTTTTTATTTTTGTTGTATTTCATTACATTTGTTATAGTTGTAAAGCACTCCAAATAGAAGTACTCCGCACATTTTTTGCTGGGTTAGTCTCGCTTCTGATTAAGTGAAGTCCAGATCTGTTGTTTAGTCTCACACATCCATCCATGTGCCCATATCAGATCATTCTCTGTCGCAAAACAAAGCCGTATACATATGTTGCTTGCAAGTTTCTAGAGGCATACCAACACATTTCAATTCTGTTTGAACCTGGTAGGTAGTTCCCGGTCTTGCAAGCTTATCGGCTTTACAATTCCCTGGAATTTCTCTGTGCCTTAGATCTATATGAGTAATATGTCAAAACTCCTGGCTATCTCATTTAAAAACGTTGTGATTCGAAAAATTGACTCAGGGACTTGATCGGGGCTTGACTGAATAGACGTTTAGTGCGGGTTTTGACAAGATATTGCTACTCAACCAGTCAGCTACCTCTTTTATTGCCAGTAAAGATGGGCACATGAGCAGATTATAGCGTGATTCACGCGTGATCTTGCGTGAGTGACTGAATTTAATTTTACTGTATTCAATTTTACTCCTGTGATTGTGAGTAAGTGTGATTGGAGAAAAAAATTGTGTGAGTGAGTGTGCGTGAGTGAGTGTGAGTCAATTTTTTTGCGTGAACTTGCGTGATTTATTTGCTCTTCATATATCCTTTCGTAACAAAAAAAGCGACAAAAAATTGTGAAATTTGGCTTAACTTAAGATTTCGTCCCGAAAAAAGCAAAAAAAAAAATTGTAAAATTTCGCTGAACCTTAAATTTTGCCGAAAATTTTGAAAGATTTTTGAAATTATAACCTTTGAATTTTTTTTTGTAAAAATAAGAGTTTCGTGAGTGTGAGTCAACGTAAGTTTGAGTGAAGCTTGCGTGAGTGCACGTGAGTGTGAGTTGTTTTAAATTTACTCACGTGATTGTGAGTGAGTGTAAGTATAAAAAATATGCTCGTAAGTGAGTGTGCGCGATTCAAAAATGCCTGTCGTGTGCGTGAGTGTGTGTGAGTGAAAAACCACTCACGCGCTTATCTCTAATTGCCAGCATCTCTGCCTGGTAAACACTGCAATGATCTGGCAATCTTTGTGCTAGGCTCAATCCAAGTTCTTACGAATAGACTCCAAAGCCCACACGCTCGTGCAGCCTCGATCCATCTGTGTAAAAATTTATGGTGGCTCCACTACTACCAGTAATGCCCCCCATCCAAGACTCCCTGGATGGTATCATAGTGGTAAAGTGGCGCTCAAAACGGCTTATATAGGGAGCACAGTCCACATTTTGAGGTATTGTTATCTTCTTTAAGATCGCGCTATGGCCACAATCGCTGCTCTTCCATTTCAATGTGCTATTGTATATTAAAAGCTTACCCAATATGTCCAATGGTATTAGGCGAAGGAGGATTGCTAATGCAGCCGTAGGTGTAGTACGAAAAACACCAGTGATGCACATCGATGACATTCTCTGTACCTTCAAAATAAAGACATAGGTCCCATTTGGCAGGCCACTAGACAATTATTCCATACAGCAGAATTGTAAGCACCACTGCTGTATAATCCAATGAACGTTGCCGAATTTTGCCTACCAAATGGTATCAGGTGAAGGAGGATTTCTAATGCACCAGTAATGCATATTGATGACATTCTCTGTACCTTCGTGATTAAGACACAAGTTCCTCTTGTCTTTAAGGCAGGCCACCAGGCCATAATTCCATACTGCAGAATTGGACGCACCCCTGCTGTATAAATCCAATAAACGACTTTAGGGCTAAAGCGCCAT